>JARHVA010001557.1:2500-675000 GCA_037957365.1 Torreya grandis | reverse complement strand
AATTCTAATCCCAAATCCATATTTGACATCTCATTTTATCTATATGTCATTAATAATATGTCCATAGTAGACCATATTTATGAATAGATAGATAGGAAGTCACTAATTTGATCAAGTGTGTTCCAATCCAATAGCTAGTAAACTATGTTTTGTAACCAAACTAAACCTATAACCAACTTGATATATTAAGGGAATGAAGGGAATATGCTTAATCGAGTGTAATGAGGATGCTACTTAGAGCTTAGGCATGGCCCAATGGGCCTAAAGGGAAAAATGGGGACCTATCATAGTCTAAGTATTCCCTGATCCATAATGAAATATATCAAAAGATAATGTAGGAATGGGGGCCCCACCATAAATACATGGGGTTCACCATTCTGAAAGGCCTACTCTAATGGCAATCTTTCCCTACCTAATTCATATATGTAAAAGAGTAAGAAAAGGGAAGCTTTCATTATATATATATATATATATTTTATTCACCTAATAGGTTTTATCATCCCTAATCATTCCCTCCAATAACTTTATGGTAGGTGTAAAGTGGTTTTTTGCTTATGCCCAATCATCTTTAGCCACTCCTTTCTCTATATAGGTTAGAATGCCCCATCTCCTTTAAATATGTGTCTTAGTCAATTCCCCCTCATTTGAAACATGTGTTTAGTTTCCATTTAATACGAATGAATAAAATGAATCAATATTGCACACATAGGATAGAGAATGTCACCCAAATAATATATATTACCTCTGATATATAGATATGGTGTAATATTTTTTCATTTTCATTCATCATCCGTAATCACTCCCTCATTGACCCTCATTATCCATAATATTATACATATAATAATACCACACACACACACACAATATTGTGTGTGTGTAATATTAACATACATGTCATGTGTGTGTGTGTAATATAGTAATTATTACAATATTATTTAATGTAATATTATATTTCTATAATATATTTAAAATAATAATTATATAATATTATCTAAAAAATATAGTGTTCCTAATCTTTGTATGGACACATAACAACTTTATAATATTTATGTTGACATGCAACATATTTATCTTGTAAGGACACATAACATATTCATCAAATAATATATGTCTATGTCAATATATGGCACACCATCTTCTATACCAAAGACCAATTCCATTCTCTATTTGAACATTAATCTGGTTAATCTCATAACCTTTTGTTTAGTCACCAAAATATTATCATCATGATTAAGATTTTACCATTTTTTTCTAGCTAAGTGATTCTTAATATTTAAATTATATATTTCATGTGATTTATCACCAAATAAACTATTTTTATATTACTTTGGATGAGCCTCTACCTAACCCATAAGAAACTAATACCTTTATTGATGGCATTGGATCCCTATAAATTGAGAAACAATTGATTATGTTTATGTTTTCTTCTTTAAAGAGAATGATCAAGATTTTGTAACTATTTGTTCATTTTGTGACATTAGTAGGATAAACTCTACCTATTTATTATTTTTGGAATTTAAGGGTTGTCCTATTATTTTAATTTTTATAATTGATAGAGTGTTCTTGGTTAGTGTACAGAAGTCTCTTGCAATACATATACATTAAAAAATGTCACATTCTATTATATATGTTTTACATTTTTTTAGAGGGGGTGTTGATGTGTAGGGAGAGGAAACAATTTACTAATAAGTTAGTAGCCCAAAACTATGGATTAACAACAACTCATGTGTAATATAGTCATACTCTTGGGGGTATTGGAATTGCTTTCTGAGATTTTTTAGAAGAGGATATGTTGCTTTTTTCATCTATACTGACTTCAAATTCACCTACAACAAAATATCATGAGAATAAATATCCATAATGTGTTTTCATGTATGAAGAACACTTACCCATAAAAGATATCTTTGATGTAAAAAAAATGTAAACAAAATTTAGATAGTTTCAATGTGATTTTTTCTTATTTTCATTATTAGAATATTAAATTAGAGAAATTTTTGAACTAAAAAATGTAATAAATCATCTCTTACAGGTCGAGGGAGAACCAAAAAAACATCATCTAAAAGGGGATATATCAGTGGGGGATGTCAGTGGGGACATATAAGTGGGTTCATTTCATATATACATGAGTACACATGTATATAATTAATAAAATTGATAGAATTCAATCTAGTTTCCATGATACAAATATATAGTTGGGATAAAAAATTATACATTTGGCACATATTTGGGACATAGATTATCATATTTGTGATACATATTATACACATTTTATAGAGAAAAGGTTACATTTTTAAATATACTTCATATTTATATATATTTGAGGTGTATATGCCATGTAAATGTACCAAATCATAGATATATTTACATATATTATACACACATTTATGCATCGACCCTACCAAAGTGTAAAATTTAAGATCTTATCTATTGTAGCAATTGGCTGATTTGATTAGCACAATCAATTTTTAGTTCCCTCAATGGAATTAGAACTATTTTATATTATTATGAGTTGATATGGTTACATAATTTGACTTGAGTGAAATATGTTAGATTTGATACACTTACATTGTGCAATTAAGATCTAGAGCTCTCGATGGACTTGTCACAACTCAACCTTTTAATTTAGATTGAGGGCATGATGGCCCTCTAATTTCCCTATTGACATATCCAAGGTTTAGTGGTGAACCTTGTTACAATGCTTTACCTATAAAGCATCATTATCAAAGAACATTATCAAGAGGATTCATGGTTGCATCAACACAAAATTTACTCCTTCCTTTCTCTCTTTTCTTTAAAGCAATTTCAATTTGTCATTTTCTCATTGTATGCACTAATTAAACCTATAACATACTCTTGGTCATAGGTCATACACATCATCAAATTAAATAAAGGCTCAATCAGATCAAGGTATGTTGTGCACACCATGATACACATTTATTTATTTTAACCTACTAATTTCATCTTTATGAATTAAAAGAGAAGGGGGGATGAAGATGCTTAAATTTAGATCTATATGTTAAACTATTGTTGAAAATTTGAAAAATATCACTTAATGATCTACCCTTTAGTTATTTATCTTCCTTACAGCTAAAAGGATCATATTCACTGTCTCACTAGGATTAAATTCTTATCTTATAGTCTGACCTTGATATTATGATTAGCCAGATCACCTATAACCCACATGAGGCTTATATTCTGATATATATTCTTCATAGTTAATAATAGATCTCTAGTAACCTTCTATCATCCTATCCATTACATTTAGTATTGTATAGCAGTATTGACACTAATGTCCATAATCCAATGCAAGTGTATATGCCTTATAAACACTCAAAATTATAAATATTTAGGTATGTATGGGTTGATGTATTTTATTTCATTAACCCTTCCATGAGAAAATTTTCAAAAATAGGTGGTATAAATAAAACTTAAATCCAATTAATTATTATTCTAAAAAGCACCTCCCAATTTTATACTACACTACTAAAAATAAATTGCACAACTAAGTTATTCTACCCTATTCTTTCCTATTTTCATGTTAATTATAAAATCTATCATATTACAAGTCTCAAACATTCAAAGAGTAACCCATGAACTATATTTTGCCAATGTCAAGTTACAAGATAGATCACTGCATCCACTTTAATATAGCATACTACACCATTAATCAAACCTAATCCTACATATAAGGGATAGCTACATATGTCTGAGGCCCTATTTAGAGTATTGACTAAGTAGGAAATTATAATTGACAAAGCGATATTTGAGGTGAGTTTAACTCCATGAGCATACTAATGCATTTTTAGCAAGGCAACAAGACCTAAGAGGAGGATCTAGGGTTTGAGATATATTTATGATATTGAGAGCCTATGTGTGATTTTAAAAAATAATATGAAAGGAAACAAAAAGCCCATAATGACCCAGGTGGAAGTTTTAGGAAATATTGCATATTCCATATAGGAAAATTTTTTTAAAACCTAAATAGTAGCATCGATGCAAGTGTTCACAAGGTGTTAAGTGCATCTCTACTAATAGAAAAAATATTAAAAATATGATGATTGTATTAGAACATTTAGACAATATATATATACACATGTACTACTTAGAGTACTTGCACATTAGTGTATAAACCAAGTACAATTTCTCCTTTGGTTTTTATTATTATAATATAGAATGTTATGTTTTATAAATTTGACATATTCCTAGATTCAATATTTATTATCATAATATTAATACAATATAAATCCATTGATTGACATGATTTTAGGGGAGCTTACTCTTTATTTCATTAAGAAACTCTCCCCTACCTTTAATTCTAAAAAGGGTTAAGCATTAGTATAAGCTTTAGAAGTGATTAATAGATTATTAATGATTTATATCTAACTTGTATTTATACTATCTATTTTTAAATGATTCTCATAGAAGGGTTAATGAAAAAATATATTCCATCTCATAAATATCAAAATATTTGTAAATTTGTGTTTAGAAGGCATACAGACATGCATTGGAGCATGGTCACTAGCATTGACACCATTTTCCAATCTTGAAACAAGTGTCCAGGAAGATATAAAGTTTTTGAAGCCTTGTAAATAACAATGAAGGATATATATTAGAGTTTAAGCATACTGTGGGCTACAAGTGATCTATGTAATTATAATAACATGTTAAAACTATAAGATGAGCATTTAAGCACAATGAAACGATGAGAATGAGTCTTTTGACTACAAGGAAGGTTAAGGACTAAATGGTAGAGCCTTTAGTGATATTTTTTAAGTGTGAAAGACTATTTTATCATATAAATATAGATTTAAGCATCTACATATCTCTCATAACATGCCATATATGATATCCTTATAAGTTGGTTCTTTCTTCAATAGCTTTAGAGTAGAATTTTTTGGCATTATATTATGTATTTGGTCAATGACATCATACCCATTGGGTTTAAAAACTTTCCTTGGAGGAGGTGAATTAGAAACATTGTGAGTACTAGAATTGAGTTATAAATATAAAGGTGCTCTCCCTCTTCTAGTTTGAATAACATTAACATGGGAATCTAATATGAGGTGTGGATGAATAATGGGAATGGATTGATGAATAGAATTAGGTTGAAGGCAAGGAGGGGAGTAAAAAAGATTTTTTCACATTCTCCTTTATGTCTAATTTTGATAGTAAGTAACTCGGATTGGATATAATAATAATAAATATTAGTAACAAAATATCCCACAAGTTATTTTCTCTACAAGGGCTAGACTCTTATTTATATCTAAAACCTCATTTTTCAATATTATATGAAATGTGTACAAAATATTTCCCCCAAATGTTAATATAAATCTCGTGTGATGATGTTAATTTTTTAGTTCAATAAGAATTAAAAGGACTTGAGGACCTATTTTATATATTTTATCTTCATGATTTGATTAATGTTAAATTATCCATTCTCTAAAATAATGTAGAACATGTTGAAAGGGAATAAAAGATGCAATAATGAATTTAATAATCCTATGCAACACATGAAAAAAACATTCATTCAATCATCCCATTATGAATATAATACACATATGAACAAAATATGTTAATGAATATGATTACAATACAAGTAAAACTAAATGGTAAAGGGTGATATCGGTAAAGGTTTGAATGTTTGTGTGGGATCTCAAATATACACACTCATGCATTATTTAGTGTCAATCCAATGTTTCATGGCACTAGATACAAAGTTAAACCCATGCATATATCCCAATAATCATGTTTCTAAGGGTATGTTGAGAGTAAATTCCCAAGGTGATATGATCCTCTCAAGTGCACTACAAATAAAATGGATAAAATAGGCTTCATATGATATAAACAAGTGATCTTAGGAATTCTCAATGTATTATCGGTACGTGGAAACTAAAGCTTATGTGTAGTGATGTATAATGTTTATGAGTATTGGGTTAAATCCCTCACATGATAATGTGTATAAATTTTCTAACTATGTATCCCATAACGACAATCACTAAGTAGTTTTAAAACTATTGGAACATGGTTTATAAAAATAAGCACAAACAAATATAAAATAAAGAAGAACAATTTTTTAATATTTTTGTGTATTCAAAAAATCTCAAACTGAGGTTGAACTGTGTTAGATGTTATCTAATGTGACAAGGTAACTTATTAAGTGTCAAATTATGATGCAGGAGCATCTACAATAGTTCAAATTCTAGTGTGAAAATTCAAATTTTGGTTTTCCCTCCAAATTGTGAGATTTCAAAATTTCACCTTCAAGGTAAATGTAATTATCAAAAAATGAAAGTAAAAAGGTGAAAAGTGATTGTTAGATTGTTGAGTAAATAAAGGGGAAATGGTTGAAGCTATTTTCAACCTTAGTAAATTGTTAAAACTTAAAAACAGTCTTTTGTTGCCTTAAGCCCAATTTGGGCGTAGAAGTTGGAAGAGAGATTCTTGAAAAGAAAGAAAAACAAAAGAGAGAATTCATTAAGGAGAGAGGATGAGAAGAGAAGAGAGGAAGAGAGGGCTGTAGAAGAGAAGAAGGATAGATAGAAAAATTCCTCTCATTCAAGGGAAAGAAGATGGAATGAAGGATAGAGAGGAGAAATAGTGAGGGAGGACCTCACTCAAGAGATGTTGGAGAAAAGAGGAGTAGACTTGATGTGAAGTCAAGAGAATGTATGAAGGATAAAACAAGGCTTTGGAAGCCATGGACACTGATATTTAATTGTAATTCTTCCATTTGATATGAGAAAATAATGAATGTAATTGTTTAATATATGGTTTCTTTATGAATTCTAGTGACAGGCCTGTATATGTATGTGAATGTGTGTGTGGATGATGGTTTGATATAAAAAATTGAGAAACTACATGTAGATTGGTTATTTGGGATGTTTAAAATAATTTTAAAACTGTATTATGTGAACAATAGATCTAAAAGAACTTCAATGTTATAAAAAGCCTAAACAGGCCTAAACAGGATACTCAGGCCTGCAAACTTACAGCCCACTATCCAAGGGAAAACCCACGTATAAATGTTTGAATAAGGTTAATTATGACATGAATACATGTCTATTAGACAAATATAAACTTAAGGTAAGAGAAAACAGGCTTTAAAAACCCCTTTTGATATCCAAAATCTCCCACAATAAGCTCTCGGCCTGTGTGGACAGAAAGTTAGGCCACGGTTGGAAAAATGAGTATATCTCAAGATTTACCCAATTAAAAGTTTGTAAATATTGTTTGTAGATGAAACCTAGAGTTAATAATATAATTCAATTTGTTTTAGATCTAATGGAGCAACCTATAAAAAGTTATGGTCAAAATACAGACCTATAGTTCTGGAACAGTTCAGAAAAATGTGTTCCCAGTCACTAAAAAGGACATAAATCCTAAAATATTAATCCAAATGAATTGATTATTTTTGGAGAAGGTGTATGACACTAATAAAGGAAATATAAAAGTTATTTTAACCCTTGAAACAATCTATAACACTCCCAGAAAAATTAATTAGCTCTCAGCCTGTGACAGTCATGGGAAAATCCTGATTTAGCTTCTAGCCCTCAAAATGAGTTTTAATGATTGAAACCTCTTTAAACTTTGGAATTTGACCCTTGATGATGTTTTAAAACTGTTTTAAGTGGTTTCAAGGTGCTAAAGTAAGGATAAGTATGGAAAAAGACAATTTCCAAGTGGATCCTAGGTGTATGTGAAAGGAAGAGCATAGGCCAATATAGGAAAAGTGAATTTCTCCAAATAAGTGCATTAAAAAATGATTGATTCACCTATAATAAGGTAATGTATATCTGTAATGATGCTTGTTTTTCTTATAAATTCCATACTTTACTCTGGATAAGGTGTTTTGCACACAAGGAGGGTTAATTAGAACAGGGCATAAAGAAGGAAGTACAATTCCATACAAAGAAACCTCAAGAGATTTTTAAGTATGTTATAGAAGGGCTTAATGGGTATCTATAAATTATTTTAATTTCATGATTGAGATAATATATAAGGATTTATGGCCAATAAATAGGGAAAACAAGGCTACAAGGAATGATTAAACTAAATAGGCCTTTCATGAGAAATTAGCTCACAAGTTGATGGTACAGAGTAGTGTAAGATCAGTTTTCATCAAATTAAATCCAAGGTAAAATAAAATTTTCTCATTATGTGTTGTATTTATATCCATGATTAAAGGATATTTTATTTTAGTGTCAAGATTTTACATAAATTTGAATGAAATATTAATTCAAAAATTAAGCAAATAACAAGCAATGTTCTAAAAATTGTAGGTGCACCAGATTGTTTAATATATTTTGAATCAAATAAATCGATCTAATATATCTAAACTATTTAAATTTATATATAATAAATATATAAATCTATAAGTAAAATATAAAGTTTAAAAAATTATACATTTACGTAAAATATTAAATTAATCAATAGATATGCAAACCTATGTTAATCAAATGTTATGTTGACTATGCAAGATGGTTGTGATTAAAAACTACCTGAGAATACCTATGTACCACATAATGTATGAAATCAAAAATTTAAATTTTTGTGAGACAATGTCACATTAGGAGGATAGGGATACATTACGACATTTTATATTGAATATGGTCATGTCCTAGTTTATTTTTCAATCTAAGATTGTGCACATGTCTATGAGGGTTTACTAATTTCTTACATGTGCTGATTTTCTATGCATATACTTGTAAAATATGAAACCCTAAAAATAAACATAATAGAGATCAAATTCCAAAATATGTGAATAGGGTTAGGGAAATATCCAAGATACCATTACAAACCCCACATAATATGAGTGTTGCCTACATAACCCATAACATCCTCAGGCCGATGTAGTTATTCTTCCTAGAGTGAATGTGTGATTTTTACCCTTTTCTATATGAATTCTACTAGATATATTTCTTTGATTATTTAAAAATGAGTGTCATTTAAATGCAATACGTTATATTTAGACTTGACCAATAACTATTATAATGTTGTATAATTTAAATTACAAATAATGTTGTTATTTTGCTCAATGACTAGTAGAATTATCAAGTGATTACTAGATGTGTTTGGATAAGTCTTGATGTAATTATATAAAATTTATAATGTTTTTAATAGCATACCTTGTTAAAATAATAATATGGGTTAAGGTCAATGTATTAAATTTAAATTTTTATAATTAAGGTGTGGGGGACAAGACTCACTAGTGGACAAGGCTGCAATATGGCCCTATCTAACATAGTGTGTTCATGTCCCAAAAGGACATAGATGCTAGAGATAATTTGGTGCCTGTAAGTAGGTTATGGATGTATAAATAATGTTATGTGTATTTTAAAGATATTTTTTAGAGTTGGGTATGGTCTTTTAGAGATTGTGAATTAATAGAATGGTGAATAGGCCAAACAAGGTAAGGATGTCAAAACATTGTACATAAATGAATGACTAAATTTATGTATCTATAGTTGAGTAATAAGCTTATTTATCCAAGTGATGAAATTTATAACCACTCCACCTCTTCCATTAGAATGAGATAATTTAAAAAATTTACATCTTTCCAAACTTTCTTAAGTGAATATTCATGTCTTACACCCCCAACCTTAACCTACCAAAGAAAAATAACTTCAGTGTGCTAGATATCAATAGTATTCTTAAGCTACATAATACTTGGCATACACATACCAAGGAGGACCTTGAAAGATTACAACTAAAGCTTAAATATTAAAAAAATATATCCCATAGATTCCATGGATCTCAATCCATTTATAAAATTAGAGAGAAAATGCAAAGGAAACCCATAAATTCACCCTCCTCCACATAGAGTTACTATTAATCAATAGGGAAAGTGAACTCCACAATGTGCTCAATTTTATATTACACCCCACCAATATGTGACACTCATATTTATCTCCCACTCCACATGTGCAACCAAAAGTCAGTGCATCTCCTTTTGACAAAGGTTAATACCACTTACATGTGCATCCAAAAGTTAGTAGATCTCCTTTTGATAAAGGTCAGGCCAACTTACATGTAACTTATTATAATTTGGTACTCCATGGCACCTAGGATGCATGAAAAATGTTGTTAACACTCATTAGTGAATAATGTTAGCATGAATAGTGTTTTTGATAGCTCATTAGTGAATAGTGTTAACATGAATAGTATTATGACACCTCATCAATGAATAGTGTTATAACACCACATGACCATGAAAAATGACCTTTTTCTCCACATTATTTTCATCCATTTGAAAATAAATTATCTCCTATAAGTTTCTTTGATTTTTATCCACTCATTATAGGTTCACACAAACATGAACACATGAATACAAACCACTTTATTTTTTCTTGATGAAAGATTGCATGAATCCTTAGATATTTTTGCATCAGACAGCTGGTCTTTCAATACATATACATTACAAAATGTCAAATTCTATTATATATGTTTTACATTGTTTTGGAGGGGGTGTTGGTGTGTAGGGAGAGGAAATAATTTACTAATAAGTTAGTATCCCAAAACTATGTATTAACAACAACTAATGTGCAATATAGTCATACTCTTAGGCATATTGGAATTTCTTTTCAAGATTTTTCAGAAGAGGATATGTTTCTTTTTTCATCTATACTAAATTCAGATTCACTTACAACAAAATATTGTGAGAATAAATATCCATAACATGTTTTCATGTATGAGGAATACTTACCCATAAAAGATATCTTTGATGTAAAAAAAATGTAAACAAAATTTAGATAGTTTCAATGTGATTTTTTCTTATTTTCATTATTAGAATATTAAATTAGAGAAAATTTTGAAATAAAAAATGTAATAAATCATCTCTTATAGGTCAAGGGAGAACCAAAAAAAACATCTAAGTGGGGACATATAAGTGGGGTCATTTCATATATACATGAGTACACATATATATAATTAATAGAATTGGTAGAATTTAATATAGTTTACATTATACAAATACACACTTGGGATAAAAATTTATACATTTTGGCACATATTTGGGACATATATTATCATATTTATGATACATATTATACACATTTTACAAAAAAAAGGTTACATTTTTAAATATACTTCATATTGATATATATTTGAGGTGTATATGCCATGAAAATGTACCAAATCATAGATACATTTATATATATTATACACACATTTATGCATCAACCCTACCAAGGTGTAGTATTTGAGATCTTATCTATTGTAGCAATTGGATGATTTTATTACTGTAGTCAAGTTTTAGATCCCTCAATATAATTGGAACTATTTTATATTATTATGAGTTGATATGGTTACATAATTTGACTCGAGTGAGATATGCTAGATTTGATACACTTACGTTGTGAAATTGAGATTCAGAGCTCTCGATGGACTTGTCACAACTCAACATTTTACGTTAGATTGGGGGCATGATGGCCCTCTAATTTCCCTATTGACATATCCAAGGTTTAGTGGTGAACCTTGCTACAGTGCTTTACCTATAAAGCATCATTATCAAAGAACATTATCAAGAGGATTCATGGTTGCATCAACACAAAATTTACTCCTTCCTTTTTCTCTTTTCTTTAAATTAATTTCAATTTGTCATTTTCTCATTGTATGTACTAATTAAAGCTATAACATACTCTTGGTCATAGGTTATACACATCATCAAATTAAATAAAGGCTCAATCAGATTAAGGTATCTTGTGCACACCATGATACACATTTATTTATTTTAACCTAATAATTTCATCTTTATGTATTACTAGAGTAGGGGGGATGCAGATGCTTAAATATAGATCTATATGTTAAACTATTATTGAAATTTTGAAAAATATCACTTAACGATCTACCCTTTAGTTTTTTAACTTCCTTAGAGCTGAAAGGATCACACTAGGATTGAATTCTTATCATATAGTCTGACCTTGATATTATAATTACCTAGGTCACCTATAACCCACATGATGCTTATATTCTAATATATATCCTTCATAGTTAATTATAGATCTCTAGTAACCTTCTATCATCCTATCAATTACATTTAGTCTTGTATAGCACTATTGACACTAATGTCCATACTCCAATGCAAGTGTATATGCCTTATAAACACTCAAACTTCTAGATATTTAGATATGTATGGGTCAACGTATTTTATTTCATTAACCCTTCCATGA
The DNA here is from genome assembly GCA_037957365.1 of Torreya grandis. NCBI lineage: Eukaryota > Viridiplantae > Streptophyta > Pinopsida > Cupressales > Taxaceae > Torreya > Torreya grandis. Next base: position 662,833 of record JARHVA010001557.1, on the reverse strand, counting down.
GAAAAATTTCATAAATAGGTGGTATAAATAAAAGTTAAATCCAATTAATTATTATTCTAAAAAGTAATACTACTAAAATAAAATTGCACAACTAAGTTATTCTACCCTATTCTTTCCTATTTTCATGTTAATTATTAAATCTATCATATTACAAGTCTCAAACATTCAAAGACTAACCCACGAGCTATATTTGTCTAGTGTCAAGTTACAAGATAGATCACTACATTCACTTTAATATAGCATACTACACCATTAATAAAACCTAATCCTACATATAAGGGATAACTACATATGTTAGAGGCCCTATTTAGAGTATTGACTAAGTAGGAAATGATAATTGACAAAGTGATATTTGAGGTGAGTTTAACTCTATGAGCATACTAACACATTTTTGGCAAGGAAACAAGACCTAAGAGGAGGATCTAGGGTTTGAGTTAGATTTATGATATTGAGAACCTATGTGTGATTTTAAAAAATAATATGAAAGGAAACAAAAATCCCATAACAACCCAGGTGGAAGTTTTAATAAATATTGCATATTCTATATAGGAAAAATTTGTTAAAACCTAAATAGTAGCATCGATGCAAGTGTTCACAAGGTGTTACAAGCATCTCTGCTGATAGAAAAAAAATATTAAAAATATGATGATTATATTAGAACATTTAGATAGTCTATTTATACACATGTATTACTTAGACCTACTTGTACATTAGTGTATAAACTAGGTACAATTTCTCCTTTGGTTTTTATTATTATAATACAGAATGCTATGTTTTATATATTTGACATATTCCTAGATTCAATATTTATTATCATAATATTAATACAATATAAATCCATTAATTGACATGATTTTAGGGTAGCTTACTCCTTACTTGATTAGGAAACTCTCCCCTACCCTTAATTCCAAAAAGGGTTAAGCATTATTATAAGCTTCAGAAGTGATTGATAGTGATTCTCATAGAAGGGTTAATGAAAAAAATTATTCCATCACATAAATATCAAAATATTTATAAATTTATGTTTAGAAGGCATAAAGACATGCATTGGATCATGGTCAATAGCATTGACACCATTTTCCAATTTTGAAACAAGTGTCCAGGAAGATATAAAGTTGTTAAAGCCTTTTAACTAACAATGAAGGATATATATTAGAGTTTAAGCATACAGTGGGCTACAAGTGATCTGGGTAATTAGAATAACGTGTTAAAACTATAAGATAAGCATTTAACACAATGAAATTATGAGAATGAGTCTTTTGACTACAAGGAAGGTTAAAGACTAAATGGTAGAACCTTTAGTGATATTTTTCAAGTGTGCAAGACTATTTTATCATATAAATATAGATTTAAGCATCTACATATCTCTCATAACATGACATAGATGATATCCTTATAATTTGGTTCTTTCTTCAATAGCTTTAGAATAGAATTTTTTGGTATTATATTATGTAGTTGGTCAATGACATCATACCCATTGGGTTTAAAAACTTTCCTTGGAGGAGGTGAATTAGAAACATTGTGAGTAGTATAATTGAGTTATAAAGATAAAGGTGCTCTCCCTCTTCTAGTTTGAACAACAGGAACATGGGAATCTAATATGAGGTGTGGATGAATAATGGGAATGGATTGATGAATAAAATTAGGTTGACGGCAGGGAGGGGAATAGAAAAGGTTTTTTCACATGCTCCTTTATGTCTAATTTTTGTAGTAAGTAACACGGATTGGATATAATAATAAATATTAGTAACAAAAGATCCCACAAGTTTTTTTCTCCACAAAGTCTAGACTCTTATTTATATCCAAAACCTTGTATTTCAATATTATATGAAATGTGGACAAAATATTTCCCCCAAATGTTAATATAAATCTCGTGTGATGATGTTAATTTTTTAGTAGAATTATTATAGGAGGTAATGTTTTAGTTCAATAAGAATTAAAATTACTTGAGGGCCTATTTTATGTATTTTATCTTCATGATTTGATTAATGTTAAATTATCCATTTTCTAAAATAATGTATAACATGTTGAAAGGGAATACAAGATGCAATAATGAATTTCATAATCCTATGCAACACATGAAAAAAATATTCATTCATTGAGCCCATTATGAATATAAGACACATATGAACAAAATATGTTAATGAATATGATTACAATACAAGTAAAACTAAATGGTAAAGGGTGATATCGGTAAAGGTTTGAATGTTTGTGTGGGATCTCAAATATACACACTCATGCATTAATTAGTGTCAGTCCAATGTTTCATGGAACTAGATACAAAGTTAAACCCATGCATATATCCCAATAATCATGTTTCTAAGGGTACGTTGAGAGTAAATTCCCAAGGTGATATGCTCCTCTCAAGTGCACTACAAATAAAATGGATAAAATAGGCTTCATATGATATAAACAAGTGATCTTAGGAATTCTCAATGTATTGTCGATACGTGGAAACTAAATCTTATGTTTAGTGATGTATAATGTTTATGAGTATTGGGTTAAAGTGCTCACATGATAATGCCTATAAATTTGCTCACTATGTATCCCATAACGACAATCACTAAGTATTTTTAAAACTATTGGAACATGGTTTATAAAAACAAGCACAAATAAATAGAAAATAAAGAAAAATAAAAAAATTATATTTTTGTGTATTCAAAAAATCTCAAACTGAGGTTGAACTGTGTTAGATGTTATCTAAGGTGACAAGGTAACTTATTAAGTGTCAAATTAAATCCAAGGTAAAATAAAATTTTCTCATTATGTGTTGGATTTATATCCATGATTAAAGGATATTTTATTTTAGTGTCAAGATTTTACATAAATTTGAATGAAATATTAATTCAAAAATTAAGCAAATAACAAGCAATGTTCTAAAACTTGTAGGTGCACCAGATTGTTTAATATATTTTGAATCAAATAAATCGATCTAATATATCTAAACTATTTAAATTTATATATAATAAATATATAAATCTATAAGTAAAATATAAAGTTTAAAAAATTATATATTTAAATAAAATATTAAATTAATCAATAGATATGCAAACCTATGTTAATCAAATGTTATGTTGACTATGCAAGATAGTTATGATTAAAAACTACCTGAGAATACCTATGTACCACATAATGTATGAAATCAAAAATTTAAATTTTTGTGAGACAATGTCAGACTAGGAGGATAGGGCCACATTACGACATTTTCTATTAAATATGGTCATGTCCTAGTTTCAATCTAGGACTGTGCACATGTCTATGAGGGTTTACTAATTTCTTACATGTGCTGATTTTCTATGCATATACTTGTAAAATATGAAACCCTAGATCCTTAAAAATAAACATAATAGAGATCATATTCCAAAATATGTGAATAGGTTTATTTTAATAGCCAAGATACCATTAGAAACCCTACATAATCTGAGTGTTGCCTACATATCCCATAACATCCTCAGGCTGATGTAGTTCTGCTTCCTAGAGTGAATGTGTGATTTTTACGCTTTTCTATATGAATTCTACTAGATATATTTATTTGATTACTTAAAGATGAGTTTCATTTAAATGTAATAAATTATATTTATACTTGACCAATAACTATTATAATGTCGTATAATTTAAATTACAAAGAATGATGCTCTTTTTCTCAATGTGTAGTAGAATTATCAAGTGATTACTAGATGTGTTTTGATAAGTCTTGATGTAATTATATATAATTTATAATATTTTTGATAACATACCTTGTTAAAATAACAAAATTAGTTGATGTCAATGTATTAAATTTAAAAATTTATAATTGAGGTGTGGGGGACTAGACTCACTAGTGGACAAGGCTGCAATATGGCCCTATCTGACATAACGTGTTCATGTCCTAAAAGGACATAGATGCTAGAAATAATTAGGTTCTTTTAAGTAGGTTAGGAATGTATAAAATATGTTATGTGTATTTTAAAGATAGTTTTTAGAGTTGGTTATGCTCTTGTAGAGATTGTGAATTAATAGAATGGTGAATAGGCCAAACAAGGTAAGGATGTCAAAACATTATACATAAATTAATGACTAAATTTATGTATCTATAGTTGAGTAATAAGGTTTTTTATCCAAGTGATGAAATATAGAACCACTCCACCTATTCCATTAGAATGAGATAATTTAAAAAAATCACATCTTTCCAAACTTGTTTGAGTGAATATTCATGTCTTACACCCCCAACCTTAACCTACCAAATAAAAACAACTTCAGTGTGCTAGATATCAATAGTATTCTTAAGCTAAAACTTATAGTCATGGATTACTAAACCCCTTAAATTCCAAGAAAATATTTTAAAATTCAATTATAGAAGAGAACCCATTCTTCTTACTCTGTAGTCAAGGCTAGGAATTTGTTATTGAGAGAAACCAATTTATTAGTGTCTAAGTTAGAGATAAAGACCCCACTATTTAATGGTGAGTGAGAAAGTTTCCATCCATAATTTTTAATTGACATGTACATGGTTAATTTGGAAACTCAATCCTAAATTATAAAGTTTCAACTCTAGAGTAGTATATTAACAAATATTATTTATAACCACATGTTTTAATTTAACCCTTGCATTATTTCCCATATGTCAATGCAGTCAGTAATTTATAATGTTGATTTCATTGGTCAATAGTTTTCCAAAATGTCAAAGTAATAAAATATTTTTATGGTTGATAACTGATGAATTTAAAAATCAATAGATCTTAAACACATATATCTTTATTTAATAAACTAAATAGTCTTCCATTAAATTGAATAAAGACATGCTCTTAATGCATATTCTTTTAAAAAATATACAAAGCTTATTCAACTTCACATAAGACTTGGCATACACATACCAAGGAGGACCTTGAAATATTACAACTAAATATTAAATCTTAAAAAAAATATATCCCATAGATTTCATGGATCTCAATCCATTTACAAAATTATAAGCATGAAGAAATGAGAGAGAAAATGCAAAGGAAGCCCATAAATTCACCCTCCTCCACATATAGTTACTATTCATCAATAGGGAACTTGAAATCCACAATGTGCTCAATTTTTAATTGCACCCCACCAATATGTGCCACTCATATTTATCTCCCACTCCACATGTGCATCCAAAAGTTAGTGCATCTCCTTTTGACAAAGGTTAATACCACTCACATGTGCATCCAAAAGTTAGTAGATCTCCTTTTGATAAAGGTCAAGCTAACTTACATGTGCCTTATAATAATTTGGTACTCCATGGCACCTAGGATGCATGAACAATGTTGGTAACACTCATTAGTGAGTAATCTTAGCATGAATAGTGTTTATGATACCTCATTAGTGAATAGTGTTAACATGAATAGTATTATGACATCTCATCAATGAATAGTGTTCTAAAACCACATGGCCATGAACAATGACCTTTTTTCTTCACATTATTTTCTTCCATTAGAAAATATATTATCTCCTATAAGTTTATTTTATTTTTATCCAATCATTATAGGTTCACACAAACATGAACACATGAATACAGACCACTTTATTTTTCTTGATGAAAGATTGCATGAATGCTTAGATATTTTTGCATCAGACACCTGGTGTTTTATAATGTGAGCTCCTACATAAAGCATCTAAGATTTTATAATGTGATATCCTTCTCACATGGATGGGGTAAGTGGCATAACCAATCTATTGGTCATGAATAGTAATGACTATGACACCCCATTCTAATAAACCAAGTTATATAGTTACTTGTTCTCCATTTTATCCTCAATTTATATCTCATAATTTCTAGATTTACTCCTTTCTTATTCTCTATCCTTGTGGCATTTCACCCACCATAAACTATCCTCCTCTACCAATATGATTTATCATGCATCTCATCCTCCCATTTGGGCTCAAACCCATCATAAACTAACCACCTGCACCTAAATCCTTGATAGATTTTGTCAAACATTATCCAACCATCTATTGGATCACCCACACCATCACATATCACCAGTTTTATTTGCTCTCTCATGGCTATAATATTGTATATAGTACCTAAAAATAATTATAATTGAATAATCAACATACACTTGGATAAAAACATTACGAAAAATAAGAGTTCCCTTAATCACATCCACCATTTCATCATGCTCCAAAGGCATGTTGTAAAACTCCTCTATACTTATCAAAATATTTTCATAGATTTCTGACATAGGATGGACTCCCAAAGGCCCATTTTTAGTAATATTCATGATTTTAACATCCTCATTCTTCTTCATATGTTCTTCTTCCTCCACATATGGTGGTCTCAAACCATGCTCTCCTCATTTGCATTTACTTGTACTTCAACCAAATATATTGTTTCCTTCAAGGAAACCTTAAACTCCTCTTCAATGTTATCATGCTTCTCATGTTCTTCACTCTCACTATGGATGCTCAAAAGTTCCATATCAGACACCTCATAGGTCATCCCCTCCTCTATTTTTAACTCTTCATAGTTGTAATATTCCTCTCATTACAACTCTAAATGGATGAAAATTTCATTTACCTTCAACTCCATCAAATCTTTCCCATAATCACATAATGGGTCTCCTTAATTTGATTTAATAAATATCACATCTACCTCCTACAAAGCTTCCATCATGCAAACTTGAAACATTGTTTTGATTTTCTCTTCATTCACATGCATCTCTCCTTGGATAGCTTCCTTCTCCATCTATAACACCATCATCTTCAATTATTTTTGCATTTTATTCAACATCTTCTCCCATTATTTCATTTATCTTATTTACATCTCTTACATCTTCAATAAAATATCCATAAGACTCGAACTTGCTTTGATATAAATGATGAATTCAAAAATCCATAGATCTTACACATACATAGCTTTCTTGAACAAACCAAAAACTCCTATATTAAATCCAAGAAATAAATGTTATTAATGCATGCTTTTATACAAATCTTAAAAAGTTTTTTCAACTTCATGTAAGACTTGGCATACACATACAAAGGAGGATCTTCAAAGCTTACAACTAAATCTATAATCTTAAATAAATATATCCTATAAATGCCATGCATCTCAATAAATTTATAGAATTACACACATGAATAAATGAGAGATAAAATGTAAATGAAGCCCACAAATTTTCCCTCCTCCACTTGGAGATGATATTCATCAATAACTAAAGTGAACTCCACCATGTGCTCCACTTTATATTGCACCCCACCAATATATGCATCTCAAATTTATCTCCCACTCCACATGTGCATCCAAAAGTTAGTGGATATCCTTTTAAAAAATGTCAAGCCCACTTACATGTGACTTGGAGTAATATGTCACCCCATACCACCTAGGATGCATGATCAGTGTTGGTGACACCTCATCAGTGAATAGTGTCATCATGAATAGTGTTTGTGATACCTCATCAGTGAATAGTGTTGTCATGAATAGTATTAAGACACCTCATTAGTGAATAGTGTCTTGGGCCACCTCATAAATATGAATAATGACCTTTTTCTCCACATCACTAATGCTAGGTTTTGATAGCCACTAACTCCACAAAATTAAAATACGTGCACATGCAACCTTCACATGTTTAGTGAAAAATTAAGACTATCCATACTATATTTTTAGCTATAGGTACTATTATTTATGTTTACCTAAGACCTATCCTAAGCCCTACATTTTTTTTATATCAAATTCATCTTGTCTAAATAATATTTTCAAAATATATCTAGTCTAGTGATAGAGACATCTAGAATAAAATAAATGGTTTTAATTACGTCCACGTGACCAAATAGTATATGGGAACACTAAGTAAACTGATTACTATAACTAGTCAAAGGCTCACAGGTCCAACTATGTCATTTATAAGGTTTATCTTCCTTTTTATTATTTGAGTTAACATATCCTCCAACCCTTTTATTATGTTTTATTCAAATTCTTCCATGATATATCCAACTATTAATGTTTCTAGATATTTTAAAAGAATGTTTGTGTAACTCGGACATTCAAGGATGAAATGCTAATTTGTTTTGACCATCCCTATGGTACATAAAATATATACCCTCTCTTCCATTTTTACTTATATGATGTCCATTTGTGTGTTTTACACCTGAACCTATGTGAGCTAATATTTTATTAAGCAATGAAATGACATATTTTGCTTGTATTTCATTTCAACACATGTATAATATTTTTAGGGATGCTCACAAGTCAAGTTGAGCTCTATAAATTAGTATTTTCATTTCATGTTTATTTTCTTTATCCACAACACTATTATGAACTTTTTATTCACATATTTTTTTGTATTTGTTAAGGTTTGGGCATTCATTTAGGCTGATGTCACATCTACACATTCATTTGAGGTATATTTTATCCACATGTTATTTTCATAAATGAATCTTTGTCTCTTTCAGCCCTAGTCCACTTGTTGATCCTCATATTTTTTTTTCAAGTAACCAATTAACTTGGTCATAATAATTTCCTATAATGAGAAAGGTCTTGATTCAATAAGGATAATTTCATATGGAACTAAGTCCTTAATTTTTAAATGTTTATTTATTAGCCAGTTTTGGATCCTTTCTATATTTCTCCATTTCAAGCTTATCATTCCACTAGCCCATACCTCACACCCATACAACAACACTAGTGTGACAAGTAACCTAAACATGACCCTAGTGGTCTTCCAATCCCATAGCTTAACATTGCTACTATTTTTTTAGGACATAGAGATCTCTCTAACCTAGTTGTACTCATTTCATCCTTAATTTTCCCCAATTTATCTTGCCATGGAATTTGAGGATGATATATTTGTATTTCCATGCCACTTCTAGAGACTCTCATGAAAATTGAAAGTCAAGATGGTGCTTCTTCCTATTCATTGATAAAATAATAATTTTTGTTTTATTGATGTTCAACTGCATGCTTATTTATAAAATATATCTAATGCTCATATATGTTCTCTTAGATCTTGGATTATCTTTACCATTATAATTAGGCCATCAACATAAATTAGTAATTTCACCACACATTTGTCCACGTGGCTCCCTTCACCTCTAAAATTATTTATCCAATCTTCTAGATTTTCAATGTATAACTTGAATAAAGTTGAGGATATAGGGCAACATTGTTTGATGCCTGTATCATTGCATAGGCCTCCATGTATTTTGAATTTATTCTTGACTTACTCATATACTTTTTTAACTATTTTTTTATAGTAATGAGACCTAGGATAATTCTTCCATTATGCTCCATAATTTTATCCTTGGCACTATGTCAAATGCCTTTTTGAATTATATAAAGCAATAATATTCCTTCTCATTTTTATCCCAATCTTTTTAAACTAGGTGTCTATGCATGGCATAATGATTGATAGTTGAGTGTTTGGGTATGAAGTATACTTTCCCATTTTCTCTCTTTGCTATTTCCATCACCCAATTACTAATTCTTCACTTTATCATACTCATAAATAGCCTTACAAAAAGAATATTGACCATGATAGTTCGATAATTTGAGGGATTATTTACATCTTATCTATCAAAAAAGGGGTATGATTGGGCTATTTTTTCCCTTTATCATAAATCCATTTTGGATGAGCTCATGGAAAAATTATTTTATTTGATATGCTAGGATATTAGTTCCCCATTTTAGACGTAACACTTATAGGTTTTCTACATCCTAAAGCTTTACTCATTCCTAGCTCTTAAATTTTTTGTATAATTTTTTCACTTGTGAAAATATATTCATTTAAAACTATTTTGGGAGGCCTATATTATTCATTTACATGGTCATATAATAGTTTGGAATATTCCAACCACTGAATTATTGTTATGTTTTTCTTCATTTGGGTTTTTTTCATATCTTTCTCCAATATATCTTTAGTTCATGTTTCCCTATGTATATCAAATCCTTAATATTATCTCTTGTATAGTCTTTTTTTTATCACCATTTTATCAAATAATATTATATTTTCCTTTGTTTTACCTATTCATTACTCTAGTTATCTCCACACTAGTATTCTTCATTATACGACAAGTTTGTCATGTAGCTATTTATTTTCTTTTTTATGTTTATCTCTCTTTATTTAGTTTATATATTCTTTAATGCAATAAATTAGAATCAATCTACTATTGTAATTTATCCCACTATCAATCACTCCTAGACTTTCCCATTCATGTAGTTTTGTTATTTAATGTTCTCTTAAAGTCCTGCTAATTTTTCTTTGTCAAAAGGTTTTTTCCTCTAAATGGTGATTTATTCTAGTTGATCCCAATGTGATTATCACATTTTTTTTATCACCTTATATTTGGATTTTCATGAAATTTATTTTTTTTATTTAATTTATTTTACATAGGAGAGTCTTCTACTTCTAGTTATACAACTTTGGGAGCATATAATGTAATTTATCATGTTCTAAACATTGTAAGTATTAGATTTTTAATTACCTATTTATTTCCATTTAAGCATACCATTACATATAATCAATATAGGTATGATATATAACAAAATTATTAGTATAGATAATAATAGAAGAGGGAAACATTGAAAACTATAACATTACAAAATAATTTAAAATTCTTTCTATTGAATTGTAGAGAATTGATTAGTTAAATCTAGTTTATAGACATATACTTAAAATTTCACGTCTCTTTCATGGAATCATGGTCACTACCTTAGATAGACTATGTGTTTAATTTTTTATAATATTAGGAATGTGTATTTGTAACCCATAAATGAGACATTGTAGCTGTCTTAACTAGACTATGGGGTTATATTTCCCATCTTTGATAATTTTTATTTTTAACATGTAAATTTTAGATTATAAATGGTAATGGCCTCCAAGAAAAAATGTACATATTTAATAAAATTTATCTGAACTCTAAACCTATTAATTATTAATTTATATATAATATATGTATCATGATGAATCAATAAACATTGTCTATGAAGACATCCTTATCCATTAGTCATACTTTCCCCTCTATCAAAATATTCTCTCATGGCGACTAAAATTATTTTGTGTATATAATTTGATTAATATTTATAAAAAATTGCAACCATATTCGAAGACCTAGGTATGACATCAATAATTCCATAAATGTACCATAAATACCATACACTGATTTTTAACCATTAATCCCAATATGATAACATATTTTCAATTGATTTCCATCATGGTTTTTCATTATCTCTTTTTAATTGAATCTACCTTGAGTTATATAAAATAGATTCCTATAAATGAATGAGCTTATAAATTTATTTTTCCATATTTTTTGCTCATCAATCTTTGAATCACATTATTTCAGAGTGCCAACATGTATATTATAAAGTGTGTTTTGAAACTTTTGATATGATGATTCATAAGCTTTTACCCCTAGTTTGTACACATGAGATTTTAACCAAAGCACTACTCAATCTAAAAAAATTTCCACTTATCATAAAGTAATTAGAGGATACAGTCTAAATTCCATGTCTTTATTAGAAGATTTGAAAGGAAAGTGTAGGAAAGTGCAAAGCTTTCATAGAGCTAAGGCCCTCAAAATTTCTGCAATAAAGTCCATACAAAAATAATATTTTAAGGATTTAGTGTTATTTTGTGCATCATATGTGTAGGCCATCAACTAACCTTAAATAAAAATATGGGCATTAATTTTACTAATTTATTATGGATCATTTGTTCCCATGCTTTAATAAATTAATCTGATTAATCAAGGCATTTAAATATGTACTCAACAAATTTAAAAATTATACAAATTGCTTGATGATATCAATTATTTTAGACTATAAAATAACACTTTCAACCTCTCTACCAATCAACATATAGATAATTAATTTTTCAAATAATTTTTTTTAATAAATGAATAAGTATGAAAAGTTAAATATTATAAATACATTATATTATAAAAAATATAAAAAAATTGAATGATTTAACTAATATATTATTTAATTAAAAATTGAATGATTTAAATAATATATTATTTAACTAAATGTTAAAATAAAGTGAATTGTATAATATTCATTTGGAAATAATAAGATATTGGACTAGAAAACCTCTTACTTATGATAAAGGAAATTATATTTATGATATTTTCTTGTTTCTAGGATTCCATAATGTTACTAGTATTGCCAATTCCATCAAGATCAAAATATTTGTTGAGATCATAACTATGTGAAGGAAAATGTTTCAATAATCAATACCATTAGCTCTTTTTTGTAATGAAAAAATAAAAAATTTACCAATAAAAACATAATTTTCTATTTAATATGGAAGTTATTCATATGACATGAATTATTTATAAATATTGTAATTTAAATATTAGTTCATTATTTTTTAAATGGATAAATATATAATCATTCAAAATATTGTTGTGATCAAACTGGGTATTGAACACAAAATACCATATTTTCCAAGTCTAGTGTATTATTATTGAAGTTTAGTTTCATGAACAACTACCAATGTATTTTAAAATTATATGTGTAAAATCTTAGGTGTTTTTGATGTGAAGAAAATTAAAACAAATCAATATGAAAGCATAAATATTTGTAAAACATCATTGATGTATTTCTAAAATTAAAAAAAAGTTTAGATAAAGGAAACTATGTAAAATTCAATGGGTAGCACCACAATATAGAAGTTATATTATCCATACCTCATTTGTTTACTCCCAAGTGCAATATAACTGGAAAAAACACTTGAATATTTTTTCATTCACATGGAGTAGACAAGGTGAAAATAAAAATGTTGGTAGAAGCTTGTTTACATATTATTTTATAACAATATTTAATCAAGTGACATAAGTAGGTAGAATGGGGCATTTAGATAAGAATCCACTTGTAGACCATAATTACGACATTTTAACCTATGAGCAACCCAAAAATAGGTACTATAATTTGAATTATTAAATGTTCATCGTACCTAATGTTGGGATGTGTAGATCTCAAAAACATCATAATTATAACCCATAACTAGATTCATCTTTGAATGCTCCATTCTTGTCATGTTTGTTACTTGACTAAACATTATTAGAAATTACTATTTATACAAGCTTCCATTGACATTTTGCCTTCAACATTTCACCTTGTCCACTCCATGTGATTGGATTTTTTTGCCATTGTATTCCCCAATTGTCTTACACCTAACAACACACTAATGAGTATTGGTGATATAACTTATAAACTGTGGTGTTCCCTATTGAATATCTAGACCTTTTTTAAAAAATAATTTGGTTAGGATCACATCATGATGTTGTACCACATCATAATTAAATATGTCAAAAAATGTTAGTATGGGACCACTCTAAATTTGCAATGAACGATTCTAAATTTTCTTCGCATCACATATCCCTAAAGTTGTAAGGGAATAAAACTGGTTATGCTTTTAGAATCCACTGGTGGTGGAACGTGAGATTAAAACTTGAATAATAAAATACTGCACTCAGAAAACTTTTTATTTTTGTATGAAATACATATTCCAGTTGTAAAAATATTTTCTAATACTACGCATGTATTTATGAAAAATATCTTAACTAATAATTAAATTATAGCATTTATTAATTATTTATGGGATATGGATATCTTGTGTGTTAAACAAAGGACATTATATTTTGATATATATAGCCAAAAAGAATGTACTAATACTGATTATTTCAACATTTTGTTTCGTATAGTTATAATTTTGACAGATATTTTTAGATTGATATCAATAATAATAACAATATAAAATTTTAGAAATAACTAAATTCCTAAACAAAATATTTAATATTATGAATACCATGGATAATAAATATCATTACAATATCATCCTTTATGATTAATATTATAGAATAAATTTTAATCTTTTGTAATATTCTTAATTGGGTTGGAATACTAACATTTACCTTGTAAGAAATATTTTAACAGACAAACTTTGATATGATTGTTTAATATATTTATTTTAAAAACTATTTATAAAAGGAAATGAATACTTGGTGAATTAAGTGTATAATGTTTTGACATGACAAGTGTTATTTTATGGTGACATGTTTTAATCAATGTGGGCATAATTTTTTTAAGTTTCTTACACCAAGTAATTTGTGATATTGCTTTCACTAGTTAATACTTTTCTATAAATTCCCAAAAAAAAATTAATGAAAAGAGTGAACACATTTTCTCTCATCTATCCTTGAAATATGATCATTATCCTTGAAATTATGGTTAGTCCATATCAATTATTATCTTTAGAAAAATTTAATGGCATATTATGTGAATGATGATCATTCACATCCAACCATTCAAGATACTGGTAATACAATGTTTGTAGGTATGGGATGGTGTAATTTTTAAAAGAAAAAAGTTGGTGGAAGCTTTTTTCATTAGTAGTTCAAAACAAAATGTAGTATTTAGTCATAAAGATGAGTAGAATGGAGTGTTTAAATAAGATTTTAGTTGGAACCATAATTATGATGTGATTGATATCTGAGTAGATCACCAGTAGATAAAATGGAGTATTTGTGTATCGTATTGGACTTGATGACTAGTCTAAGAGGTGACTTAAAATATCAATAATATTAATGGATCAGATCACAACATCCTCATTACTTGATACCAAAATAATTCAATTTGGACCTTTATCGTAGATTATGTGGCCTTTGGTGGGTCACACCTCAAGAGTTGTAGGCATGCCCTATGACATGTGACTTCTAACTAATAATGGATCCATCAGTTCATAGTTGGATGTAAAAAATTTTATATTTACATATTTTTTATCACAAAATATATATAATTGGATCATGTGATTTCAAATGATGATCTATCACATCAAAATTTTCAAGACAAATTTGGTGGATTTTTTCAAATTCAATTGAGATTTAATTTTTAATATCCAAATTCAGTGGAGATTTAAAATGACACAAGTGTGTCTAAATAATTTATTCAAAAAATATATAGGTAGTCAAGTGATAGAAGTGGTTAGAATAGAGAGTTTTGAGAAAAAATCATTAGCCTATTCTCTTGATGACAATGTTTGAAAGATGTTCTATTTTTAAATGTTCATTGTGATAGATCATCATTTCACATGATTTAACCGCATACATTCCACAACATGTTCAATATTATTGAGGCACCATTAATGTATAGGATAATGTACAATGAATATATGAGAGATAATATTTCTAACAAGGAGAAATATAATGTGTCCATGTTTTTGAAAAATAGAGTAGGGTACACCCTCAGAGGGACCTTATTTTTAGGGGAGGGATCTCTAGGCAAGGAGAAAAGGGGAAAAGATCTAGAAAGGTGAGAAATTTCTATGACTACTTCAAATAAAATCTTGATATGAATCCTTATATTTATTCCTCCAAACCAATTAATAATGAAAATTTAAAATTTGAAGACCCTTTTAGGAACACCTTGTAGCACAATGCTTAAAGAGATTACAAGAAAAACGTCTGAAGGGTATACCTTTGAAGTTGATAAATTGAGTCCACAATCCATGAAATGAGTAAAGTTTAACTAAATGATAGAGAGGTTAGGAAACTAAATAATATTAAATGTTCTCTCAAATTTATTTCCCATAGAAATTTCATATAGTTTCACAAAAGATCCAACTCGATTGACCAAAAATTTAATGTCCTCATCTTTTCTCAAAATTGGTGGGATATTATACACCCTGATCCAAAGGGGAGAAATAAAGACTACCACATTTTTGGGGTTAAAGAATGGATACAAGGGGGAGAAAAAGAGCTCAAAAATGCTAAAGAATGATGGTCCTAAATACCAAATAAAGTGTCGATCAGCGACACAAGAAAATAACTTGAAAAAAACCATGGTTAATCAAAGAGAAAGTGGAGCATCCATGGTACTCCAAACTGACGTGGACAATCTCATAAGATCAGAATCAGAGAGAGGGTGCTCGTACACTTGTGAAACATGTAATGACTGCATGGAATATAATGCATAATATTCAAGCTCTTATTGTAATATATCCCACTGCCAAACACTCTTGGACTTTCTCCTTCATGCACTTTGTTATCCAATTCTCTCCTAAAGGCTTATTAATTTTCCTTTGTCAAGAGGATTTTTCCTATGAGTGGTGGTTTACTCTGGAAAATACCAATGTGCTTATCACATTATTTGTCAACTTCTAGTTGTATTTTCATAAAATCTATGTTATGATATGATTTATTTTCTAGGGGAGAGTCTTCTACTTCTAGGTATTCAATCTTGAGAGTATATAACATAATCTATTACACTCTATGCAGTATAAGTCTGACATGTATAATTTCCTTTTTTTTTGTTTACTCATATTATTACATATAATCAAGTTATGTATGATATATAACATAGTTATTACTATTGTTGATAATAGAAAAATGAAACATTGAAGACTATAACATTACAAAATAATTTAAACTGCTTTCTATTGAATTTTAGACAATTGAATTTGTTAAATCCAGTTTGTAGACATGTATTTAACAAGGCATATGTCATTTTTCACAACTTTGTGGTCACCACCACATATATATTTTGTGGTTAATTTGTCCAACATTAGTAATATTTATTTGTAATCCATAAATAAGACATAGTATTTATCTTAATCAGACCATGGAATTAAATTTCTTAGCATTGATAATTTTTATTTGTAACATGTAAAATTTAGATTATAAATAATAATGGCCTCCAAAAAAATGCATGTAATTATTAAAATTGATCTAAAATCTGGAACTCTTAATTATTAATATATCTACAATAGATGTGTCATAATAAAATAATACACATTATCCAAGAAGCCATCCTTGTCCACTGGTCATAGTTTCCCCTTCATCAAAAAGCTTCTCTCATGACCAATCAAAATATTTTGCATATATAATTTGATTAACCTTTATGAAAAATTATAATCATATTCAAATACTGAGGTATGACATTGATAATCCCATCAACTTATCACAAATACCATACACTAATATTCAAACATTAATTTTGATCTGACAACATATTATCAATAGATTTATGTCATTATTTTTCATTATATATTTTTAATTGAATCTACCTTGAATTATACAAAATATTTTCCTATAAATGCATGATATTATCAATCTCTTTGTCTATATTACTGTCACATCAAGCTTCAAATAACATTATTTTAGTGACATATAGGTACAATGATACCCTGCCAACATGTATATGATAAAGTGTGTTTTGAAGCTTTTGATATGACGATTAATAAATATTTTTAACCCTAGTTTGTGCACATGAGACTTTAACCAAATTGCTACTTAATCTTAAAAAATGATTCCAATTATCATAATTTAATTAGAGGATACAATTTGAATATCATATATTTGTTGTAAATTTCAATAAGAAAGTACAAAGCTTTCATAGTGCTAAATAGTGATAAGGCCGCGCCTCCCCCCTCCCCCCCCCCCCCCCCAAAGCATGTACATAAAAAATATTTTCAGAATTTAAAATTATTTTGTGAATCATATATGCAGGCCATCAACTGACCTTAAATAAAAATATGAGCATTTATTTTACTATTTTATTATGGATTTTTTTTACCCATGATTTAATAAATTAATATGATATAATCAAGGAATTTCAATGTGTATTAGGCAAATTTAATTATTACAATGTATTTGATGATATTAGCTATTTTAAACTAGAAAATAACACCTTAATCCTTTCTACCAATCAACATACAAATAATTAATTTTTCAAATAATTTTTATTTTTAAACATTTAAATATTGTGAAAAAATAGATTAGAAAAAATACATATAATTGAATGGTTTGAATAGTACATTATTTTTTAACCCTAAAAAAATTGTAGATTGGGATTATCTAGAGTTTAAACTTGTTTATAGAAATGACAATTCACAAGGGTGATACCAAATCTATAGTAGACCAATGAGATGCTAAACTCAAATGTAACATATGTTGAAATTATTAAACTAAGATAGGCTAAATATATAAAGTACAACTATGTTAGATATTAAAATGATAAATAAATATTATACTTAATTATTTTTTATGTTAATATAGTTTTATATCTAGAACATGCAAGAAGGAGACTAGAATATGATTCCAAAATAGTCACCAAATTTGTGATTGAGTGCCTATATAGTCTTAGACACTTGTGTCATCCTTGGATGGTTGTATCGATGTTAGTGTCTAGGCTCAACATAGGTGTCATGTATGGAATACTTGATTAAATAGGATGTGAGAACTTAAATTATTTTATGTTTTTCATAATCTTTACTCTAGCACATTTAGATCTAGGTCATGGATTATCGCTCCTCATAAAATTTATAAAATCCTAGTTCTTCATCTTTATGGTGGCCCTTATAAAAATGGGTTAGTGGAAAAACAACATCATGTTTTTCCAAAAGGCCCCTCTATCAATGAGCACTACCTATGTATCCAATATTTTGAAGAGGACCTTGGACTCATGTATTTCTCACCTTTATGTTAGCTTGTGTGTGAATCATGCAATATGTGGAAAGCAAGTACAATAGTGACCTAAATTGTAACTTGGAAAATATATTTATTGGGTTGCTCCTTCAATGATTCATAAATATGTATGTGTTGTCCCTATGACTAATTTGGAAATAAGATAAACTATGGAAGTTTTAATTTATCGAGTACTTGATTTAATGCCTTGATAAGTTGTCTTAGGTCTTTTCTAAGTTCAGAATGGATGAGGGTTGATCTTATATTTATATCAATCCCTTTGTATAAATATCTCAAATTAAAAACTTATGTTAACCATTTAGGATACATTTTATTTATAAATTAGATGACTTTTAGGACACTGGACACTTGTGTTGGGGCAAGGCACCTGTGTTGACATGGGTGCCTATTCGGGACATAAGTGTTTAGGGAGTAGAAAAAGAGGTATAGATTAAAATTTTCAAAGGTGTAAGATAAACACATTTTAAGTATTTTGGACAAGATAAAAGGTCTGGGTCATCAACATAACACTAGTTGGACTAAGATATAGGCCAAAGGGCACAAGATAGATTATATACGTGACTTCTAAAAGTGGAAATTTTCCATAACTGAGAGGAATAGCCAAGGTCTAATTTTTCCATGTGTACAAGACTGAGGTGATATATAATCCATAAATATCATTTACATTTTCCCCTTTAATATAGTAATCAAATTTATAATTTAAAGGAAAAGAATGCATATTTAGGTGTGTATAACACACCTTGTCTTTGTGTGAACCCAAATTGAGTGGTTTTCTAGTGATTGACCTATAACCAAGAGCATGTTACAATATATAAATAGTGTATATAGACTAAACTTTAAAGTATTGAGAATATTGAAATGGAAATAGAAATTTTTAGGAGTAAGGCTCTCAAAATGAGGTTAAGACAAATATAGATAAATTTAGAATGTGCTTGTATATAAGGAGATAGAGAGAGATATTGTAAGGTACATGTCCCCATCCTTGGATAAATGGTGAGTTTCCATCTGGTAGTTGAGAATAGATTAATTATGCAACCCAATGATACTTATAACCTAGTGAGGTTAGATGATACAATCAAGTCCAACCTAAAAAATTGGTAATATTGATTGATTTAATCACCTCAAACATATCAAAATTGAATGAACTATTATATTAGATTGGCTCAATTTAGTTGATAATAGTCCATCTTAGGTATCAGTGCATAAAAGTTCATGATATGGTGACAGTCCATTAAAGAGTTTTAAAATCTAAAACTGATTTTGATTTTACAATATTAGGCACACATTATATATAAAATTCACCTTATATATGTATCATGTTAAAAATATGTATGATAATGGTACCAATGTATATAATTCTTCCACAACTGTGAATCTAAATCATATAATTATGTGCTTTGGTCAATTCATAATTTTGAACAAGTGTGGGTAGCATGTTACCATAACATTCCCTCATTGTATATAGAGGATGTTTCTATACGAAAATCACTTTCACATTCAAAAGAAGAATAATAAACTAAGAGATATGGTTTAAGGCTTGTAAGTACCTGGATGAAGTCATGCGCACCGTTATCCAGATGTCGTGAGAACTCCTCTTTGGTTGTGGAGGATGACACCTGTAAAAGAAAGAAACTAAGACAAAGAAGGTGTTAGATGAGGAGATGGTGGGTTGTCAAGCAAAAGCTTGATCCCAGAAGTACAGAGACTTTCTTAAGGGATGTCAACCCACTGATTGATAAAAATAATGTCTGATAAGAGGTAGAATGATAAAAGACTGAAATGATTAAAAACTAAAATAGAAATAGAAGCAAATGCTTACCTGCATGCTACTGGCAATCTGATCACAGTCGCCGGTGTCGGTGGTCTTACCGGCATCGGTTGTTCAAGTCTGCCAATGTCGGTTAGTCTGCCAACGTCAGTGGGGGCAATGGTCTCTGCGATCGACGTCGGTCAAGGCAATATTCTTGGATGGGGTCTGGTCCGGTCTGTAGTCTATAGACGAGTCTGAGAAGAGGTCTGGATGGGTTTTTGGGTTGTTTAGATGGTCTGAGAGAGTCTGGTTTTAGTTAATGGTCTGTGTAGGGGTTTGGGCAGAGTTGCAGGGACAATGGACAGAGTGTATGGTCAGACAGAAGATAGAGGCAATAGGGAGACAGGGAAATAAGGATTCGAGTCTGGTCTGGTTGACAGTACGGTCTGGGAGGTGATATAACTTGAAAGCAATAACTCAAAACATAATGAAAACATAGGCAATATACATACATGTGACCTATTGAAGGAGTGTTGTTGATGCTATGGGTGTGGAAGTTGTAGCTTGCTGATGCAGAATCCCTATTATTGTTGTAGCTGGTGCAGAAGCCCACTGTGTATACCTAAGAGAGAGAGTGTGAGAGGTCTAGCTGAGAGATTGGCAGAGTGGCAGAGTCAAGGAATGAATTGATCGATCAGATTGTAAGATTCAAGAGTTGTATGAAGAGCTGGGATGAAGGGTAGATAACAGACATCGAAAACCGTTATGAAGGCAACCAACACCGACAATATCACCGACGTCAGTCGACAGGTGACTGACGTCGGTGGCTGGAAGGCAGGAAAAAGGCTAAAAATAGCCTTTTATCTATTTTCCCAACTATCGAGTTGAAGTGTCAGGGAGAGAAACGGTCGAAGGGAATGTTTATGGGTGCGGGAGGAAGTGTTAGGGGTGTGTTTAGGTAATTAGGGTTTTAAAAAGGGGTGAGGTGGCAAAAGGGGGCAATTAAATTAAATTAATTGTTTTATTTAATAATGGAGGGGACAAGGGTTAGGAATGGATAAAGAGGACCAAGGGGGAGGACAACCAAAGGGGTAGACACGATTTCGGTGTCTACATTTGCCCCTTTTTGTCTTGTTGGTTGTTCTTGATGAACCGCAAGACAAAAATAGGAGTTAGTTGCCCCAGGTATGGGATGAGGTGTTCCCCCCTCAAAGTGGGAGTCGAGGGAAGAAAAGCTAAGATCGAGTGTCGATTTGACAGAGAGAATGGATGGAGAGGGTCAAGAATGAGTGTGAACACTGTAAAGGGCAAGATTGCACGTATACCACACCATGCGGTAGGCAGGTCAAATTGTCATGGTCAAAGGGTTGAGGAGTGCTAAAATCAAAATAACTAGGCCCCAACATGTAGTTGTAGCTGATTGGGTTAGTCGGTCCAAGCTATAGCTCTAATGGGTCATCGTGTTCTAGGTATCCTAGGCTCAGGAAGTGCTCCTAAAAAACATGAAAAAAAAGCACAAGCATGAGGGATCAACGTGCTCGCGATCTGATACTCATGAGGGTCAGGTGACAATTGGCCAACAAGGCATGAGGTAGCACAAGGCAATCAAAACAACCAAGGCAGAGTTGTCTTGAAAGGGGGGTCAGAGGAGATAGTCACGATCTCCAAGGTCAGGTGGTCGAGGGACGAAGGCAAAATTAAATGCAAGGGTGCCCCAAGGGGTGAAGATCATATGGGCAGGAGAACTGACTGATTGGGGGCATGAGTGTGGGCCAAGAGGATGAAAAATAAGGTTTGAGGGCCACTGATGTCGGTGATAAAACTGATGTCGGTGTCCCAAAGGGACCGACATCGGTAGAAATCGGCCGACATCAGCACCATAGGGCACGCCGATGCTAACGTCGGTGGCCTGCCAAATCCGACAAAACCAGATTGGTGGCCCACCAAAAGTCATTTGTGATTGTTGCTAAAGTGAAAAAAAAGAGCTCTGGAGTGATTAGGTGAATAACTCTTGAAGGTGACTGGTGTAGCAGTGTGAGGTGGCAGGGCGAGATTGGGTGAGAAAGGGAGTGAGTTGGAGCCGGATTGGAGGTTGCAAAAGCTGTTATGGGCCAATGGGGGCATGACAGCAGGTCTGATGGGGCCACTGCAGATTGTGTCGTATTCTAGGTACAGGATTGTGGTAGAGGAGATTATATATTATGAGGGGGTCATCTTAGACTACCCTTAGATACATCAATTCTTGGAGATGAGAGCTGAGCAGAGCCGGCAGAGGTCTGCGTCGTGAGTGACGACTTCGAGCACCCACAGATGTCATAGATCTAAGAGTGGAGACGATACAGCGTCGTCCAGGCTGCCACCTCCACCACCACAACCACAGCCATGAGGCCCAATTTTGAGATGATTTAGATTTATTTTGATGTATATACCGGCCTACGAGCCGAAGATGAGAGATGTGCGATATTTTTGAGAGAGAGAGACAGACACAGATTGTGTCGATTGTATAAAACTATTGTGATATATATATGATGAGTTGTTTGGATCATATACATGTGTTATGAAAATGTTGTTATGGATGTGTTATGTTATTGCATTTTGATTTGATGGATGATGTTTATGATATGATGTTTGTGATTATGATGTGATGTTATGATTATGATTATGATGACTAATGTGATGATGATAATGTTATGTTTAATGATTGTGAAGATGATGATTAATATAATGATGCGTTGTGATAATGATAATGATGATAGATTAGATGTTAATGTGATGGATGTTGAAATGTGTAACTTACAAATTATAGGATGTGAATGTTGAATGAGTTATGATAGATGATATTTATGACTAATGACTTATGATGTTATGATGAAAATGAGAGTATGTGAATGATTATGCGAATTGGTGATTGACTGTGCTGTGATTGATAGGTGACGAGCGAATGAGATGGGAAAAAGTGATAAAGAGGATGGTTGAGCTAACCCCAAAAGACCCCATGTCAATTGAGTGCTGCTTACATAGCCCTTGTCCAAAGGGCCTTAGGCCAATGTAGTTCTCCCAAAAAGGGAGGAAGAGTCAAAGTGGTTGATTGCTTGTGGTCTAGATTGAGTCATAGGTTAGAAGAGGATTAGGTTTGTCCATCGGGTAGATGAACAAATGGGGGTGGTTGAGCTAACCCCAGAAGATAGTCATGTCATCTGAGTGCTGCCTACATAGCCTTGATTGAAAGGGGCCTCAGACCAATGTAGTTTAGGCTAGGAGACAAAGAGGTCAAGAGTTGGTCTAGTCATGAGAATGGTCTAGCACGTCCATATGTCTGAGGGAACATGCTTGAAATGATGAAAAAAAGGCAAAGGTTGTTCACCCTTAGCAATTGTCCATATTAAGTGATGGACATATGTGAAAAATGAAGTGAGTCTATTTATGCGTTAACAAGTAATGGTTTATGATGAACATAAATTAAGTAGTCCATAGTTCCCATGTGTATTGGTGTCCATAGAAACTAGTGTGAATAGGTTATGTGAGTGGTTTGAGCTGAGTGTGACAAATGATATAATGTGACCAAAGTGTGAAAGAAGGTGAAAGTCATAATCTCCCTTTCATTGACAAGGACCAGAATGACAGCATAGATAGGAGTTGTTAGAACTAAGAGCCCCATTCATGCGTTACATCGTTGACCAGATGTTGTGTTAGAGTGGTAATCGAATCACTTTGACATTAAAGTGAGCTCAAAGTCCTTTGAGCAGGTGTTAGGATAGGAGGAAATAGGGTAACCTATTTTAAGAGTAGAGATAACCTTGCCCCTTTTTATAGGAGACCTTGAGACAACTACAAGTCAAGTCCATGACCCATTTTTTTTTTTTTTTTTTTTGCGCAGACTGATCAATGCGGGAAGCCTGCATAGAGATGTCATTTTGCTTATTGGTCAGTTGTCAAGCTGATCGATGTGGGAAGCTTCTAAGATAGTGCTATTTACTGCCAGGTTAGTCATAGCCATCCTTTGAGGGAGTGGTCTAGATTTTTGCTTAATATAAGGGCTTTTGAATAGCTGTCCTTCGAGGGAGCAGTCTATTAGTTACATCAATGATAATATAGTTGTCCTTCGAGGGAGCAGTCTGCCTTTTTAATTTTGATTTTGATATGGTGACCTTAGATATTTTAACATCTTGATTTATTTTTTATAGAAATTTGAGTCATGGACAAGACTATAGAAGTTCAAGGGCTCCCTTTTATTAGGACAAAGCATCCGTACTATATAAAAGGGTTATAGAGGATTTGTTAAGAGGAATAGGGATGAAAGGAATGAGGAATAAGAGGATGGGGATTGCTCAAGGGATGAGCTCAAGTTAAATGTCAAGTGAACAAGTACTCGACTAGCAGAAGAATGGTTGCAGATGCAACGCATTAAGGGGCTCAAGTTTTGGTCGTCCATCGAGAGAAGACAGATAATAAGTCCCTGATCCATACTTGTGCATGATGATAAAAGGTCTAAGCCAATTAGGGGTGAACTTGCCTCATTTACTTTGCTCCATATTAGTCACATGTTGATTCTCTTTGAGGATGAGGTCTCCGATATTGAAATCTCATTCTCACAAATTTTTATCATAGGCTCACTTGATGCGATTTTGATAGACATGGAGATGATTAAGGGCAACAAGACAGTGCTCGTCAAGTAACTCAAGTTGAGCTAAGCGATATTGATGAAAGTCATTGTTGGAAAGGATGTCATGTAGAGAAATGTGGAGAGACGAGATCTGTACTTTGAGAGGTAGGTGTTTCTATGCAAAATTGCTTTCTACATTCAAAAGAAGAATAAAGAAACTAAGGAAATGGTCAAGGCTAGAAGTACCTGATAAAGTCGTGCGCACCGAAATCAGACGTTGGAAGATTATCCTCTTTTGCTGTGGAGGAATGACACCTGCGAAGAAAAAGCTAAAACACGGAAAAACGTTAGTCAAAGATATGGTGGGCTGTCAGGCGAACGCCCGATCCCGGAAGTACGAAGACTTCCTAGAAGGATATCAACCCACTGATAAAAAAGTAGAATATTGGATGAAAGTAGATAATAATGACAGAAATAAATGACAAAAAATAAAGAGCGTACCTGATATGCAGCACTGTTCTGCACAGTCGCCAGCGTCGGTCTCTGTGGTGCCGGCATCGGTTAAGGAAGGTGCCGACGTCGGTTGAGGTGCCGTCGTCGGTCGGGGTAGTGACCGGCGTCGGTAGGGGCAGGTTTTGGAAAAGTCTGAACAGGTTCGGGACAGGTTCTGAGAGAGTCGGGACAGGGTCTGGGCAAGGTCTGAGAGAGTCAGGACAGAGTCTGGGGGTTTTAGTCTAGACAGAGGTAGGGATGTAAACGAGAGATGTTGGGTCTGAACAGAGTCGGGACAGGGTCTGGGCAAGATCTGAGAGAGTCGAGACAGGGTCTGGGAGTTTGAAGAATCGGGATGACAGAACTGATAAAGAATAACCAAGGAAGAAATAAAACAAATAGAATAAATACTTACCTGCCAGAAGACGCGATGAAAGCCATAGTTGGAGTTGTCTGTGTAGTGCTGGATTGAATGCAGATTGGTTGATGCCGAGAGTGTTGATCGCGAGAATGTTGATGTCGGAGTTCGCAGGTTGATGATTGCTCGGGGTTCGATTGATCAGCGTTTCGAATAGC
The DNA here is from genome assembly GCA_037957365.1 of Torreya grandis. Classification (NCBI taxonomy): domain Eukaryota; kingdom Viridiplantae; phylum Streptophyta; class Pinopsida; order Cupressales; family Taxaceae; genus Torreya; species Torreya grandis. The sequence continues at coordinate 636,989 of JARHVA010001557.1, read as the reverse complement.
ATTCAGGATCTGGTCTCGAATGGTTGGCAGAGGTTGATGAAGGCGAGAGACGGTTCCAGAGACAGTTCGTCAACCGTTTCGAGAAACCAAATGATAACTGATAATGGATAACGGGAAGGTGACCGACGTCGGCAGGATTGCCGACGTCGGCCGATATGTGACCGACGTCGGCGACATCGGCCAGGTAAAGACCGTCGTCGGCAGATGCACAATGGGGATAGAGTCTAGCTTTAACTCTGTGCTCATTTTTACATGCTGCCAGGGTCAAGGTTGGTGGAACAAGTGATCGACAAGGGTTAAATAGGTGAAGAAGAATAAGACGGGGAATGACCAGGGGAGTCGACATGATTTCGGTGTCTACATTTGCCCCTTTTTATCTTGTTGGTTGTTCTGGACGAACTGCAAGACAAAAATAGGAGGGATTGCCCCAAGTGAGGGATAAGGTTGATTTCATCTTGTTGGTTGTTCGAATGAACTGCAAGACAAAAATAGGAAGTGAAATGCCCCGAGTATGGATAAGGTATTCCCCCTCAAAGCAGGAGTCGAGGGAAGGGAACTGAGAATCGGGTGTTGATTTGACAAGGAGTGGATGAAAAAGGGGTGAGGGTGAACGCGGCAAAGGTTGTGATTGCGCACATACCACTGCACGAGATGGTCAGGCCAAAGTGTCGCAGGTCAAGGGTTGAGGAGTGCTAAAATTGAAGTAACCAGGCCCCAGCATTTAGTCCTCTGCTGATCGGGTTACTCAATCTAAGCTGAAGCTCCAAATGGGTCGTCGCGTTCTAGGTATCCCGGGCTCAGGAAGTGCTCCTAGAAACACGAAAAAGTCACAAGTAGTGTGGATCAACCGGCTTGCGATCCTATACTTGTGAGGGTCCAAAAAGGTCTACGCACAATTCTGCTAACCAGTCATGAGGTAGCATACATGCAAAAACAACCAAGGCAACAATGTATTGGAAGTGGTCGAGGTCGGAGGAGATAGGCATGATCTCCAACGGTTGGTGGTCGATGGATGGATGAATGGATGATTGGATGCGGCCGAACTAACCCCAGAAGACCCCATGTCAATTGAGTGCTGCCTACATAGCCCTGGTGATAGGGCCTCAGGCTGATGTAGTTCTCCCTAGAAGGGAGGAAGGGTCAAAGGGATGGTGAGGAAAAAAAAAGATGTTGCAGCCTTTTCCAAATGGTGTATTCTGCAACATTGGTTGAGGAGTTTTTCATCCCTAGCAATATTCCATATGCGTGATGGATGTATGCTAAAAATGAATTGAGGTCTATTTATGCTTCAGCAAGTAGTGGTTTATGCTGAACATAAATTGTGGCGAGTCGATAGTTTCCATGTGTATTGGTGTCCATAGAAACTAGGGTGAATAGGCTAGGTCATGTTGATGGTCTAAAAAGAGAGTTGAGTTGAGTTGATTGACAAGTGATGAGGGTGAATGTGACCAAAATGCAGAAGAAGATGGAAGGCGAATCGCTCTTTCATTGACAAGGACCAAAAAGATAGCATAGATAGGGGTTATGAGAACCAAGAGCCCCATTCATGCGTGACGTCATTGACCATAGTTATGTTAGAGCGGTAATCGAATCACTTAGACATTAAAGTGAGCTCGAAGTCCCCTAAGCAGGTGATAGGAGGAGGAAAGAGGGTAACCCGTTTGAAGAGCAGAGATAACTATGCCCTTTTTATAGGAGACCCTGAGACAACTATAAGTCAAGTCCATGACTCTTTTTTTTTGTTTTTTTTTTTTTTTTTTTGCGCAGACTGATCAATGCGGGAAGCTTGCATAGAGATGTCATTTGATTGGTGGTCAGGTTGTGAAGCTGATCAATGCGGGAAGCTTCTAAAATAATGCTGTTTATTGCCAGATTAGTCATAGCCATCCTTCGAGGGAGTGGTCTAGATTTTTGTTTAATATAAAGGCTTTTGAATAGCTGTCCTTCGAGGGAGCAGTCTATTTATTACAGCAATGATAGTACAGCTGTCCTTCGAGGGAGCAGTTTATTTTTTTGATTTTGATATTGATATAGTGACCATGGATATGTTTTGACATCTTGATTTGTTTTTATAGAAATGTGAGTCATGGACAAGATTATAGAAGGTCAAGGGCTCCCTTTTATTAGGACAAAGCATCCATACATCATAAAAGGGTTATAGGAATTGTTAAGAGGAATAGGGTTGAAAGGAAGTAGGATGAAGAGGACGGGGATTGCTCAAGGGACGAGCTCAAGTTAAGTGTCAAGTGGACAAATACTCGACTAGTAGTAGAACGGTCGCAGATGCAACGCATTAAGAGGCTCACGTTCTGGGCATCCATCAAGAGAAGACAGACGGTAAGTCCCTGATCCATACTTTTGCGTGATAATAAAAGGTCCAAGCCAATTAGGAGCAAACTTGCCTTGTTTACTTCGCTCCATATTGGTCACGTGTTGATTCTCTTTGAGGACGAGGTCTCCGATGTTGAAATCTCGTTCTCGCAGATTTTTGTCATAGGCGTGCTTGATGCGATGTTGATAGACATGGAGATGATTAAGGTCAGCAAGACGGCGTTCGTCAAGTAACTCAAGTTGAGCTAAGCGATCTTGACGAAAGTCATCGTTGGAAAGGATATCATGTAGAGAAATGCGGAGAGACGGGATCTGTACTTCGAGAGGTAAGACAACCTCTGTTTCATACACGAGAGAAAAAGGGGTAGCACCCGTAGAGGTTCGGATGCTAGTGCGGTAAGCCCACAAAGTGAAGGGAATGTGAATGTGCCAATCCCTGCCTGTGTCACTGACCACTTTCATGAGAATTTTGGTGAGAATTTTGTTGGAAGCCTCGGCCTGCCCATTTGCTTGTGGGTAGTAAGGCGAAGAGAAACTGAGTTTGATACCGAAGGAGCCACATAGCTTTTGGACAGTTTTGTTTTTGAAGGACTTGCCGTTATCAGTGATAATTTTATGAGGGACACCGAAACGACAGATGATGTGGGTGTTGATAAAGTCGACGATCTTGTCAGCTTTTGTAGAGACGAGAGGAATGGCTTCCACCCACTTGGTGAAATATTCAGTGGCTGTGATGATAGATTGATGACGAAGCGACGAATGAGGGTTAATCTCACCGATGAGATCTAAACCCCACTGAGAAAAAGGCCAGAAATCCTGAGCAATTTGTAAGGCGTGACTGGGGAGATGAAGCAAGTTAGAGTGCTGCTGACACTTGATGCAACGCTGAACATAATCGCTACAGTCTTGATGAAGGGTAGGCCAATAATAGCCCAGACGAAGGATGCGCTTGGCAACCGAATTTCCACTGAAATGTCCGCCACAAATCCCGTCGTGGACTTGTTGAATGGCGTGAGATGCTTTAGTGGAGGTGAGACAGCGAAGAAGGAGGCCGTCGAAGCCTCACTTATAGAGAAGACCCCCTAGCATGGTATAGCAAGCAGTATGCTTGATAAAAGCTCATCGTGCATTACTAGAGAGGTTGGGAGGAATGATAGAGAGAGATAAGAAGTCCACAAGTTGCTTATACCAAGCATCTAGTGGGCTAGGGTCTATAGTGTTGACATGATGAATGTGAGGAGAGATATATGAAGGCAATGGCACATGACGCACCGTGACAAAAAGTCTGGATGCAAATGAGGAAGATGGGATATGTGAAGCGAGAGAAGCCATGGTGTCAGCAAACTTGTTCGTGGATCGAGGAACAGTCTGCAAGAGGAAATGGTCGAAAGATGCAAGGAGAATGTCAACACGGTTTTTGTACCTTTGCAAAATTTCATTTTTACAGAGGTATGAACCGTTGACCTGATTGACGACGAGATACGAGTCGCCGAAGATGTTGATGGACTTGATGCTGAGAGAGAGGGCGGTCTGAAGTCCCAAAATTAAGGCCTCATATTTGGCCATATTATTGGTACAATCAAAGTCGAGTTTAAAATACAAAGGTATGGGCTCCCCTTCGAGTGGGATGAGAATGACCCCAGCACCTCCACCTAGTTGACATTTGGATCTGTCAAAGAACATAGTCATCTGATAGGTGGTGTCGTCAGAGGAAAGCGCAGCGATAGACTCGTCAGGGAATTCACACTACGAAGGTTGAGTGTCAGGAAGAGGGGCATGTGCTAGTTGATCAGCGATGGTTTTCCCTTTGATAGATTTCTGCTGGATGAATTCAAGATCGAACTCAGCAAGCAGCATGAGCCACCGAGCCATACATTGATTTTGATATGGCTTGGAGTGCATATATTTGAGAGGGTCGGTGTGGGTGATGACAAAGGTTTTGTGACTGAGAAGATAATGGCAAAGCTTAGTAGCAGCAAAGACTAACGCCAAACAGAGTTTCTCGATATGGGTATACCGAGTTTCATAGTCGACCAGTGTTCGGCTGATATAATAAATGGCTTGCTCACGGTGATGCTCGTCTCGGTGCGCGATCATGGCACCTAACGAATGGTGAGTGGCTGAGATATAAAGGTAGAAGGGTTGGTCGTCTTTAGGTGGAATGAGAACTGGTGGAGAGACCAGATAGCATTTTAAGGCTTCAAAAGCCTCTTGACAGTCCTTATCCCATGTAAAAATGATGTCCTTCTTAAGGAGATGATGAAAAGGTTGGTAGCGGTCAAAAAGCTGCGAGATGAAGCGACGAATGGACTGGAGCTTGCCTTGCAAATTGTGAAGCTGCTTGAGATTGGTCGGGGGAGGCATTTCGAGGATAGCACGAATCTTGGCGGGATCTATCTCAATGCCACGGAAGGAAACGATGAAGCCGAGAAGCTTGCCAGAGAGGACTCCAAAGACACATTTCTTGGGGTTAAGACGGACATTGTACTGAAGAAGACGAGAAAAGATGATGTTGAGAATGGTCAGATGGTCACGGCGAAATTTGGACTTGTCGAGCAGGTCATCCACATAGTCCTCCATGATTTTGTGGAGGAGATCGTGGAAAATGTAGGTCATGGCACGCTGATAAGTGGCGCCTGCGTTCTTCAAGCCGAAAGGCATGACTCGATAACAGAAAGTCCCCCATGGGGTGATGAAAGTAGTCTTGTGCTGATCTTTCGGAGCAATCAGGATTTGATTGTATCCTGAAAACCCATCTATAAGAGATAGCATCTCATGGCCGGCCGTAAGATCAACAAGCTGGTCAATGTTAGGAAGAGGAAAGTCATCTTTAGGACAGGCTAGATTAAGGTCACGATAGTCTGTGCAGATCCGAATCCCCCTAGTTGCCTTGGTGACTGGGACGATGTTAGAGACCCACTGTGGATAATCGATGGGCTGGATGAAGGAGACAGAAAGGAGACGCTGAAGCTCCTCCTTGACAAGGAGGGCAACGTGAGGATGCATCTTTCGAAGCTTTTGCCTGACAGGCTTAGCCTCTGGTTTGGTGACAATGTTATGGGTAACGATGGTGGGGTCGATGCCAGGCATATCACTGTAAGTCCAGGCAAAGGCCTTGCTATGGTCGGAGAGGAACTGGGTATAGTCAAGCTGCTCCTGAGCGTCTAAAGATTGGCCAATCTTTAAGACATGAGGAACATCAGAAGAAGGAAGGTTGATGTCAATAGTTGATTCATTTAACATAACCTGGGTCTCAAAAGGGAGGGAGCGCTGGATGAAAGAATCATCAGGGCCCATGTAGGAAAAAATGGCGTCATCGTCAACGCAGTGAATAGTGTGAATGGTTGCCGACTCATCTTCGATCATGCTGGGAAGAATGAGAGGGAGAGACTTGGATACCCCATTGAGCTGATAAGTCAAGGGGTCCAGGCGGATGGTGTTTATGGAAAAAAAAAACTAGGAGGAATGGAAACCACTGACTCCGTAGGTGAAGGTGGCGAAATAGGCGAGTGTGGAGGAGATTGGTCAAGGATTGGTTCAGGATAAAGGTCTATAGGGTCTTGAGTGGGGTCGTGATATCCCAGACCATACCGTTTCTTGGCGTCATCATCATTGAGCGGTTGGATAGGCTGATGGGAGCCCTGCTCATAGCGTCCGAAACCAAAACCCTTCCATGCACACCTGTAAAGGTAAGTATGTGCAAAGGCGGGGTTGCCAAGAAATGAAAAATTTGATGTGAAAGGTTGGGGTGAAGAAAGAGGATTACCGTCAGTAGGAGCTTGATTAAGCCCCCCATAAACGAGGTTGGTGCGGAGGTGAGGGGGACCATAAGGTATGATCATCCCGATCCGATGGTCGTAGCTGGGGCTGTGATGAAGGCGTCCATACTCTTGTGGAGTTTGGAACATGTCTAAAGCCAGCAAGCGATACTCTCCCAATGAAAGTCTTTGGAAGACGTCTTCCATGGGGTCTGTGGTTGTCACTTGAAGGGGAGGTGTAAGGGCGACCGCCTATTGCGAACTGGTCGAAGCTTCCACGGATGGAGGCGGTGCCGGGGTTGATGGCTTGATAGGAATGAGGACATCGTTTGGACGGTAGGTGGTATTGCATGTTTTGAAAGGCGAAGGGTCAGCGGGAATGGTGTGGACTTGTCTGTCATGCTCAAACTTCACACAACGGTGCAGGGTGGAGGGGACACAGGCCATGGCGCGGATCTAGGGTCGGCCCAGCAAGATGTTGTATTGGAACTCTCCTTCAATGATGTAGAAGAGCTTCGGGACTGTGCGTGGACCAACGCGAATATGAAGGATGACTGTGCCAATGGTCGTGGCAGTAGTGTCATTAAAATAGCGCAAGATCGCGTCAGTTTTGGAGACGCAATTCTTGGGAAGAGCCAACTGATCAAAGGCATGAGTAGAGATGATGTTGATGCTAGTGCCCCCGTCGATCATAACGCATTTAATGCATGTCCGATCGATGTAGGCAGTGATGAAGAGGGTGGCGTCCTGATCTTCCGTGTTGGATGTAGGAATCTCAGAATCGCTGAATGTTATGGAGGCAACAGGGGCTAAGGAGTGGACAAGGGCAGCAAGTGGCTGGGGATCCTCAGGTTGGACCTCCGCTGCCTGCAGGGCTTGGATGAGGGCCTGACGATGTTGGGGTGAGGTTTGGATGAGATCGTAGAGGGACATCTTCACAGGAATCTGGTGAAGCTATTTCAACATGGAGTCATGGATTGGTCTGGAAGAGGAAGAAGAAGAAGAAGAGGGTTGAGGCGCGCCAAGGATAGAAATCTTAGGCTTAGGCGGTTGAGGTGGATTGACAAAAGGGTAGGTCCAAGGAATGGCGGCTTTTTCTTTCGCCTTATCCTTTTGTGACCTAGTGGTGATGTGAATGGCATCGATTTCAAAGATGGGAGGTGAAGATGATGAAGGGGTTGTAACCGGTTGATGAGATATGGATGGGTTTGAAGAGGTTGAAGGGTTATGAGAAGGAGTCGGGGGGCGGTCAAAAGTGTCCTCAAAGAGAAGAGTGTCTTTCTCCAGATAACGGCGAATGACAGCCTTGAGGGCGCAACAAGTCTCGGTGTCATGTCTTGGTGTACGATGATATAAACAAATCTTCGTGTCGTCGAACCAGGAAGGTTTAGACCCGAGAGGTTGAAAGGGCTTGATGGGTGGAAGAGTTATGCTAGAAGTTTGCAAAAGTCGTTGCAAGATCAAAGAGTATGAGCCCACTAAAGGGTCCATGCTCATCGATGTATGCAATGTCGGTGACTTTTGCTTGGGCAAAACGGGAGGGGGTTTTCGTACCACCTTCTAGGTTGATGGTGCGATGACAGGCGGAGACGGTACACTCTTCGTGAGAGGTATCACCCTTTTGGGAGAGGGTAGGCTAGCGGTAGGTAAAGGAAGCAAAGGAGGAAACCGGTTTTGGTTAGAGGTTGAAGCGGGAAGGACTCTGGTTAAGGTTGAAGGATGCGGGCCTAAAATGGAGGGCAATGGTGACGGAAGAGGAGGCGTTCGCCTCTGTGGTTTGGCAGTCTTTTGCGATTTGGGTTGAAGACTACTATTAGTTGAAGTTTGAGTTAAGTCCACCTTCACTTGTGGATGAGTGAGGTTGGAGACGGGGCGAACGCCAAGTGATTTGATAGGTTTAGGCGGAGTAGATGAGGGTTTTGGTTTTGATGAAGTTGATGAAGATGTAGACGGTTTGGAAGTGGAGATCGGATTTTTGTTGATAGTCTTAGGAGGTTCTGCCATGGGAGGATTAGCAGCATGAGATGAGAGGGCCCGGGCTTGTTAAAGAGCTGTGAGACGGTCCCACAATCCCTGATGTTCCACTTTCCTAGAAGGGAGAAGTTCGAGTCTCTCCACTAGTCGAGAAAATGGCTGAGAAGATGCGGGATGAAGTTTAGGCTCTTGAGAATATGCCGATGGTTGTGGGACTGAAGGTGAGACGGGTGTAGCAGTCTCGGGCCCAAAGTATGGTGAAGTCGTGACAAGTTCATGTTTGGTTGGAGATGAAGGAGAAATAGGTTCTTCTCTGGGTGGAGAAGAAACTGGAGAATGAGGCTCCTCAAGCGGGTAAAGGGCAGGGATGATAGTGCCCTCCACTTGTGGCCGAGGAGTAGGAAAGGTTGGGTCCTCCATGGGCAGCAAGAAGGAAGATGGTGAAACTGGCAGTGCTGGTAAGGTCGAGGCGTCCTCCAAAATGAGAGAAGTTGAGGGAGAACTAGCCGGAGAAAGAGGTTCGTCCACATGTGATGGACTGATGGATGAACTCACCTCTTGGGGTTGGTTAGAAATGAGGGGCGAGACTGTATTGACTGTTCGAATATTATGTTCATGGGTATTGTCAGTCAAGGTCTGGACGTTGTTTTGGGTTGGTGGATGATTAGGGAATGGTTGTTTGAAGATATCGATACCCTGATTAGGAGGGGCGTTAGGATTGTCGAGGATGAGGTCACCCTTTTCCAACATGTCTTGGACTATGTTTTTAAGGGTCTTACAGTTGCCCGTGTCATGACCTTTAACATGGTGGTAGTCGCAGAAGTCATTCTCCCTATACCACGCAGGGATGGCGCGTGAGGGATCAAATTGTGGTGGAGGTCGGATCTGAGGGAGATTGATGGCCCCTTGTTTGATGAGTTTTTCCAGCACAGACGCGTATGATTCTCCAAGTGGAGTAAACTGTCGTTGTATGTATCTCTGCTGAAATTGACGAGTGGCGCTCATGGACGTGGATGGTTCAGGTTGATTAGTTGAAGGCGAAGAAGAGGAAGATCTAACAACCACAGCATTTGCTGAAGCTTTAGATTTAGGATTGGATGAGGAGGGCTTAGAAGAAGGGTCATTGGTTTTGGAGTTGGGATTCTTACTCTGCAACTTGACTTTATTCTCCTCAACGGCACGTAACTCAAGTTTACGAGCCATCGTGAAGGCTTCGTCAAAAGTGCGGAAGGTTTGAACCCTCAAGGTAGAAGAAATATGTTTAGCACAGGCTTGAGAGAAAAGTTCAATAAGCTCAGGCTGAGGTAAGGAAAATGAAAGTTGATTGATAAGGCTCCTCCACCGAGCAACGAAATCAGCAATAGATTCATCCTCGAACTGGCGAATAGAATAGAGGTCTGTGATAGAGACCTTCTTGGTGATATTGATGGAGAAATGATCGAGGAAGAGTTGGGCCAGCTGAGTGAACGTGAGGATGGAATGGCTGGGAAGAGAGCTGTACCAGTCAAGTGCAGCACCCGAGAGAGACATGGGAAACATGCGTAAGAGCAACACATCGTCGTGGGCGATAAGGTAACAGGCATGTCTGAATGCCCATAAATGTTGTTGTGGGTCTTCCTTGCTCTGGAAACGAGAAAACTTAGGAAGTTCCCACTGGTTGGGATATGGTTTGATGGGGATAGAAGGATGGATGGGCTCGTTACAGATTTGTTCGTACGAGAGAGTGTTGCGTGAGCCGGTAATGGAGGTCTCTAGGTTGGACATTTTATCCATCAGCATCTTGATAATATCTACTGATGGATTGGCGGGTGGAGCACCTCCTAGATTGTAAGGTGCTTGAAAGAGGCTGGAAGAAGTATACGACGTAGTCGGTTGTACCAATAAGGGCGCAACGTACGGATGACTAGTCGTAGGGACGGAAGAAGTGACTAAGGATGATTGGATGGAAGGCATGGCTAGGTTTGATGTTGTCATGGGAGGTTGGTTAGAGGTAACATGGGCTAATGGATGGGTAGCCACCCTAGTGTTGATAGGAGTAAGGGTGGGCGGAATAGAAACGACCAGGTTTTGAAAGGGGGTAGAAAGTGGTTGAGTGGACTGAGATTGATTGGGGGCTGAAACCCCGATGAAAGTGGGCCCAACGATGGAAGGAGAGGCCACACTTGGATGGTTGGTGAAAGGTTGGTCATTGGTTGAGGCAACAGCCTGGGTGTCTAAGGGTTGGACTACGGACGTTGTTGATACGACCGCAGTCGCGAGGAGAGAAGTCGGCATTCCATAAATTGGATTGCCAAAGGGGTCTTGCATTTGGCTATTCGCGAGATAGTGTTGCAGGGCTTTGGTATTGAGGTCCAAGAATCGTGCGAAGTCTTGGTCCCCTTCTGGGATAATAGGCATTTGGGTCGGAGATGGTCTGGTAGGATTTCTTTCAGTTTCTGAGTTGAACTCCATTGTAGGGCTGGTTGTAGGCGGGGTAGATGGAAGAGGATGATGCCTCGCGTGATCGACTAGAGCCTTGGCTTGGCTACGAGTCAGAACCATTCAAGGCAAGGAAGAACGTCCTCACAAGCTCAAACAAGCAGATAAGAACCAAAAAGATGAAGACACAAGCAGATCCTAAAACCCTAGAAGTAAATTATTAGGATTACAGTGGCTTATGCCTTAGAATATGTGTGTAGAGGAAGATTGGCTTTGTGAGTCGGGTCCTAGAAGAAGCAGTCTATGGATGGTTTCGGGTTTTGTTATGGTGCTCAATAAATCTGTGTTAGCTTCCGTACAAGCCTGGTGCTAAGGAGCAAGCTCCCCTCACTTCACGATTCCAGTGGTTAGCTGGTTTCGCTTAGCCAAAATATACTTCCACTAGAGTTTATCCTCCGCCAGAGAATGGAGTGGGCTTCCCCCTTGGTGATGAAATCCAAGTAGGGTCACCGGGATGGGTAAGGTATCCGCTGGGGGATGAAATCCCAGTCGGGCCTTGTCTCAGGTAAGTTTTATGTTTGTTTTGTGCAGGTGGTTTGGTCGTGTAACATCAAGTGATCTAGATTAATTCAATATGCGGTTTTAATTACTATGTGTGGTCTAAAAGATGCGGGCAAACAGAAATGAATGCAAAGTGTTTTAATGCCCAAGTCGAAATGTTTGTTCGTATGAAGACGAATGGAGAAAGAGTCGAAGAATATGAGTTTTAGCTAGTCTAGAAGTGCAAGAAAGAAAGAAGTGTTCGTTTTAGTTCTGCTTATGATGTCGTTTAAGAAGAGACGAAAGGAGGCGAAAAGGAAGAAACCTAATGCACCTAAATGAACGAAAGAAAGAAAGAACCCAAGGAGGACCTAGAGTCCCACCGGGCGTGCCAGAATGTTTCTATGCAAAATTACTTTCTGCATTCAAAAGAAGAATAAAGAAACTAAGGAAATGGTCAAGGCTAGAAGTACCTGATAAAGTCGTGCGCACCAAAATTAGACGTTGGAAGATTCTCCTCTTTTGCTGTGGAGGAATGACACCTGCGAAGAAAAAGCTAAAACACGGAAAAACGTTAGTCAAAGATATGGTGGGCTGTCAGGCAAACGCCCGATCCCAAAAGTACGAAGACTTCCTAGAAGGATATCAACCCACTGATAAAAAAGTAGAATATTAGACAAAAGTAGATAATAATGACAGAAATAAATGACAAAAAATAAAGAGTGTACCTGATATGCAGCACTGTTCTGCACAGTCACTGGCGTCGGTCTCTGTGGTGCCAGCGTCGGTTAAGGAAGGTGCCGACGTCGGTTGAGGTGCCGTCGTCGGTCGGGGTAGTGACCGGCGTCGGTAGGGGCAGGTTTTGGAAAAGTCTGAACAGGTTCGGGACAGGTTTTGAGAGAGTCGGGACAGGGTCTGGGCAAGGTCTGAGAGAGTCGGGACAGAGTCTGGGGGTTTTAGTCTAGACAGAGGTAGGGATGTAAACGAGAGATGTTGGGTCTGAACAGAGTCGGGACAGGGTCTGGGCAAGATCTGAGAGAGTCAGGACAGGGTCTGGGAGTTTGAAGAATCAGGATGATAGAACTGATAAAGAATAACCAAGGAAGAAATAAAACAAACAGAATAAATACTTACCTGCCAGAAGACGTGATGAAAGCCATAGTTGGAGTTATCTGTGCAGTGCCGGATTGAATGCAGATTGGTTGATGCCGAGAGTGTTGATCGCGAGAATGTTGATGTCAGAGTTCGTAGTTGATGATTGCTTGGGGTTCGATTGTTCAGCATTTCGAATAGCGTTCGGGATCCGGTCTCGAATGGTTGGCGGAGGTTGATGAAGGTGAGAGACGGTTCCAGAGACGGTTCGTCAATCGTTTCGGGAAACCGAATGATAACTGATAACGGATAACGGGAAGGTGACCGATGTCGGCAGGATTGCCGACGTCGGTCGATATGTGACTGACGTCGGTGACATCGGCCGGGTAAAGACCGTCATCGATAGATGCACAATGGGGATAGAGTTTAGCTTTAACTCTATGCTCATTTTTACATGCTGCCAGGGTCAAGGTTGGTGGAACAAGTGATCGATAAGGGTTAAATAGGCGAAGAAGAATAAGACGGGGAATGACCAGGGGAGTCGACACGATTTCGATGTCTACAGTAGGACAGCCTCTATTCTGTACACGAGAGAAAAAGGGGTAGCCCCCGTAGAGGTTCAGATGCTAGTGCGGTAGGCCCGCAAAGCAAATGGAATGTAAATGTGCCAGTCCCTTCCTGTGTCATTGACCACCTTCATGAGAATTTTAGTCAAAATTTTGTTGGAAGCCTCAGCCTACCCATTTGCTTATGGGTAGTAAGGCGAAGAGAAACTAAACTTGACGCCGAATGAGTCGCACAACTTTTAGACAGTTTTGTTTTTGAAGGACTTGCCGTTATCAATGATGATCTTATGAGGGACACCGAAATGATAGATGATGTGGCTGCTGATGAAGTCGATAATCTTGTCAGCTTTTATGGAGATAAGAGGAATGGCTTCCACCCACTTGGTGAAATACTCAGTGGTGATGATGAAGAGATGAGTGGGGGTTAATCTCATCGATGAGATCTAAACCCCACTGAGAAAAAGGCTAAAAGTCCTGAGTGACTTGTAAGGCATGGTTGGAGAGATGAAGCAAGTTAGAGTGCTGTTGACACTTGATGTAATGTCAGACATAGTCATTACAGTCTTGATGAAGGGTAGGCCAATAATAGCCTAGACGAAGGATGCGCTTGGCAACTGAATTCCCACTGAAGTGTCTACCACAAATCCCGTCGTGGGCTTGTTTAATGGTGTGAGAGGCTTCAGTGGAGGTGAGACAATGAAGAAGGAGGCCGTCAAAGCCTCACTTATAGAGAAGACCCCCTAGCATGGTATAGAAAGTGATACGCTTGATGAAAGCTCATCGCACATTGCTAGAGAGGTGAGGAGGAATGATAAAAAAAGATAAGAAGTCCACAATATGCTTATACCAATCATCTCATGGGCTAGAGTCTATAGTGTTGACATGATGAATGTTAGGAGAGAGATAGGAAGGCAATGGCACATGATGCACCGTGAAAAAAGGTCTGGATGCAGATGAAGAAGATGAGATATGTGAAGCAAGAGAAGCCATGGTGTTGGCAAACTTATTCATGGATTGAGGAACAGTCTGCAAGAGGTAATGGTCAAAAGATGCAAGGAGAATGTCAGTACATTTTTTGTACCTTTGCAAAATTTCATTTTTATAGAGGTATGAACTGTTGACTTGATTAACGATGAGTTGCAAGTTGCTGAAGATGTTGATGGACTTGATGCTGAGAGAGAGGGCAGTCTAAAGTCCCAAAATTAAGGCCTCATACTCAGCCATATTATTGGTACAATCAAAGTCAAGTTTAAAAGATAGAGGCATGGGCTCCCTTTTGAGAGGGATGAGAATGACCCCGGTACCCCCACCGAGTTGACATTTGGAGCCATCAAAGAACATGGTCATTTGATAGACGGTGTCATCGATGGAAAGCACGGTGATAGACTCGTTAGGGAACTCACAGTGTGAAGGTTGATTGTTAGGAAGAGGGGCATCTGCCAGTTGGTTAGTGATTGTTTACCCCTTGATAGATTTTTGTTGGATGAATTCGAGGTCGAACTCAGCTAGCAGCATGAGCCACCGAGCCATACGTTGATTCTGATATGGCTTGGAGTGCATATACTTGAGAGGGTCGGTGTGGGTGATGACAAAAGTCTTGTGGTTAAGAAGATAATGGCAGAGCTTGGTAGCGGAAAAGACTAATGCCAAATAGAGTTTCTCGATATGGGTGTACTGAGTTTCATAGTCGACCAGTGTTTGGTTGATGTAGTAAATCGCTTGCTCATGGTGATGCTCGTCTCGATGCGCGATCATGGCACCTAATGAATGATTAGTGGCTAAGATATAAAGTTAGAAGGGTTGGTTGTCTTTAGGTGGAATGAGGACTGGTGGAGAGACCAGATAGCATTTAAGGGCTTCAAAAGCCTCTTGACAGTCGTTATCCCATGTAAAGGAGACGTTCTTCTTAAGGAGATGATGAAAAGGTTGGCAGTGATCAGAAAGATGCAAGATGAAATGGTGAATGGACTGGAGCTTCCCTTGTAGACTGTGAAGCTGCTTGAGATTGGTCGGGGGTAGCATTTCGAGGATAGCACGGATCTTGGCAGGATCTATCTCGATGCCATGGAAAGAAATAATGAAGCCAAGAAGCTTGCCAGAGAGGACCCCAAAGACACATTTCTTGGGGTTAAGGTGGACATTGTATTGAAGAAGATGAGAGAAGATGATTTTGAGAATGGTTAGATGATCACGGCGAAGCTTAGACTTGCCGAGCAGGTCATCCACATAGTCCATGATTTTGTGGAGAAGATCATGGAAAATGTAGGTCATGGCACGCTGATAAGTGGCGCCTACATTCTTCAAGCCAAAAGGCATGACTTGATAGCAGAAAGTCCCCCATGGGGTAATGAAAGTGGTCATGTGCTGATCTTTCATGCAACAAGGATTTGATTGTATCCTAAAAACCTGTCCATGAGAGATAACATCTCATGGCCGGCCGTGAGATCAACAAGCTGGTCAATGTTAGGAAGAAGAAAGTCATCTTTGGGATAGGCTAAGTTAAGGTCGCGATAGTCTGTGTAGATCTGGATCCCCCCAGTCGCTTTAGTGACTAGGATGATATTAGAGACCCACTATAGATAATCAATGGGTTGGATGAAAGAGACGAAAAGAAGGCGCTGAAGCTCCTCTTTGACAAGGAGGGCAATGTGAGGATGCATCTTTCGAAGATTTTGCCTGACAGGCTTAGCCTCTAGTTTGGTGACAATGTTATGGGTAGTGATAGTGGGGTCAATGCCAGGCATGTCACTGTAGGTCTAGGCAAAGGCCTTGCTATGGTTAGAGAGGAACTGGGTATAGTCTAGCTGCTCCTAAATGTCTAAAGATTGGCCAATCTTTAAAACATGAGGAACATCAGGAGAAGGGAGGTTGATGTCAATGGTTGATTCATTTAACATAACCTGGGTCTCAAAAGGGAGGGAACGCTAGATGAAAGAGTCATCAGCACCCATGTAAGAGAAAATGGCATCGTCATCAACGCAGTGGACAGTGTGAATGGTCACCGACTCATCCTCTATCATGCTGGGAAAAATGAGAGGGAGAGACCTAGACACCCCATTGAGCTGATAAGTCAAGGGTTCCAGGTGGATGGTGTTTATGTAAAAAAAACTAGGAGGGATGGAAACCATCGACTTCGTAGGTGAAGAAGGAAGAATGGGTGAGCGTGGAAGAGATTGGTCAATGGTAGGTTCAGGATAAAGGTCTGCAGGGTCCTGAGTGGGGTCGTGATATCCCAGGCCATATCGTTTCTTAGCATTGTCATCGTTGAGTGGCTCAATGGGATGATGGGAGCCCTGATCATAGCATCTAAAACCAAAACCCTTCCATGCACACCTATAAAGGTAAGTATGTGCAAAGGCAGGGTTGCCAAGAAACGAGAAGTCTGATGTGAAAGGTTGAGGTGAAGAGAGGGGATTGCCATCAATAGGAGCTTGATCAAGCCTCCCATAGACAAGGTTGGTTTAGAGTTGAGGAGGACCATAAGGCACGATCATCCCGATCCGATGTTCATAGCTAGGGCTGTGATGAAGGCGTCCATACTCTTGTGGAGTTTGGAACATGTCTAAGGCCAGCAAGTGATACTCCCCCAGTGAAAGTCTTTGGAAGATGTCTTCCATGGGGTCTGTGGTCATCGCTTGAAGGGGAGGCATGAGGGTGACCACCTGTTATGAACTGGTCAAAGCTTCCACAGATCGAGGTGGTGCCAGGGTTGATGGCTTTATAGGAATGAGGACGTCATTTGGACGGTAGGTGGTGTTACAAGTTTTGAAGGGTGAAGGGTTAGTGGGAATGGTGTGGACTTGCCCATCGTGCTTGAATTTCACACAATGGTGCAGAGTGGAGGGGACATAGGCCATGGCATGGATCCAGGGTTGGCCCAGTAACATGTTGTATTGAAACTCTCCTTCAATGATATAGAAGAGCTCTAAGACTGTGCGTGGACCAATGTGAATGTGAAGGATGACTGTGCCAATGGTCGTGGCAGTAGTGTCATTGAAAGAGCGTAAGATTGCATCAGTTTTAGAGATGCAGTTCTTGGGAAGAGCCAACTGATCAAAGACATGGGTGGAGATAATGTTGATGTTGGTGCCTCTGTCGATCATAATGCATTTAATGTGTGTCTGATCAACATAGTCAGTGATGAAGAGGGCGGCATCCTGATTTATGTGTTGGATGTGGGAATCTCAGAATCACTAAATGTGATGGAGGCAATAGGGGCTAAAGAATGGACAAGGGCAGCAAGTGGTTGGGGGTCCTCGGGTTAGACCTCTGCTACCTGCAGGGCTCATATGAGGGCTTGACGATGCTAAGGTGAGGTTTGGATGAGATCGTAAAGGGACATCTTCATAGGCGTCTGGTGAAGCTGTTTCAACATGGAGTCATGGATCGGCCTGGAAGAAGAAGAAGAAGAGGAGGGTTGAGACACACCAAGGATAGAAATTTTAGGCTTTGGCGCTAGAGGTGGATTGATGAAAGGGTAGGTCCAAGGAATGGTAGCTTTTTCTTTTGCCTTATCATTTTGTGACCTAGTGGTTATGTGAATGGCATTGATTTCAAAGATAGGAGGTGAAGGAGATGAAGGGGTCATAACCTATTGATGAGATGTTGATGGGTTTGAAGAGGTTGGAGGGTTATGAGAAGGAGTCAGGGGTCAGTCGAGAGTGTCCTTAAAGAGAAGAGTGTCTTTCTCCAGATAGCGGTGAATGAAGGCCTTGAGGGCACAGCAAGTCTCGATATCATGTCCTGGCGTACGATGGTATAAACAAATCTTCGTGTCATCAAACCAGGAGGGATTAGACCCGAGGGGTTGGAAAAGCCTGATGGGTGGAAGGGTTATGTTGGGAGTCTACAAAATTTGGTGTAATATTAGAGAGTATGAGCCCACTAAAGGGTCAGTGCCCGCTGATGTGTGCGATACTAGTGACTTTTGCTTGGGCAGAGTCGGAGGAGGCTTTCGTACCACCTTGTGGGTTGACGGTGCGGCGACAGGTGGAGACGGCACTTTGTTTGTGGGAGGTACTGCCTTTTTGAGAGAGGGTAGACTGGAGGTAGGCAAAGGAAGCAAAGGAGGCAACTAGTTTTAATTAAAGGTCAGAGTGGGAAGGACTCTGGTCAGGGTCGAAGGATGGGGGCCCAAAATGGAGGGCAATGGTGACGGAGGAGGAGGCGTTCACCTCTGTGGTTTGGCAGTCTTCTGTGACTTGAGTTGAAGACTACTATTGGTCAAGGTCTGGTCTAGGTCCACCTTCACTTGCAGATGAGTGAGGGTAGAGATAGGGCGAACGCCAAGTGATTTGATAGGTTTAGATGGGGTAGATGCAGGTTTTGGTTTTGATGGGGTTGGTTGAGGTTTAGGAACGGGAGTCTAGTTTTTGTTAAGGGTCATGGGAGATTTTGCCTTGGGAGGATTGGCTACATGAGATGAGAGGGCACGGGTATGCTGAAGAGCTTTGAGACGCTCCCACAATACCTGATGTTCCACTTTCCTTGAAGGGAGAAGTCTGATTTTCTCCACTAGTCGAGAAAATGGCTGAGAAGATGTTGAATGGGGTTTGGGTTCTTGAGAAGATGTTGACGATTGTGGGGTCGAAGGTGTGGTAGTCTCGGTCCCAAGGAATGATGAAGTCATGATAGGTTCGTCCTTGGTTGGAGACGAAAGAGAGGCAGGTTCTTCCCTGGGTGGAGAAGAAACTAGAGAATGAGGCTCCTCAAGTGGATAAAGGGCAGGGATGATTGTACCCTCCACTTGCGGTCGAGGAGTAAGAAGGGTTGGGTCCTCCATGGGCAGCAAGAAGGAAGATGGTGAAACTGGCAGTGCTGGTAAGGTTGAGGCGTCCTCCAAGATGAGAGAAGTTGACGAAGAACTAATCAGAGAAAGAGGTTCATCCACATGTGATGGACTGATGAATGGACTCACCTCTTGAGGTTGGTCAAAAATGAAGGGCGAGACCGTATTGACTATTCGAATGTTGTGTTCATGAGTGTCATCAATCAAGGTCTGGACATTATTTTGAGTTGGTGGATGATTAGGGAATGGTTGCTTGAAGATGTCGATACCCTGGTTAGGTGGTACATTGGGATTGTCTAGGATGAGGTCACCATTTTCAAGCATGTCTTGGATTATGTTTTTAAGGGTTTTATAGTTTCCTGTGTCATGTCCTTTAACATGGTGGTAGTTACAAAAGTCATTTTCCCTATACCACGCAGGGATGGCGCGTGAGGGATCAAATTGTGGAGGTGGTCAGATCTGAGGGAGATTGAAGACCCCCTATTTGACAAGTTTTTCCAGCACATACGCGTATGATTCTCTGAGTGGAGTATACTGTCATTGTACGTATCTCTGTTGGAATTAGCGGGTGGCGCTCTGGGACGTGGATGGCTCAGGTTGGTTAGTTGAAGGGGAAGAGGATGAAGATCTAACGACCACAACATTTGCTGAAGCTTTAGACTTAGGGTTGGATGAGGAAGGTTTTGAATAGGGGTCATTAGTCTTGGAGTTGGGATTCTTGCTCTGCAACTTGACTTTATTCTCCTCAATGGCACGTAACTCAAGTTTGTAGGCCATCGTGAAGGCTTCGTCGAAGGTACGAAAGGTCTAAACCCTCAAGGTGGAAGAAATATGTTTGGCCCAGGCTTGGGAGAAAAGTTCAATAAGTTCAAGTTGGGGTAAGGAAAAGGAGAGTTGATTGATAAGGCCTCTCCATTGAGCAACAAAATCAGCTATGGATTCATCCTCGAATTGGCAGATAGAATAGAGGTCTGTGATTGAGACCTTCTTGGTAATGTTGATAGAGAAGTGATCAAGGAAGAGTTGGGCCAGCTGAGTAAATGTGAAGAGGGAATGGCTGGCAAGGGAGCTATACCATTCAAGTGCAGCACTAGAGAGAGACATAGGAAATGTGCGTAAAATCAATGCATCATCATAGGCGATAAGGTAACAGGCATGTCTAAATGCCCATAAGTGCTGTTGTGGGTCTTCCTTGCTTTGAAAATGAGAAAACTTAGGAAGTTCCCACTAAATGGGATATGGCCTGATCGAGACAGAAGGATGAATGGGCTCATTGCAAATTTGCTCATATGAGAGAGTATTGCGTGAGCCAAAAAAGGAGGTCTCTAGGCTAGACATCTTATCCATCAGCATTTTGATGATATCTGCTAACAAATTGATAGGTGGAGTGCCCCCTAGATTATAGGGCACTTGAAAGAGGCTAGAGGAGGCATACAATGTAGTCGGGTGTACTTGTAGGGGTGCAACATATGGATGACTAGTCGTAGGGATAGAAGAGGAGACGAAGGGCAGTTGGGTAGAAGGCATGGCTAGGCTCGATGTTGCCATGGGAGGTTGGTTAGTGGTAACATGGGCCAATGGATAGGTAGCCACCCTAGTGTTGATAGGAGCAAGGGTAGGCAGAATAGAGATGACCAGATTCTGAAAAGGGATAGAGAGTGGTTGAGTGGGCTGAGGTTGATAGGGGGGTGAAACCCTGGTGGAAGTGAGCCCAAAGATGGAGGGAGAGGCCACACTTGGATGGTTGGTCAAAGGCTGGTCATTGGTCAAGGTAATAGCCTGTGTGTTTAAAGGTTGAACTATGGACGATGTTGATACAGTCATAGTCTCGAGAAGAGAGGTCGGCATTCCATAAATCAGATTGCCCAAGGAGTCTCGCATTTGGCTATTCGTGAGATAGTGCTGCAAGGCTTTAATGTTGAGGTCCAAGAATCATGCAAAATCTTGGTCCCCTTCTAGGACAATATGAGTCGGGGTTGAGGTTGGCCTAGTAAGAGTTCTTTCAGTCTCTGAGTGGAACTCCATATTAGGACTGGTTATGGACGGGGTAGATGGAAGCGGGTGATGCCTCGCGTGATCGACTAGAGCCTTGGCTTGGCTACGAGTTAGAACCATTCAAGGCAAGAAAGAACGTCCTCACAAGCTCAAACAAGTAGATAAGAATAGAAAAGATGAAGAACACAAGCAAATCCTAATGTTAAAACCCCTAGGAGTAAATTATTAGGATTATGGTGGCTTATGCCTTAGAATGTGTGGAGGAAAATTGGTTTTTGATTTGGGTCCTAGAAGAAGTAGTCTATGGATGGTTTCAGGTTAGTTATGGTGCTCAAAAGTCTGTGTTAGGTTTTGTACTTGGCCTGGTGCTAAGGAGTAAGCTCCCCTCACTTCACGAGTCCAGTGATAAGCTGGTCTCGCTTAGCCAAAATATACTTCCCCTAGAGATTAGACTCTGCCAGAGAACAGAGTGGGCTTTCCCCTTGGTGATGAAATCCAAGTAAGATCACCGAGACGGGTAAGGTATTCGTTGGGTGATGAAATCCCAGTCGGGCCTTGTCTCAGGTAAGTTAAGATGTTTGTTTTGTGTAAGTGGTTTGGTCGTGTAACATAAAGTGGATTAATTCATGATGTAGTTATTAATTACTAGGTGTGGTCTAAGAAATGCAAGCAAGTAGAAGTGAAATGCAATGTGTTTTAAGTCCAATTCGAAATGTGAAGTTGAAATGAGAACAAGTTGAGAAAGGGTTGAAGAATATGATTTTTGACTAGTCTAGAAATGCAAGAAAAGAAAGAAAAGTTCTTTTTAGTCCCGCTAATAGTGTCGTTTAGAAGAGAAGAAAGAGGTGAAAAAGGAGAAACCTAATGCACCTATATGAAAAGAAAGAAAGAAAGAACCCAAGGAAGGCCCTAGTGTCCCACTAGGCATGCCAGAATGTTTCTATACGAAAATCGCTTTCACATTCAAAAGAAGAATAAGAAACTAAGAGATATGGTCTAAGGCTTGTAAGTACCTGGATGAAGTCATGTGCACCATTATCCAAACGTCGTGATAACTCCTCTTTGGTTGTGGAGGATGACACCTGTAAAAGAAAGAAACTAAGACAAAGAAGGCGTTAGATGAGGAGATGGTGGGTTGTCAAGCAAAAGCTTGATCCCAGAAGTACAGAGACTTTCTTAAGGGATGTCAACCCACTAATTGATAAAAATAATGTCTGATAAGAGGTAGAATGATAAAAGACTGAAATGATTAAAAACTGAAACAAAAATAGAAGCAAATGCTTACCTAAATGCTGCTGGCGGTCTGATCACAGTCACCAGTGTCAGTGGTCTTACTAGCGTCAGTTGTTCAAGTCTGCTGATGTCAGTTAGTCTATCGACATCGGTGGGGGCAATGGTCTCTGCGACTGACGTTGGTTGGGGCAATATTCTTGGATGGGGTTTGGTCAGGTCTGTAGTCTGTAGACGAGTCTGAGAAGAGGTTTGGATGGGTTTCTAGGTTGTTTAGATGGTCTGAGAGAGTCTGGTTCTGGTTAATGGTCTGTACAGGGGTTTGGATAGAGTTACAGGGATAATGGACAGAGTGTATGGTCAAATAGAAGACAGAGGCAATAGGGAGATAGGAAAATAAGGATTCGGGTCTGGTCTAGTTGATAGTATGGTCTGGGGGGTGATATTACTTGAAAGCAATAACTCAAAACATAATGAAAACACAGGCAATATACATACCTGTGGCCTGCTGAAGGAGTGTTGTTGATGCTGCGGGTGTGGAAGTTGTAGCTTGCTGATGCAGAGTCCCTGTTGTTGTTGTAGCTGGTGTAGAAGCCCGTTGTGTATACCTGAGAGAGAGAGAGTGAGAGGTTTGGATGAGAGATTGGTAGAGTGGTGAAGTCAAGGAACGGATTGATCGATTAGATTGTAAGATTCAAGAGTTGTATGAAGAGCCAGGATGAAGGGCAGATAATGGACATAGAAAACCGTTATGAAGGAAACTGACACCGGCAATATCACCAATGTCGGTCGATAGGTGACTGATGTCGGTGGCTGGAAGGCAGGAAAAAGGCTAAAAATAGCCTTTTATCCATTTTTCCAACTGTCGGGTTGAAGTGTCGGGGAGAGAAACGGTCGAAGGGAATGTTTATGGGCACAGGAGGAAGTGTTAGGGGTGTGTTTAAGTAATTAGGGTTTTAACAAGGGGTGAGGTGGCAAAAGGGGGCAATTAAATTAAATTAATTGTTTTATTTAATAATGGAGGGGACAAGGGTTAGGAATGGATAAAGAGGACCAAGGGGGACGACAACCAAAGGGGTAGACACGATTTCGGTGTCTACAGAGGAATTTGAAAAAATAACATAAGTACCAATGTGGAGGACATATTTAAAAACCATTCCCCATTATGATCTGGATATGTTGAATATTGTATAAGTGTGGATAACATGCTTCCAATACATGCCCCCATTCTAATATAGAGATGTTCAATACAAAATAAGTCTAGAGAACATGCTTCTAAATCAAGCCTCTCCTGAATCTAAAAACTGGGCCAATTTTGGAGAATATGTTTTCAAAACTTGTTTTCACTATAATATAAAGATCTTAAACATTGAATAAGTATGGATAACATGCTTCCAAAACATGCCCCACTAAATTTGATAACTATGCCAAGTGTGTGGAACATTCCTCTATGACATGCCCCCATTAATATGGCCCCACTTTAAGGTGAGGGAAGAATACAAATTCATATTTACCTCCCCTCAAAAGGATAATAAAACTTTATAATATATGAATAGAACCATGTGTCATTTAGAAAGAACATGTTTAGGTAGATATACCATTGAAGAACATAGAATAATGTGATCACATTAAGACCTAAGATGCATTATAAATATCATGGCAATGTCTAGGTAGTAATTAGAACAAGTTCAACAAGCAAAAAATAACACACACAAGAACACTCAAAATGAATTCAAAAGACAATGGTCTAATAAGGACATAAATAAGGGGCATGTTTGAACACTACACAATTGAAGGGACATGACTTAATCAAATTTACACAAAAATAAGAATGGCATATTTAAATATCCATAAAATAAATGATGACATGAAAATGTCAAAGAAAGAATGCACAAGAACGAGGGCCACAAATAAAATATCATATTCAAATGCTTGAACCATAAAATAATATAAAATAATGTGTATAAAGGAAATCATAATCAACCAATATAGACATGTCATAAAGACCCATAGATCAAGTGTGATAAAAAAAATGTCAAGTACATATCATATCAAGTACCATGTGGAATTTATAAACATGGATAAAGTCATGTGTAAGTACATATATAAACTAAAACATGATAATATAAAATTACCATAGAATATATAACCTAGATGTATCATGATTAAATAAGGTCAATGCCACCAACATCCTAATGATGTGAGTAGATGGAAATCCCAAAATCCAAAAGTGCATAGATCATGTATCTATGTATGACTATATCAAACTCCAAATATGCGTGAAACACATGTATATAGAGAATATTGATATGCCATCTACCAACATGGAACTGGATACATATATGTCAATGAGATAATATAATATGTAAATGATAAAAACATTTTTGGGGTTTCGAAGATTTTAATTTTTTTTTATACTTTTTTAATATGTGCAAAGAAAGTATTATCCTATAATTTTTCCTAGTGGTTTCTCATAGGTTTCTCTCATTTGGGAAACTAGCGCAATAAACTAATGGTACTACTAAGGAGCATTTATAAGTTTCATATATATCATTATATAATCTATTCTACTCTATGGTTGCTTTGAAGTAACAATAATAGGAACATGTTTAGGTGTGATTGATATATTCATATGATTTGTAGTATAATTAGGAATTTGGATCATGTTCCTTTGGTAGGTTAGTATTTGGTATTCTTACCTTACATGAAACTGTAGCTTTAGTTCTTTACTCATTATGTATACATTACTTATATTTATTTCTGTAATGTGTGTGTGTGTGTGTGTGTGTGTGTGTGTGTGTGTGTGTGTGTGTGTGTGTGTGTGTGTGTGTGTGTGTGTGTGTGTGTGTGTGTGTGTGTGTGTGTGTGTGTGTGTGTGTGTGTGTGTGTGTGTGTTGTGTGTGTGTGTGTGTGTGTGTGTGTGTGTGTGTGTGTGTGTGTGTGTGTGTGTGTGTGTGTGTACATATACATACATACATAGATTATAGAAATAAATACAATTAATGTATACATAATGAGTAAAGAACTAAAACTACACTTTCATGTGTGTGTGTGTGTGTGTGTGGGGTAAATTACACAGTTCTATGAGTATTTCAATTTAATAAAATTTGAAATTTTGTAATAATGATGTAATCACCATATGCAATGAAAACCAATTAGAAATAAGATAACTCTAATATAATGATCATTTGGTAATGAAACTAATGGTTTATTTAATATCATTGACTCTGAAGTATTTGTATAAATATCCTAGGAATTTGTATGTATCTATTTATGTAACCATTTATCTTTTGTAGGTTCACCTTATCCACATGTATCTTGATGAAGGACCAAATAAAACAATTATTCCTTGGTGGGATCAATGTGGGAGAGATAAGTCCTTGGAAATGATGTACTAGGAGGACTTATACTAGTGATCACCTTTCATAAAGTTCGATGAACCATGTGATCCTCAAAAGGAGCATCATGGGATGTCGCACCCCTCTTATAATATCCTTTATGATAAGTATGTGAAATAGGTATAGATATGTCTTTTCAAAATGTAATAATTTCATAATCGGATAACTGCATAAGATTTTGATCAAGATCAAAATAATCATTATCTTGGTGCATGTTTATACCATAGTAAATGCAAAAGTGTTATCTTTCACCTTTTAAAATCTATGTGATGGGTAATGATAATTATGAAGATTTGTTTATCATTTTTTATCTAATAGTGTGCATAGTATATCATGTGGTATGTCCCAATACCATTCAATATGAAGAGGTTATCATTTGGTAGAGGTATCTAGTCTAATTATGGGAGATAATTTTTAAGCATTTTCTATGATTTTTTTCAATGCCTTTATTGTGTATTCTATGACATATGATTTTGGTTCTACATAAGGTTTTTGAATTGGTTCAATATCTTTTGTAACTTGTTGATTTGACTTTAAAACATGATTCATATCATGCATAGTTTTTGGTGAAGAGATAGGCAACTTGGTTTGAGTATTATGAATTATAGCACATGCATGTTTGTGCACATTCCTATATAAGGTCTAAAATTAATAAAAGGGTTTATACAATATTATTTCTAGGAGTGGAGAGAGAAGACCTAGACTATATAAATTTAATACTTCTAAATTTAAGGGTGTATAATTTATGAAATACAAAGCATCCTTAAATTGAAAAATATAGTATTATATAGACTCATTTTATATTTTTGTCAATTGATCCAAAACTCAGAAGTTTTGGTTGATAAATATCACAATAACATAGAAATAACACAATAACAATGAATTCTCTGAGAAGAGATGTAGTATTACTCAAAATCGCAATACAAAAATATGCTTATCTCTAGGAAGAGATGTCTGTCTTTACATTTCGGGTTACCTCTTCTTTTATACACAATTTGAAAGCATGGGAAGGATGTGGAAGGTCACCAATCTCGAGGGAGATGAAGTGGTATGACTTCCAATATTTAAAACAATACATAATTCGAGGAATTACTATTTTTAGAAACTTACTATTTTTAGACAGCACTATTAAAATTGAAATTTGAGGCACTTCCGTTGGGTTTTCGGGGGTAAAAATTCATCAAGCAGAGCTTGATGCCATTTCATGATGATCCCCTCGTTCTTATCTTTCCAACGGTTCAAACAGTGAGTCAATTGGAGCTACGGTACAAAAGTTATGGCTCCCGGAAGTTCTGTCATCAATTGAGGTGGAACTGTCACCCGAATTATCGCCTGAATTGATGCCTGGATCATTCCTCCCTCCTTGAAAAGCAATGGTCCCCATTGCGTCAATACTCCCCATCAGGTGTGGTAGTTGTTTCTTGATTTGATTCTCTGTGAGCCACTCACCTTGATGGCTCAGCTGACCCCTTTTGACCACTCGATAAAGCGGAATAGAACGTCCTTTGGTTGTCTTCATCCAAGTATCCACAATCTAATCCTCTTCCACTGGAGCAAAACTCTGTGGATCAAGTTCATCAATGTCGAGTTGTTCTGCTACAACTGAAGTGTCCAAGAGAGGTGGATGATATGGCTTGAGGAGCTCCACATTGAATATTGGGTGTAGACCAAGGTAGGCTGGGAGGTTCAACTCAAAAGCATTTTCTCCAACTCTTCTGGTGATGGTGTATGGACCATATCGCAGAGGCCAAATTTTTCTGTGTGGGCCTGCAAGTCACTCCTTCTAGAGCCACAACCAGACCTTGTCACCCACAGAAAAATGGTGTGTAATCCTGTGTTTATCATGGTGTTGCTTGTACTTTTGATTCATCTTCTCCAAGATGTCATGAACTTGTTGCTGGAGGTGTTGCATTTGTTCAATAAACTTTGTAGCTTTTGCTGCCTCAGATCTTCCATGAGGTGTGTATTCCATGGTGGAAAATGGAACTGCTATATCAACTGGTGCCATGGGTTGGAACCCAAAACATACTTGGAATGGACTGTGCTTGGTCGAGCTGTGCAGTGCCCGATTGTATCCATGTTGTATGAAAAGAAGTCCCTCATCCCATGTGTGTGGATGTTTGGAGTGGTACATCTAAATCATGTGAACAATCAAGCGGTTTACCACCTCTGTTTGACCATTAGTCTGTGGATGGAAGGCTGTGGACTTCATCAGCTTAGTATCCATCATCTTCCATAGAGTGGACCAGAAGATGCTTAAGAACCTGCTATCTCGATCTGAGACAATGGACTTGGGAAGACCAAAATGGATCCATACATGACCAAAATATAGTTGAGTAGTTTCCTCAACAGATATATTTTTTTTACAGGCAATCATGATAGACATTTTTGAAAAATGATCAACTACCACAAAAATACAGTCCTTACCATGTTTGGAAGTGGGCAAGCCTGATAGAAAATCCATTGAGACGGATTCCCAAGGCCTGGTTGGTTCTGGCAATGGCGTGTACAATCCTTGCTTCTTATTTTTCGGCTTGGCTATCGCACATGGGGTGCAGGATTTGAGATATCTTTCTACATCCTTTCGCATATGGGGCCAATAGAAGTGTTTTTGAAGAACTGCCAATGTTTTCTCAATACCAAAGTGTCCAGCTGTCCTACTGAAGTGTGCTTCCCATATCATCTTTTGTTGCTCTACAACTGGAACACAGATGTGTCCCATATGATAGAGGACATTATCTTGCAAATAGAAATCAGAAACATGTGTACCTTTTTGAAGTGCTTGATATGTAGCAGCAAAGGTAGGATCTGCTTCATATAGAGTACCCCAAGTGGCAGTCTTATGTCCGCACAGGTCCAAAACTATTGTGAGTGCAGTAATTGGTGGGCAGCTCAGACAATCTATAGCTGTATTTGAGCTCCCCTTTTTGTGTTTGATTATCAAGTGGAATTGCTGAAGATATGTGGCCCACTTCTGATGCCTCTCATTTCGGAGCTTGCTTTGTGTCTAGATGAATTCCAATGATCTGTGGTCAGTGTGAATGACCGTTTCTTTTCCCAAGATGTAGTGTTTCCATTGTTTGCAGGCTTGGACAATGGCATAGAGCTCCTTATCATATGTTGGATATTTCCTGACTGTATCAGAGAAAGTTTCACTGTGATATGCAACAGGATGGCCATGTTGCATGATGACAGCTCCCATGGCATATTCAGACGCATCTGTCATCAACTCAAAAGGTTGATGCAAATCTGGCAAGGCAAGAATAGGGGCTGAGTAGAGTCTGTTCTTCAAATTCTCAAATGCCCTTTGCTATATTTCACCCCACTGAAATGTAGCTTTTGCTCCTCCTTTAGTCACTTGGGTTAGTGACCAAGCAACATGTGAAAATCCAAGAACAAACCTGCGGTAGAAATTTGCAAGACCCAAAAAGCTACGAAGCTCTGTGAGGGTCCTTGGTGTGGGCCATTCTCGAATAACCCAAATTTTTTTTGGATCAACATGGACCCCTTCTGCATTCACAACATACCTGAGGTACTGAATTGTTGTCATCCCGAATGTGCATTTGTCAAGATTTGCATACAACTTGTGCTCCCGAAGAGTTTGAAGCACCTTATGAACATGTTGCAAATGTTCTTCCCACGTTCTGCTATAGATGAGTATGTCATCTAAGTAGACAACCACAAACGAGTTGGTGAAGGGTCGTAGGATGTCATCCATCATCCTCATGAAGGTTGCAGGTGCATTAGTTAAGACAAAAGGCATAACCAACCATTCAAAGAGCCCCTCCTTAGATTTGAATGCAGTCTTCCAGACATCAGTGGGATCGATGGGAATTTGGTGATAACTAGATTTGAGATCAATTTTGGTGAAGAACTTCGCACCATGGAGCTGGTCCAGCAGGTCATCAATCCTAGGGAGAGGATAGCGATTCTTCACAGAGATTTTATTTAGGGCTCGATAGTCAATACAAAGCCTCCATGTTCCATCTTTCTTCGGTGCCAAGACAATTGGGCTACCACAAGGTGAAGAGCTTGGCCTGATGTGACCCTTTTGGATCAATTCTTGAATCTCTCTTTTTATCTCATCATTCTCCAAAACTGATCTGCGATACACAGGACTGTTAGGCAAAGGTGATCCTGGGATCAAATCGATAGAATGTTTTACCTGGCAATGTAGTGGAACTCCTGTAGGTGACTTGAATAAGTCATCATATTCTCCTGTGATGCATCCTATCTACTTCTGTTGTTGTGTTGATTGCGTAGTCAGGACTGCAACATCAGCCTTCGTGGATTTATGCGGCTTGACCACCATGAGGACAAATTGCTTTGTTTTCTCCACCAATCTCTTACATTGCTTCACACTGATCAGGGAGACAGATGTGGGAGGTGGTACCTCTGGTACCCTATAGCACCATTTTCCAAGGGTGAGAGTAATCCTTCGGGTTCATGATTCATAGATGCCATGTCGCTCATACATGAATGGCTGACCAAGGAGTACATCACAAACATCTAGATTGACTACATCACACAAGACTTCATCTTGGAATGGTTTAATGGCATATGAAATAAGACACTGATGGGTGACACGGAGGTCTCTCCTTGGGCTTAACCATCTAATACTATAGGGCTTTGGATGAGGCTTCACAGATAGATTTAGACTTTTCACAACTTTAACAGAGATTAAGTTCTTTTGACTCCCACTATCAATAATGAAATGTAAAGGCGTACCTTTTACCCATAGTTTGGAGTGGAACAATTTTTCCTTGTCATCTGGTCTTTCTCCATGGTTCTGTGATGACGCGACAATGGTGTCCGGCTCAGCGTCTACAATTTCTTCTTCGTCCTCTTCGACTATGGGTTGTGTATGAGGTAGAGTAGTGGACGTTGAGTATTGTGACTCAAAAAGCAATGACTTGATGGCCCGACATTCTTCTTTGGAGTGAGTCCCAGTTTTGTGGTAATCACACCATTTTCCAGCCTTCCCTTTCTGGGATTTCTTATCCTGAAACTCCTTTTGCTTCCAATTTGGGCCTCGTGTTAGACCTTCCTTATCACTTTGGCATTTTGAGGGTTGACTCTTCGTATTCTTTCTGCCATTCTTCTGTTCAATCTTCACTGCAAATTTGTATGCCTCACCGAGGGTCTCCAAATTGAAGAGTTCCATTTCCCCCCGTATGTACCATTGTAGTCCACCACGAAATTTGAGAGTCTTATGTTTCTCACTTTCTTGAATGCCCAACCTTGCAGACACAGAATGAAAAGTGTCTGTGTAATCTTGAACAGATTGGTCCTTACCTTGGCAAAGTTGTTGCCACTGTATGTAGAGATCATCATATGCTCCGATGGGATAGTACTCTTCTTTCACTGCTTCTACAAAATCATCCCAGGTAGGTTTCGCCTCAAGGCCAATGTAATCTGTGCTGAACCTCTTTTTGCACACTTCCCACCAATTTTTCACAGGCAATGTTGATTTCAAAAGGGCAAAAGTAATCTTTTCTCCATCGGTAAACTTATTTACAGAGAAGTAGGAAGACAGTTGATCTAACCAATTTTCTACTGCATCAGCATTGATTTTACCTTCAAATGTAGGAATATCAAAATTTACCTGGACCTTCAAGGGTGTTGGGGCACTGAAAGGTCGTTCCCTAGATGAGGAGCCAGGAAGTGGAGCCGCAGAGCCAGGATTTCCCATCGGAAGTGTTTGAAGAATTTGGGCAAATTGTTGTAGCATCTGTGCTTGTTGTTGTTGGAGGGCCTCATTCACCATTTCCTTAAAAGGATCAGATGTCTCGGTGTCATCTGCCATTTGAGGTCGTCTGGAGCGAACAGGTGGAAAATTTGGAAGCTCAGTTGTTTCCCACCCAAGCTTCTTATAGCCTGACCTCGTCCTCGGGATCATACACTCTCAAGACAAACTGCTCTGATACCACTGATCCAAAACTCAGAAGTTTTGGTTGATAAATATCACAATAACATAGAAATAACACAATAACAATGAATTCTCTGAGAAGAGATGTAGTATTACTCAAAATCGCAATACAAAAATATGCTTATCTCTGGGAAGAGATGTCTGTCTTTACATTTCGGGTTACCTCTTCTTTTATACACAATTTGAAAGCATGGGAAGGATGTGGAAGGTCACCAATCTCAAGGGAGATGAAGTGGTACGACTTCCAATATTTAAAACAATACATAATTCGAGGAATTACTATTTTTAGAAACTTACTATTTTTAGACATCACTATTAAAATTGAAATTTGAGGCACTTCCGTTGGTTTTTTGGGGGTCAAACTTCATCAAGCAGAGCTCAATGCCATTTCAAGACGTTCCCCTCTTTTTTAGCTTTCCAATGGTTCAAACGGCGAGTCAATTGGAGCTACGGTGCAAAAGTTATGGCTCCCGAAAGTTCTGTCATCAATTGGGGTGGAACTGTCACCCGAATTGTCGCCTAAATTGATGCCTGGATCATTCCTCCCTCCTTGAAAGTCAATGGTCCCCATTGCGTCAATACTCCCCATCAGGTGTGGTAGTTGTTTCTTGATTTGATTCTCTGTGAGCCACTCACCTTGATGGCTCAGCTGACCCCTTTTGACCACTCGATAAAGTGGAATAGAACGTCCTCTGGTTGTCTTCATCCAAGTATCCACAATATGATCCTCTTCCACTGGAGCAAAACTTTGTGGATCAAGTTCATCAATGTCAAGTTGTTTTGCTACAACTGAAGTGTCTAAGAGAGGTGGATGATATGGCTTGAGGAGCTCCACATTGAATATTGGGTGCAGACCAAGGTAGGCTGGGAGGTTCAACTCAAAAGCATTTTCTCCAACTCTTCTGGTGATGGTGTATGGACCATATCGCAGAGGCCAAATTTTTCTATGTGGGCCTGCAAGTCGTTCCTTCTGGAGCCACAACCAGACCTTGTCACGCACAACAAAATGGTGTGTAATCCTGTGTTTATCATGGCGTTGCTTGTACTTTTGATTCATCTTCTCCAAGATGTCATGAACTTGTTGCTGGAGGTGTTGCATTTGTTCAATAAACTTTGTAGCTTTTGCTGCCTCAGATCTTCCATGAGGTGTGTATTCCATGGTGGAAAATGGAACTTCTATATCAACTGGTGCCATGGGTTAGAACCCAAAACATACTTGGAATGGACTGTGCTTGGTCGAGCTGTGCAGTGCCCGATTGTATCCATGTTGTATGAAAAGAAGTCCCTCATCCCATGTGCGTGGATGTTTGGAGTGGTACATCCGAATCATGTGAACAATCAAGCAGTTTACCACCTCTGTTTGACCATCAG
The DNA here is from genome assembly GCA_037957365.1 of Torreya grandis. NCBI lineage: Eukaryota > Viridiplantae > Streptophyta > Pinopsida > Cupressales > Taxaceae > Torreya > Torreya grandis. The sequence continues at coordinate 604,599 of JARHVA010001557.1, read as the reverse complement.
TCTGTGGATGGAAGGCTGTGGACTTCATCAGCTTAGTATCCATCATCTTCCATAGAGTGGACCAGAAGATGCTTAAGAACCTACTATCTCGATCTGAGACAATGGACTTGGGAAGACCAAAATGGAGCCATACATGACCAAAATATAGTTGAGCAGTTTCCTCAGTAGATATATTTTTTTTACAGGCAATCATGATAGCCATTTTTGAAAAACGATCAACTACCACAAAAATACAGTCCTTACCATGTTTGGAAGTGGGCAAGCCTGATAGAAAATCCATTGAGACGGATTCCCAAGGCCTGGTTGGTTCTGGCAATGGCGTGTACAATCCTTGCTTCTTATTTTTCGGCTTGGCTATTGCACATGGGGTGCAGTATTTGAGATATCTTTCTACATCCTTTCGCATATGGGGCCAATAGAAGTGTTTTTGAAGAACTGCCAATGTTTTCTCAATACCAAAGTGTCCAGCTGTCCTACTGAAGTGTGCTTCCCATATCATCTTTTTTTGCTCTGCAAATGGAACACAGATGTGTCCCATATGACAGAGGACATTATCTTGCAAATAGAAATCGGAAACATGTGTACCTTTTTGAAGTGCTTGATATGTAGCAGCAAAGGTAGGATCTGCTTCATACAGGGTACCCCAAGTGGCAGTCTCATGTCCGCACAGGTCCAAAACTGTTGTGAGTGCAGTAATTGGTGGGTGGCTCAGACAATCTGCAGCTGTATTTGAGCTCCCATTTTTGTGTTTGATTATCAAGTGGAATTGCTGAAGATATGTGGCCCACTTCTGATGCCTCTCATTTCGGAGCTTGCTTTGTGTCTGGATGAATTCCAATGGTCTGTGGTCAGTGTGAATGACCGTTTCTTTTCCCAAGATGTAGTGTTTCCATTGTTTGTAGGCTTGTACAATGGCATAGAGCTCCTTATCATATGTTGGATATTTCCTGACTGTATCAGTGAAAGTTTCACTGTGATATGCAACAGGATGGCCATGTTGCATGATGACAGCTCCCATGGCATATTCAGACGCATCTGTCATCAACTCAAAAGGTTGATACAAATCTGGCAAGGCAAGAATAGGGGCTAAGCAGAGTCTATTCTTCAAATTCTCAAATGCCCTTTGTTGTATTTCACCCCACTGAAATGTAGCTTTTACTCCTCCTTTAGTCACTTGGGTTAGTGACCAAGCAACATGTGAAAATCCAAGAACAAACCTGTAGTAGAAATTTGCATGACCCAAAAAGCTACGAAGCTCTGTGAGGGTCCTTGGTGTGGGCCATTCTCGAATAACCCGAATCTTTTCTGGATCAACATGGACCCCTTCTGCATTCACAACATACCTGAGGTACTGAATTGTTGTCATCTCGAATGTGCACTTGTCAAGATTTGCATACAACTTGTGCTCCCGAAGAGTTTGAAGCACCTTACGAACATGTTGTAAATGTTCTTCCCATGTTCTGCTATAGATGAGTATGTCATCTAAGTAGACAACCACAAACGAGTTGGTGAAGGATCGTAGGATGTCATCCATCATCCTCATGAAGGTTGCAGGTGCATTAGTTAAGCCAAAAGGCATAACCAACCATTCAAAGAGCCCCTCCTTAGATTTGAATGCAGTCTTCCAGACATCAGTGGGATTGATGGGAATTTGGTGATAACCAGATTTGAGATCAATTTTGGTGAAGAACTTCGCACCACGGAGCTGGTCCAGCAGGTCATCAATCCTGGGGAGAGGATAGCGATTCTTCACAGAGATTTTATTCAGGGCTCGATAGTCAATACAAAGCCTCCATGTTCCATCTTTCTTCGGTGCCAAGACAATTGGGCTACCACAAGGTGAAGAGCTTGGCCTGATGTGACCCTTTTGGATCAATTCTTGAATCTATCTTTTTATCTCATCATTCTCCAAAACTGATCTGCGATACACAGGACTGTCAGGCAAAGGTGATCCTGGGATCAAATCGATAGAATGTTTTACCTGGCAATGTAGTGGAACTCCTGTAGGTGACTTGAATAAGTCATCATATTCTCCTGTGATGCGTCCTATCTGCTTTTGTTGTTGTGTTGATTGCGTAGTCAGGACTGCAACATCGGCCTTCGTGGATTTCTGTGGCTTGACCACCATGAGGACAAATTGCTTTGTTTTCTCCACCAATCTCTTACATTGCTTCGCATTGATCAGGGAGACAGATGTGGGAGGTGGTACCTCTGGTACCCTATAGCGCCATTTTCCAAGGGTGAGAGTAATCCTTCGGGTTCATGATTCATAGATGCCATGTCGCTCATACATGAATGGTTGACCAAGGAGTACATCACAAACATCTAGATTGACTACATCACACAAGACTTCATCTTGGAATGGTTTAATGGCATATGAAAGAGGACACTGATGGGTTACACGGAGTTCTCTCCCTGGGCTTAACCATCCAATACTATAGGGCTTTGGATGAGGCTTCACAGATATATTTAGACTTTTCACAACTTTGGCAGAGATTAAGTTCTTTTGACTCCCACTATCAAGAATGAAATGTAAAGGCGTACCTTTTACCCATAGTTTGGAGTGGAACAATCTTTCCTTGTCATCTGGTCTTTCTCCACGGTTCTGTGATGAAGCGACAATGGTGTTCGGCTCAGCATCTACAATTTCTTCTTCGTCCTCTTCGACTGTGGGTTGTGTATGAGGCAGAGTAGTGGACGTTGAGTATTGTGACTCAGAAAGCAATGACTTGATGGCCCGACGTTGTTCTTTGGAGTGAGTCCCAATTTTGTGGTAATCACACCATTTTCTAGCCTTCCCTTTCTGGGATTTCTTATCTTGAAACTCCTTTTTCTTCCAATTTGGGCCTCGTGTTTGACTTTCCTTATCACTTTTCCATTTTGAGGGTTGACTCTTCGTATTCTTTCTGCCATTCTTCTGTTCAATCTTCACTGCAAAATTGTATGCCTCACCGAGGGTCTCCAAATTGAAGAGTTCCATTTCCCCCCGTATGTACCATTGTAGTCCACCACGATATTTGAGAGTCTTATGTTTCTCACTTTCTTGAATGCCCAACCTTGCAGACAAAGAATGAAAAGTGTCTGTGTAATCTTGAACAGATTGGTCCTTACCTTGGCGAAGTTGTTGCCACTGTATGTAGAGATCATCATATGCTCCGATGGGATAGTACTCTTCTTTCACTGCTTCTACAAAATCATCCCAGGTAGGTTTCACCTCAAGGCCAATGTCATCTGTGCTGAACCTCTTTTTGCACACTTCCCACCAATTTTTCACAGGCAATGTTGATTTCAAAAGGGAAAAAGTAATCTTTTCTCCATCGGTAAACTTATTTACAGAGAAGTAGGAAGACAGTTGATCTAACCAATTTTCTACTGCATCAGCATTGATTTTACCTTCAAATGTAGGAATATCAAAATTTACCTGGACCTTCAAGGGTGTTGGGGCACTGAAAGGTCGTTCCCTGGATGAGGAGCCAGGAAGTGGAGCCGCAGAGCCAGGATTTCCCATCGGAAGTGTTTGAAGAATTTGGGCAAATTGTTGTAGCATCTGTGCTTGTTGCCGTTGGAGGGCCTCATTCACCATTTCCTTAAAAGGATCGGATGTCTCAGTGTCGTCTGCCATTTGAGGTCGTCTTGAGCGAACAGGTGGAAAATTTGGAAGCTCAGTTGTTTCCCACCCAAGCTTCTTATAGCCTGACCTCGTCCTCGGGATCTAACATTCTCAAGACAAACCGCTCTGATACCACTAATCCAAAACTCAAAGTTTTGGTTGATAAATATCACAATAACATAGAAATAACACAATAACAATGAATTCTCTGAGAAGAGATGTAGTATTACTCAAAATCGCAATATAGAAATATGCTTATCTCTGGGAAGAGATGTCTGTCTTTACATTTCGGGTTACCTCTTCTTTTATACACAATTTGAAAGCATGGGAAGGATGTGGAAGGTCACCAATCTCGAGGAAGATGAAGTGGTATGACTTCCAATATTTAAAACAGTACATAATTTGAGGAATTACTATTTTTAGAAACTTACTATTTTTAGACAGCACTATTAAAATTGAAATTTGAGGCACTTCCGTTGGGTTTTCGGGGGTCAAACTTCATCAAGTGGAGCTCAATGCCATTTCACGACGTTCCCCTCGTTCTTAGCTTTCCAATAGTTCAAACGGCGAGTCAATTGGAGCTACGGTGCAAAAGTTATGGCTCCCGGAAGTTCTGTCATCAATTGGGGTGGAACTGTCACCCGAATTGTCGCCTGAATTGATGCCTATACTATATATATTTAATACTTCTAAATTTAAGGGTGTATAATTTATGAAATACAAAACATCCTTAAATTGAAAAATATAGTATTATATAGACTCATTTTATATTTTTTTCAATGATTGAAAATGTTTCAATTATAACATAGGTAAGTTATAATTATGATATAAATAAATCTTCATTTTTAAAAAAAATTTATAATGAACCATTTGGAAGAGTATAAAACCAATCAACATCCCCTTGGGTTAAGCTGTAATGAAAATCCTTTAAGTGCAAGATTTAATTTTGGGCCCAATGTTCAAAGGAGTCTATATATTATTTTAAATAAATATCAGGTTACCCTTGACCATCAAAGGATGATAACTTAGGCATAATGAAATTCTAAAGATAATGATGTTTAAATACATACTTATAAATACGTTTATTTTTTAATATATTCTCCTAGAAAATAGCCTCATGATAATAAATGTACAACTTAAGAGTTTTGATTTATTGTTGTAAAAATATCATGGTAGTCATAATAGATAACATATCACAAGAAGAAGTTGAAGCTTTTGCTAGTGACTACAAATTACCATGCATAAGGAACATAATAATAATTAGATCTTTTACACTATCAAAGGGAGGACCATCACGTGGATTTACTTCATTTTGTTAATGGGTATCCATGGTCAAAGAGGTGAGTGTATCATGTTGGATAACATGAAAGTTGGTACTATTTCCAATACAAAGTGTTATGTTATTTAAAATCTCATTACATTCAATAGGGGTATAGGAAAAAAATGTCACTTTTAATCATTTATTCTATTGTATCAAAAATTGTAAAGGAGGTAATAAAAAAACATTTTATATTTCACTTGAAACATCATGAGAGGGAAGAATGCAATGTTCACTTTTAGTTTTAATTTTTAAAGGAGGGAGAGAAGAAGCAATTCTAGTTTTAAATTTATTTAACTTACATGAATTTATATTTGAAAATGATACATGAAATATAATTGGTAATTTACCTATGTCCCCAAACAATTCATGTTTTTTAGGTACTTCCTTATGATTTTCATATGACTTTCATTTTTCATTTAAGAAAGATGATGGGAGACATAAGATATGCATTGAGTTCACCAAAAATTAGAGGGGGAGGATAAATTTTACTATTTTCATTTTAATCATTCAAAGAAGAAATAATTTTCTTAACATTAGTATTACTTGGAGAAGAAGGCACACACTTTATTTCATCAACATTTACATAATGAGAGATAGAGGAGGAACATTCAACTTATTCAAAAATTACAACAGTGGAGAGGGAAGAATCAAACTCACTTTTGAGGTAACTAAGCAATGTATGCATGCAACATTTTGATTTTAAATAGTATTAATGTCATCAATTTACATATATTAAGTCTTAAAACCCTTCATCATCATAAAATAGAGGAATGGGAGAAGTATCATAGCTAAGAGGGATATCATCACACTCATAACCAATAGTATAAACATCATGATTTTTACTTTACTCATTTATATTTCCATTTGTATCATTAGTTTTTTTGTTATCATAATTATAATCAAAAGAGGCTTTATCCTATTTTTATGATCTATAAGATCTTTATATGTAATACATTTATCATCAGGTACATTATATAAATGATCATAATAAAGCTTACATGCATGGTTCTCTATTAGTGACTCTATAAGGATTTTAATGTTTAAGAAAATAATGAAGCAAACAACCAATAAGGACATATTAATAATGTAACTAAATATTACTAAGTTATGCCCATATAATTAGGAGATAAATCATATTTGAAAATAAAATACAAAAATTTGAAATGAAATTATTTTGAAGAAGAATAAAACCCTATATGAAAACTAGGTTTTTGGATCAAAAATGGAGGATGGGTTCACCAAATGTTTACCCTAAAAAGATTATAGATTGGGGTTATATCGAGTTTAAATTGGTATATATAAATGTAAATTCACAAGGGTGATAATCAAATCTATAGCAGGACAATTAGATGTTAAATTCAAATGTAACATATGCTAAATTTATTAAATTATGATATTCTAAATATATAAAGTACATATATGCTAGATGTTGAAATGATAAAGAAATAATGTACTTAGCTAGTTATAATGCTAATACAATTATGGATCTATAACAAGAATTAATCATAATGTAAAATGATTCAATAATAAACACTAAATTCTAGATTAAATGTCCTTATAGCCTCGAATACTTACATCAGCCTTGGATGGTTACCTCAATGCTAGTGTCTAGGTTCAATGTAGGTGTCCTATAAAAAATAACTACTAAAATATGATGTGAAAATCTAAATGCTTCTAGGTTTTTATTCACTTTCACTCTCATGCATTCATATATGGGTCATGGACTGTCACTCATGAAAATTACAAAACTCTAATTCTTCCTTTTCAAGGTGACCTTATGAAAAAAATGGGTTAGTGGGTACATGATGTCGAGCTGACCCCAAATAACCCTATATTAGTAAATTTTACCTACATATCCAATACTTTGAAAAGGTTCTCAGACTAATTTAGTTATCCCTTACGTGTTGGTTTGTATGTGAAGCATGCCATATGCAAAAAGTAAGTACAAAAATGACCGATCTTGTAATTTGGAAAATATAGCTCTTGGGTTGCTACTTTTGTGATTTAAATCTATGTATGTGTTGTGTGTAGGATAATATAAAAATAAGAGAAAATATGGAAGCTTTTATTTATTGAATTCTTGATTGAATGTCTTGATAAGTTGCCTTAGGTCTTTTCTATATGAGGAATGAATGAGGATTGATATTGTATTTATATCAATCACTTTATAGAAATAACTCACATTAAAGCACTTAGGCCAAAAATTTAGGATACATTGAATTTGAAAATTAGATGACTTTTAAGACAATAGAAATTTGTGTTAGAGTATGCCACCTATGTCAACATAGGTGTCTATCTGAGATGCATGTTTCTAGGGATTACAGAAATAGGTACAAACTTATAACATGTATAGGTTTAATATAAGCACATATTAATCATTCTAGGAAATATATAATGTTTGGGTCATCAAAATAAAAATGGTCAGACTAAGAGATATTCCAAGGGGCACAATATAGAGAAGATGAAAGAATTTTAAAAGTGAGAAAGGTCCAGAACTAAGAGGAATAACCAAGGTCTTAGTTTTCCAAGTGTAAACTATTTAGGTGTTATATGATCCATAAATATCATCCATAATTATTAAACCAAATGTTAAAACAAAGTGAAAGGTATAATACCTTTTGAGAATAATAATATATTTCACTATAAAATGTATTCCTTATGATAAGGGAAACTATGTTTGGGATCTTTAGGTATTACAAGATTCCTTAATGTTACTAGTGTTTCCTATAACACCAATCTCAAAATATTTGTTGAGATAATAAATATTGGAAACAAAATGTTTGAATAATCATTACCATTATCTCTTTTTGGTAATGAAAAAATAAAAAATTTACTAATAAAAACATAATGTTTTGTTTAACGTGCAACTTATCATTATGACATGAATTTTTTTATGAATGTTGTAATTTAATTATTAGTTCATAATTTTTTTAATGGATACATACACAATCATTCAAAAAAATTATGATTGGAGTGGGTAATACACACAAAAATACCATGTTTTTCATGTCTAGTGTCTTATTATTGAAATTTAGTTTTGTGTCCCACTGTAAATGTCTTCTAAAAGTATATGCATACAATATTATGGGTTTTTTATGTGAATAATTTTTTTAAAAAATCACTATGAAGGTATACTTAGTGGTACAACATCGATCACGTGATTCTAACCATAAGTTTCCAAAAAAATAAAAGTTTAGATAATGGAAATAATGTAAAATTACAATGGGCAACACCATAATATATAAGTTATATTATGCATACTCCATTTATTTACTCCTACATTCAAGATAAATGGAGGACACACTAGATAAAATTTCCATTCACCTGGAGTGGAAAATGTGCAAGGAAAAATGTCAATGGAAGCTAGTTTAAATAGTATTTTAAAATAATATTTAGTCAAGTGACAGAGACAGGTAGAATGCAACATTCAGATAATAATCCATTTACACACTATAATTAAGGTGTTTTTAACACCTAATCAACCCACCAAAATTAAATGTTGTGTTGTATACTAACATGAAGCAAACAACATATGTGTGAGAACTATAACAAGTATGAGCATGTTGAATATTTTTTATTTTTTGGGTTATTTGACTTTTTGTAATTTAATGAATATTCGTTTTTGGGAATTTTTATTTTTTTTTAATTTTAAGTTTGATCAATTGAATAATTTGTGTCATGATTATAATGTTTTAGGTGAAAAGGTGCATATCATGCTATTATTTTTTATTTACTTGCTTAGTAGAAGCACAATCAACATCATGTGGTATATGAATTAATCTTAAATTATGGGAAAGTGAGATACCTTGTTGATTTGAGTCAATTTTAGCTTCCATTTGATCTAAACAAAAATTTCCCAATATAAGTGAGTGTTAAGATATATGGGGCATAACCTAAAACTTCATTTTCAAAACATGTGGACCACATCCAATTGGTAGTATGATGTAGCCTAAGGAATCTTTCCAACCTCTTTTATGATGTAATTCTTTTAGATAATATCAAAGTTGTGATAAGCATTTTACAATAAAATAGTTTATTTTTCCATAAGATCAACATGATTATGTAAAAGGTAAGCACCACCACTAAATAATGTGATAATTAAATATTTTTTTCATGATTTATTTTTGATTTGTGGAATTAGAATTGGTTGTTAGTAATGGTCATCTTATATTGGTCCCATATTGAGTAATTTTTGAAAAGGTGTCATATAATGTTTGGGGTGCCACATATTTGTTTTTATCCTCGATTGATAATTTGGTTTCATTATGTGTATTTGGAATAAAATTGTTATAATTTGCTAGAGATATATTTAAGTGTTTTCTATTCTAAAGTATAAAACAAGCATACCTATGAACATCTATATATAGGTGGTTGAATGAGGTGTATTGCTTATTTAATGATCTTTCCTTTACTAAAGAAAGAACACCTCTACTAAAAATGAATTTTAATTATAAATCTAAAGGTCTATATTTTGAGGAATATGATTTAATTTTAAATCGAATAACATGATCCTAAATAGATCCATCAACAATTTATTTGAAGTTCTGGAAATGTTTTGATGTATGTTTGGGCACCATATGTATAGTAAAAGCTAAGAAGAATAGATATTCTAATTGTGTGAATGTGGTTAAGGAACCATTTGGTGCTATAGAACCAATCCCAAACCTCTTATGTGAGACTTCTATGGAATGTTTTTAATAAAAATATTTCATCTTTAGCTTAATTATCAAAGTAATTACATTTTGAATTATATGGGTAAAGGGGTCTCCATGACCAACAAAATGAGGTAAAGTATTAACACTGTTAAATCTTATTGATAAGGATACTCAAATACATATTTAATAATACGTTAATTGTTGATAATTTTATTATTTGTAGTAGCATAATAAATACTTGCCTTTGGAGTTTGCGTATAGTACTCATCATAGACATGAGAGAACTAGTAGGGAAGTTGGATGTTTTCAAAGATGTAATCATTGGATGTAATTCACCATTTATTTGGAACATGATAATAATGGAGTGGTCATCATTATGAGAAATTTATTTAAGATTATAATCAATAAATTTAGGAACCTTTGGTAATGACACTTCATTTACAAGTTTTGTATATTTTGGTAATTTAATATCCTTTGTAAATTTAGGAACCTTTGTTAACATTATAACTGTTGGAATTTGAGGTAGTTTTGGTAAAGGTACACCTTTTGGAATTTGAAGAACCTCTAGTAATGATACATTGGATAGTTTTTGTAAGAAACCCATTATATATTTATAGATATTTTAGAACATTTCAAGATTAGGTGATGTCATATCAAACTAGGGCCAGTGTCTAATGGTAGTTGGTAGTAACATATAAAGGACAAGGAATAACAATTATGTTTTGTGGGGTTTCTTGTGGATCAACTATTTCTAAGGTTCTAATCCACTTTCTTGAATGAAAATCTACTTTAATGCTTGTGAAATAAACACCTTTTTAATCTATTTGTAGAAATATAAACTGACAAAAATATAGACACACTTTTAATCTAAGTTCCTAGAATATAAAAGATTTGAAAGGGAAATTCTTGAAATTTAAATGGTTAAAAGTAAATTTTCTAGAAACACACATTAACACAAAGACCTATATGTTTAAAAAAAATAATAAGCATAAAGAAATGAAAGATCAAACACACAAAAATATAAACATAGAAATACGATAAAATATCATGCCTCATTGGTTGAGTAGGCCATTTTTCTCCCTTTGAATAGGATTAGAGAAACACTGCACTTGTATAAACTTCATACAATCAGCTCTTCATTAATTATGAAAATGATTACAATCTGAAAAATGCTTGATAACTATGAAATCCATGTTATATCTAACTCTCTTAACTCTTAATCATGCTCTATTAACTCTCACAATGAATAAAAAGGTTGCATTTATAATAAAAATTCTCTAACAAATTAATGTTAGAGAGTAACAACTTTAGTTTCTAATCTTAACAACTTAGATTCTTATTCTAATAAAATAAAAAAATTGGGTTAGAATTAATTTACTTACCTCAACAATCTAACAAATTAATTTATAAATCAATTCTTATTCTAGGAAAATAAATAACAAATAAAAAATTTAGTTTCCTCTAACAACTTTGATGTGTATGATATTCAGAGTATGTGAAGTACTATAAATATCTTGCCTCCTTGAAAATACATGTTTTTATAAAAATTATAAATAGATTTCTACAAATAGGTAACAATTATCTTTTGCTTACATGCTTCCATAATTGTATACCTTTGCGGTGTTGATGTCTATTTATGAAAGTTTTTATTTTTATTATTATATAAATAGAAACATTGTAAAACAAGTTCCAAGACATGCCTTCATGACTACTTTATCCTCCCAAACCTCAAAATTCATTCTTCACATCCTCAAACTCAAATTTGGGCAATTTTAGATCTTGGCAAATGTATTCTATAACTAGAATGATGAACTTCAGAGTTATGTTGATGAACTACAGAAATTTGATTATGCATTAACAAATTCTACTAAAATACTCATAACATGTGCATACGAACTGGCATCAAGATGATTATTTTATTAAACATGTCTATATTTTCAAGAGGAATCTGAATATCTCATTAGATTCATGGTTAGAGATGTTCTTGATGACTATTTTTGTTATTTTACATAAAATGTCAAATCTATCTTTACACACATAGGTAAAACATCAAACAAGCCAATACAAAAACACAAGACATGTTTTTTTGTTGATACAAAGGTGTTTTTATTTATTATATGATGATGCATAAATAGCACATACATATCAATATCAACTGAATAACCTTGAATATGATTTACATGAGACTCTAAAGCTACTAAAGATATCTGGAGCTATATGGAGAATGTTCTTGTTTTGGTCTTTAAGAGATTTAAACTTTTTTATCTTCATCAATGACTCATTTTAGCCTGCATGTACAACATTTGACATATTTTCTCCAACAATTTGTTAAAAAATAATAACAATGTAGATTGCAATGACTTCTAAAGAATAGACTAGATACATATTCTATATTTCATTCTAAATCAAGCATAAATTTTTAAACTACATATAAGTCCACTTTTAGAACAAGATTTATGAAGTAGAAAATGGTGTTGTTTGTTGATATAATGATTCATTAATAACTATGTGAGACAATTTTTTTGAATAATCAATACTGTTAGATCTTTTTAGTAATGAAAATTTTAAAAAATATATCAATAAAATAATAATGTCCTATTTAACGTGCAATTTATCCATATCCATGTGAAAAAATATGTGAAAAAAAGTTAGTATGGAACCCCTCTACATTTGCAATGAACGATTTTGAATATTTTTTCCCATCAAATATCCTTCAAGTTGTGGGTGAGTAAAATTGGTTATGTTATTAGAGGACACTGGTGGTGGACCATGAGAGTAAAAATCCTGTAATAAAATATTGCACTTAGAAAACTTTCTATTTTTGTGTACAATACCTACGTTGCTCATAAAAATATTTTATAAGATTATGTATGTATCCATTAATAATATATGAACTAATAATTGAATTATAACATTTATAAATAATTTACGAGATATGGATATCTTGTGTGTTAAATATAGAACATTATATTTTGATATAGATTTTTTTTGGTTATAAAAAAATATATATATTGATTATTCAAACATTTTATTTCATATAATTATAATCTCAATATATATTCTCAAATTAATGGCAACAATAATAACATTGTTGAATTTTAAAAATAATTAAATCTCTTAAAAAATGTTTATTATTATTAATACCACTAATAATTTGTGATTAATGTTATAGAACAAATTCTACTCTTTTGTAATACCCTTCATTGGGTTGGAATACCAAGATTTACCCTATACAAAATATTTAAACAAACTTAAACTTTAATATAATTGTTTATTATGCTAGAGACGTTTCTATTGGGATGAGCTTATCTTAGATTCATCCAGCTACATTTTTTATTTGTTCACATCAAAATGATAGTTGTGAACAATGGTAAAATGTGAATAATAAATAACATAACAAAAATACACATCAACAAAAATATAGTGGCCATTGGTATTTATTATTTTGGGTGATGCGTAATCACGTTTTTGGCCATGAAGAAGACAAATAATTACATTTATGTCTGTCAATACTTAATAGTGACAAATATCTTTGAAATGTCCCCTTTGTCTCAGTCGATTAACTTAATGGAATTAGTATTCCAAAATTATTACGTAGATATGGCTAGTAAGAGAAATTATTTCATCCACAATTTTATTAATTAGGACTATGATTATATTCCAAAGGAGATATCAGATTCAAAATCTAAAGTGGTATGTGTTGACCAAATTTTGGCCTTTCAAGATAAAATTGGGCACCTCTATTTAAAAAAATCATTCAAGTCTATGTCTTCGGTCAGGTTTAGTACTTAGCTTTTTAGTTTATTTTCAAAAGAAATGTTCTTTTTCAAAACTTGCAACAAATGTACAAGCCTTTTCCTTTCAGAAAGTTCATTTTGGTCTTTACTAAGCTTTGAGGAGTTCTTTCGGGTTTTTTGTTTAATCTTTTAAAGAATTGTTTTGGAATTTTTGTTTGAGGCTTTTTATTTAGTACATTTCTTTCAGACTTTTTGTCTAAAGCTTTTCCTTGAGTACATTTCTTTTGAACAATTTAATCCCCAAAGACAAAGTGCCAAACTCTTTCGAACAAATTATCCAAATAATTTTTTTAAGGTATTTTACAATTTCTCCAAAAGATATCTTTAAGCCAAAAGGAACCATGCAATTTTTTTGAAGGGCACTTTCATTTTTCTAAAGGGTATGTTACAACTTTTCTAAAGGATTTTTTCAAGCTATTAGACACTTGCATTTTTGAAGGATCATTTACAACTTTCTCGAAGGGTTTGTCAATTTTTCTAAAAAGGACTTTTCAAAAAGTCTGAAGGGCACATTCCAATAATCTGAGGGACCATTTTCAAATTCCCACAGATAATTTGTTCGCAAGAAAGTGATAATCAAAAATCCTAAAAGGAAGGAACCAAGAAAAAAGCCATGGAGAAGAGTCTGAATGAAATAGAAAGAAGCCAAAGGCCCAAATGAATTCTTTTGAGGAAAGCATTGATACAAGAAGTCTGAGGGAAACAAAAGTTATAGAAAATGTTGTAGGAATGATGGCCTGTAAAATGTCAATTTTAGACTATGGAAACTAGCTATTGGAGTTTAAAAGAAAGACTCGGTAGGAACCTAAAGGCAAGTAAAAGAGGTAAAAAGTGGAAATTATAACTGAGGCATTTGTTTTGATTATAACTTATTAAATTACAGTAGATTTAAATGTAACTGAGGATCTGGTTCATTTGTAATTCATTGTAATTGATCCATTCAGTGACATGGAATATTTCACCCACTTCTCTCCCATGAAAATGTAATTGATTCTTTCAAGATGACACATGTCCAAGTGACACTTAAACTTCCTTTGATTGCTCTACCTCTCAAAGGCTATATATATGCATTCTCTTGGCTCATTTGGGAGCCTCTGTTGGTCATTGGGGAAACTCTGTCCAAACTTGTACTCGAAGAACTCTTGAAGAGAAATACAAGTGTAATTGCCTCTCATATGTTGTAATATTGAGTAATTATCAAATCATTTTTGGTATAGTCTAGTGAAGGATTATTTTTTCTATCTTGTACTCTTGATGGTCTACCAATTTACATAAATGATATTATTGTAGGGCTTTGCTAGTGTTCTTTCCTAAGTGTAGAGATATCCTAGAAGTGGTTTATGATTATATCCCTTTTATAATTATTCATTTCCATCTTGAGAATTGTATACCTTCCTGAATCTAGCATATGAAATTGATGTAATGATGGTTCTTGAGTTGTGAGTTTTGTGCAAGAAAATTCCTTGTTTGTCTTTAAATTAGTGGTTTCAATCAATTGGGAGGATATCATCTATTGGTGCATCATTGATTATTTCTTTTCATAGTCATTTTCCTTACCCTTTTCCTATACGGTTGTTAAGCTAGAAAGAGAGATTTAAAGGTGCATCAAGGGGAGCTAACCCCTAATCTAGAGATTCATCTCAACAAAATTGTCACCCACAGTAAGAGAGATGATTCCATTTTGCCACTTGGATGAGGAAAGTTGATCATCTCTTCAAGGGTGAAAATCCAAGCATTAACAATTTTTGGCACTCTCGATGGAACCATTTGTCCAAGAGTTGAAGAATTCTTAATGTGTTATTCAACCAATAAACCTTTGGAGGCTTTTCAACCAACACCAATGACAACTCTGAGTTGAATCAGTTGGTCAAGCAACCCTAGTACATTAAGAAATCACATTTGGTATTTATAATCCCATTATTGAGCAGTATAGACCTTGTATTTCTTCATATAATTTTGATTAAGCTCATGTTTTTCATGGAATCACCTCAAATAGCTCTCCTAATTGTCCTTCTCATAGTCAATCCAAGAGTGTTAGGGAGATAATGTTTCCATTTGAAAAGAAAACATTGGAGATAGATAGGTTGAATGAGAAAAATATACACCAACAAGAGATAATATATAAAGAAGAGTGTTTGTTTAAGCAAGCTCAAGCCATAAAATCTATGAAAGAGAAACTAGTAAAATGGAAGAGTCAATCCATTCAAGGAAATCAACCTTGTATGCCTTTTTCCATCCCAAATCAGCCTTCTCCTATTCAAAATAAACCCTCCTCTTGTACATCAAATCATTTCTAGAAAATAACACTTGCTCACCAAAATAAAATGAGTCAACCTTCTAACCCATCTAATGAATCAACTACTCTTATTGTTAATCCTTTTCACCTAGCAATCCAACACCAAAGGACATTAGAAAAACCTTTTATGGAAACTAATTATTTCAATTCTTTAGATTGTGAGCCCTCCTTTGAAATAATTCATCCTATGTCCTTTTGAAAACAACACATCCATCCTCAAGCAACTCTTCCTATGTATGTGAAAACTCTTCCTAGTCTCCCTCAACCTCCTCAAGTCCTTCAACATGATGTCAAGATTCCAAGTTGGGGAAATGTATATCATGAACTAGCTCAAGACCTTGAGAAAGATGAAGTTGCTACCTATCCTCAAGAAGAAAGTTCCAATCCTAAGATCATGAGTTGGAATGAAATAGTGGAATCATGAGGTAAGAAAAAAGAGAAGAGTATTGCTCAAGAGTGTGAAGTGGAAAATGAAGCTAGTCCTCCTCAAGTCCCTCCCACCCTTCCTCAATAAACCTCTTCTTTTCAATGTCAAACTTCTCATACTCCTCCTCATCATGGTGATGCATATGATCTCCAAGAAAGACTCTTCCAAGAGAATCTAGCCAAGCAGATTGAATAATTAGAGTCAAGAATGAGGTTGCTTAGTCAAGGTGTAGTGGAAGGTTTAGAACCAATAGAAGATCTCATGTTTAAACAAACCCCATCTACACCTATTCAAGAGAGTTATCAATCTACATATGATGTGAATAAAGTGTTGGTCAAGTGGAAGGAAGAGAATCAATTGATTTTAGCCCAAGGTTTACTTCCTCTTCCTCATGAGCTTTTCAAAGAACACCCCACTTATCATTCCCAATCTGATTTTGAGCTCACTAGTGATTGTATTTTTTCAATGTCCATTCCTAAATCCTCCCCTTCATCCCACATTCCATTTTCATTTCCTTCACCTTCCATTACCTTCCATACTCCAACTCTTTCATTTCAAACTCATGAACCTATCCATTCACCCTTCACTTTATTTCCTTCTAAAGATGAACCTATTTTGAGGGAGTCAAGTGAGAAAGAGAAAATGCATTTTTTGGTTGATAAAGATGCTCTCATGAGTGAAAATGAGGATGAGATCATCATAGATACTCCATTTTAAGGCATCATCAAAGATGGAAAACATAGTCAAATCATTTCTCAAGAAGGTACTATTCTAGGAGAGTTTTATGAGACTAAGGTTGAAGAAGTGGCTCTTGAAGGTGGCATGGTTCAAGGAGAAGATATAGGTCACACCTACATGTAAATATTATAATAATATGAAGATTAGATTGACAAAATTCACATGTCAACATTGGATGATGAGGAATGTAAGCATGGTGAGCTCTCTTTCCCTTTATTTGATGAGCCTTATTTTTGCTTTGATGAAGATAGTGATCAAATCATGGGACCTGAGTTAAATGAGGTTTAAGAGCATGTTGTTGAGTAGATAAAGACTCTTGTTTTTTAACAAGAAGGATAATAATCAAATTGGTTTGATAGAAGTATTGAAGAGGGAGACCTTAAGTAAGAAAATGATGATTTTTGGGATGAACTAGAAAAATTTGGTTCCAACTCAAACATCACACCAGCTACCCTTCCTTAAGAGAGCCATGATGAAGCAAGAGATCAATTTGACAAGATTATCAAAGAGATAGAAAAGAATGAATTGGTCCATGATGCATACCAAGAGGGCTATGAGCCAAATGAGCACTATAATGATGAGATTGTAGCCATTGATCCATAGATGGACTACACCTACATGAAGGACCAACATGAAACATGTTTCAAAGAGAAATATGATACATGGAGGTAGAAGACATGTTTAAACCTAATTCATTGGAATACATGCTAATCAAGATGGTAAATAAGAAAGGTGAGTCACCAAGTTATCACTCCTATAAAATACTTGGTTACCATCATGAGGTTTCTTGCCATGAAGGAGACCTAAGGTGTTTCCCCTTTGATCCAAGAGGGGGGGAAATGTATCAGGTCAGATGTACATATTAATTTTATTTCAATTTTGTATTATTTTCCGTAAGTTCTTAGTAGCACCAATGTGTCATTGTCTTATTTGTTGTTGGGTCTTTATTGTGTGTTGTTCTTTCCCTTTGTGTGTTTGAGGTAAAATTACTATTTTGTTGGTGTCTTCAAGGTCTGCTCCTAATGATTTCCATGTTTATTTTGACTCCATTGACCCTTAGTTAGATAAGGCTACTAGTCTGGTTAGTATAACATGCATACTACTTTTGCAAGTCAGCAATTTGTTGATCAAATTTTGGCCCTTCAGGCCAAAATTGGGCACCCCTATTTACAAAAATCATCCAAGTATGTCTTCGGCCAGGTCTAGTACTTAGCTTTTCTTCAGAAGAAATGTTATTTGTCAAAACTTGTAATAAATGTACAAGCCTTTTCCTTTTGGAAAGTTCATTTTGGTCTTTACTAAGCTTTGAGGAATTCTTTTGAGTTTTTTGTTTAAGCCTTTAAAGAATTCTTTCAGAATTTTTGTCTGAGGCTTTCTATTGAGTACATTTATTTGTATTTTTGTTCAAGGATTTTCCTTGAGTACATTTCTTTTGAACAATTTGTCTGAGACAAATCTCTAAAGACAAAGAGCTAAACTCTTTTAGACAAATTATCTGCACATTTTTCTTCAGGTATTTTACAATTTTTCTGAAAGATATCTTCAAGCTAAAAGGACCCTTGCAATTTTTTTGAAGGGCACTTTTATTTTTCCAAAGGTATGTTGCAACTTTTCCAAAGTATTTTTTCAAGATAAGGGACACTTGCATTTTTGAAGGATCATTTACAACTTTCCCAAAAGGCTTGTCAATTTTTTTGAAAGAACTTTTAAAAAACTCTGAAGGTCACATTCCAATAATCCAAGGGACCATTTTTAAATTCCTATGGACAATTTGTCTATGGGAAAGTGATAATTAAAAATCCCAAAAGGAAGGGACCAAGCAAAAATCCATGGAGAAGAGTCTGAATGAAATAGAAATAATCCAAAGGCTCGAATGAATTCCTTCAGGGAATGTGTTGAGATAAGAATTCCAAGGGAAACAAAAGCTACAAAAAATGATGCAGGAATGATAGCTCACAAAACATCAATTTTAGACTATGGAAACTAGCCATTGGAGTTTAAAAGAAAGACTTGGTGGGAACTTGAATGCAACTAAAAGAGGTAAAAATTGTCAATTATAACTGAGGCATTTATTTTGATCATAACTTATTAAAATGAAATAAATTCAAATGTAACTAAGGCTTTGGTTTGCTTGTAATTCATTATAATCGATCTATTTTATGACATGGCATAATTTACCCACTTCTCTCCCATGCAAATGTAACTAATTATTTCAAGATGACACATGTCCAAGCAACCCTTGAACTTCCTCTGATTGCTCTACCTCTCGAAGGCTATATATATGCATTATCTTAGCTCATTTGGTAGCCTCTATTGGTCATTAGGGAAACTCTATCCAGAATTGAACTTGAAGAACTCTTGAAGAGAAATACAAGTGTAATTGCCTCTCATATGTTGTAATATTGAGTAATTATCAAATCATTATTGGTCTATTCTAGTGAAGGATTGTCTTTTCTAGCCTGTATTCCTGATGGTCTACCAATTTACAGAAAGGATGTTGTTGCAAGTCTTTGCTAATGTTCTTTCATAAGTGTAGAGATATCCTAGAAGTGGTTTATGATTATATTCCTTTTGGAATTATTCATGTCCTTCTTGAGAATCATATACCTTCCTGAATCTAGCATATGAAATATTGACGTAACTGTAGTTATGTGTATTTTGTCATTAGAATCCCTCTTCTTCAATATAGTTGTGTTTCAATTGATTTGGTTGGATCTCTGTGTAAATAAGGAAAAATTCTCACCATGATTTGCTATGAGCTAGTATGTTTTTAGTCTTCATTTTATGATGATTGAATGATGATTTACTATGAGCTAGTATGATTATAAGGTTTTATGATGATTTGATATGAGCTAGTATGATTATAAGGTTTAATGAGCACTAATTATTAATAACAACAATAATAATGCAATTTTTTAAGTTAATTTATTATAATAAAAATAAAAAAAATTATTTTAAAAATAAAAATATTTTGTGAATGGTTATTGTTATTTTTTTGTTTATTTATTTATTTTTATTTTTTTAAATTTATATCAATTTGTAGTGTAAGGAAATTATTATGAAAGGATTTTTTATAAAACCTTATTTCCTTATGGTTAAAGGTAATAATTTTTTTGTACTATTTTTTCCATTATATTTATTTTCTTTTTATACTATGGTTGATATTTTTATCCCAAAATTGTCAAAATGTCAAATTACTCTAAGGGGGACCCATTAATATTTTTTAGAAAATTGCCTTAAAATGACTTAGGACAATCATTTCCCTAAGCCCGACAAAAGTAAGAGATCTGGGTGTAATTTGTAATTTGAAATGTTACAAATTGCATCCAGACCTCTACTTCCTACTTTAATCATAGTCAATGAAAACTGAAGATTGGAATGCAATTTACAACTTGTAAAAATTGAAAAATACTTCACAAGCTCTACTTCTCACACATCTCACACCTGTCAGAAACTAAACCCCCACTTGCAATTTGAAAATTAAAAATTTACAAATTGCAAATGAAGTTTTGCTTCCTAAAAAACACATTCCCCATGGAAAATAGAGATTGTAATTCAATTTGTAACTTACATACTTGTAAATTACTTCCCAACCTCTACTTCTTATGCATGACTCCAACCAAAAGCTGGAACTCTATTTGCAATTTTCAACTTTTAAAGTTGCAAATTTCAACTTAAGTTTCACTTCCTACCGAATAACCTTCCTATATAATCTGAAACTCTAGTTTCAAACTACAACTTGAAAAATTGAATTGACCCTCAAGTTCCACCTTCCCATTTTCAAGGAGCCAAGCTATCCTATGGAATTCGGAGGTCAAAATGTAGACAAAAAATTTGCAAAGTTGTAAAGTTACTCACAGACTCTAGATTTTTGAATCTCTCACCAACCATTGACTTAGGGGAATTTATTTTAGAGGTTATATAAAGTTAATTAGGTTTAGTTGTAATTCATTTTTAATTTATAAAAATCAATATTGGAGCTCTATGACCTTGTTAACAACTTTGAGCCACACATTCAACCCTAAAAACCATGAAATCAAGTCATGCCACCATGCATTCAACCATATAAACCAATAAATCAAACCATGTTGACACGTATTCAAGCTGCTAACCTTGATCTATCATGCCATTGATCCCCCTGCATAGTATTCCTAAATCCCTCTATGTTTTTATAGCTACCTTTTCTCTATCAAAGCTCATTTAGGTTGTTTTCTTGTTTTCTCCCATCTGGTAGAAATCAAGTTTTGTTTTTCCTTTGCTTAGAATATCTAAGGTTTAAGTTAGTTCTCATAGAAACTCTCAAAATCATTTGATTACCTTCCTTTATTACCCAAGTTCTCATGGAAACTTTCAAAGTGTTTTTTAGCCATTTGAAAACCTAAGTTTTTTCAAAAATATGTATAACTAGATGAATATTCCTTACACAATCCCCATGAACTTTTCACGTGCACATAGAAATTCCAAAAACTACCAAATTTTTCACTAGAGATTGTAAGTGTGTTTTAAAACCACCATCTCCATTGGACATTTACACCTACTTTTGCAACCATAATCTCCACCAGAGATTTCACCTATGTTTTGAACCCTCAAAGCCTACAAACTCTGTAGTTAGTTTTCCCCTAGTAAATTATCCAAAATCCATGTCTAGATGAAATTCAAATCCAAGGGACCCAGTGTCCCACTCAACTTGGAATCCAACACAAATGAGATCACAGACATAGACCTAGGTTACATTGACCTAGGTGATTTCTGGACTAAAATGAATGTTGAATTCAAAAATGATTGGATTCAAATCATTTACAACTATGTACTACCTCAATCAACAAATTTACCACTACTAATGTAGAGCCCTTAGTTGGTTCTCACATTGGTGAATCACTATGATTCTAATAAGAGAGAAGTGTTGATTGATAAAGTGTAAAAGATTATAAACCTGGAATCTGATTTCATAGATTCAGTGTTCCTGATACCTAAATATGAGAGTTATCTTGATATAACTCCTGAATCATCAAAGAAATTACATCAAGATACAACTAGATGTCAAAGGGTAACGGATAAGCAATGGCTAAAGGCTTCTCAGACTATGTCCACAAGACTACCTAAAACACTAGCAAGGATAAATTTTAATGATGAAGTGGTTGATCTAATCATATTACTTCATAGAATCACTGAGAACCCCAATGCAAAGAACTTCCAAGATTGGATATACCAATACATATGGGTAATCGACCAAAATAAGTAATACATCCACTAGCAATGGCTGATAAGTGACTCCATCCATAAGCAATTGATGGATGTCTAGAATACAGGGAAGTTCTATATGAATTATTATCTAGTATATATATTATCCAAGGGGAGAGCCTTCCCAGGATTAAATAAAGTATTTGATTAATCAAATAAAGTTTTCAACCATTACCCTAACCTCACTCTTCTAGTAAGTAAGCAACACTTTAGAAGAGTAAATGATGCATTCATTTACCACATCATAGTCATGTTTGATAAAGAACTAGAAAATTAGAGATTCTCTGATGTTGCTACTTCATAGATAATAAAATGGAGATATTATTTCATTAAATTCCACACATACTCATACATCATAGTAGGGGGATTCAATAGTTGTCTTTATACCCTCCAAAGGTATGTAAGTGACAAATGGGATTCAATAAAACTTGTGAGGAAACTAGGTTAGACTCACAAGTTGTTATCTAGTAAACATAAGGAGGGAATCCATTTCCCCATTAGTATAGGGAGGTATACATTACCTTCCTTATCCAAATCCTAGTGTGTAAATGGATAAATGACTTAGATGACCTTGAGGGCTCAAAAGGCAAGGACATTCTATGATGTAAATGGAAACATTACTAGTGTATTGGGGATCTCAACATATTCCCATGTCCCCTACTATTAATATTACTGGGAGGACTTAATTATGAAAAAATATGAAGTAGGATTGAAGCACTATTCTAGGATGGCCCTAGATAAGATCATGGATTTTAACATGGCATTAGTCCCCGAGGACTTGGTAGATGATGAATCCCTAGTAGATAAGGTCTACTATGGTAGTAAGATCTATGTTCAACCCCTTTTAATAGTAAGGTGGTACATTCCCGAGTCCTCATTAATGGATAGAACCACCAATGTAATAAATATAAAAATTAATTTTCTTAGAATCAAAGGGGTCAAGTTGCCCAAGAAAATGGTGAGCATCAATGAGAAGCTAATAGAGTTCAAAGAGAAGGTAGTACCACCAATAGAATAAGGTTCCAATAGTGGAACCCTCACATAATAGGTAGATAGGCCCATGGTATCCCATAAGAGAAATAAAAATTCAAAGGCCAAGAGAGGATAATCAAGTAGCCAAGGAGTAGCAATAAATCAGTTGATAGTGATTTTATTTGAAGATACATCTGCTATTGAAACACCAATAGTTTCTACTCCTATCTTGGTCATAGTATCTACTCATATCTCAATTATAGTCCATCCTCCTATCTTTGTCATTCCATCAGCTTCAACACCTCCTCCCCCTATCTCTACTCCAACTTCACCTCAAGTAATTACTCCCTCCATTTACACCAGTTCACACATGCTAGTAACTCCATTTTTGATAGTTCAATCAACTCAATTGGACACTCAAGTTTTAATTTAACTCTCCTCTTCCATAATTCCTCCCTCTTTCATAATTTCACTCCCTTATTCTATAATCCCTTCCATCTCATCTTTAATAACCACCTCCACTATTTTGATCACTAACACCACACAATAGTATATATCTATGGATTTAATCATCTTTATTACAATCTTGTTATCCATCCCAACCATTGGGATAACTACTTCATCTCCTATCAACTTTCCCTTTTCATCAACCCTAAGTATCCTCAAAACTCTAATTGATTCATTCACAGCTCTAGATTCCACACTCCCACAAGTTCCCCTTTTCTAAATCCTTATCCCTAAACCTCCATTGGTGTCACTTCCATATTTAACAGCCCTAGTAGTAAAATTTATTTCCACTATACCCATTCCTCTCATTCCCATAATAAACCTAACCCCCATAAAGGAGGTAGAGATAAAGCAAGTCATTGATACAAATGTGGCCACTCAATCCATAGATGGGGAAGAGGTTGCAAAGACATATGTTAAACACTCAAAAGCCATATCTGTAAAGGATAAAACACTTATCATCATAACCACCAGTGTAGTAACTTCATCTATATATTCATAATTGGCAGTGCCTGGGTAACAAGATCCTACTCCTTATTGGCTAATACTGACAACGGGGAAGAAATAGAAATAGATGTTGTCCCCAAACACACTTGATTTTGGCCTCATAGATGGATTTAAGAAATATAAGATAGCTCCTAGAACCATATAAATAATATTATATGATTTGGTAAGGGAGAAGTATGTAGAGATTATAGTTCCCCCACTAGACAAATAGAACGAAGATCTAGTGGTAGGGGATTACCAAATATCAAAGGTTCACCTTGGTCATCCTATAAGAGAGGGATTGAAACATGATGTTCAATCTAACATTAACTCTCTTTTTGATAAATAGATAGTGACAAGGTCACTAAGTAAAAATTGAAGAATAAGGTTGAATAGCTGATGACTACATTAAAGAAGTTCATTGATCCCACTACCTAACCAACACAATCTATTACCTAGTTCTTAGACCAAGAAACCCTTGATGTAGTAATAGTGATTGGTAGCATGGGAAGGGCAATAAAGTATTGGGTAGAGGAGCTAATTTCAAAGGTAAACAACATCATTAAATTAGTAATGGACTACTATAAAACTCTAAAAGAGAGATGGGAAACTTTTAGAGAACAAATAAGAAAGTATCAGGAAGAGATAGAAAGTTTAAACCTATTCTATCTAAATTTGATAGTTGTGAATATGATTGAAACTGATATCCTCATTTCAGAAATGATATTGAAATATGATGTAGAGCATGAGGAATTGGATAGATCAGCTTAGTTCAGAATAAAAATACTCATATAGAGTATCAATAAAGCTAAAGCTACACATCACAAGGTCATAGATATTCTCTTTGACATTGAATATTTTTTGAATAAATTATCATGTCAAGCAACATATCATCAAAACTATATCCTTTTAGCACAAGAAGTTTAAGATAAGTTCAAAGGAGTGGTCAAAGCAAATTTATAATGAGACACAATTTTTAGCTTGAGCTCCATCCACCATTTTATCAAGTATTATAATACACTGGATCAAATGGGGAAAGAGACTCAAGTATAAAGGGTTTCACAAAGGCAAATCTCCAACATAATCATAGAATGTGAAATAAGCAACATATACTCTTTTAGTCCTAATGAATATCATATCCTATAGATCTTTAAGATTTTTGATGAATATATTGAAAATACATAGGTAAAGAAGGACAAAGATTCTGTAGAGGTTTTGGTTTTAGATTATTTCTTTCTATTAAAAGCATTATGAATATTATATTTCCTTATTGTAAAAAATATTGTAAAGTTGCAATTTGAAATTTGCAACTATCATTTTTAAATCTCTTTTTGAGAAAGATCCACTTGGAGTTTTCATGTTCCTTTTTGATAGGTTAAAATTTGTAAAATGAAAACTTGTAAATTGCAATTTCCTACTTGACAAGTCTAAGTTGGTTAATTGTAAAATCACATATTATAAATTGCATTTCTGATTTTGTCAAAATTGAATGACTTAAAATGTTGTAAAAGTTCCAATTGAAAATTACAAGTTAGGTTTTGTAAAAATAAACTAAAGTTATCTAAAATGTATATTTTTCTCTAAGTTTGAGTTTCACTTTTGGTGCCTCATTGCATGGAGAAATTACAGCATGTCAAATAAATAATATGAAGGTGTTGCATGAAGACTCTCAAGTTTCCTCCATGCCTCTAACAGTTTTGATTATGCCCAACCATTGCATGCTATTTTTTCCACTTGTTTACATTTTCAAGGATGCCATTGCAGCTAAATATCATGCTCCCTTTGTATGGATTTTATATATTTTACATACTCTTCAACTAGGCATGGAGTTTTTGTTAACTACATCTCTTCTAAGAGAACTTGTTTTTATAAATATGGGTACTATGGCATAACCCATTTATCTTTTTGTTCTTAGAGATTATTTTGAATAAATTATCTACATGTTGTAACTTGGAGAATGAGAATAGATTAAAGATTTGCCTTGCTTGTTTGTGTTATCTTTGTGTATATAAGGTTATTTATCAATTTTTGGAAGTTTTTATTCTTATTTTAGTCACAAAATTTCATTTGTGTTATTATTTATCCCTTTTAAATATTGTTTTATTAAAAAATAGAATCTTATCCCTTGTATGAGATATACCCAATATTACCTTTGGTTTCACATTTGCATGAGTTTGTGCTCCAATAAATTTTAATATATGTATTGCTTTGTTGTATTCATTCAAAGCAAGAATTAAAATCCACTACAAATATTTGGTGTAATCACCATTTCTAATTTTGTAATTTCATTTCTAAAACTCTTTTCCCTCAATCAAACCCTAGTTTAGAAGAAAGATCACTAAGAAGTGGAATTTACATTTGAGCTGGTAGTTTATCAATTACACCAAATTTAGTGAAAGGAAGTCATCCTTCTTCAAAGGTTCACCTCAATTGTCCAAGTTCCTACAGCTTGGAGGTGATCCCATTGTATCATTATATTTTTTCACACAAGCTACAACATCAGATCTAGGTGCAAAATCTATGTGATAATAGTTTTTGGCACGCCCAATAAGACCCAAAAATTAATACTAAGAGATTGGTGCTATTCTCATCAAGAATTTTATAAGTCCCGTACAAAGTTCAAAAGCACCCAACATCCATTGGATTATAGATTCATGAATTTAAGGTTTAAGATACTATTTTTCCATTATATTTGTTATCTTTTTATTTATTTTTATCATTTTTGAAATGAATATGTAATACATATATAATTATTTAATTAGAATTAAGCTATAAAATAAACTTAAAATTTTATATTGATTAATAATATATTGACCTTCTCTATAAAGTGTTTTAATAATAAAATATATAAAGAGTATATCTAAAATTATAATTATTTTTAACCATCACTAAAATATATTAAATATTTTTAATAATTTATCTAATAAAAAAGAAAATTTAATTAAGTTTGAAGATAAAATAAAATATAATAATAATGATCATATGTTTAGTCATAATCTTAATTTCTAAAATTAACTATAAAATCATAAGGTTAACAATAATTATCATTCAAATAAAGTGGTTCACACCAATAATAGTTATGAAATAAATGTTCATGTATATAATTACCATCACACTATCTTCACTTGAAGATAGGTGGGAATTGCCAATTTGAAAATGTGTACATGTACGTTGCTTAAAGAAATGGATACTTATCACTAAAAGAAAACATGGTAGATTGCAATCTAAATTGATATCTAAGAGGAGTTCATAAGTGATCTATGGACATCATGGTGCTTTATAAGTGATTACCTAGATTGAACTAATAGATTTGTTCCTACTTTTTTTCCTCAAACTCATCCACTCATAAGTATACTTGTGCATACCATGCACATTCTTTTGGATGTCAATATATAATGACATTTTGGATAACTATATTTTTGAGAGTATTACTATTAGATTACCCTTCATCATGGCAATTTGAGATTACAATGAGGCCTTTGTTTGAAATTATTAAAAATAAGAACAATTTGTTAGTGAGCAAGAAAATGGATTCAACCAAGGAGGGAATAAACTTCTATGATAAATGAATTGAAGTGATTTTTACTATAGGTATGCCAACATCAAATGATGAAATTGTTAATTGTGTTAGGAAAATAGACACTTTGAAACAAAAAATAACAAGTAATTTCAATAATAGAATAAAAGTTTGCAATAACAAAAATAATTCAAATAGATAGAATACTAAACATTCATGAGACAAAACACCATATTTCATGTTAAAACTCTAGTAGAGATAAAAAAAAACATCCACAGTGCAAGATATCGAGTTTTTAGTTACTCAAGATGAAAATATTACATATGAACTCATTATTATGCTACTTTAGCTCTCCACAAAGATAAATACATCTAATTGGTATAATACCGTAAGGTTTATTCCTAAAAATAGAATGAAAAATGTCATAAAAGGGTTTGATTCCTTGATTTTTGTACCCCCTGGACCCCCCCCCCATTATTGGGGTGGATATTGCCCCCCACACCCCCTATCAGAAAGTGGGATACAAACCACACTTCAAAGGGATCTAAAATTTAACTTTGTTATCACATATCTAACAAATCGGTCACTCTATCATTGTAATTACTACTTGATTAAAAGATATAAAAAACTAACATTTTTTTCTATACATATGAGTGAATATTTTCAACAAACTATATAAACCTCACATGTTCATGGCTTACTTTTTAATTTTAATTTTGCCTTTTTTTATCTTTATTGTATATGAATATTGGGATCCAAAGCCTTGTGAAATGTTCATGGAAGGCACTACTCAGTGGTGTTTTGAAGGCCTTTATAATACCTTCAATTTATCTCCTAGGAGATGCATTTATAACATGCAAAAGAGTGTATTTCCCCTTCTAGGTATCTCCTAGGAGTTACCTTTCAAATAGGTACAAGAGAGGATTTCTCCTTCAAGGAACAAGTGGAATTTTTCTTTACACAGAAGGCACTAATGGGTGATATTTTTAAGGACTTTGTAATACCTTCAAGGTATCTCTTAGGATATACATTTAAAACATTCACAAGAGTGGATTTACCCTTCAAGGTATCTCTTAGGAGATACCTTTCAAATAGGCACAAGATTGGATTTCTCCTTCATGGAACAAGTGGAATTTACTTTACGTCAAAGGCACAACTGGGTGATATTTTGAAGGGACCTTTAATACCTTCAATTTATTTCCTAGTAGATACATTTCAAACATTCACAATATTATATTTACCCTGCAAGGTATCTCCTAGGAGATACATTTCAAATAGGGACAAGAGTGGATTTTTCCTTCAAGGAATAAGTACAATTTTTATTTACATAAAAAGTGCTAATGGGTGATATAACTTTCAAAAATGCATAAGATTGGATTTCCCATTCAAGATATATCCTAGGAGATACCTTTCAAATAAGTATAAGAGTGGATTTATCCTTCAAGGAACAAGTGGAATTTTCCTTTACATAGAGGGCACTACTAGATGATATTTTTAAGGCCTTTATAATACTGATATACCTTTCAAACATGTTCAAGAATGGATTTCCCCTTTAAGGTATCTCTTAGAAGATACCTTTCAAATAGGTACAAGAGTGGATTTATCCTTCAAGGAACAAGTGCAATTTTCCTTTATACAGAAGGCATTATCGAGTGATATTTTTAAGGCCCTTGTAATAAATTCAATGTATCCCCTAGGATATACATTTCAAACATGGATAATAATTTATTTCCCCTTCAAGGTATCTTGTAAGAGATACATTTCAAATAGGGATAAGAGTGGATTTCTCCTTCAAAGAGTAAGTGCAATTTTACTTTACATGGAAGACACTATTGGGTTATATTTTGAAGGACCTTATAATACCTTAGAGTAACCTCCTAGGATATAACTTTCGAACATGCACAAGAGTGTGTTTCCCCTTTAAGGTATCTCCTAAGACATACCTTTCAAATAGGAACAAGAGTGGATTTATCACATCAAGGAACAAGTGGAATTTTTCTTTACATGAAAGCACTACTAGGTGATAATTTGAAGGCCACTTTAGTACCTTAAATTTAACTCTCAAGAGACACCTTTTAATAATGGACAATATTTAATTTCCCATTTAAGGTATCTCCTAGGAGATACATTTAAAATAGGGACAAGATTAGATTTTTCCTTCAAATAATAATTACAATTTTTCTTTACATGGTAGACACTACTAGGTGATATTTTGAAGGCCCTTGTAATAACATCAAGGTATCTCCTAGGAGATACCTTTAAAACATTCAAAAGAGTGGATTTTCCCTTCAAGGTATCTCTTATTATATACCTTTCAAACAAGTACAAGAATGGATTTCTCCTTCAATGAATAAATGAAATTTTCCTTTACACAGAAGGCACTACTAGGTGATATTTTAAAGGTTTGGGTAATACCTTTAATATATATCTTAGGATTTACCTTTAAAACATGCACAAGAGTTTATTTCCCCTTCAAGGTATCTCCTATGAGATACCTTTAAAATAAGCACAAGAGTGGATTTCTTCTTTAAAGAACATGTGGAATTTATGTTACACTGAAAGAACTACTAGGTGATATTTTAAAATCCCCTATATTACCTTCAATGTATCTCCTAGGAGATACTTTTCAATAATGGATAAGAGTATAATCCCCTTCAAGGTATCTCCTAGGAGATACATTTCAAAAAGTGACAAGAGTGGATTTTTCCTTCAAAGAACAAGAATAATTTTCCTTTACATGGAAGGCACTACTAGGTGATATTTTAAAGGCCCTAGTAATACCTTCAAAGTATCTCCTAGGAGATACCTTTCAAACAAGAAAAATATTGTATTTTCTCTTCAATTTATCTCCTATACGATACCTTTCAAATAGGTACAAGAATGGATTTCTCCTTCAAGGAACAAGTGAAAATTTCCTTTACACAAAAGTCACTACCGGGTGATATTTTGAGGTATTTTGTAATAAATTAAAGGTATCTCTTAGGATATACCTTTAAAACATGCATAAGAGTGGATTTCCCCTTAAATATATCTCCTAGGAGATACCTTTCACACAGGCATAAGAGTGGATTTATCCTTCAATGAACAAGTGGAATTTACTTTGCACAAAAGGAACTATTGGGTGATATTTTGAAGGACCTTATAATACCTTCAATGTATAGCCTAGGAGATACATTTCAACAATGTATAAGAGTATATTTCCCCTTCAATTTATCTCATAGGAGATACATCTCAAATAGGGACAAGAGTGGATTTTTCCTTCAAGGAACAAGCATAATTTTCCTTTACATGGAAGGGACTACTGGGTGATATTTTGAAGGCCCTTTTAATGCCTTCAAGGTATTTCCTAGGAGATATCTTTAAAATATGAACAAGAGTGGATTTCCCCTTAAAGGTATCTTTTAGGAGATACCTTTCAAATAGGTACAAGAGTGGATTTCTTCTTCAAGGAACAAGTGGAAGTTTTCTTTACATGAAAGGCACTACTATCTGATATTTTTAATTCCTTTGTAATACCTTCAAGGTATCTCTTGTGAGATACCTTTAAAACTTTTAAAAGAGTGTATTTCACCTTTAAGGTATCTCCTATCATATACCTTTCAAACAAGCACAAGAGTGGATTTCTCCTTCAAGGAATAAGTGAAATTTTCCTTTATATAGAAGGCACTATCGAGTGATATTTTGAAGGCCCCTATGATACCTTAAATTTAACTCCTAGGAAATACCTTTTAAACATATACAAGAGTGTATTTC
The DNA here is from genome assembly GCA_037957365.1 of Torreya grandis. Taxonomy (NCBI): domain Eukaryota; kingdom Viridiplantae; phylum Streptophyta; class Pinopsida; order Cupressales; family Taxaceae; genus Torreya; species Torreya grandis. The sequence goes on along the minus strand of JARHVA010001557.1, from coordinate 573,279 downwards.
CCCTTTAATGTATCTCCTAGGAGATACATTTTAAATAGGGACACGAGTGAATTTATACTTCAAGGAACAAGTGAAATTTTAATTTACGTAGAAGGCACTATTGGGTGATATATTTAAGGCCCTTATAATAAATTCAATGTATCTCCAAGTAGATACCTTTCAAACAATCATAATATTGGATTTACCCTTCAAGGTATCTCCTAGGAGATACCTTTCAAATAGGGACAAGAGTGGATTTCTCGCATCAAGGAACAAGTGGAATTACATGAAAGGAACTAATAGGTGATATTTTGAAGGCCAATGTAGTACCTTAAATTTACCTCCTAGAATCAAATTTACCTCATAGAATACACATTTAAAACATGGACAATAGTGGATTTACCCTTCAATGTATTTCCTAGGAGATATATTTCAAATAAGGACAAGAGTGGGTTTTTCCTTGAAGGAACAAGTACAATTTTCCTTTACATGAAAGGTACTACTAGGTGATACTTTGAAGCCCCTTGTAATACCTTCAATGTATCTCCTAGGAGATACATTTCAAACATGAATACGAGTGTATTTCCCCTTAACTTATCTCTTAGGAGATACCTTTCAAATAGGGACAAGAATGTATTTATCATATCAAGGAATAAGTAGAATTATCCTTTACATAAAGGCACTATTGGGTGATATTTTGAAGGCCACTATAGTACCTTTAGTGTACGTCCTAGGATATTCCTTTCAAACATGGACAAGAGTGGACTTATCCTTTAAGGTATCTCCTATGAGATATATTTCAAATAACAACAAGAGTGGATTTTTCCTTTAAATAACAAGTATAATTTTATTTTACATGGAAGGCATTAGTGGGTGATATTTTCAAGGCCCTTTTAATACCTTAAAGGTATCTCCTATGAGATACCTTTAAAACATTCAAAAGAGTTGATTTCCCCAAGGTATCTCCTAGGAGATACCTTTCAAATAGGTACAAGAGTGGGTTTTCCCTTCAAGTAACAAGTGGAATTTTCCTTTACACAAAAAGCACTACTAGTTTATATTTTGAAGGACTTTGTAATAAATTCAAGGTATCTCTTAGGATATACCTTTCAAACATGCACAAGATCATATTTTCCCTTCAAGGTATCTCCTATGAGATACCTTTCAAATAGGCACAAGAGTGGATTTCTCTTTTAAAGAACAAGTGGAATTTCCTTTAGATGTAAGGCACTATTGGGTGATATTTTTAGGGACCTTATAATACCTTTCATGTATCTCCTATTAAATACATTTCAAACATGTAAAAGGTTATATTTACCCTTCAACGTATCTACTAGGAGATACATTTCAAAAAGGGACAAGAGTCGATTTTTCCTTCAAGGAACAAATACAATTTTCCTTTACATGGAAGGCACTACTAGGTGAAATTTTGAAGTGCCTTATAATACCTTCAAGGTATCTCCTAGGAGGTAAATTTAAAACATGAAAAAGAGTGAATTTCTCCTTCAAGGTATCTCCTAGGAGATACCTTTCAAATAGGTACAAGAGTGGATTTCTCCTTCAAGGAACAAGTGGAATTTTCCTTTACATGGAAGGAACTACTTGGTGATTTTTTGAAGGCCTTTATAATACCTTAAAGGTATATTTTATGAGATACCTTTCAAACATGTACAATATTGTATTTACACTTCAAGGTATCTCCTAGGAGATACCTTTCACACATGCACAAGAGTGGATTTATCCTTCAAGGAACAAGTGGAATTTCCTTTACATGGAAGGCACTACTAGGTGACATTTTTAAGGTTCCTTTAATACCTTAAATTTATTTCCTATGAGATACATTTCAAACATGCACAAGATTATATTTCCCCTTCAATGTGTCTCCTAGGAGATACATTTCAAATAGGGACAAGAGTGTATTTTTCCTTTAAGAAAAAAGTGCAATTTTACTTTACATGGAAGGAATTACTGGGTGATATTTTTAAGGCCATTATAATACCTTCAAGGTATATCTTAGGATATACCTTTCAAACATGAAAAATATTGGATTTCCCATTCAAGGTATCTCCTAGGAGATACCTTTCAAATAGGTACATGAGTGGATTTTTACTTCAAGGCACAAGTGGAATTTTCCTTTACACAAAAATCACTACTAGGTGTTATTTTGAAGTCCTTTGTAATACCTTAAAGCTATATATTAGGATATACCTTTCAAACATGAACATGATTGGATTTACCCTTCAAGGTATCTCTTAGGAGATACCTTTCAAATAGGCACAAGAGTGGATTTCTCCTTCAAGGAACAAGTGGAATTTTTGTTTATACAGAAGGCACTATTGGGTGATATTTTGAAGGCCCCTATAATACCTTCAATGTATCTCCTAGGAAATACCTTTCAAATATGGACAAGAGTGTATTTACCAATCAAGGTATCTCTTTTGAGATACATTTCAAACATTGATAAGAGTGGATTTCTCCTTCAAGGAACAAGTACAACTTTCCTTTACATGGAAGGCACTACTAGGTGATATTTTGAAGGCCCTTATAATACCTTCAAGGTATCTCCTAGGAGATACCTTTAATACATGCACAAGATTGGATTTCACCTTCAAGTTATCTCTTAGTATATACCTTTCAAATAGGGACAAGAGTGTATTTCTTGCATCAAGTAATAAGTGGACTTTTCTTTTACATGAAAGGCACTACCAGGTGATATTTTGAAGGTCACTGTAGTACCTTCAATGTAACTCCTAGGAGATACATTTAAAACATGGACTAGAGTGGATTTACCCTTTTATGTATATCCTATGAGATACCTTTAAAACATACACAAGATTGGATTTCCCCTTAAAATAATCTCCTAGGAGATACCTTTCAAATAGGTACATGAGTGGATTTCTCCTTCAAGGACAAGTGGAATTTTATTTTACATAGAAGGCACTTTTGGGTGATATTTTGAAGGCCTTTGTAATAAATTTAAGGTATCTCTTAGGATATACCTTTCATGCATGCACAATAATGGACTTAACCTTCAAGGTATCTCCTAGGAGATACCTTTCACATAGACACAAGAGTGGATTTCTCCTTTAAGAAACAAATGGAATTTCCTTTACACGGAAGGCACTAGTTGGTGATATTTGTAAGGCCCATATAATATGTTCAATGTGTCTCATAGGAGATATTTTTCAAACATACACAAGATTATATTTCCCATTCAAGGTATCTTATAGGATATATATTTCAAACAGGGACAAGAGTGGTTTTTTTCTTTAACTAACAAGTGAAATTTTCCTTGACATGGATTGGACTATGGGTGATATTTTGAAGGCCCTTGTAATACATTCAAATTATCTCCTAGGAGATACCTTTCCAACATGAAAAATAGTTTATTTCCCCTTCAAATGAAAATCACATAGATGTCAAATTTAGGATAGTAAAAAACCCTATAGATGTGTTTAAAATTGATGATCGAGCATCCATCAATGACATTCATGTGGACATCAAATGATGGCCACATGGGCATCAATTTTATTAAATCAAAGAACCTTGTAAATATATTTAAAATTTATTGTCATGTGTCTATTAATGATGTTCACGTGAATGTCAAATGATGGTCGTGAGGACATCAATTTCAAGATAGTTTGCTCAATCCAAATAAGCAAAAGATCTATAATCTATGTTGATTCATACCCACTATATCTGATGTTACAATATCAACAAAGAATTTTCAATAGAACTCAAAATATCCATAAGACTTCCAAGTGTTATAACCTCAGGACCAAGTATAAACAATGACCAATGGCATTCAACTCTCAAGATCAAGATCAATGAACAACGTTGATCTAGGAAAACATAATCTGATGGTGTGAAGTAAAAGTAGATTTTTTAAAGGGAAGTGATCATGTTTTCAAACATTAATGGATGAAGTGCTATGAAAATTCCACATAGATTCCATAGGGATGCCACATAAACATAAATGATAAATCCAAAGATCTGATTGGCATAAATATTTAAAGGTATAAATACATGATCTGAATGAAAATCTAAGGCTTGAAACTCACTTAAATGCAAATAACTATAGCTATTAAAATTGTAGAAAATCCCTAATTTCTAAAAAATCCCTAATTCAAACTTGAATTGATCATAATTGATTTAGAGAGATCAAATCATCATCTAAGTAAGTGAAATTGAGTCTAGGATTGAACTGTGCACCACTAGTGAGAAATTTGAACAAACTTACAACCATAGCAACTAGAAAACAAGCCAGAGAAGGTGTGGGGCCCTATTTGACCTCAAACATAGAGGGGAGAATCTTCAAAGACATGGAATTTAATGTAGTATATTTAAACACATGAAACAATAATTTTTCCAAGCTTTTATAGATAATTGAGGAGCTATCTACCATCACCAAGTAAGATGAGAAGAATGAATCAGTCAAGAGGAGGTACAATGACCTGGTTACTATTCAAATGATCAGCCTTCATTGTGTTGAAAAAAACTAGAACTATTTTAGTTCTCTCCCCTATTTTCAAAAAATGCAAGATTGAAAAGGGCATGTTGGTCAATGAACATACTTGCAAAAGTATAGTTTATATTTCTCCCATTTATTTTGATAACTACTATAAGATGCCCAAGACCTATGTAGATATAGCCATAATCAGTAATTGGGATAAGGAAAATGACTTAAAGAACATCCTCACCACATGGATATATTCTAGGAGTCAAGTATTCTCAGACTTCAATGACAACATTCCAATCAACCAATTTAGGGTAGGGATTATGATGATTATAACTTTAATGAACAGGCTATCTTAGAATCCCACCACCACTTATGTTGACAAAATCTAGGTACCCTTGCTATATTTTGTGTTGAGAGGGAACTGGACTAGGAACTAATTCTACATGATGTCTTACTTGTTATATTCCCTCTTTTCCACTACCAGGATCACTAAATTTAGAGGATGGTCATCTGAGGGGACATAGACAGTGTCATAATTCCACTTAAAGTTACACATATTCAAGTACATGGCTCACATTCATTTCATCTATGATTGTGTCTATCTAGCCTTAACTAAGGCCATAACTAGAAACCCAATAGAAATAATTAGTCTTTTAGTCAAAAATTCAAATAAATATATCGATGACATATGGTTTTACCTAGATTGCACAATTATCAGGACTGAAGGGACCTAATACACCCCACTTAGGCTACTAGTCCATGTGTCAAACAAGTTAGATAATCAAGAGGTAGCATACTAGATATGTAATGGTATAGATGGTGTGTGTAAAATCAAGAGAAAGGGATTGCTAAATACCCCACATACGACCATTTCTAGGACTATATTTTAGCAATGGGATAATATTCAGGTTGCTTCTAAACACAAAGACTCTTTCAAACTACAACATGATGAACTAAGACAGTGGGATAACCAAGAAAGGGTAGTGGGGAAATTAAAATAAAAAATGATAAGTGTGATATATGAACATCTACCTAGTGTCTATGACTCAATATACACAAAGGCATCATCCTTCATCGATGTGTTGGAAATAATAAAAAATCACAACATTAAGCTATAATTTAGGTTGTTGAGAGAGCAGAATCCAAGTGAGGATATATGGTAGATAGGACCCAGATAGTACCATTTACTACTAGGTTCATCTTTTAGACCCCTTCCAACACAACCAAAAATAGAAACACAAAGGCCTAAAGTAAAAATTAAGTATAGTTTTAAGCATGGGATATACTGAGAGGGGGGGTGAATCAGTATATCATATATCTTATAAAACTTTTCCTTAATCAAATTCCACTTAATCAAACATTCAAGATATGCAATAAAACTAAAAAAATAAACACCACACAAGAGAGAGACACCATATATAACATGGAAACCCAATGTGGGAAAAACCATGGAGAACAATCTCAAGTATATGAATGAGTACCAACCCAAATAATATTTTCAAACACCAACTTGCAGGAGCACCAACCCCTTTGCTGAGTACCAACCCAACAACTATTCATGAGCACCAACCCACAGGAGCACCAACCCCTTTGCCAAGCACCAACCCAGCAAAAATTCATGAGCACCAATCCACAGAAGCACCAACCCCTTTGCTGAGTACTAACCCAGCAACAATTCATGAGCACCAACCCACAAGAGCACTAACCCCTTTGTCGAATACCAACCCAACAACAATTCATGAGCGCCAACCCACAATAGCACCAACTCATTTTCCAAGCACCAACCTAACAACAATTCATGAGCACCAAACCACAGGAGCACCAACCCCTTTGCTGAGCACCAACCCAACAACAATTCATGAGCACCAACCCACAAGAGCACCAACCCCTTTGTGTATACCACACACCTATCTCTCAATGTTGCTATCTCAACAAATAATAGTTCATTACAACATCTCTTTCCTCTCTCTCACCTTTGCTCTTCTAAGCTAGATATAACAAATACAAATCATATTCATCTCTCACAATTACTCTTCTAAGATAGATATTACAATATCAAATCAACCTCTCTCACACACATTGCAAATGGCTTCTCAAGAATTTATTTATAGCTTTCCAAATGACCTTTGGCCTTCCCCCTTTGTGACCTTTCAATCCTCATGGAAAATGGTGCCAAACTTGTATGACCCTTCATATTCTTGCCTTTGAAAATTCATGTGATGATCCTTCATGACCAAAAACGTCCTTCCCTCTTTTGTCCTCATCTTGGTGACTTTTCATATTCCTCAAAGTGTCCCTTCATGAGAAATTGTGCCCTTCCTCTTTTGTCTTCACTTGGTGACTCTTGGAATTCCCCAAAATGACTCTTCATGGGAAAATGTGTCCCATCCTTCTTTTATCTTTACCCCATGGCTCTTTGACTTCTCCATGGGCCCTTCTTTTGTCTCATATGCAACCAAAAATATATTCGTTAATATTAAATAAATATTAACTCATATTAGCCAAGATAAATCTATTACAAACAACATTAAATGTAATGGGGCTTTTATCACCAATAATGCTAGACCTTTGACATCAATGACAATATTTCCAATAATCTCCCCCTTTGTCATTGATGGCAACCTCAATCTTGAAACTGCCACATCCCGTCACCTACACATATCTCTCTTTTGTCTTCACTTGGTGACTCTTGAAAAGTATGAGAACGAAGGTTTATAAAATGGCCCTTGGATTCGACATATGGAAAGCAGTGGTGGAAGATTATGAAGAGCTACAAACATCTACAATTACTCCAATAAAAAAGAAGGCAATTGAATGTAATGCTAAAACTTTAAATGCTATTTTATGTAGGTTATGTGAATCTAAATTTATTAAAGTTATGCAATGTAACTCTGCTCATGAAACTTGGGTAAAACTTGAGAATATTTACAAAAGAAATTATTGAAGATCTACAAGCACACTTTGAAGAAGCCAAGAAAAATGAAGAAGATCTCACAGCACAGTTGGAAATAGAAAGAAAAGAATGTCAAAGGTATGTTATTGAAATTGCCTCTTTAAAAGAAGATATTAAGAAAGCAATCCATGATAAAGTAGTTAGTGACTCAAAATTTGAGGACAACACTAACATATTGAATAAGATATTGGAAAGTCAAAAAGCAAATTCAGATAAGATAGGGATCAAATTTGAAAAGAAAAAGAGCTATGTTGAAGCTCTTACAAAAAAGGAAACAAAAAGGGGAGAAGTGAAGAATACATAGGACTTTTCAAATAAAGAAGGCTAGAAGGAACAAAGCTACAAAAGGAAATCAGGTCAGAGATATATAGTGGGTCTTATTTTTATGGCTATTATTTTTATTGTAATGGATATGGTCACAAAAAATTAGAATGTAGAAAAAGAGCTAACGATTTCAGAAATAAGGAGAAAGAAAGTCAAGTAGAGTCAAGCAAAAGCCACAACTCTTTTGCTCCTCTATCAAGCTTTGTGTTTCTCTAAATTTTTATACAATTGCATTCAGAAGAAGGAAGAAACTAAGGTTAAAGGTTAGGGGTTTGATTGATACCCGAATTAAGTGTGCACCGTATCCAAGTGTTTTGGGAGCTCCTCTTTGGCTGTGGAGGAAACACCTGTGATAAAAAAGAAACTCAAACAAGGAGAATGTTAGAAAAAAATATGGTGGACTGCCAAGCTAGACACTCGATCCTGAAAGCATAAATCTTCATAAGGGATGATAGTCCACTATTTAATGAAAAGAGTGTTGTATAAAAATAAATGATGAAATACTAAGAAAGAAAAAAATAGATAATGCGTACCTGTTCTCTGCAGTCAGTCTATCATAGTCACCGACGTCAGTACTCCTACCGAAGTCAGTTTGTCAATGATGCCAACATCAGTTTTGTTATCGATGTCGATAGGGGCAGTAGGCCTTGGATGGGTCTCAAGATATTTTTTTGGTTGATAGAGGAGTCTAAAAGTTTAAAGGTTTGTGTAGGGTTGTGGGAAAGTGAATAGGGTCTAAGGAAGGTCAAAGGTAGAGGATAGGTGTGAAAAGAGGGTAAGAATAAAAGGAAGGCTTTTCAGCCTCTCCATGGAAGAAGTCAGGTTTCTCTCAATAGTTCTTAGAAATATCAAATGGAAACTAATTACCAATGTATTCTAAAATACTAAAATGAGATAGAATACTTAGCTCTATTAGATGAAGAACCAGAGGTGTCAAAATGCTTATTCTTATTGTGGCTGATGTTGAGATCCTCATACATTGTTTCAATCCAATGTTTGGAGTGACTTGTGCAGAGCTTCAGTAGCTAGGAGAGTGATAGTCAAATTTTGATGATTGGTCTCAGAGTGTGCACGTTGATATGCAAGAAGGTGGGGGTGGCAATTCAATGTTAGAGCTTGGGTTATGTAACTGACGTCAGTGGAGGGAGAACAGGTAAAAGGGCTATTTTTATCTCTTCACCCATTTCTCCACCTACCAAGTGCTTTTGCCATTGGAGAATGGTCAAAGTATGGGTTTATTAGGCATGAGCATTAGTTAGGGAGTTAATAGGGAGTGAGAATAGGTCATGGGTAGTTAGAATTTAGAAGACCTAGTCTCAAGGTGACTCATAGGTTAAGAAAAGGTTTTAGGGTGAGGTGTCTAAGGTGAGGTGTCTAGGTGAGGTCATTAATTTAAAATAAATAATTTATTTTAAATTAATAAGATGTGTAAGTGTTTAGAAGGGGACCAAGGGGGGGTTAACACAATATTGGTGTCATTTGCCTTTTTTTGTCTTATGGTTTGTTCTGATGAATTGTAAGACAAAAATAGATGTAGGTTGCCCCAAGTATGGGATGAGGTATTCCCCCTCAAAGTGAGAATCAAGAAAATATAACCTAAAATCGAGTGCCAATTTGATAGGCAGTGGATGGGTATGGTGAAGTTGAAGTGTGAACGTTGCAATAGTTAAGATTGTGCATATACCACTTCACTTGATAGGCAGGTCGATTTGTCATCGGCAAGGTCGAGGAGCACTAAAATCAAAGTAACTGGTCCCCAACTTATTATTGGTAGCTAATTGGGTTAAATAATCAAAGTTGTAGCTTCAATGGTTGAGGAGGACTAAAATTGAAGTAACCGGTCCCCAGCTTATTAGTGGTAGCTGATTGGGTTAGATCGATCAAAGTTGTAGCTCCAATGGTCATTGTGTTCTAAGTATCTTGGGCTAAGAAGTGCTCTTGGAAAACATGAAAATGTCATAAATATTGGGGATCAACTTGGTCACAATCTGACAATAGGTGTAAGGGGTGTGTATAATTTGCTAACTATTCGTGAGGTAGCATATGCAATCAAAACAACCAAGGCAAAGTTGTCTCAAAAATGGTCATGGTCTGAGGAGATAGTCACGATCTCCAAGGTCATTTTTCAAGTTGGGCTGAGATATAAGTGATCTCGAGTGTTGTTTGTTATGGATAGGGAGATGTATGTGATCTCCAATGTGCCCCATGAGAAGTCTAAGGTGACTTCTATAGTGTCAGGGCTGATTGTTTGGTCATGATTTTGGGCTAGTTTAGATAGTTGGTCCATTAGGTAGATGAAACAATGAATGGTTGTGTTAGGATCTTACAGTATAATTGGTTACTTTTGTATCAGCAACTAAACATGAAATTAAACCAAAAGTAATAAGTAACTAGAAATCAGAGCAAAGAATTGGAGATACAAGAAACAACCAATCTTGTATTAAATTCTTCCAGAAGGAAATACAATAAAGAAATCTCTCTCTTCTCACACCTCTTAGATGTATAGATCTCTTTCCCTTAAGAGTTCTCTCTCTCTCTCTCTCTCTCTCTCTCTCTCTCTCTCTCTCTCTCTCTCTCTCTCTCAATTACAACCAAATCCACTACTTGAATTGATCCACCTTACAAACTATGAGGATCTAACCCTATTATATAGAACTAGGGTTCATGAGCCATGCATTCTCCACCGTTAGATGCACCTCTTAATCAAAGGATCAAATCTATCCTACCAAAAATAGAAAAGTAGACTCAAGACTAATAGTTAGTCTTTACATGCAAATTGACTGTTCTCAAAATTAGAATTTTGGGAATGCACAGATTATCGATGTCAATTGATGTCTGTCTGCATATGACCGATGTCGATCGATCCCTAACCGACGTCAATCAGTCTTGACTGATGTCAATGACTGTGTAACTCTAGCAACCTCTACATTTGCTCATCTAGTGAAGCTTTTAGCTCCACAACTCAACAATCTCCCACTTAGAGATAAATAGCTACACATGTACCTATACAGTAACATCTTCTAGCTTGTTTCTCTATCTTCAAGTTTAATCTTGAAGACCAACAAAAGTTGAATGAAGATTCAATTTCTCTTTTGTTACCAACTTTGTTAAAATATCAGTAGGGTTCTTTTCCATATGGATCTTTTTTAGCTTCAACTGTCCATCCTCCAATACCTGTCTAATGAAGTGGTACCTAAGCTGTATATGTTTGGTTCCTGAATGAAAGGCTGAATTCTTTGCCAAATGAATTGCACTTTGACTATCACTGTATAATTTGCAACTCTCTTGCTCCTTTCCCAACTCTTTCATGAACTGAGTCATCCAAATCATTTCCTTGCTAGCCTTTGTGACTGCAATGTATTCTACCTCTGTAGTAGACAAGGAAACAACCTTTTATAACTTTGAAATCTAGCTAATCGTCATTCCACCAATAGTGAACACATATCCTATGGTGCTTCTCTTGCCATCCAAGTCTCCTGCCATATCCGAATCTACATACCTATGTAGAGAAGTGTTTGACCTTCTATAGCATAAATTCCTACTACTAGTCCCTCTCAGATATTTGAGAATCCATTGAATTGCTTTCTAGTATTCCTTTCTTGGATTGGCCATAAACTTGTTGACAACTCCCACTGCTTGGGCAATATCAAGTCTAGTACATACCATTACATACATCAAGCTCCCAACTACTGAAGCATATGGAACTCTACTCATGTACTCAACCTCATCATGTGATTTAGGACACTATTCTTTGCTCAACTTAAAGTGTCTAGCCATAGGTGTGCTTACCAGTTTTGCATCCTGCATATTGAACCTCTCCAACACCTTATTCACATAATCCTCTTGAGACAAAATCAAACTATGATTTTTCCTCTCTCTTAATACTCATTCCAAGGATTTTCTTTGCTACTCCTAAATCTTTCATGGAAAATGTGTGAGCTAATTTTACCTTAAGCTTAGTAATATCCTGCATGTGTGAACCTGTAACAAGTATATCATCTACATACAGTAATAAGATAATATAACTACCATTATCTAATCTGTTAAAATAAATACAATGGTCAGATTGACATTTACTAAAGCCATGCTATGTCATAAACCTATCAAATCTCAAATACCATTGTTTTGAAGCTTGCTTAAGACCATATAAGCTTTTTTTCAACTTGCACACAAGTTTCTCCTTACCTTTGACCTTAAAAACTTCCGGCTGATCCACATATATCTCTTCATCCAAATCTCTATGAAGAAATGTTATCTTAACATCAAGATGATTAAGGTGCAAATCCTCAATAGCAACTAAAGACAATACAGGCCGAATAGAAGTCAGTTTTACTACAGGAGAAAAAAATTCACCAAAGACAATACCTAGTTTCTGTGCAAATCCCTTTACTACCAACCTAGCCTTATGTCTCATTTGTCCATTCTCTCTTTTCTTTAACTTGTAAACCCATTTTTTTTTAGTGCTTTCTTTCTAGCTGGCAACTCAACCAAATCCCACATTTGGTTCTCTTCCAAGGAATCAATTTCCTCATTCATGCCATGCTCCCACTGTTTCCTAGATTCTACCTACATTGCCTCATCAAAACTTTCTGGTTCTCCACCATCAGTGAGTAACAAATAGTATAAAGAAGGGAAATAATGAATTGGAGTTTTACTTACCCTTTTAGACCTCCTCATGGGCATTTGAAACTCATTCATAGCTTGCTGTCTGCCCAAATTTCTTTCTGTCAGTGACCAATCTCGATCATCTCTGGTTGATGTCAGTCTGCACCTGACTGATGTCAGTTCCACCTGACTGACATTGATTTCTTCTTGATCGATGTTAGTTTTTCCCTGATCGATGTTAGTTCCTGCCTGACTGATGTCAGTATCTATGTTTTCCTGTGAGTGATAATTTTTACCCGCGAGCTAATTTTGGATCATAACCTCTTCCAAATTAAGATTGCCCTACTCATAATTATTTAGCCTCTTGAGCTGATCACTGTACATCCCCTTCTCATTGAAAACTACATCATGGCTTCTAATAATTTTGTTAGTTTCTAAATTCCACAACCAAAATCCAAAATCTCTAGAACCATAACCAATGAAAGTGCACCGCATAGATTTAGCATCTAGATTCTTTCTATTTTATTTATCAATGTGCACAAAAGCTTTAGAACCAAAAACTCTGAGAAATGAAAGATCTGCCTTTTTACCTATCCACACTTCTTTTGGAATTCCACCATCTGGTGCAGTAGAAGGTCCTCTATTAATTAGGTAAACCACAGTATCTACAGCTTCTGCCCAAAACTGTAAGGGCAAACCAACATGCAACCTCATACTCTGTGCATGCTCCATTATTATTCTATTCATCCTTTCAGCAACTCCATTTTGCTAAGGTTTCCTTGGAACCATCTTTTCCCTGTGTATTCCATTCATAGAATAGTAGCTATTGAATTTATTGCTGTAGTACTCACCACCATTGTCAGATCTAAGGCACTTCAATCTCAAATCTATTTCATTCTCAACCAAAGCTTTCCATTTCTAAAATGTGTCAAAAATATTAGATTTCTTCTTTATGCAATAAACCCATACCTTTCTTGTAGCATCATCAATAAAAGAAACATAATATTGTGATCCTCCAATAGAAGCTACCTGAGCTGGTCCCCTCACATCTATGTGAATAAGCTCTAACTTGTGCTTCTTCTTTATTGATCCAATTTTGAGAAACTTCACTTTCTTTTATTTTCCAAAAATACAATGCTCACAGAAATCTAGATCTATGCTTTTCAAATCTGAAAGCTTACCTTTTGACTTAAGAACATTCATTCCCTTCTCACTCATGTGACCAAGCCTACAGTGCCACAACTTTGCATCTACATCTGAAGTAGATAAAATAGAAGGAGAATAATCAGTAATACAAGTAGATAGATAAAGTGTACCTACTCTCTTACCTCTGACTAATACAAGTGCACCCTTGGAAACTTTCCAAGATTCAGCTGTGAGAGTTACTATGCAACCCTCATCACCTAACTTTTCTATAGAAATCAGATTTCTCTTCAAGAAGATCCTTCAACGTGTTGCCATTCTGCAATTTCAGCTACACTTTTTCTTTGCCAACAATTTGACAAGGTTCATCATCCCCTAAATAAACTTTTCCAAAATCTCCATGGACATAATCATTGAAAAATTCTCTATTTGGGGTTGCATGGAAAGAGGCACCATAATCTAAAACCCAAGATTCTACTTTATTATCCAAAGAAAATATAAGAGCATTCTATGCAACAATACCTGCAACTTTTGCTTCTTCTTTATTACCTTCATGCTGATTTTCTTTGTTATCTTTCAACCAACAATCTTTCTTTGCATGCCCTTTCTTTCCACAATTCCAGCAGGTTATTCTTTCATTTCTAGATTTGGATCTACTTCTCATCTTTGACATTAATCTCCCTTGCTTGCCCTACTCTCTTCGCCTTCCCCTGCTTTCAATACTTAAAGCATTACCTAATGTTTCCTTTGTGTTTTTCTTGTAAATTTCTTCATTCAAGATTACACTAACAACATCATCAACTTTCAAGATATTTGAAGCAGACGCAATATTACTAACTACCATTACCAAGCTAGCCAAATTTCAGGTAAAGAGCATAAGATTAAGAGAGCCTTAATTTTATCATCAAAAACTATTTTGACTAAAATTAACTGATTTACTAATCCATGGAAATCACTAAGATGACTATATACCGATCCACCTTCCTGCATTTGTAAATTAAATAATTGCTTCATAAGATATACCTTATTTGAAGTTGAGGGGTTTTCATATAAATTTGTCAAAGTAACCATTAACTCTACTGTTATCTTTGCCTGTGATAAGTTAGAAATCACAAAAGATGCCAGGCTCAACCTTATAGATCCAAGAGCCTTTATATCAAGAACATTCCATTCTTCATCTTGCATATCTGTGGGCTTTCTTGAAACCCCACCCAATGGTATGTACAAATCTTTCTGATATAGATAATCTTCTATCTGCATTCTCCATAATTGATAATTCTTGCCATTAAATTTATCCATTCTTAGTTTACTTTCTTCTACCAATACTTTACTCCCACTCAATTAGAAACCCCTGAGAGTGAACCTGTAATCAACAAACACTAATTTGCTCTAATGAACCTACTCTGATGAACCTAGGTCTGATGAACCTGGCTCTGATGAACTTGGCTCTGATAAACTTGTCTCTGATACCACCTGTCAGGATCTTATAATACAATTGATTATTTTTGTATAAGTAACTAAACATGGAATTAAACCAGAAGTAATAAGTTACTAGAAATCAAAAACAACAAAGAATATGAGATACAAGAAACAACCAATCTTGTATTAAACTCTTCCAAAAGTAAATATAATGAAGAAATATCTCTCTTCTCACACCTCTCAGATGTACAGATCTCTTTACCTCAAGAGTTCTCTCTCTCTCTTAATTACAACCAACTCCACTACTTGAATTGATCCATCTTAAAAACTATGAGGATCTAACCCTATTATATATAACTAGGGTTCATGAGCTATGCATTCTCCACCGTTAGATGCACCTCTTAATCAAAGAATCAAATCTGTCCTGTCAAAAATAGAAAAGAAGACTCAAGACTAATAGTTAGTCTTTACATGCAAACTGACTGTTCTCCTCAAAATTAGAATTTTTTAAATGCACAGATGACCGATGTCAGTCTCTATCTGTCTACATATGATTGATGTCGGCTGATCCCTAATTGACATCAGTCGGTCTTGACTGATGTTGACAACTATGTAACTCTAGCAACCTCTGCATTTTCTCATCTAGTGAAGATTTTAGCTCCACAACTCAATAGGTTGAGCTAACCTCAAAAGACCCCATGTCAACTGTGTTGCCTACATAGGGCCTATTTTAAGGGCCTCAGGCCAATGTAGTTCTCCCATAAAAGGGAAAATAGAGGGTAGGTTATGGATTAGGTTTGACTAGGTTAAGTCATGTTTAAAGGTTATATGATTAGTCCATCAGGTAGACAAATGAATGAATGGCCAAGCTAATCTTAGAAGACCCCATGTCAATCGAGTTTTGCCTACATAACCCCTATTTTAAGGGCCTCAAGCCAATGTAGTTCTTCCCAAAAGGGAAGAAGAGTCAAAGAGGTTGATTGTTGGTTTGGTCATGTTAGTGTTTTTAGTATTTCCCATATGTTTGATGGTGCATGCTTGAAATGATAAGTGTATGATGATGTTATAGCCTTTTCCATATTTTGTGATGGTGTATGTTGTAACATAGGTTATGTGGTTTTTCATCTTTATCAATTTTTCATATTGGTGATGGTGTATGCTAAAAATGAAATGAGTTTATGATGATGTTATAGCCTTTTCTATATTGTGTGATGGTGTATGCTGTAACATAGGTTATGTGGTTTTTCATCCTTAGAAATTTTCCATATTGGTGATGGTGTGTGCTAAAAATGAAATGAGTTTATTTATGCTTCAACAGGTTTTTATATTAGTGATGGTATATGCCTGACATAAATTGTGTTTGGTTGATAGTTTCTATGTGTATTGTTTTCCATAGAAACTAGTGTGAATGGGCTATGATAATTTATATAACACAAATTGATATTTGCATTAAATAAATCATGAGGTTATGTTATTGGTTAGAAAATATTTTGATTTGGTTTGGTTTGGTTGTATGTGATGAAGGTGTGTAAGAAGTGAAAGGTGCATTGCTCTTTCATTGGCAAGGACCATAATGATATCATAGATAAGGTTTTTACAAAAAAAAGTCCCATTCATGCATTACATCGTTGACCATTGGTTTATGTTACATAAGTATTCTAATCACTTGATGTTAAGTGAGCTCAAAATCCCTTAGATATGTTGGGGTAATAGGTTTGATTATGTGAGGTTAGCATAACCCTTTTTAACAGGGATAACTTTGCCCCTTTTATAGGTGACCCTGAGAATGACTATAGGCAAGTCCATGACTTAATATTTTGTCAGTCATTTTTTTTCTGTAGACTGATCAATGCGAGAAGTTTACTTGGGGATGTTATTTCGTTTTGTGGTCATGTGAAGCTGATCGATGTGGAAAGCTTCTGAGAGGGTGTTGTGTGTAGCAAAATTTGGGCATAGCCATCCTTCGAGGGAGTGGTCTATATTCTACTTTTTATGTTTAGATGTCTTTGAATAGCTATCCTTTAAGGGAGTAGTCTACTAATTACATCAATAATGTAGCTGTCCTTTAAGGGAGCAGTCTACATTTATGGTTTATGACCTTTGAATATTTTGTTAGGCATCCCAATTTTATGTTTTTTTTTGTTGACTGAAATTTTAGTCATGGACTAGACTATAGAGGTTTAGGGGTTTCCCTTTTTATTAGGACAAAGCATAAATGCTTAAGAAAGGGTTAACTAATGTTTATAGTGAAAAAGGGTTGAAAGGAATAGGAATGAGGATGACAGGGGTTGCTCAAGGAACGAGCTCAAGTTAAACATCAAGTGAATGATTACTTGGTTAATATTATAATGGTCACAGATGCAAGGCATTAAGGGGCTCAGATTTTGGCCAGCCTTTAAGAGAAGATAGATGATAAGTGCCTAATCTATACTTGTACATTATTATATAAAGTTTAAGCCAATTAGGAGCAAACTTGCCTCGTTTTCTTCTTTCCATATTGGTGACGTGTTGGTTTTTTTTAAGGACGAGATCTCTAATTTTGAAATCTCTCTCTTTTAGACTTTTTTTGTAGGCACATTTGAATGTAAAGTAGGTTAGCATGTTGTTGGCATTTGATATAATGTCAAACATAGTCACTGCAGTCTTGATTAAGAGTGGGCCAATAATAGCCTAGGTAAAGCATGCACTTTGCAACCGAGTTACCACTAAAATGTCCTCCACAAATCCCATCATGGACTCGTTTGATGACATGAGATGTCTCAATGGTAGTTAGGCATCAGAGAAGGGGGTTTTTTAAGCCTCATTTGTAGAGAAGACCACCTAGCATGGTGTATCAAGCAATACTCTTGATAAAATCCTTTCGTCCATTGCTAGAGAGGTCAGGAGGAATGATAGAATAAGTCAAGTAGTCAACAAGTTGTTTATACTAAACATCATGTGGACTAAAGTGGTCAGGAGGAATTTCCCTTCAAGACATTGGTTGAGATGTGCCTAAGATAGAAATTTTGGGCTTTGGTGGTGGAGAGGTCTGGGTGAGTGGATATGTCAAAGGGGTAGAAATTTGCTCTTTTCCTTTATCACTTATGATTTGGGACCTGGTGGCCACATTAATAGTGTTGATTTTGAATAAAGGGGGAAAAGGTGGTAGAGGGACCATAGTCTTGTGTTGGGATCCCGATTCAAGTGAGGAGGTTTGAGAGGCATGGGATGGTGTTGGTAGTTTATCAGAAAGGTGGTCAAGAAGATCCTTAATGAAAAGGGTATCCTTTTCTAGGTGTTGGTGAATGACAACCTTAAGGGCACAGCAACACTCAGTATCATGTCTAGGTGTATGATGATATAGGTAGATTTGAGTGTTGTCGAACCAAGATGGTTTTGATTTGAGAGGTTGGTATGGCTTAATGGGTGGGAGAATGATGCTAGAAGACTGCAATAATTAGTGTAATAGTGAAACACAGGAACCCACTAATGGGCCTGCACTCTTTTTTGTATTAGGGGTTGACAAATTCTATTTAAGAGTTATAGGGGGAGTTTTTCGTACCACCTTTTTGGTTGGTGGTGTGGCCACACATGTAGATGGCACTTTCTCGGTGAGAGGTGTCAAATTATTTGGAGGAAGTATGTTTTTGATGGGTAGAGGGAATAATGGAGGTAGTTTGTTTTTGCGAGGTGTTAGAATAGGGAGCACACCTATTAAAGTGGAAGGATGTGGACCCAAGATAGAGGGCAATGGTGAAGGTGGGGGAGTTTTTCGTACCACCTTTTTAGTTGGGGGAGGAGTAGACTGACGTGGTTTAGCATCCTTCTTTAGTTTGGTGTGAGGACCACTATTGTGTGGGGTGAGGTTTAAATCTACCTTCACTTGTGGGTGAGTGAGGTTTGATACCAAGTGAACACTGAGAGATGTAATCTATATCAGCATGGTGGAGGCCTGTGGAGGTTTGGGTTCATATGTAGAAGGCTGAGCTTTAAATGATTTAGAAGTAGAATCCTGATCCTTGTTAGAGACTATGGGGTGAATCATCATGGAAGGGTTGGTAGTATAAGTTGAAGTAGAATGTGTAAGATAAGGATTCTTAAGTCACTCCTATAGTGCCTCATGTTTTAGGTTCCTAGAATGGAGAAATCCTAAGTTTTTTGCCAATTGAGAAAAGGGTTTAGGTGACATCACGTGAGGTAGCAAGTTCTTCTCTCGATGGAGAAGGGATTGGAGAATTTGGCTCTTCAAGAGGATAGAGCGTAAGGATGATCATGCCTTCCACATGTGGTCTAAGAGTGGGAAAAGTATGATCTTCCATTGGTAATAAGAAGGATAAGGGTGGGACCACTGATGTTGGTATTGTTAAAGCATCCTCCAATATGGGAGAGGTCAAAGTAGACTCTCCTTCATGTGAAAGGGGGGTTGATGGAGGACTATCCTCCATCAGTGGAGGACAAATAGGAGAGGAAGGCTCCTCTAAAGGGTGAAGTAGAGGGATTATAGCCCCTTCTACATGAGGGTGTGGGTATGAATGGTAAATTATTTTGATGGTAGAAGAAGAGGGAAGGTGGGGGCAAGAGGAATAGGTAATACAGGATCCTCACAAAGTAGAAGAATGGGTAGAGGAGGTGTTTGATGTTGTGGGGGTGGTATGGGTAAAATAGGCTCTTCTACCTATGGTGGAGAAATGGGTTGACTAACCTCTTTATATTTTAGGAGAGGTTAGTTAGGAATGAAAGGAGAAACCATGTCAACCGTGCATATGTTGCACTCTTGAGGCATCGGCCAAGGTTTGAACATTGTTCTAACTTAGGGGATGGTTAGGAAATGGTTGCCTAAAGACATCTATGTTTTGGTTGGCTGGCACATTAGGGTTATCCAAAACAAGGTCTCCTTTGTTTAACATGTCTTGAATAATGTTTTTAAAGGTTTTGCAATTATCTGTGTCATGACCCTTGACATGATGATAGTTACAAAAGTCATTTTCCATATACCATGTAGGGATGGTTCATGAGGGGTCAAATTGGACTGGTCAGATTTGAGGGAGGTTGAGGACTCCCTGCTTCACTAGTTTATCCAATACAAAAGCATATGATTCTCCTATTGGAGTGTATCGTCACTGTTCATATCATTGTTGGAATTGTCTAGTGATGTTTTGTGAAGTGGAGGGATCATATTGGTTAGTTGTGGTAGAAGATGATGACCTAAGGACCACAACAGTCATCAATCCTTTGGATTTGGAGTGAGAAGAAGGTTTGGAAGAAGAAGGGTCATTAGATTTTGTGTTGGTATTTTTGCTACACAATTTGACCCTGTCTTCTTCGACCGCATAGAGTTCAAGATTTTGGGCCATAGTGAAAGCTTCATTGAATGTGCAAAAAGTTTGAACCCGCAAAGTGGATGAGATGTGCTTGGCACATGCTCTTGAAAAGAGCTCAATGGGCTCAAGTTGAGGTAGTGAGAAGGAAAGTTGGTTGATCAAACCTCTCCAATGGGTGACAAAGTCAGCTATTAATTCATCCTCAAATTGTTTAATGGAATAAAGGTCTGTGATAGAGACCTTCTTAGTGATGTTGATTGAGAAATTGTCAAGGAATAACTGAGTGAGTTGAGTGAAGGTGAAGAGATAATGACTGGTAATTGAGCTATACCAGTCAAGGGTGGTGCCAAAAAGTGACATAGGGAATGTGCGAAGTAATAACGCATCATCATGCGTTATGAGGTAACAAGCATGTCTAAATGCTTGAAGATGTTGTTGTGGGTCCTCTTTACTCTGAAAGCGAGTAAATTTTGGGAGTTCCCACTGGTTAGGGTATGGTTGAATAGGAACTGAAGGGTGGATGGGTTCATTGCAGATTTGTTCATATGAAAGAACATTCTTTGACCCTGAAATAGATGTCTCAAGGTTGGACATCTTATCCATCAGCATCTTAATTATAGGGACATCATCATATGGATTGGTAGGAGGGGCACCCACTAAGTTATAGGGTACCTAGAAGGCATTGAAAGGGGCATATGACGTACTTGGTTGCATTTGTGTAGGTGCAACATACTGATAGTTTGTCATAGGGGCCAATGTCGAGGCCAAAGGGACTTGTGCCATGAAGTTGGAGGGCACAACTTGACTAGATGTCACCAAGGGTGGTTGAATGGTGGCGACACTAGTTACAGGATAGGTGGTCACTCTCGTGTTTATAGGCACAAGAGTGGATGGGATGGAGACAATCAAGTTTTGAAAAGGTGTCGAACTTGGTTGAATTGTTTGTGGTTGAGGGGGTACGGAAACCCCTATGGAGGTAGGGAAAAAAAGGATAGAAGGGGAGGCCAAATCTTGAACATTGGCCATGGTGGGGTTACTGGTCGAGGTAATGGCTTGAGTGACCATAGGTTGGGTAGAGGATGTTGTTGATATCATTATCGCTTCAGTCAAAGAAGTTGGCATCCCATAAATAGGGTTACCTAAAGGATCTCATGTTTGGATTCTAGTGAGATAATGTTGGAGAGCCTTGATGTTGCGGTCAATAAATCTCTCAAAAGCTTGATCCCCTTCAGGAACAATAGGAGGTTGATCAGGGGTAAGCTGGATAGGAGTATGCTCAGTAACTAAAGTATACTCCATTAGGTGACTTGGTATGAAGGGCGAAGGTGGGAGTGGTTGTTGATTCACGTGGTCAACAAGAGATTTGGCTTGACTGCGTGTTAAGACCATCCAAGGTGAAAGGGATTTAGGTTCCAAAACTATGTGTTTTAGTTTTAGAAAACTAGAAGTTGTGTTAGACAGCAAGAAATTTGGGTTTTAAGCTTGCTATTTGGAAATTTTTTTATGACACTGATCGATGTCAGTTTCTTAACCAATATCGGTTGTTCAGTGTTGTCGAGGTCAGTCAAATAGCCGATGTTAGTGAAGTTATGTTGTTGACATTGGTGGAAAAACTGATGTCAATTTTTGTGTAATTCTAGAAACACAAAAAATTGATAGTTTTTGGAAGAAAGAGAAATTTTGAGTTGTTTTAGACTTCAGAATGATGCGACCTTACCAGCTCAAACAATCAAATAAAAATAGCAAAATAGATGATTAGGCAAGCAACCTCTAAAACGTTAGATTCCTAAGAATGAATTTTAGAGTCATGGTGGCTTATGCCTTAAGAGAATGTGTTGGGAGTTGGGCTTGTAGAATAGGTCCTAGAGAGGAAGTCTATGACTAGTTTCAGGTTATGTTATGGTGCTCAAAATATCTGTGTTAGGTTTAGTACGTGGCCTGGTGCTGGGGCTTGCTCCCTTCACTTCATGAACCCAGAGCCGAGCTGGGCTGCTTAGCCAAAATATACTTTGCCTATAGTTTATACTCTGCCAGAGAACAGAGTGGGTCCTCCTCTTGGTAGTGAAGTCCAAGTACAATCGTCGGGTGGGGTAAGGTATCTACTAGGTGATGAAATCCTAGACGGGCCTTGTCTCAAGTAAGTTTATATGTTTAATTTGATTGTGATTGTGTTTTGGTTGTGTAACATTTGTGCACTATGATTTATTCATAATGCTTTAATTACTAAGTGGGCCAAGTATGCATTCAAGCAAGAATGAAATGTAGTAGTTTTTAACTCAAATCAAAATATGTTGTTCAAATGCAAACAATTGGAGAAGAGGTTAAGAGTATGAATTTTCACTACTCTATGATGCAGGCAAGAAGTAGCAAGAAGAAAAAGAGATTTTCTTTTTAACTTTTGCTAATGGTTTTCTTTGGGACAAAAAGAAAGAAGAAGGGATGCAAGAAGAGAATCTAATGCATTTATATGAAAATTTGATCTTTCTAAGAGAAGAAGAATGAATGAACCCAAGGAAAACTCCAGGGGTCCCATCGGGTGTGCCAGAATGTTTCTCTAAATTTTTCTACAATTGCATTCAAAAGAAGGAAGAAACTAAGGTTAAAGGTTAGGGGTTTGATTGATACACGGATTAAGTGCACACCATATCCAAGCATTGTGGGAGCTCCTCTTTGGCTATGGAGGAAACATCTGTAATAAGAAAGAAACTCAAACAAGGAGAATGTTAGAAAAAGATATGGTGGACTACCAAGCTAGACACTCGATCCTAGAAGCGTAAAGCTCCGTAAGGGATGACAGTCCACTATTTAACGAAAAGATTGTTGTATAAAAATAAATGATGAAAGACTAAGAAAGAGAAAAATAGATAATGTGTACCTATTCTTTGCAGTCAATCTATCACAGTCACTGACGTCGGTAGTCCTGCTGAGGTCAGTTTGTCAATGATGCTGATGTCAGTTTTATTACTGATGTCGATAGGGGTAGTAGGCCTTAGATGGGTCTCAGGGTATTTTTGTGGTTGACAAAGGAGTCTAGAAGTTTAAAGGTTTGTGCAGGGTTGCGAGAAAGTGAATAGGGTCTAAGGAAGGGCAAAGGTAGAGGATAGGTGTGAAAAGAGGGTAAGAATAAAAGGAAGGCTTTTCAGCCTCTCCACAGAAGAAGTTGGGTTTCTCTTAAAAGTTATTACAAATATAAAATGGAAACTAATTACCAATGTATTCTAAAATACTGAAATGAGACAGAATACTTAGCTCTATTAGATGAAGAACCAGAGGTGTCAGAATGCTTATTCCTATTGTGGTTGATGTTGAGATCCTCGTACAGTGTTTCAAATTAATGTCTGTAGTGACTTATGCAGAGCTTTAGTAGCCAGGAGAGCGATAGTCAAATTCTGATGATTGGTCTCAGAGTGTGTGCATCGATATGCAAGAAGGTGGGGGTGGAAGCTCAATGTTAGAGCTTGGGTTATGTAACCGACGTCAGCTATACTGCCGGTGTCGATGTAGGGATGATGATGTCGGTCGAGGGTTGATCGATGTTAGTGGAGGGAGAATAGGTAAAAGGGATATTTTTAGCTCTTCACCCATTTCTCCACTTGCCAAGTGATTTTACCATTGGAGAATAGTCAAAATATGGGTTTATTAGGCACGAGCGTTGGTTAGGGAATTAATAGGGAGTGAGAATAGGTCATGGGTAGTTAGGATTTAGAAGACCTAGTCTCAAGGTGACACATAGGTTAAGAAAAGGTCTTAGGGTGAGGTGTCCAAGGTGAGGTCATTAATTTAAAATAAGTAGTTTATTTTAAATTAATAAGATGTGTAAGTGTTTAGAGGGGGACCAAGGGGGGGTTGACACAATATTGGTGTCTACACTTTGATGAAGAGACCATTATATGCTACAAGTGCAATAACTTCAGACACATAGCTAGGTATTTTAGATGCATGTTTGATTTAATCAAGAAGTATTAGAGTTTCAAAGCTCCATTCATCAAGAAGAAGTTTCAAACATGTTCATGGCAAAAGAAACAACCTGAAGATTCTATGATGGTTCAGATAGCCCTACATGTAAGAGGTAAAGATCAGCCATGGTTAATTGATAGCAGATGTTCGAGGCATATGACATGAGATAAAAGTAAGTTCATTAATATAAAGAAGATCAATGGTGGTATAGTGAGATTCAAAGATAAAACCACTACCAAGATAGCCAAAAAAGGTACTTTGAGTTTGGATTATGGTAGAACTAAGACTAAGAATGTTTTGTATGTAAAATGTCTTAAGCATAATCTATTATGTTAGTCAAATATGTGATCAAGGATACACATTAAAGTTTCATGTTGAAGGTTGTGAGATTAGAAGAAAAGATTCAAATGAGTTGATTGCAGATGCTCAAAAGACAGGGAACAATGTATATGTATTGTCAGATATCTTCTCAAAGGCATGATCAAAGGACACAATCAAAGATCTATGAGAGGAGTTGGGAGTAATTTCTATTACTTCCTCCCATTGATGTTTAGCATCAGTTGAGGGGGGCTAAGTGTCAGCTCCAAGTAGGCCCTTTGCCATTAATGTCAAAGGGGGAGAATAACAGGTACAAGTACAGGTGCAAAAATAATTACAAGAAATAGATACAGGTTGTTATAGTAAGGGGGAGTTACTATATGTTTTCAAATGATGATATGTGTAGGTGACAGGATGTGGTAGTTTCAGGATTGAGGTTGCCATCAATGACAAAGGGGGAGATTGTTGGAAATATTGTCATTGATGTCAAAGTTCTAGCATTATTGGTGATAAAGGCCCCATTGCATTTAATGTTATTTGTAATAGATTTATCTTGGCTAATGTGAGTTAATATTTATTTAATATTAATGAATATAGTTTTGGTTGCATATGAAACAAAATAAGGGCCCATGGAGAAGTCAAAGAGCCATGGGGTAAAGAAAAAAGAAGGATGGGATGCATTTTCACATGAAGAGTCATCTTGGGGAATTCCAAGAGTCACCAAGTGAAGACAAAAGAGGAAGGGCGCAATTTCTCTTTTGTCTTCACTTGGTGACTCTTGGAATTCCCCAAAATGACTCTTCATGGGAAAATGCGTCCCATCCTTCTTTTGTCTTTACCCCATGGCTTTTTGACTTCTCTATGGGCCCTTCTTTTGTCTCATATGCAACCAAAAATATATTCGTTAATATTAAATAAATATTAACTCACATTAGCCAAGATAAATCTATTACAAACAACATTAAATGCAATGGGGCCTTTATCACTAATAATGCTATACCTTTGACATCAATGACAATATTTCCAACATATAGACCTTAAAAAAGGAGACATGGTGAGGTGGCATCATCTTCAGCCCAACCTAAAGAATTAGGATCACCAATTGAATTAATTGACATAGTGGCATTGGATCTTAAAGAAATAAGGGAAGATTCCTTGAAGATAATAGCTAGTGCCTATGAATTAGATGAAGAATAATCTCAAGCCGAATAGTCAGAGAAGAGAAGGGGAAAGAAGTAACACTGGACTTAGTCCATGTTGCTACCCTATCAAAGAGAAAATTTGAGCTAGCTTTAATTCTAGTAAGAGGTAAGAATCCTAAGTTGACCTTCACTCATTCTTTGATTTAGGTCAACATTTTAAGTGATGAAAACCTAATTCATGGTCCAACCATTCCTGAATGCTTTATATATGAGAAGTTGCAAAAGATTCCTACCTTGTACCATCCTTGGGCTATTACAAAATCTATCAACATTCATATGCATGATGAGCTTAATCCATGGATTGTATCTCTATAAAAGGAATAAGAAAATAGGATTGCCTCCCCTGGTGAATCAAGTAGGGCACATATAGATATTATAAATCCAAATGTAATTGAATATTTTATTGGTGTCAAGTTTGACCCAACCATAGCTAGACTATAAAGAGTCACTGAGAAGAAAGCCATAGTTGGGAGAGAATAATTCACTTTTTAGAAAGTGGAACCATTTATTGGATTGAATCATATTAAAGGGAAAAGATTAGGTGAGAACCCCATCTTTGAGGAAAATGTGCTTGAATTGGCTCAAGTATAATCATCTCAGTTGTAGGGTGCCATCAAAGTCTTGTAGTAGCATAGAGAGAATATAAAATAGTAGAATGAAGATTTAGATAATCAATCTATATTTTTAGTTCTTGATTTCATGATTAATATGTTTGAAGCATCTTTTTATGACATATTTGGCTCCTTAAACTGAACTAGGTCTAGACAAAATGTATTGAGCCAATAGGATGCAGTAGCAAAAAGATTAGTCACCCAGTGGTAAAATTCAAAGAATAAAATAAAGGAATTAGTCAACATCTTAGTATAGGATCAAATTCATGGTTTCAAGACCATTAACCTATCTCACTTTAATACAACCATGGGATTGATTATAGACAATATCAAGGGTTTGGGTACATGGTCTAAGAGCTTAGAAAGACTCTTTGGAGATGAAAGGAGATATTAGATAGGATAGAATAATTCTTAGGGAACATGATATCTAAAAAAATAATGCTCATCCCCATGTGCCTCATAAAAGATGAAGAATTCAAGCATAGGACCACCTTGGTCATGTAGGAAGTAAGGAGCAAAATCCAAGGCAAATTTGGGATAGACAATAATAGGGTCATGGATATGATCCTAACAGTAGAAGAAACTATTGTTGAGGCAAGGAGAATTAAGGAGGCCTTAGGAAGAAATGATAGGGACCTTAGAGACCTAGCTGATCAAGAAGATGAAATTTTCGTGGAACTAGTGGTTAATTTGAGGCTTATGGATGAACAACATCAAAAGGCAGTAGAGATACTACAACATAAACAAGGGACTTCATCAACACAAGGATCCCAAGGAAAAATTAGTTAAGGATATTATTTTTCTATAAACTTTATAATATTTTTAAAAATATAATATTATTTTTGTAAAGGCATGTGTGACTTCTAAGCACATTGCTTATAGGTCAGTCCACTTGGGAAAGTTTAGAGTAATGCAATATGTTTCATTATTGTAGAAACATTTTTGAAATGAACTCCTAAGACTCAAGTTTTCATGATTTTTTCATGATTTCATTTGTATTTTTTATAATTTTATTTTGATTTCACCTTTATAATTTCCATATATACATTTATAATTGATCAATTCAATATCCACCACCTCCAAGTTAACTCAAACAAGCTCCTAGTTTGGCATTAGTTAACTTTAAGTCATAACTTATTCTTATTCCTTACAAGTATTTCAATTTTATTTGAATTTTGAATCCAAAATTAAATTAGATAGTGAATCTTAAAATATTTCATATATCCACAATCAACCTTCTATTATTTTGAAGAACTTAGCCTCAATTTGTAGTAATCTTTTGCGCATTTGCATAAGTTAGAGAAAGGATCTCATGAGTGTGAAACCAATAATTTGTTTTTCATTATTGACCACACATATTTATACTATATTATTCATCCTAATTTTTTTTATTCTTCCATTTTATTTTAATCCCCTATTGATGAAATTTTTAAGGTCATCATTGAGTGACATATCAAGGAGCTAGTTACCTGAAGATGCAACATTTTCCTCAACTAATTCTCCTTCACTTGATATCATCTTTGGTTATGTTGGAGGATTATTTTAATATGTATTTAATATATTATATTATATTTTTTATTATTTATTATAACAATTTTTCATTTGAAATTTGATTGACAAAAACTTTGAAAAAAAAATCTTCTTTGTTTCCTTGCATTAAAAAACTAGTTTCATCTTACTTTCATTCACACATTATAAATACTAAAGAGTAGTAGTGTTTAAATTAGATGTATGATATATATTTTAATCTCAAAATTATATACAACCAAACAACACCATTTTATTTTAGTTTTCACAACACACACTTACATAAAAAAAACACTAACAAACTTGCATGCACAAAAACTAGGAAACCAAAAGAAAGTTTACACAAAAAATTTGTTTGCTTATTTGCACAGTAAATAAAGTAATTATAATTTATAAATAATAATTTTATATTTTCATTAATCTATTCACATATTATTTATTTACATATAAAACAATCAAAATACCAAATAACTAGCATACTAGCTTGTATAGATAGACTAGATCTTGAAAACTTAGAGATTGTATTTGCACACATAATCTGAATCTTAGATCTAGTTTCAAATTTTTATAGTCAAGATTAAAAGTGAAATAATTTTTTTATTTTAATTTAATTGAAAATAAAAATAAATAAAAACATTCATTGTAGTTAATGTAGGTGAAAGTTTACATTCTTAAAAATATAGGAAAAGTTAAAAATCAGCAGGTCCATTGTTAGTTAAATTTTCAGTATTAACTTTTATTGCATTTATAAAATATCATGAAAATAATAAAAAATAAAATTATATTTCATTTGTTTTATTTCCAATCACTTTTATTTTAGTAAGTAGTGTAGTTTTTTCAATTTTCAAAGCCTTATCGAAAACTCAAAACAAGCAAAACTCAAAAATCTTATCCAAACAAAAACAAGTATAAAATTTGATTTCAACCTTTCAAAATAGAAATTAAATTTTAATAAACCAATTTGAAATAATAAAACACACTTAAAAATCCTAAAATAATTACCTCACTCTTGGATGATGTTTCTTGAACAAGATAATTTCTATAGAGTAGTATATTTCCCTAGAGTACATGTTCTCATGCCAATAAACATGTAGTGTGACATTAACTCAAAAATTAGAATAGAAAATTTCCATTCCGCTCCCATTCAAAACCTTATATTTAAAAATATTAACATTATTTACAAGTAAAAATACCCAATCGAATCCTCAATAGTGAGACCCATTTGCATCATAGCACGCTAAGCCTTCAACCTCCATACATATAGATCTGAGCCTCATCATATCTCATTTTATTTATGGATGAAATTGACTAGTCATAGCCATCCCAATAAATTAAACCAAATCCAAAGGTTTTTCAATCCAACCTTTTTAATTTTCCTAAGCCTAGTAATCACCAAGAACATTGTTACCTTGTCCTTATCCATTATTAAGGTTATTATAACAGTTAGGATCCAACTCCACCAATAAGAGTATATATGATTACCTTGTATTAGCAACTAAACATGGAATTATACCAGAATGAACAAGTAACTAGAATTCACACAAATAGCACAGAATATGAGAGACAATACACTATCTTGTATTAATACTCATATAGAAAGAAAATACAATAAAGAAGATGCCACTTCTTCTCCACACCTCTCAAAGGATTCCCACACCTCAAGTGTATAGCTATTCTCAATCAAGAGTTCACTCTCCTACCAAAATGGTCCCAACACACAACTCACACACATAATTGTTGTTCACCTCCAACTGGTCAGTAATAACCTTGCCAGTACACAAGTACTCAAAGTACTTCAAGTAGATCTTCCATGAGCTTGCAACAACCTGCAATTCAAACTGATCTAACTTACCATGTAGATCTTCTCCTTGATCTTGCAACAACCTACAAATCAATGACCTTACACTTGTGGAAGGAACTTCCTTGCCTTCCTTGCTTTTACACTACTTACAATACATGCCCATGGGTCTCTTAAATAAGATCCCATGCATACAATAATTAGACACCTAATTACAATAATTAGAAACATAGCTCGAGTCTATAATTATCCCTTAACATGCAAACACTCAGTTTAACAAACTAACTGTTCATGCAATGAATAGTTCTGAACTGCCACAGGCGACCGACATCGGTTCTTGTCTGCCTGGAGGTGGCCGACATCGGCCAACCTCTTAACGATGTCAGTTGCCTTTTAGTTCACATGTGATGATGTTAGTTGCTTAGAACTCAACACCTCCTCCATGTTTGCATTGGTTGAAGCTTTTAGCTCCACAACCTAATAATCTCCCACTTGGAGATAAACAGTTGTAACTATACCTATACGTATACATCATCTAGTTTGTATCTTGGCTATGTATCTATCTTCAAAATCACTCTTGAAGACCAACCACCATAGATCCTATGGTGAACACCCTATCATCCAAATCACCTGCCACATCTGTATCTACAAACCATGTAGAAAAGAAACTTGACCCTGCATAGCATGCGCACCTGCTACTGGTCCCTCTAAAATACCTGAGAATTCACTGAACTGCCCTCTAGTGCTTCTTTCTTGAATTGGCTCCAAACTTTCTGATAGCTCCCACTGCTTGGGAAATCTTAGGTTTAGTACACATGTACTCAACCTCATTATGTGAATCAAGACACTGTTCATAGAACTGTCCAACCATCGGCATGCTAACCGATTTCACACAATCATCCTAAAACAAAGTCAACATGTGACCTTCCATGTCCCTAAAACACACTCATGCCAAAGAATCTTGCTACTCCTAGACTTCTCATGCCACACTTCTGAACTAGCTTTACCTTTAGTTCAGTAACACCCCTGTATATGTAACTCTGCAACAAGCACACAATACAATAATAGGATAATGTAGCTAATATTATCCAACCTGGTAAAGAGAAACACAATGGTCAAACCTCCATTGTCCTGTAGCTTACTCAAGACCATATACTCTGGCCTACTATCTCACATGTCCATTTCCACTCCTCTTTATCCTAAACATCCATTTGTCTCTCAGTGCTTTCTTCCAGCTGGCAACTCCACCAAAAACTCATGTTTGGTGCTTCTCCAAGGAATCACATTCATCATACATGCCAAGCTCCCACTGTTTCCTGGATCTACCTGATCTGCTTATTTAATAACTTCCTAATTCTTGACCATCAATGAGCAATAAGTAGTGTAAAGAAGGGAAATGATGAATTTGAGGCTTACTTACCCTTTCAGTCCTCCATATGGGTGCTTGAGACTCCTTGACAGCTTGCTGTCTGCCCAAAATCTGTCTCAGTGACCGACGCCAGTCACATCTCAGTCTGCACCTGACTGATGTTGGTTCCATGCAACTGCCACCCTGTCGACATCAATTTCCTTGGATGATGCCAGTTTTTACCTGCCCTGAGTCACTAAAATTGGTTTGCACATAGCTGACATTGGTCCTTATCTGGACGCTGACGTCAGTTTTCTAACCGATGTCAATTTTTGTGTTTTGCTTGTGAGAAACAACTTTTTCCCATGAGCTCCTTTTGGAACAAAACCTTGTCCAAATCACCCTTGCTCTGCTCAAAATTCCTCAGCCCCTTGTGTTGATCTCTATCCATCACTTTCTCATTGAAAACCAAGGCTTTCCTGTTCTTGTCACTAACATCATATTTCTCAAGAAATGCCACTTTCTTTTTCTGCATACAGAAATCTCGATCCATGCTTTTCAAATCTAAAAACATATCCTTTGGCTCAAGAACATGCATCTCCTTCTTATTCATGTAACCAAGCCTATCAAGCCACATCTTTGAATCTACAGCTATAGTATATAATCCAGAAAGAGAATCAATAATACATGTAGGTAGATAAAGTGTACCTACTTTCTTACCTCTTGCTACAACAAGTGCACCCTTGGTAACTTTCCAAGAGTCTACTGTGAGAGTTACTGTGCAACCCTCATCACCCAACTTTCCAACTAAAATAAAATTCCACTCCAAGATTGGGACATGCATGACCTCGTTCAACACCCATGTGTTTCCCGTCTGCAATTTTAGCTTCACTTTCCCTTTGCCAATCATTTGACAAGGCTTACCATCCCCTAAATAAATTTCTCCAAAGTCTCCCTAGACATATTCATGAAAAAATTCCCTATTTGGGGATGCATGGAAAGAGGCACCAGAATCTAAAACCCAAGATTCTACTTTATCTAAGGAACATACCAGTGCATCTTGTGCCACATAATCTACAACATCTACTTCTTCATGTCCTTCATGTTGATCTATACCTGACCTTCAATCTCTCTTTAAGTGCCCTTGCTTTCCACACTTCCAGTAGGTTATTCTGCCATACCTGGATTTGGATATCCTGCCTATCTTCAACTTTGATCTCCCATGCTTGATCTTCTCTCTTTGCCTTCCCCTACTTTCAACACTCAAAGTAATTCCTGATGATTCACCTATGCTTTTCCTGTGTATCTCTTCATTCAAGAATACACTCACAATATCATCCACTTTTAAGATTTTAGAAGTAGATGCAGTATTACTTACTACCATTACCAAACTCTCCCAGCTTTCAGGTAATGAGCACAAGATTAAGAGAGCTTTAATTTCATCATCAAAAACAATATTGACTAAACTTAACTGGTTTACCAAACCATGGAAATCACTAAGATGACTATGTATAGATCCACCATCCAACATTTGCAAATTAAATAATTGCTTCATAAGAAATACCTTATTTGAAGCTGAGGGTTTTTCATATAAATTAGCCAAAGATTCCATCAACTCTACCGTTGTCTTACACTGTGATAAGTTTGAAATCACAGACGATGCAAGACTCAATCTTATAGATCCCAGAGCCTTCTGATCAAGAACGTTCCATTCTTCATCTTTCATATCTATGGGCTTGCTAGCAACCCCACCCAATGGTAATACAAATCTTTTTGATATAGACAATCTTCTATCTGCATCCTCCATAATTGGTAGTTCTTGCCATTAAACTTCTCCATTCGTAACTTACTTTCATCTGCCATTGCTATACTCCCACTCAAATAGAAACCCCTGTGAGTAACTTGTAATCAACACACTAACCAAATCTGATACAACCTGTTAGTAAACCCAACCAAAAGCTCTGATACCAACTGTTAGGATCTAACTCCACCAATAAGAGTATATATGATTACCTTGTATTAGCAACTAAACATAGAATTATACCAAAATGAACAAGTAACTAAAATTCACATAAATAGCACAAAATATGAGAGATAATACACTATCTTGTATTAATACTCATACAAAAAGAAAATACAATAAAAAAGATGCCACTTCTTCTCCACACCTCTCAGAAGATTCAGACACCTCAAGTGTACAGTTATTTTCAATCAAGAGTTCACTCTCCTACCAAAATGGTCCCAACACACAACTCACACATAGAATTGGTGTTCACCTCCAACTGGTCAGTAATAACCCTACCAGTACACAAGTACTCAAAGTACTTCAAGTAGATCTCCCATGAACTTGCAACAACCTACAATTTAAACTGATCTAACTTACCATGTAGATCTTCTCCTTGATCTTGCAACAACCTGTAAATCAATGACCTTACACTTGTGGAAGGAACTTCCTTGCCTTCCTTACTTTTTCACTACTTACAATACATGCCCATGGGTCTCTTAAATAGGATCCCATGCATACAATAATTAGACACCTAATTACAATAATTAGAAACATAGCTCGAGACTATAATTAGCCCTTAACATGTAAACACTTAGTTCAACGAACTAACTATTCATGCAACGAACAGTTCTGAACTGCCACAGGTGACTGACGTCGGTCCCTATCTTCCTGGAGGTGGCCGACATCGGATGACCTCCTACTGATGTCAGTTGCCTTTCAGTTCACACGTGCCAATGTCGGTTGCTTGAAACTCAGCAACCTCTTCCATGTTTGCATTGGTTGAATCTTTTAGCTCCACAACCTAACAATAACTTCATATCTTCAAAGTTAAATGGTTTAAATGAGCAGTATGATGTAGGTGAGATTTTTTTGTATCACCATGAGCACCTTCTTCCATCTATCACTCAAGACCTTGATTTTATACCTCAACCTAACCAACTAGATATTCCATCCATTCCCATTCAAATCCCTCATTTTCAACATTCTAACCAACTGAATCATCTCATTATCTTTACAGTGGTTATCTTATCTATGCCTCGAGAAGTCATGTACACAAAGTATAATCTATTCATTATACTAGTAATATTAAACATAAAATTTTCATTATACTAGTATTAAATCTACTGATATACTAAATATATTTCATTCCTTAGCCATTAAAGCTACTAAGATACTAAATATATAGCAAAACAATACATTACATAGATTAAATACCTGATAACAGGCACCTGTAAAAATGATAGTAAATAATAGGGTCAATGTTTCCACCACTAATTCCATAGTTCACCTAAGTTTAGTCAATAAAATAATGTGTTTTGGCCTTTAAAAGGGAGAGAAAAATTGAGAGAAAATTATGGAAAGAGAAAAAGATAAACTTGACCCTAATTTTTAAGTGCATGGGAATTTTTAATTCTATAATAATTTAAAAGTTTGTAGAAGTAAAATTATCATCATGGAACTTTGGAAACGATGGTAATGACTTAAAAATTATAGGCTCTTGCTTAATAAGTGGATTTTCATCCACATTTTTTTGAAGATTAACATAAGCAAATTGTCTTTAAATAGGGATTTACTGATATACTAAAGAAATTTCATCATCTCAGCCATTTCATTGTCTTAGCCATTTCATTGTCTTAGCCATTAAAAGTACTGAGATACTAAATATATAGTAAATCAATACATGATATATATATATATATATAATACCCAACAAGAAACACCTGTAGAACTAATAGTGAAAAATGGGGTCAACACTTCCACCACTAAATCCATAGTTCACCTAAGTTTAGTAAATAAAATAATGTTTTTTATCCTTCAAAAGGGAGAGAGAAAATAATGGAAAGAGAAAAAGATAAACTTAACCTTAATTTTGAAGCATGCAGGAATTTTTAATTCTATAATAATTTAAAAGTTTATAGAAGTAAAACTATCATCATAGAACTTTGGAAATGATGGTAATGATTTAAAAATAATATGATCTTGAATAATAAGTGGAGTTTCATTGACATTTTTTAAATATGTAACATAAGCAAATTGTCTTTAAATAGGGATTTGACTCCTTAATTTTTAGCCCATTCCCCCTGGAATACCTTGGGATAATTTAATTCACCAATTCAAATACCTATGAGGGCAAGTCACCTTTCATGAACTTACAAACTAATATTTGGAGATGAATTTGACAACAAAATGGTAATTAAAATAAGTGACAAAATCGTACCTAGTAACTCAAAGACATCTTGGGAAAGGATTTTGTGTGCTTATCTAAATTAATATGGTTATGTGAGGGCATAAGTAGTCTACCTCAGAACACTTACTATATATAGACTTTGATCTATTTATAGATTGTATCTAAATGTAGATTTTTATAATTTAGGGAATTTCAATCCAATAAAATAGAAAAGACTCATCGTAACAAATTACACCTGATGGGTCTCCTACCATGGGTTTTGGATTACATACATGAGATCATCAAAATTAGAAAATGTTTAATAATCCACTATAAGACCATAGTATAAATAAAATTATAGAATTCCAAATATGAAAATAGAAGTAAAATTATCATCATAGAAATTTGGAACTAATGGTAATGACTTAGAAATAACTATTAGGCTTTTGCATAATAAGTGGAGTTTCATCCATAATTTTTGAAGATGTAACATTATTAATTATTAGGAGAAACAAGTGGTGGTGGTATAATAGTAGGCATACACATTGGAATAGATGGCATCTTTTGAACATATATGTCCACTTCAAATTTTTATCATATTTCTAAACTTGAAATTCTTCTTGGTTGCTTCTAATTTTTTAGTGCTTTTGTAACAAAAATAATTTATCCATTGCAATCACCAAGATAAAACTTGATCATCCATAACTAATCTCCTTATCTAGTGAATACATATGCCCCCTGATCGAAACCAAGGGAGTTTTAATTTTGACGTAGAGTTTGTGCTACTGATTTAGAAATAATAGGCTTTTGCATAATAAGTGGAGTTTCATCCACATTTTTTGAAGATGTAACATAAGCAAATTGTTTAATAGGGATTTGACTCCTTAATTTTTAGCCCCCGCAAGGAATACCTTTGAGATAATTTAATTCACCAATTCAAATACATGTGATGGCAAGTTGCCTTTCTTGAACTTACAAACTAATATTTGGAGATGAATTTGACCCCAAAATGGTAATTAAAATAAGTGACAAAATATCATACCTAATAACTCAAAAAACCTTTCAGGAAAGGATTTTGTGTGCTTATATAAATTATGATTATGTGAGGGCATAATTAGTCTACCTCTGAATACTTAATATATATAGACTTTTCATTTATAAATTATATCTAAATGTAGATTTGTATAATTTAGAGAATCTCATTCCAATAAAATAGTAACTGACTTGTCACAACAAATTACACTTGATGGGTCTCCTACCATGGGTTTTGGATCACATCCAAGGGATCATCATAATTAGAAAATATTCAATAATCCATTTCAAGACCATAGTAGAATGAAAATTATAGAATTTTAAATATGAAAATAGAAGTAAAATTATCATGGAACTTTGAAACCAATGGTAATGATTTAGAAATAATTATTAGGCTCTTTTATAATAAGTGGAGTTTCATCCACATTTTTTGAAGATGTAACATTATTAATTATTAGGAGAAACATGTGATGGTGGTATAATAGTAGGCATACACATTTGATAGATGGTGTCTTTCGAACATATATGTCCACTTCAAATTTTTATCATATTTCTAAACTTGAAATTATTTTTGGTCACTTCTAATTTTTTTAGTGCCATTGTAACAAAAGTAATTTTTACATTCCAATCATCAAGACAAAACCTGATCACCCATAATTGAGCTTCTTATCTAGTGAATATAGATGCCCCCTAATCAAAAATAAGGGAGTTGTAATTTTGATGTAGAGATTATGCTAATGATTTAGAAATAATAATCTCTTGCATAATAAGTGGAGTTTCATCCACATTTTTTGAGGATGTAACATCAGCAAATTATCTAATAGGGATTTGAGTCCTTAATTTTTAGCCCCCCTAGGAATACCTTTGAGATAATTTAATTCACCAATTCAAATACCTGTGATGGAAAGTTGCCTTTCTTAAACTTACAAATTAATATTTGGAGACAAATTTTACCCCCAAATGGTAATTAAAATAAGTGATAGAAAATCATACCTAATAACTAAAAGACCTTTTAGGAAAGGATTTTGTGTGTTTATCTAAATTATGGTTTTGTGATGGCATAAGTATTCTACCTTAGAACACTTACTATATATAGTATTTTTATATATATACTTTTCATTTATAGATTGTATCTAAATGTAGATTTGTATAATTTAGGGAATCTCATTCCAATAAAATAGAAACAGAATCATTGTAACAAATTACACTTGATGAGTCTCCTACCATGGGTTTTGGATCATAAATAGGGGATCATCAAAATTAGAAAATGTTCAATAATTCACTACAAGACCATAGTATAATGAAAATTATATAAGTTTAGATATGGAAATACAAGTAAAATTATCATCATGGAACTTTGGAAAAGATGGTAATGATTTAGAAATAATAAGCTCTTGCATAATAAGTGGAGTTTCATCCACATTTTTTGAATATGTAACATTATTAATTATTAAGATAAATAAGTGGACCTAGTGATATAATAATAGGCACACACATTGGAATAACGGTGTCTTTCAAACATATATGTCCACTTCAAATTTTTATCATATTTCTAAACCTAAAATTCTTCTTGGTCACTTCTAATGTTTTTAATTCCATTATAAAAAAATAAATTTATCCATTACAATCACCAAGATAAAACTTGATCTTCCACAACTGAGCTCCTTATCCAACGAATACAGATGCCCCCTAATCAAAACCAAGGAAGTTGCAATTTTGGCATAGAGATTATGCTAATGATTTAAAAATAATAGGATATTGCATAATAAGTGGAGTTTCATCCACATTTTTAGAAGATGCAACATAATCAAATTGTCTAATAGGAATTTAAATACTTAATTTTTAGCCCCCCCAAAGGAATACCTTTGAGATAATTTAATTCACCAATTCAAATACCTATGTGGTAAAGCCACCTTTCTTGAATTTACAAAATAATATTTGGAGATGAATTTGACCCCAAAATGGTAATTAAAATAATTAACACAAAATCATACCTAGTAACTCAAAAACCTCTTGGAAAAGGATTTTGTGTGCTTATCTAAATTATGGTTATGTGAGGGCATAAACAGTCTACCTCAGAACACTTACTATATATATATATATATATATATATATATATATATATATATATATATATATATATATATATATATATTGATTGTATCTAAATTTAGATTTATATAATTTAGGTAATTTCATTCCAATAAAATAGCAACAGACTTGTCACAATAAATTACACTTGATGGGTCTCCTACCATGGGTTTTGGATCACATCCAGGGGATCATCAGAATTAGAAAATTTTCAATAATCTATTACAAGACCATAGTAAAATGAAAATTATAAAAGTTCAAATATGGAAAAAGAAGTCAAATTATCATCATGGAACTTTATAACTGATGGTAATTATTTATAAATAATTATTAGGATCTTGTATAATAAGTGGAGTTTCATCCACATTTTTTGAAGATGTAACATTATTAATTATTAGGAGAAACAAGTGGTGGTGGCATAATATTAGGCATACACATTGGAATAGATGGTTTATTTTGAACATATATGTCCACTTCAAATTTTTATCATATTTATAAACCCAAAATTCTTCTTCATTGCTTCTAATTATTTTAGCACCATTGTAACAAAAGCATTTTATCTAATGTAATCACCAAGACAAAACCTAATCACCCATAACTGAGCTCATTATCTAGTGAATACAGATGCCCCCTAATCAAAAATAAGGGAGTTGTAATTTTGATGTAGAGATTTTACTAATTATTTTAAAATAATAAGATCTTGCATAATAAGTGGAGTTTCATCCACATTTTTTGAAGATGTAACATAAGCAAATTTTCTAATAGGGATATGACTCCTTAATTTTTATCCCCTCCAAGAATATCTTTGATATAATTTAATTCACTAATTCAAATACCTATGATGGTGAGTCACCTTTTTTGAACTTACAAACTAATATTTAGAGATGAATTCGACCTCAAAATGGTAATTAAAATAAGTGACACAAAATTATACCTTATAAATCAAAGCCCTCTTGGGAAAGTATTTTGTGTACTTATCTAAATTATGGTTATGTGAGGGCATAAGTAGTTTACCTTAGAACACTTAAGTTTATACATAGTATTTCTATATATAGACTTTCCATTTATCAATTGTATCTAAATGTAGATTTGTATAATTTAGGGAATTTCATTCCAATAAAACAACAACAAACTTGTCATAATAAATTACACATGATGGGTCTCCTACTATGGGTTTTGGATCACATCTAAGGGATCATCATATTTATAAAATGTTCAATAATCCAGTAAAATACCATAGTATAATGAAAATTATAGAAGTTAAAATATGGAAATAGAAGTAAAATTATCATCATAAAACTTTGGAACTGATGGTAAATATTTAGAAATAATTATTAGGCTCTTGCATAATAAGGGGAGTTTCATCCACATTTTATGAAGATGTAACATTATTTATTATTAAGAGAAAAGAGTGGTGGTGGTATAATAGTAGGCACACACATTAGAATAGATGATGTCTTTTAAACATATATGTCCACTTCAAATTTTTATCATATTTCTAAACCTGAAATTCTTCTTGGTCACTTCTAATTTTTTTATCACCATTGTAACAAAAGCAATTTCTCCAATGCAATCACAAGGATAAAACCTGATCACT
This sequence comes from Torreya grandis, assembly GCA_037957365.1. NCBI lineage: Eukaryota > Viridiplantae > Streptophyta > Pinopsida > Cupressales > Taxaceae > Torreya > Torreya grandis. Next base: position 533,444 of record JARHVA010001557.1, on the reverse strand, counting down.
CACAACTATGCTCCTTATCTAATGAATATAGATGCCTACTGATCAAAACTAAGGGAGTTTTAATTTTGATGTAGAGATTGTGTTAATGATTTATAAATAATAGTATCTTGCATAATAAGTAGATTTTCATCCACATTTTTTGAAGATGTAACATAATAAAATTGTCTAATAGGGATTTGACTACTTAAGTTTTAGCCCCCCTAAGAATACCTTTGAGATAATTTAATTCACTAACTCAAATACCAATGAGGATGAGTTTCCTTTCTTGAACTCACAAACTAATATTTGGATATGAATTCAACCCCAAAATGGTAATTAAAATAAGTGACACAAAATCATACCTAGTAACTTAAAGACCTACTAGGAAAGGAATTTGTGTGCTTATCTAAATTATGGATATGTTAGAGTATAAAAAGTCTACCTCAGAACACTTACTATATATAGTATTTATATATATAGACTTAATTCCATTTATAGATGTATCTAAATATATATTTGTATATTTTATGGAATTTCATTCCAATAAAATAGCAACAAACTTGTTGTAATAAATTACAATTGATGGGTCTCCTACCATGGATTTTAGATCACATCTAGGGGATCATCAGAATTCAAAAAATGTTTAAAAATATTCTACAAGACCATAGTACAATGAAAATTATAGAAGTTAAATTATGGAAATCAAAATAAAATTATCATCATATAACTTTGGAACCAATGGTAATGAGTTAGAAATAATTATTATGATCTTGCATAATAAGTGGAGTTTCATCCACATTTTTTGAATATATGGTAGGCATAATAGTAGGCATACACATTGGAATAGATGGTGATTATTAAGATAAAAAAGTGGTGGTGGTATAATAGTAGGCATAAACATTAGAATAGATGGTGATTTTTGAATATATATGTCCATTTCAAATTTGTATCATATTTATAAACCCAAAATTCTTCTTGGTCACTTCTAGTTTTTTAGCGTCATTATAACTATTTCAATGAATTTATTATTTATAATTAGAAAGAGGGAAAAGAAGAAACTAAGTATGGGTATGGCTGAAAAATCTATTTGATTGTGCACACATTGAAATCAAAAGATTGTGAAGAACTTTTTGGCTTGGGAGGATGACCTGTTGATAAAAAAATCACTAAATCAAACTTGCTTGTTAGACAAATAGTTGGGTGGATTACCTAATGATATCTATATCCTAGAAGTGAGATATTCCTTAGGGGATGTCAATCCTAATGTTTTAAATAATTAATTTTATAAACATAATAGGAAATTACTTGCACTAATAAATCAAAGATATTAAAACTAAATAAAAGAGTGCTTGCTTATAAAATAGACTATAATTAATTAAATTAGTGATAAAATAATTAACACTAGTGTTATGGAGTTGGGGTATGCTTCAAAAAAATAGAAAGGGGTTTATGAACAAGAAGGAACATAGAAATTTAAATTTTATTAGGGGTCGATGGGTGAAATTTGCTTGCTAGTTTTTACTACCACAATAACCATTGGTGGTTGGGTTGACCATCAGTGGTTAAGGTGATCATCAATGGTCAAGGTGATCATTAGAAGTTGGATATACCATTAGTGGTGTATTCAACCCTCGACGATCACTATGTCCAGATTTAGGCTGATATAAAGGCTGATTGATGAGATCCAAAATATGGATTCCAATAGATTGGTAAGGCTTGGGTTGATTAAGAAATGGAATTAAAGTAAATGAATACTAAGAAACAAATACTTCTCTTACCAAAAATAAATTGGTTGGGTGGTTGAGGTAGGTGACCTATTGGTGAAATCTTATCTTGATTTTGATAGAGTAACGATACTTGATTACATGGTGGAGAGGCAGTATCAAGTTGGCTCTCTAATGTGATTATTGGATTGCTAAATTGATTTTGGTATTTGACCTAAAAAATAAACTCCTAGATACATAAGATCCTGATAGAAATTGTAGATGGATTTCACCTTCAGGCTCTTCTCTTCTATAGGCACAAGCAAGAGGTAGAAGTGAAGGTTCAACTGGGCTATCTAATTATAAATCATTTATGCAATGGCTCAAAATAGGATGTAGATAAATTATATTTAGAAAATCAAAATGAGTGAGTTTGCATGTTAATTATTAAGGAGGTGGAATTTGATCATCAACGATCAGGGTGACCATTAGTGGTCAACCTTACCATTAGTGATCGAGGGTGAAAGGTAAAAATGGGTAAAAGGTTAGGCTAAGTCAGTTTAGCCAAAATGACTATGGGTAAGATTTTTTAGGGATCAAAGTGTCAAATGGTCCTAAGGGGGTCCCAAGATGGTTAAAGGGTACTTCAACACTTAGAATCATGGTGTGAATATTTTCAATGTATATATTTTTCCCCTTTTTGTTATAAAGCTTGAATAAAAGAGCTGTAAAACAAAAATGCATTACTATGTTAAAGGTTTGGTTGCCTCGAGTATGGGAGGAGGTATTCACCCTCAAATTGGGAGTATATGTGGTAAAATAGAATTGGGTGTAGGTTTGACAAGGTAGATGAATGTAAGGACAAAGGTGGATATTGTGATGATAAATGAGAGGTTGGGAACTAAAGCACAAATAGGTACATAAAGTGTGACAAAAGTTATGATAGCCAAGATCATGCAAAGATAATGTTTCCATGGTTGATAACAATAAAGGTCAGTACTAAGGGACAAGTGACTAGTGTACCATGTGACCACATTTAGGCATGGCCATTGGGTACACCTGTTAGTCTCATAGACAAGGTTAATGTTTTCAATGGGTATCTAAGGTAGGAATTTCTCCTAGTGAAAATACAAATGGGTCAAGTGTCATGGGTATCCAAAGTAGGAAGTGCTAAAAAAAGACATAAGGAGGTCAATTAAGTGTGAGGTGGTGTAAGTTTTAAAATTGTTAACATGGCAGTGTTATCACTATGATCAAAGGACCAAGAAAAAAATGTCATAAAATGCATGCATGTTGGGTCAAAGTGGACCAATGGTGGGGTAACAAGATAGTTAGGGTGGGTGGAGAAGGTAGACTCTAGGGGTGGGAAATTTGATGCTAAGTCTATTAAGAGATGGATTATAGAAGGTAAGGGACAAAAAAGTTAGGAAAATTGACTATTAATGGTTAGGTTCCCTAAGGGAAGATATTGATAGTCACCTTCAATATCAATGGTCAGGGTAAAACCCTAAAAATTTGGTGGGTAAAAGTAAAAGTGAAAGTCATTTCTATCATTTTAAATTTTTTTGGTGTTGACTTGGAGATCTAAGTAATTTTTTTAGCTATGGTGAAAGTGTTTGCTAAGGGTGAGATTGATTGTTGAGGTGTAGGGTTGACTTAGGACTAATCAGGATGCAAGGAGCATGTGAGCATGGGTGAGGATGAATGAGCCTAAAACCGACACCATAATGATGGTCATGAAATGATGTAGGGGGTGTTTTGGTTTGATAGCTAATATTTTATTTTATGCATTTGTATTGGGTTGGGAGGTTAGGGTAGGTTAAAACTACTTAAGTTTGGTTTGTTATTCCTTAAGTAGGGATTATGTAAAATTTAATTGAATGGATTGTTGGAAATATTGTCATTGATGTCAAAGGTCTATCATTATTGGTGATAAAGGCCCCATTGCATTTAATGATGTTTGTAATAGTTATATCTTGGCTAATATGTGTTAATATTTATTTAATGTTAATGAATATATTTTTGGTTACATATAAGACAAAAGAAGGGCCCATGGAGAAGTCAAAGAGTCATGGGGTAAAGACAAAAAAAGAATGGGATGAATTTTTCCATGAAGAGTCATCTTGGGTAATTCCAAGAGTCACCAAGTGAGGATAAAAGAGGAAGGGTACAATTTTTCATGAAGGGACACTTTGAGGAATACCAAAAGTCACCAAGGTAAAGACAAAAGAGGGAAGGATGATTTTGCTTATGAAGGGTCACCACATGACTTTTCAAATGCAAGGATATGAAGGGTCATACAAGTTTGATGCCATTTTCTATGAGGATTGAAGAATTACAAAGGGTGAAGGCCAAAGGTCATTTTAAAAGCTATAAATAAAGGCTTGAGAAGCCATTTGTAAATGTGGGAGATAGAGTTTGATTTGAGATAGTAATATCTAGCTTAGAAGAGCATTGTGAGAGATGAGCATGATTTGTTTTTGTTATATTTAGCTTAGAAGAGAAAAGGTGAGAGAGGAAAGAGATTTTGTAATGAACTATCATTTGTTGAGATAGCAACATTGAGAGATAGTTGTGTGGTATACACAAAGGAGTTGGTGCTCCTATGGGTTGGTGCTCAACAAAGGGGTTGGTGCTCCTATGGGTTGGTGCTGATGAATTATTACTATGTTGGTTCTCAACAAAGGGGTTGGTGATCATGTGGGCTGGTGCTCATGAATTGTTGTTGTGTTGGTGATCAGCAAAGGGGTTGGTGCTCTTTTGGGTTGGTACTCATGAATTGTTGTTGTGTTGGTTCTCAACAAAGGGGTTGGTGCTCTTATGGGTTGGTGCTCATGAATAGTTACTGTGTTGGTGCTCAGCAAAGGGGTTGGTACTCCTACAAGTTAGTTCTTATGAATATTATTGTTTAAGTTGGTGCTCATTCATATACTTGAGATTGTTCTCTATGGTTTTTCTCACATTGGGTTTCCACATTAAATCTGGTGTCTCTCTCTATATCTTGTGTGGTGTTTATTGTTTCAATTTTATTACATATCTTGAATTTTTGGTTAAGTGGAATTTGATTAAGGGAAAGTTTTATAAGATATATGATATATTGATTCACCCCCCTCTCAGTATATCCCATGCTTAACAGTTGGTATCAAAGCATGTTCCTTTTGAAAAAGTTTTACAGCTTGAAGGTAGATCGGGAAAGCATGATGGCTAGATCACATGAAGGATTTTATACAAATAAGGCACCTTTGTTTGATGGGATGAATTATGATTTTTGGAGCATAAGAATGAGGAATTATTTGATGGCCCTTAGATTCAAAATATGGCAAGCAGTGGTGGAGGAATATGAAGAGCCATAGATACTTGTAATTACTCCAACAGAAAAGAAGGCAAGTGAATGTAATGCTAAAGCTTTAAATGCTATTTTATGTGGTTTATGTGAATCTAAATTTGTTAAAGTTATGAAATGTAAATCTACTCATGAAATTTGGGTAAAACTTGAGAATATTTACAAAGGTGATGGAAAGGTTTAGCAAGCTAAGCTTTAGACTTTTAGAAGACAATTTGAGAGTTTGAAGATGGAAGAAGAAGATATAACAAGTTATCTCTTGTGAGTTGATCAAATAGTAAATTAGATTCAAGGTCTTAGAGAAATGTTGGAAGAGTCAATGGTGGTATAAAAGGTTTTGAGATCTCTACCAATGAGATATGATGCAAAGGTTTCGGCAATTGAGGAGATGAAGAATTTAGCCAAGCTAAAGATCGATGAGTTTCATGGTATACTCATGGAATATGAGATGTGGACTGAACAAGATAAACCCTCAAAGAGAGAAGCAACTTTCAAGACATCAAAGAAAGAGAAAGCTAAGATTCAAGAATCAAGTGATAGTTCTAGTGATGATGAAGATGATAATGGATCTCTTTTCATTTGCAAACTGAAAAGGGGAACATGTAAATATCAAGGAAAATTTTATTTTAAATGTTTTAATTTTGGAAATGTTGGACATTTTTTAGTTAAATTCTCAAATAAGGGTAATGATGATGAAGAATAAAAGTCTACATACAAGAATAATTTAAAAGGTAAATTCAAGAAGGGATTCGAGAAGAAGAGCTTGTATTCTAAAGATCCTAGCTCAATTAAAGATAGTGTAGTCAGTGATTCAAAAGAAGAAGAGATTATATTTATGGCCATACATGAAGATGACCAAGAATAAGAAGAGGATAAAACTAAAGTGAATCTAGAAGGAGAACTCATTTGTGACTTAGAAGAGTTAAAAACTATTGAGAAGAAAAATCAAATATTAAAGTGCCAGATTGAGAAAAATGAACAAGAGTCAAAGGAAATAATTAAAGATCTACAATCACACTTTTAAGAAGCCAAGAAGAATGAAGAAGATATGATAGCATAGTTAAGAATACCAAGAAAAGAATGTGAAAGGTATATTATTGAAATTGCCTCTTTAAAAGAAGATATTGCCAAAGCAGTCAATGATAAAGTAGTTAGTGATTCAAAATTTGAGGATAGCACCAACATAATGAATAAGATATTAGAAATTCAAAAGGCAAATTTAGATAAAATAGGTAACATATTTGAAAATAAAAAGAGCTACCTTGAAGCTCTTACAAAAGAGGAAACAAAAAGGGAAGAAGTGAAGAATACAGAGGACATTTCAAACAAAGAAGGCTAGAGGGAACAAAGCTACAAAAGGCCATCAGGTCAGAGATATATAGATAGGTCTTATTTTTATGGCTATTATTTTTATTGTAATGGATATGGTCACAAGAAATTAGAATTTAGAAAAAGAGCTAATAGTTTCAAAAATAAGAAAAAGGAAAGTCACGTAGAGTCAAGCAGAAGCTACAACTCTTTTGCTCCTCCATCAAGCTTTGATGAAGAGACCATAATATGCTAAAAGTGAAACAACTTCGAACGCATAGCTCAGTACTAAAGAAGTGTGTTCAAGTCATTTAATAAGGACTAGAGTTTCAAGGCTCCACTCATCAAGAAGAAGGTTCAGACATGTTCATGGCAGAAGAAACAATCTGAAGATTTTATGATGGTTCAGATAGCTTTGTGTTGGGGATCAACCAACAATATGATTACACTTATGAAAGCAATAAACACAGAATTAAACCAGATAGATAAGTAACTAGAATCAGAATTGACAAAAAATAAGAGATACAAGAAACCACCCTGAAAACTTGTATTAAACTCTTTACTGAAGGAATTACAATTGAAGAAAACTTCTTTTCTTCTACACCTATCTCAGATATATAGATCACTTTCAATATCTCTCTTACCCTTCAAGAATCAAATCCACAATCTGGATTGATATACAATCTGTATTCTACTTCTACAATATTGTCTTATCTTGTCTTCTCTTGTCTAATGAACTATGAAGATCTACCTCTATTATATAACAATAGAGACTCATGAGCATGCACTTAAAACTGATAGCTACACCTCCAAACAAGGGCTCTAATTTTAGTCATACTCAAATTAGAAATGCGGGCTTACAACCAACACTTAAACTTGACATGCAAACAATCTGTTCTATCCATGAAAATAGCTTTCGAGATGCACACAGGTAACCGACGTCGGTTCCTTCCTGCTTGCACCTACCGACGTCGGCCAACCCTGGTCTTCTACTGACCGACGTCGGTCACCTTTGGTCTCCTCCTAACTATCGTCAATGACTATTGAATGCCTACAATTCTACACTTGCTCTTGGATGAAGCTTTTAGCTCCATACCCTAACAATCTCCCACTTGGAGATAAACAGCTGCACCAATACCTGTATAGCAACATCTTCTAGCTCCTCCATCTTCAACTCAATCATGAAGACCAATGAAAGTTGAATGAAGATTCAACTTCTCCTTTGTAACCGGCTTGGTTAACATATCCGCAGGATTCTTATCTATATGGATCTTTTCCAGCTTCAACTCACCATCCTCCAATACCTGTCATATGAAGTGGTACCTAAGTTGTATGTGCTTTGTTCTTGAATGAAAGGCTGAATTCTTAGCCAATGAATTGCACTCTAACTATCACTGTATAGCCTACAACTCTCTCACTCCTTTCCAAGCTCTTCCATGAACCGTGTCATCCATATCATCTCTTTGCTAGCCTCTGTGACTGCAATATACTCTGTTTCTGTAGTTGACAAGGCAACAACCTTCTGCAACTTTGATATCTAGCTAACCGCCGTTCCACCTACAGTGAAAACATATCCTGTAGTGCTTCTCCTGCCATCTAAATCACCTGCCATATCTGAATCTACATAACCATGTAGAGAAGTATTTGAACTACCATAGCACAAGTGCTTACTGCTGGTTCCTTTCAGATATCTAAGGATCCACTGAACTGCCTTCCAGTGTTTCTTTCCTGGATTGGCCATATACTTACTTACAACTCCCACTACTTGGGAAATATTAGGCCTAGTACAAACCATTGCATACATTAAACTTCCTACTGCATAAGCATATGGAACTTTTTTCATGTACTCTACCTCATCATGTGAATTAGGACATTGTTCTTTACTTAACTTGAAATGTCCAGCCATAGGTGTGCTTACCGGTTTTGCATCCTGCATATTGAACCATTTCAACACCTTGTCCACATAATCTTCTTGAGACAAAATCAACCTATGATTTTTCCTGTCTCTCTTTATACTCATGCCAAGGATTTTCTTTGCTACTCCCAAATCCTTCATGGCAAACGTGTAAGCTAATTTCATCTTTAGCTCAGAGATATCCTGCATGTGTGATCCTACAACCAGCATGTCATCTACATACAATAATAGAATAATGTATCTACCATTATCTAATCTCTTAAAATACACACAATGGTCAGATTGACATCTACTGTAGCCATGCTCAGTCATAAATCTATCAAACCTTAAGTACCATTGCCTCGGAGCTTGCTTGAGGCCATATAAGCTTTTCTTCAATTTGCACACTAACTTCTCCTTACCTTTGACCTCATATCCTTCCGGCTGATCCATATATATTTCTTCATCCAAATCTCCATGAAGAAACATTGTCTTTACATCAAGTTGCTCGAGATGCAAATCCTCTGTAGCAACTAAAGACATTATAGTCCGTATAGAAGTCATTTTAACAACAGGAGAGAAAATCTCAACAAAGTCAATACCTGGTTTCTGTGCAAATCCTTTCACTACCAATCTGGCCTTGTATCTCATCTTTCCATTCTCACCTTCTTTCAATCTATAGATCCATCTATTCTTCAGTGTCTTCTTTCCTACTGGAAACTCAACCAAATCCCATGTTTGGTTCTCTCTCAATGAGTCAATCTCCTCATTCATGCCTAGCTCCCATTGAACCTTGGATTCCACCTGTATTACTTCATCAAAACTCTCTGGTTCTCCACCATCAGTTAGCAATAAATAGAATAACAAAGGGGAATATCGAATTAGAGGTTTACTTACTCTTTCTAACCTCCTGATGGGCGACTGAGACTCATCCACAAGATGTTGTCCACCCAAATTCTCTGACAGTAACCGGCCTCGGTCACTTCCAGGCCTATTACTGACCGCCGTCGGTTCTTCCTGACCGACGTCGGTCTATGACCTACCGACGTCAATTCCTGTACAGCCGACATCGGTCTCTGTACAACCGATGTCAGTTCCTACCTGACCGATGCCAGTGTCTGTGTTTTCCTTTCTATGACTTTTATTTCCCACGAGTTTGTTTTGGTCTTTCACCTCGCCCAATTTTCCATTACTCTGCTCAGGGTGATTCAGCTTCCTCAGCTGATCACTATACATCACTTTTTCATTGAAAACAACATCATGACTCCTAATAATCTTGTTAGTTCCTAGATTCCATAACCTAAATCTGAACTCATCAGAGCCATAGCCAACAAATGTGCACCTCATAGACTTAGCATCAAGCTTCTTTCTATTTTCCTTATCAATGTGCACAAAGGCTTCACAACCAAAAACTTTGAGAAATGATAAATCTACATTTTTACCTGTCCATGCCTCTTCTGGAATTCCACCATCCACAGTTATAGAGGGTCCTTTGTTAATCAGGTATACTGCAGTGTCCACGGCTTCTACCCAAAACTCTACGGGCAATCCAGCATGTAATCTCATATACCTTGCATGCTCCATGATTATTCTGTTCATCCTTTCAGCAACTCCATTTTGCTAAGGTGTTATTGGAACCATCCTTTGCCTACGTATTCCATGTTTCAAACAATACCATTTGAACTTGAGGCTACAGAACTCACCGCCATTGTCAGATCTTAGGCACTTCAATCTCTTGCCTGATTCATTCTCAACCATAGCTTTCCAAATCTTAAACGTGTCAAAAACATCAGATTTGTTCTTAATACAATATACCCATACCTTTCTTGTAGCATCATCTATGAAAGACACATAGTAACTTGATCCACCAATAGAAGCAACTTGGGCTGGTCCCCACACGTCTGTGTGAACAAGCTATAACTTATGCTTCTTCTTTGTTGACCTGATCTTGAGAAAACTCACTTTCCTCTGCTTTCCAAAAATACAGTGCTCACAAAATTCTAGATCTGTGTTTTTCAAATCTAGAAACATACCTTTTAACTTAAGAATTGTCATACCCTTCTCACTCATGTGGCCAAGCCTGTGGTGCCACAATTTAGCATCTACATCTGAAGTAGATAATACAGAAGGAGAATTGTTTATAACACAATTACACAAATAGAGAGTACCTACTCTCTTACCTCTAGCCAATACAAGTGCACCCTTGGTAACTTTCCAAGATTCAACTATGAGAGTTACTGTACAACCCTCATCCCCTAACTTTCCTACAGAAATCAAATTCCTCTTCAGGCTGGGAACATGCATCACTTCTTTCAACGCCCATGTGTTGCCATTCTGCATCTTCAACTGCACTTTACCTTTGCCAACTATTTTTCAAGGCTCATCATCCCCTAGATACACTATTCCAAAATCTCCATGGACATAGTCACTAAACTATTCTCTATTGGGGGTTGCATGGAAAGATGCACCAGAATCTAATACCCAAGATTCTATATTAGTATGCAAAGAGAATCTAAGATCATCTTGTGCAATACCTGCAACTTTTACTTCTTCTTTGTCTTCATGCTGTCTATCCTCTTTAGGCTTTGACCAGCAATCTTTGCTTATGTGCCCAATCTTTTCATAATTCCAGCACTGTGGCTTCTTACCATTTCTAGATTTAGATCTTCCTCTTACCTTGGATTTAGATCTTGATCTCCCTTTCTTGCTCTTCTCTTTCTGTCTTCCCCTACTCTCAAAACTCAAAGCGTTCCCTGATGTCTCTTCTGTGCTTTTCCTGCGAATTTCTTCATTCAAGATTACACTAACCACATCATCTACTTTTAAAATATTTGTAGCAGAAGCAGTATTACTAACTGCCATTACTAAGCTGTGCCAGCTTTCTGGTAAAGAACATAAGATTAATAGAGCTTTAATTTCATCATCAAATACTATTTTGACTGAAGTTAATTGATCAACAATTCCATGGAAATCATTCAAATGATTAGATACAGAACTACCTTCCTGCATCTACAAATTAAATAATTGCTTCATAAGATATACCTTATTAGAAGCTGAGGGTTTTTCATACATATTTGCTAAAGTGGTCATTAACTCTACCGTAGACTTTGCTTGTGATAAATTAGATATCACAGTGGATGCTAGACTCAATCTTATAGATCCAAGAGCCTTTCTATCAAGAACTTCTCATTCTTCATCATCCATGCCTTTGGGCTGCTTTGCAGTCCCTCCTAACGGTAAGTATAAATTCTTTTGATATAGATAATCTTCTATCTGCATTCTCCACAATTGATAGTTCTTGCCATTAAACTTCTCCATTCTTATCTTACTTTCTTCTGCCATTACTTCTCCCACTCAAACAAAAATCCCTGTGAGTAACCTGTAATCAAACACACTCAACAAATCTGAACCACCTGTTAGTGAACCTGAGCTCTGATACCACTTGTTGGTATCAAGCTCAAGAACCTGCAACCAAAGCTCTGATACCACTTGTTGGGGATCAACCAATAATATGATTACACTTATGAAAGCAATAAACATAGAATTAAACCATATAGATAAGTAACTAGAATCAGAATTGACAAGAAACAAGAGATACAAGAAACCACCCTGAAAACTTGTATTAAACTCTTTACTGAAGGAATTACAATTGAAGAAAACTTTTTTTCTTCTACACCTATCTCAGATGTATAGATCACTTTCAAGATCTCTCTTACCCTTCAAGAATCAACTCCACAATCTGGATTGATATACAATCTGGATTGATATACAATCTGTATTCTACTTCTACAGTATTGTCTTATCTTGTCTTCTCTTGTCTAATGAACTATGAAGATCTACCTCTATTATATAACAATAGAGACTCATGAGCATGCACTTACAACTAATAGATACACCTCTAAACAAGGGCTCTAATTTTAGTCATACTCAAATTAGAAATGTGGGCTTACAACCAACACTTAAACTTGACATGCAAATAATCTGTTCTGTCCACAAAAATAGCTTTTTGGATGCACACAGGTAACCGACATCGGTTCCTTCCTTCTTGCACCTGCCGACGTCGGCTGACCCTAGTCTTCTACTAACCAATGTCGGTCACCTTTGGTCTCCTCCTAATCGTCGTCGGTGACTGTTGAATGCCTGCAATTCTACACTTGCTCTTAGATGAAGCTTTTAGCTCCATACCCTAACACTTTGCATGTAATAAATGAAGATCAGCAATGGGTAGTTGATAGTGGATATTTGAGACATATGACAAGAGATAAGAGTAATTTCATAACTCTAAATAAGATCAATGGTGGCATAGTGAAATTTGGAGATAAAACCACTGTTAGGATAGCCAAAAAAGGTACTTTGAGTTTGGATTATGGTAGAACCATGATTAAGAATATTTTGTATGTAAAAGGCCTTAAGCATAATCTATTGTGTAAGTCAAATATGTGATTAGGGATATACATTAAAGTTTCATGTAGAAGGTTATGAGATTAGAAGAAAAGATTCAAATGAGTTGATTGTAGATGCTCAAAGGATAGGCAACAATTTATATGTATTATCAAATATCTTCTCAAAGGCACGATCAAAGGACACATTCAAAGATATGCAAGAGGAGTTGGGAGTAATTTCTATTACTTCCTACCATTGATGTTTATCATCAATTAAGGAGGAGCTAAGTGTTAGCTCTAGATAGGCCCTTTGCCATTGATGTCAAAGGGAGAGAATAATAGGTATAGGTATAGGTATAGAAATAGGTATAGGGAATAGGTATAGGTTGCTACAGTAAGGGAGAGTTATAATATGTTTTTAGATGACAGTATGTGTAGGATTCAGGATGTGGTAGTTTCAAGATTGAGGTTGCCATCAATGAAAAATGGGGAGATTATTATAAATATTGTCATTGATGTCAAAGGTCTAGAATTATTAGTGATAAAGGCCCCATTGCATTTAATGATGTTTGTAATAGTTATATCTCGGCTAATGTGTGTTAATATTTTTTTAATATTATTGAATATATTTTTGGTTGCATATAAGACAAAATAAGGGCCCATGGAGAAGTCAAAGAGTCACAGGGTAAAGACAAAAGAAGAATAGGACACATTTTCACATGAAGAGTCATCTTGGGGAATTCCAAGAGTCACCAAGTGAAGATAAAAGAGGAAGGGCATAATTTCTCATGAAGGGACACTTTGAAGAATATGAAAAGTGACCAAGGTAAAGACAAAAGAGAAGGATGATTTTGCTTATGAAGGGTCACCACATGACTTTTCAAATGCAAGGATATGAAGGGTGATACAAGGATTGAAGTATCTAGTCCAATGTGTATGCCCACTGTTATACCACCACCACTTGTTTCTCCTAATAATTAATAATGTTACATCTTCAAAAAAAATGTGGATGAAACTCCACTTATTATGCATTGAATAGCCTAATAATTATTTCTAAATCATTACCATCGGTTTCAAAATTCTATGATGATAATTTTACTTCTATTTCCATATTTGAATTTCTATAATTTTCATTTTACTATGGTCTTATAGTGGATTATTGAACATTTTTTAATTCTAATGATCCCCTAGATGTGATCCAAAACCCATGGTAGGAGACCCATCAAATGTAATTTGTTGTGATGAGTCTGTTGCTATTTTATTGGAATGAAATTCTCTAAATTATAACATTTAGATACAATCTATAAATGGATTCAAAGTCTATATATAGAAATACTATATAGTAGTGTTTTGAGGTAGAATACTTAATATGTCCTCACATAACCATAATTTAGATAAGCACACAAAATCCTTTCCCAAGAGGTATTTGAGTTATGAGGTATGATTTTGTGTTACTTATTTTAATTACCATTTTGGGGTCAAATTCATCTCCAAAAATTAGTTTGTAAGTTCAATAAAGGTGGCTCGCCCTCACAAGTATTTGAATTGGTGAATTAAATTATCTCAAAGGTATTTTTAGGGGGATAAAAAATGAGACAAATTCTTATTAGACAATTTGCTTATGTTACTATATTATGCAAGAGCTTATTATTTCTAAATCATTAACACAATATCTACATCAAAAATGTAACTCCCTTAGTTTAGAAATATGATAAAAATTTGAAGTGGACATATATGTTATAAAGACACCATCTATTATAATGTGTATGCTTACTATTATACTATCAAAGGATTCACCAAGGTCCAAATAATGAGGATGCATGAGTTGTGGTTGCACAGGACGAAACAAGTGAATACCACAAAATGATAAAGTAAATGAAATCAAACAAGAGACAATTGCATAGACAATTTAGAGAAAAGCCAATATTCCATTTACATAAGATGGCCAAAGTGAAGAATACATATAGGAGAACACGTAAGTAACTCCTCCACAAAAGGTGGTCAAGGCACCCCAAGAATAGACTATAACTCCTCCATGAAAGGTGGTGATAGAGTGCTAATAATAGAGAAGTAACTCCCATACCTAGAATAGCCGGTCAAAGGAGTTACTTATGACATTCGTATGACATCTATGGCACATCTATGACACACATCTCCACATAAGCTAGCCTATCCCACGAATGTAGCAAAACTCCATGTATGCAAAAGTATATAATTTCCCTAACTAAATAATAGGGAAAAATAAAAAACTACACTAATACCCCCATAAGTGCAGTTTAGGTGGGCAGTGTGGAAATATAAAATGGGTCTTGGCAACTAGGCTTGATGAGGTACCCATGTACAAATGCAATCTCCCATACGATAGAGAAAAAGAGAAAACCCATTGAAAAAAGCTCCCCCTCAAAAGAGAGACATAAAATAAATGAAGAGGCTAGAAGGGCCCCCCTGAAGATGATGTTGTTGTAGATGTAGACCGCACCCTAAGAAGAGCTTGTAGATGAATGAACTTGCTCTTGGTGAAAGGTTTGGTGAAGATGTCTGCAACCTGCTTTGAAGACTGGCAAAAGATTAAGTCAATGACCTGACTATGAATAAGCTCCTAAATGAAATACATGTGAATCTCTATGTGCTTGGTCTAATGGTGCTGAACTAGATTCCTGCAAATCTGAATGGTACTCTGGTTGTCATAATAAATGATGGTGGGCTGCCTGATAGGAATGCCAAACTTAGAAAGAATCCCCTAAAGCCAAATAACCTCAGTAGCTGCATTAACATCTCCCCTATACTCTACCTCTATGGATGATATAGTAATAGCATTCTACTTCTTGCTAGACCAACTGATAGGACCAGAACCTATAGAGAAATTATAACTAGAAGTGGACTTACGAGTTTGTGAATTGCCAACCTAGTCTGAATCTGTATATCCAACCAAGTCAACCTCTATGCCAAATTTGTAATGAATCACATATCTATGTGAACCTTGTAGGTAATGCAAGATCCTCATAGCTTCTTTCCAATGCATCTCATGAGGTTCCTGTATAAATCTAGAGACAAGTCCCACTGTATAAGATATGTCAGGCCCAATGTGAGTCAAGTAGATGAGACTGCCAACAAGTTGTCAATACCGAGTGGCATAAACCAATGGTGAAGAATAGTCAGCCTCAAGCTTGACTCATGATAGAAAGGGAGTCAGAGATGGCTTGCAATTAGCCATGTGAAACTGAGCCAATAAGTCAAGAGCATACTTAGGCTGTGTAAGAGAAATCCCTGAATCTAACTATGAGATCTTGATGCCAAGGAAGTAGTACAACAAACCCAAGTCTGTCATGTCAAATCTATCCTAGAGAGATGCCTTCACCATTACAATAGCTGATGAAGAATTCTCGATGATCAAAAGGTCATCAACATAAAGAACCAGAATCAAGAGTGAGTCATCTTGTTGCAAAAAGTAGACATTAGGATCAGAATGGCACCTAGTGAAACCTGTTATCAGAAAGAAGGAATCCATCTTGGCATACCATGCCCAAGGGGCTTGTTTGAGGCCATAGATAGATTTCCTAAGTATGCATACTAAGGAAGAATCTTAAACAAATCTTAGCAGTTGCTCCATGTAGATCTCCTCCTTTAGGTCTCCGTGAAGAAAGGCACTCTTCACATCCATCTAGTGCACATCCCAACCATGTGTTGTGGCAACATCTAAGGTGAGTTGAATAGAAGTCATCTTTTCAATGGGTGTAAAGGTCTTTGAGTAGTCAATGCCTACAACTTGTGAGAAACCCTTAGCAACCAATTGTGACTTGTACTTATCAACTGACCCATCTGTTTCAAATTTGGTTTGATATATCCACCTACATCAAACCATCTTTCTTCCCTTAGTAAGTGAAGTCAAATCCCAATTGTGATTTTTGATTAAGGAAGAATATTCTTCCTCCATAGCACTATCCCACTTAGGTACCCCCAATGCCTATCAAAAAGTTTGTGGATCTAAAACTGAAGAAAAGAAGGCATGTGGATCTCTCTGAAAATCTCTCCTCGTACATTTGTCATCTACGGGATCTCTTGCCCAAGTGCCAACACACTCAAGTATCTGTCTAGCCTAAAGTGGCCTAAAAGTGGGTGAGTCAAGTGCTAACTCCTCATCCTCTGACTGACTACAGGTGGATGACTCTGCATCACTGTCCTCACTATCTGAACTTGAAGAAGAAGAAGAAGAAGATGTCTCTAGCTTAAGAACCTGATGTGACTGATCTGAATCTGAAGAATCATCATGAAGAAGTAGATCCAATGAGAGAGAAGTGCTAAGTGTTGAGTCTCTAGGACTCTCTTGAAAATAGACACTTCTCTCAATGAACAACTCATGAGTGGTTAGATCTAGAAGGCGATACCCCTTAATACCATCTGGATATCCTACAAAGATGTAAGGCTTGGACTGATGTTCTATAGCTTTGCATTTCTTCTTCGATATGCAGGCCATGGCTGGGGATCTAAAAACCCTAAGGTGCTCAACATCAAGTTTCCTTTTATGCCAAGCTTCAAAGCTTTGTGACGAACCCTATTTTGAATGTAGCAAGCACAATTGATGGCTTCAACCCAATACTGTGGTGTTAAGGATTTGAAGTGAATCATACAGCTACCCATCTCTTTCAAGAACCTATTTTTGCATTCTACAACCCCTTTCTATGAAGGACTGTAAGTGACAGTGCACTACAAATAAATCCCCTCTATGGTGCAAAACTACTCAAACTTGTTGCTAACATACTCCCCTCCATTATTAGTTTGAAGAACCTTGATGGATTTCTCACTCTGTTTCTAACAAGAGCCTTGAAGTCTAAAAAATTTTCAAACACTTCAGACCTTTGTTTGATAAAATATATCCAAGTGTACCTAGAGAAATCATCAATGAAAGTGAGGATGTACTTAGCCCTTATGAAAGATGGTTTGGGAAAGGGTCCCGATACATCACTGTGGACTAACTCCAAAGGTTGTGAAGCCCTTCAAGCTTTGCCTTTGTCAAATTTTTCTTTGGGATGCTTCCCAAGGGAGCACCCCTCGCAAAGTATTTTTAAGAATTGGACACGAGGCAAGCAATGACCATGTTATTTTTACAAAGTTGTTCAAGGTAACGGTAGTTAAGGTGACCAAACCACTCATGCCATAATTTGCTAACTCTATCTAAATGAGTCAACAATGCTATTAGAGAAGAATCTAGTGCAAAATGTGAGAAGGTATATAACCTTACTTGGTGATCTACCTTACCCACTGCCACTGTAGTATCACTATGAAACTCCTTGATAGCCACTGAATCTGGTGAAAACTAAACTCTCATGTCCCAACCAATGTGAGTGATTTGGTACACTGATATGAGATTGGTTGAAAGAGAAAGAACACTTAGAACATTATTGAATGTTCCTCCTTCCATTTCAACTGACCCTTTCCCTGCAACAAAAATTGATGTGTCATCACCCAAACTAATTGAAGTCATGCTACAAGGCTCTAAAGATGAAAACTCAACTAGTGAAGAGCCCATGTGGTGAGAAGCACCCGAATCAATGACACATGATGTTGTAGAAGTTGTAGTTGCTACAAGGGCCTTACCCTTTTCTTTCTCCTTACCCTTGCCTTTTGCCTTGGTAGAATCTTGTGTAGATGAATTCTGCTTGATGGACTCAGGAACACCTATGTTGTGCTTCTCTAGAAGATGAGTTAGGTGATCTATTTGTTTCTTCATGCATTTGTGTTCATCATGCCCTATTTTTTTACAATAGGCACACTTAACCTTCTCCTTCTTAGGTTTAACATTGGAAGAGGAAGACTTAGTATTATTTTTGATAGGATTGTTGTTTTCTTTCTTCTTCTCCTGGTCCTTATTTTTTTTCTTCTTCTCCTTTGTTGAAGTCTTATCCTTACCATTTCCAGCTATCAAAGCTTAGGGTTGAGTAGACTTCATTGTGCCCATTTGAATTAGCTTATCTTGCTCCCTAGTCAAGTCGACAATGAATGAATCTAAAGAATGCATTTTCCATGTAGTGCCAAGAGCACTTTTTATGGCATAGAAAGTGGAGACAAAGACTGAATAGCTTGGACCTAACTTTGCGAGAATAGAAAGGATGAGTTGATCATTTTTCTTCTCTATCCTACATTCTTTCAATTGCAATATAAGGGCCTTAAAATTAGTGAAGAAGTCCTGTAGGGTGTCAAAGTTGCTAGGACTTAGACTTATGAGTTCATTTTTGAGCTCATGACCTCTCATCTCATCAAGCTTCCCAAATAAAGTTTCTAGGGTGTCCCATATGTCTTTGGGAGTCTTAGAGGTTTCTAAATGGAAAAGAAGATCTAGAACCATGGACGAGCTCAGTAATCCATAGGCTTCATCACTACGATTATATCACTTGACCTTTTCAACATCAATGTTGGGTTCTACTTTGATACCCATGGTGTTCCTATACAACCCTTTACTTCTAAGAATGATTGACATTTTAACCTTAAATTTATGATAGTTGAAGGGTGTTAGGGGTTTAAGTTGAAAATAATCTATTTTAAACTGAATTTAAGTGAAGTTGTGTTGATTACAAGTTGTGAAATTATGTAGAAAGGAGAATGAAAGCAAAGATTGTAAGTGCTAAAAAGTAATCACACCTCCCCCCAAAATGTTGAGCCCCCTAAATATGCAAGTGTACACTTAAAATACAATGGGATCAACTGAGAATGCATCTTAGAGCAATCAGTTCAAGACTTTAAGCAAATAAGGCGTCAGACTCAACCGAAAATGCATCCCGAGAGACCCAAATTTTAGGCACTTTATAAACTAGTGCATTTTTAACAAATAACAAGCCTATGCTATGGATAATTGAAATAAAAACACTTGCAAAAAATGGCACCTGAATCTAAGCTACCGTTTGCAAGATATTAAAGATTCAATTTCCTGTAAACTAGTGTTTTTGTAAAAAATAGTACTAAAACATTAAAAAAATATATATTTTGAGAGAGAAAGTGGCCTTCCAACCACTCATTAGACTCTGCATAGAGTGATAAATCTAGAGGAGGTCTTTGTGAGGGGAATTAGCCTCCTGCCAACCCGATCCTCACCCTTCATCTTTAACAATCGAATATACAAGCTTTAAAAAAACTCAAATATTGCTCAATCAAAGAACCCCCCTAAAAAAATGATTTGGCACTTTATATTAGTGTGTTTACAACTGCCACTAGCAAGAAATACTAAGTGGTCTTGATTTCAATGCATTACAAAACCCTCATGAAAAACATATGCTACAAGTTTGGCATAATATCTAGAGAAATAAACAACACCACTGTGATCTACTCAAAAAATCATGCACTTTCCAAAAAAGAATCATCTTAATACAAGGTTTTATGTGAAATTTATGATCCTCTAAAGTTCCCAAAATGAGAACTATGCAATGTCACAACTGAGAATCTACTATTTCTAAAAAATTTTAGCAAAAAAATCTACATTAGTGCATAGAGCATGAAAAAATAGCCAAAATCAAAATAAAATTCGTGGGAAAAAGAGACCGTATGAGCAAGAATGGAGCATTTGAAAACTACCTTCAAAATTGCAACTGCTAATGGAGAGGGGTCATATTGTAGCTTTTTGAGCACATTTTTGCAAAGTACATAGAATATATGCAAAAACTCAAAGATACCCAGATGGTTTTTCTGGGCTGTGAACAAAACCCATAAGGCATTTTTCTTGCTGATGTATAGAAGATGCATGTCTAGTGTAAAATAGATGTCTTTTGCTAGAAAAAATGACTCCAGCAACAAAAAAATGGCATGTAAAGGTAGAATCAGCTACCAAGAGATTGCAAAGGCATGTGATAACCTATGATTCTAATTAAAATTAAAAATATGTAAGTCGATTGACAGAAACAAGATTATTAGATCTTGCAAAATCTTGCCTACATGTATATGGAGAGACCAAACAAGCCATGGAAGGAACAAGAGCACAAATAACTAGTAATATCTCCCAAAAAAATTTAAATTTCACAAAAAAATGCCTTAACAAAGCTCTAAATTTTAATGAAAGCAATAACAAAAATAGACAACCAGTTACCAGGGTGGCTCTGATACCATATCGGAGGATTCGCCAAGGTCTGAATAATGAGGATGCATGAGTCATGGTTGCACGGGACAAAGCAAGTGAATACCATAAAATGCTAAAGTAAATGAAATCAAACAAGAGACAATTTGGAGAAAAGCCAATATTCCATTAACATAAGATGGCCAAAGTGAAGAATACATATAGGAGAGCACGTAAGTAACTCCTCCACAAAAGGTGGTCAAGGAACTCCAAGAATAGACTATAACTCCTCCATGAAAGGTGGTGACAGGGTGTTAAGAATAGAGAAGTAACTCTCATACCCAGAATAGCCGGTTAAAGGAGTTACTTATGACATTCTTATGACACCTATGACACATCTATGACACATATCTTCACATAAGCTAGCTTATCCCACGAATGTAAGAAAATTCCATGTATGCACAAATATATAATTTCTTTAACTAAATAATAGGGAAAAATAAAAAACTACACTAATGATGACAGTATGTGTAGGATTCAGGATTTGGTAGTTTCAAGATTGAGGTTGCCATCAATGACAAAGGGGGAGATTATTGGAAATATTGTCATTGATGTCAAAGGTCTAGAATTATTAGTGATAAAGGCCCCATTGCATTTAATGATGTTTATAATAGTTATATGTCGGCTAATGTGTGTTAATATTTATTTAATATTAACGAATATATTTTTGGTTGCATATAAGACAAAATAAGGGCCCATGGAGAAGTCAAAGAGTCACAGGGTAAAGACAAAAGAAGAATAAGACACATTTTCCCATGAAGAGTCATCTTGGGGAATTCCAAGAGTCACCAAGTGAAGATAAAAGAGGAAGGGCACAATTTCTCATGAAGGGACACTTTGAAGAATATGAAATGTGACCAAGGTAAAGACAAAAGAGAAGGATGCTTTTGCTTATGAAGGGTCACCACATGACTTTTCAAATGCAAGGATACGAAGGGTGATACAAGGATTGAAGGATCTATTCCAATGTGTATGCCCACTATTATACCACCACCACTTGTTTCTCCTAATAATTAATAATGTTACATCTTCAAAAAAATGTGGATGAAACTCCACTTATTATGCATTGAATAGCCTAATAATTATTTCTAAATCATTACCATTGGTTTCAAAATTTTATGATGATAATTTTACTTCTATTTCCATATTTTAATTTCTATAATTTTCATTTTACTATGGTCTTATAGTGGATTATTGAACATTTTTTAATTCTAATGATCCCTTGGATGTGATCCAAAACCCATGGTAGGAGACCCATCAAATGTAATTTGTTGTGATGAGTCTGTTGCTATTTTATTGGAATGAAATTCTCTAAATTATAAAACTTAGATACAATCTATAAATGGATTCAAAGTCTATATATAGAAATACTATATAGTAGTGTTCTGAGGTAGAATACTTAATATGTCCTCACATAACCATAATTTAGATAAGCACACAAAATCCTTTCCCAAGAGGTCTTTGAGTTATGAGGTATGATTTTGTGTTACTTATTTTAATTACCATTTTGGGGTTGAATTCATCTCCAAAAATTAGTTTTTAAGTTCAGTAAAGGTGGCTCGCCCTCACAAGTATTTGAATTGGTGAATTAAATTATCTCAAAGGTATTTCTAGGGGGATAAAAATTAAGGAAACAAATTCTTATTAGACAACTTGCTTATTTTACTATATTATGCAAGAGCTTATTATTTCTAAATCATTAACACAATATCTACATCAAAAATGTAACTCCCTTAGTTTAGAAATATGATAAAAATTTGAAGTGGACATATATGTTCTAAAGACACCATCTATTCCAATGTGTATGCTTACTATTATACCACCACCACTTTAGTTTCTCCTAATAATTAATAATGTTACATCTTCAAAAAAATGTGGATGAAACTTCACTTATTATGCATTGAGGATCCTAATAATTATTTCTAATTCATTACCATTAGTTCTAAAGTTCCATGATGATAATTTTACTTCTTTTTCCATATTTGATTTTATATCATTTTCATTGTACTACGGTCTTATAGCATATTATTGAATATTTTCTAATTCTGATGATCCCCAGAATGTGATCCCAAACCCATGGTAGGAGACCCATCAAGTGCAATTTGTTGTGATGAGTCTATTATTATTTTATTGAAATGAAATCCCCTAAACTATACAAATCTACATTTAGATACAATCTATAAATGGATACAAAATCTATATATAGAAATACTATATAGTAGTGTTATAAGGTAGACTGCTTAATATGCCCTCACATAACCATGATTTAGATAAGCACAAAAAATCCTTTCCCAAGAGGTATTTGAGTTACTAGGTATGATTTAATTTCACTTATTTTAATTAACATTTTGGATTCTAATTCATCTTCAAATATTAGTTTGTAAGTTCAAGATAGGTGACTCACCCTCATAGGTATTTAAATTGGTGAATTAAATTATCTCAAAGGTATTCCTATGGGGGATAAAAATTAAGCAGTCAAATCCCTATTAGATAATTTACTTATGTTACATATTCAAAAAATGTGGATGAAACTCTACTTATTATGCAAGAGCTTATTATTTCTAAATCATTAGCATAATCTCTACATCAAAATTACAACTATCTTAATTTCGATCAAGGAGCATCTATATTTGTTGGATATGGAGTGTCACAGTTGTGATTGATCATGTTTTGTCTTGGTGATTGTAATAGAAAAAATACTTTTTTTTACAATGGTGCTAAAAAAATTAGAAGCGATCAAGAAGAATTTTGGGTTTAGAAATACGATAAAAATTTAAACTAGATATATATGTTTGAAAGACACCATATATTCTAATGTGTATGCCTACTATTATACCACCACCACTTTAGTTTCTCTTAATAATTAATAATGTTACATCTTCAAAAAAATGTGGACGAAACTCCACTTATTATGCATTGAAGATCCTAATAATTATTTTTAAATCAATACCATTGGTTTCAAAGTTCCATGATGATAATTTTACTTATATTTTCATATTTGAATTTCTATCATTTTCATTGTACTATGGTCTTGTAGTGGACTATTGAACATTTTCTAATTCTGATGATACCTTAGATGTGATCTAAAACCCATGGTAGGAGACCCATCAAGTGTAATTTGTTATGATGAGTCTATTGCTATTTTATTGGAATGAAATTCCCTAAATTATACAAATACACATTTAGATACAATTTATAAATGGATTCAAAGTATTTATATAGAAATACTATATATTAGTGTTCTAAGGTAGATTGTTTAATATGCCCTCACATAACCATAATTCAGATACACACATAAAATCCTTTCCCAAGAGGTTTTTGAATTACTAGGTATGATTTTGTGTCACTTATTTTAATTACCATTTTGGGGTCAAATTCATCTCCAAATATTAGTTTGTAAGTTCAAGAAAGGTGACTCACGCTCATAGGTATTTGAATTAGTGAATTAAATTATCTCAAAGGTATTCTTGGGGGGATAAAAATTGAGTAAAATCCCTATTAGATAATTTGTTTATGTTACATCTTTAAAAAATATGGATGAAACTCCACTTATTATGCAAGAGCTTATTATTTATAAATAATTAGCACAATCTCTATGTCAGAATTGCAACTCCCTTAGTTTAGAAATATGATAGAAAGTTTAAGTGACCATATATGTTCGAAAGACACCATATATTATACTGTGTATGCCTACCATTATACCACCACCACTTTAGTTTCTCCTAATAATTAATAATGTCACATCTTAAAAAAAATGTGGATGAAACTCCACTTATTATGTATTGAAGAGCTTAATAATTATTTATAAATCATTACCATAGGTTAAAAAGTTCCATGATGACAATTTTACTTCTATTTCCATATCTGATTTTTTTCATTGTACTATGGTCTTGTAGCGGATTATTGAATATTTTATAATGCTGATGATCCCCTGGATGTGATCCAAAACTCATGGTAGGAGACCCATCAATTTTAATTTATTGCGATGAGTCTGTTGCTATTTTATTGAAATAAAATTCCCTAAATTATACAAATCTACATTTAGATACTATCTATAAATAGATTAAAATTCTATATATATAAATACTATATAGTAGTGTTCTGAGGTAGACTGTTTAATATGTCCTCACATGACCATAATTTAGATAAGCACACAAAATCCTTTCCCAAGATGTCTTTGAGTTACTAGGTATATTTTGTCACTTATTTTAATTACCATTTTGGGGTCAAATTTGTCTCCAAATATTAGTTTATAAGTTCAAGAAAGGTCACTCTCCCTCACAGATATTTGAATTGGTGAATTAAACTATCTCAAAGGTATTAATAAGGGGTGTGGGGGTTAAAAATTAAAGAGTCAAATCCTTATTAGACAATTCAATTATGTTACATCTTCAAAAAATATGAATGAAACTCCACTTACTATGCAAGAGCTTATTATTTCTAAATCATTAGCACAATATCTACGTTAAAATTTTAACTCCCTTGGTATATTGCTATTTATGCCCTCATATAACCATTATTAATTTAGATAAGCAAACAAAATCCATTCCCAAGAGGTCTTTGAGTCACTAGGTATGATTTTGTGTCAATTATTTTAATTACCATTTTGGGGTCAAATTCATCTTAAAATATTAGTTTGTAAGTTCAAGAAAGGCAACTCACCCTTAGAGGTATTTAAATTGGTGAATTAAATTATCTCAAAGGTATTTCATGGGGGAGGGGAGATAAATATTTTTATTAAATAATGTACATTGTTTAAATGTTTAATATGTTTCAATATATAAATAATTTCTTAAATAATTTTATATGTTACAAATTTTTATATAAAATTTTAAATTAGTATAGGATTAAAAATTCCCTCATGCTTCAAAATTAGGGTTAAGCTTATCTTTTTCTCTTTCCATTATTTTCTCTTACTTTTTTTGATTTTCCTTTTGAAGGCCAAAAAACATTCTTTTATTTATTGTTAGGTTAATTGTGACATTAGTGTTTTAAGCATTGACCTATTTTCACTATCATTTCTATAGGTGTGACATTAGTGGTAGAAGCATTGACCTCATTTTTCACTGTCATTTCTACAGGTGCTTCTTGTTAGGTATTTAATCTATGTAATGTATTGTTTTACTATATCTAAAATGTGTGATTTATTTGGCTTGACATGAAAAGTTTATTCATTGTTTACTACTTTAAGTTATGAAATTGCTGAGATTCAGATAGCCCTGGAATTTTGTTATGAAATGGCTGAGATAATGAAATGGTAGAGGTTAATATTTTTTGGAATTGTATTCAATAGGGACCCAAATGGTGAATGTGAAGGAAAATAATATATTTTTTATTAACTTTAGGCAAATAATAAAATGGTAGAGATTAGGATTGTTTAGTACTTGTATTCAATAAGGACCCAAATGGGGAATGCGAGGGGAAAATAGACATTTTTTATTAACTGTAAGCAAATAATGAAATGGTAAAGATTAGGATTGTTTAGGGATTAATTGTATTCAATAAGAACCCAAATGGTGAACGTGAGAGGAAAGCAAACATTTTTTATTGACTATAAGCAAATAATGAAATGAGAGATAATGAAATGGTAGAGATTAGTATTGTTTAGAACTTACTTATATTCAATAGGGATCCAAATGGTGAATGTGAGGGGAAATAAATTTTTTTAATTAGCTATAAGTAAATAATGAAATGGTGGAGATTAGGATTGTTTAAAGCTTACTTATATTCAATAGGGATGAAAATGGTGAATGTGAGAGGAAATCAGACATTTTTTATTAACTGTAAGCAAATAATCATATTTAAAAAGTCTCATGATACAAGAGGGTTTCAATAGTTCCACCATCTCTAACTCATTGCATTGTTCATCGATTAGCTCTGTTTAGAATACTAAAAATTGTTTCTATTTTAGACTAAGTTGAAAAGTCATTTTTTGGCCTATTCTAGGTTATTATTATTTTAGTTGAATTGTTTCCATTTTAGACTAAGTTTATAAGTCATTTTTTGGGGTGGAAAACTTTTCCCTCAATCCACATCATAAACTTTAATGAATGAATGATTGAATAACACCTAACATTATTATTTGGGGTGGAAAAAAAATTTCTCATGCTTTGATATTCTTAGGTAGAGATGTCCCATGCATCATTATATATTAAAAAATTACTTATAAAATATCTTCTCCTATTATATAGGAGAAAATATTATTTAGGGAGAAGTTTTTGAGGGGTGGGAGGTAGTAGGGGGATGAAAATTTGTATGGATGCTCCATTTTTTTGGTTTCCAACTATCATTTGCATCCAATCAAGTTTTAAAAAAAAATCAACAAATTTTTTTTAGTAAAATTCTCCTAATTTCTCTCAATAGCATGCATTACACATAATTTTTGTAGTCTTCATAACACATATTGATATCTTTGGAGCATCCAGTATAGGTCTTCTAATCACCCTATATAGATCTTTAGAGCATTCATAGACTTATTCAAAGCATCTTGTGTCTATCTTTAGAGCACACCCAGAACATATTTAGAGAAATTTTAGAACATCTTTAGAGTGTATTCAGAGCGTTAAATCATCATAGCTCACTTGATGAATCCTCAAAATTGTAGTCAAAAGAGTTATAAAAACTATGTATTACCTTCTCAAAATAACCCCATCCATGAGATTTGTTGTTGTACTCAAAACTGTGTTATTCATTCAAGTTAGACACAATAACAAGGTAAAAAATCAATAATAAACTACATACAAACAATGAACAAATTACATTCATATCCTACTTAAATCAAAATTTGAATGTTAAATGCAATAAAATATATAGCCAAATGCAAAACTTTAGGGATAATTTATATAACTATGATGAGATATATGAAGTGCTCATCATTTCTCTCCCACACTTTAAATTTTGCAAGTCCTCTTGTAAAGAAGTGGAATACTAATTCTTAATCCAAATTTCTTGATTCAAACCTCTGACTTAGATCATAAACTTCAAAATGATTGCCCCAATCATGATGGCCCCTTGGAAAGAATCTAAGATCTTTGACAACTGTATGTACCTGGGATTTAAATTCAACTTCCACTTGAGAATTCTAACATCACCATCAAAATAGAGGACATAGAATGATAGGAGTCCTAAACCTCATCCCAATCCAGACATCTAAACTTCTTTCCTCTAAATGCTGAGTAATTATCTAGCAAACTGATTTGGCTCTTCTTAGACTCCATTTAATATTGATGAGGTTGAGGACTTACCTATGATTTAAATCAATAGGTAATATCTATCAGATTTGTTGCCAGAATCAAGATAATGCGAGTGCAATGGAGACGTGATCACACAAGATGAAGCAAGTGCACACCACATAGATGCTAAAGCAATTTGAAAATAACACAAGAAGATAAATTACACAAGACAAAATAGAGAAAACCAAAATCTGATTAACATGAGATGGCCAAAGTGAGGAATACATATAGGAGAGTACGTAAGTAACTCCTCCACAAAAGGTGGACAAGGCACCCCAAGAATAGACTGTAACTCCTCCATGAAAGGTGGTGACAAGGTGCTAAGAATGGAGAAGTAACTTCCATCAAGGGAGTTACTTATGACATTCTTATGACACCTATGACACATCTATGACACACACCTCCACATAAGCTAGCCGATCCCACAAATGTAGGAAAACTCCATGTATGCACAAGAAATACAATTTCCCTAATTAATAAATAGGGAAAAATAAAAACCTACACTAATAATGTCTCCCACCTGGAAAGACTTGCATTGAAATCATTAGCATAATGGTGGTTTAGAAAATCTTTAAAATCAACAATATTAGATCTCAATAGTTCATAATACTTATTCTTCATATACATATGATACAGTGGTTGAAAATAAGAAATAAGTTTCTCTACTTCTAAAATTTTTTTTCTCATGCATAACCCAATGGTGATTTGTAGTAACAAAAATCTATTATTGGCCTATTGCTATGCCATTTGGTTCCTTAGAGTGGAGAGAAAGGCACACAATTGTGTTTCTCCAATAAATAAATTTATCAAGAAACTATATTGATATCTTAATAAAAAATTGAAATTATATAAATCACAAATGACATCCTACCTTTCTTCAGTTCTCTTTATAAAAATTTCCATAAATACATGGTCATCTTCAATGATATATGAAAAACCAAGGAAAATTAATTGAATCTACCATTTATAAAACTGCTTATGTAAGAAAAGAATATAAACTAATGAAGGTTGCTTACATGCTAATAGTTTCTCAGAAATAGCATAAATGTGTTAGATAGAACCATGTGCTTTCTACAATTACAATTGGAATTTTTTCATTTGATTTTGAGATTCCTCCTTATGTTTGGCATTTTTATCGTTCAATTTTTGAATTTTATTCTAGGTGATATGCGAGGTAGAGATTATTTCATGTAATGGAATAGGAAAAGAGGGAAAAACTCTTGTTGGACCCTCTATCTGATTTGAAATATCTCATGTTTCTCTTTGCATAGCCTGAATAGAGGCTTGTAACTCAAAATTCTAAGTGGTGAGCTCTATTATTCTATTAGTATGTTAGGCAATCATTGTATTTATATCATAAATATTTTCTCTTAGATTATTAATTAGATTACACTTATCAACATTGGCATTTTGAAAATCAGTAATCTGAGTGTCCTTAATATCAAGAGAATTCTACAAATCAATAATCTGAGTTTCCTTGATAGTAAGAGAATTCTACAAATTACTCAATTCTTGGGTCTATGAAAACATTACATTATAGACCCTAGTTTGTTTATCTTGTATTCCTTGAAGAATTATTTATTATTCACTAATTCTAGTAACAGATTCTTCTGACCTTTGTTTCAAATTAGAAATCATCAAATTCTTACCTTTCAAAGTTGGACGAAGAACATCTAACTCTATTTTAATAGTATAATTATTTCCTCATGGCATGATAAAGCCATGGTATGTTGCAAATCTTTTTATTCATTGAAAAAATATGGAGAAGATGGATCTTCTTCAATAAAGGGTGCATTATCCTTATCAGAAATAGAGGGCATAGGACAGTCTACTTCTTAAGGTATAACTTCTTTTTCTATGGTTCCCTCTACAAATACAACTTCTTCTACAACCTACACATCTTCTTCTTCCTACAAGATAAGTTGGTAAATGAACCAAATTTTAGTTGGAGGAGGATGAGGGATGTATACATAAAGTCCCATTTGTCACTTTGATCTCCAACATGGTATCTTTGGAACTAATGGTGGTGGAGATGGTCATTCTACAATTTCAACTATGGGTTCTTCAGTCCAAATTTTAGTGGAAGTAGGAGAGGTAAGGTGTGGTGTCTTTTTGGCAGGAACTAGAGAATTTTTTTGGAGGAAAGAGGACAAAGCCTTTTCACCCCTTATTTTAATAAGAAAATAATGGCAAAAAATGAGTGTAACCAGCCCATGATGGTAGGTAGACCTAGTACCTAGTCTTATCTTCGAAGAAAAATTAATCATAGCATTGTGAAAGAAAGAAGGAAGATCAATCTTATATTCTTCTTGAACAAATCCTTTCCTCAAGTGAAGGAGTCAGATAAAATTTACACCCACTAATGTAAATTGAACATCATAAATGATATATTTCATTATCCAAAAAACAATATTTTTCCACGTTTGAGGAAGACTTTCTCTCAGAATTCACTTGGCCACTCATTAGGGGGATTTGGATAGTCTAGGGTGTGACTCATTTACTTTAATAAACATATAAATTAGGTCATAAAAATTGATCATTTCAATGTCAAATACTCCATCCTTAGGAATCCCAAATAGAACACTAATTACAAAAGGATTTAATGTAATGTTCTTCCCTTGGATGATAACATGATCTTCATTAAAATTCTCATATAATTCTTACACAATTTCTTTATGGAATCCCTAAAACATTTTTAAGAAATTCAACCAAGCTATTATTTCAAATACATCTATGGTTACTTCATCTTGAAGTAATGCATCAAAGGATTCCAGTTCACTTTTTTTCTTTCTCCCACCCATCTTCAGAGCAAGCACTATTTAATTACAAATTTGACTATAGTATAAAAACATAGAGCTCAAATTTTTAAAGGGAATAAGGGAAGCAAGAGGTTAGAGATATACATAGAAATTGCTTATAACAACAATGAAAAAATAAATAATAAGGTAGGTTATGTGATGTGATTATGACAAGAATGACAGTAGCAGATATGGGTATCTCTTCAAAGCATGCCATGCAAGATATAATGAGAAGGTTCTTTATCCATTCAAGTAGTAATGATGTATCATAAAGGTCATTATTAGTAGTACTAGGAGTAATAATTGAAATTAATTATGCATCATTCCAAATCTTTTTGAAAGACCCTCTATTTAAAACATAGTTACATCAATCTTGTTTGAAAAGACCATTTGGAAACATGGTCACAAAATACCATCACATGAATTCTTTTGGAGATCTTTTGAAAAGACTGTCACATCAAATTAT
This sequence comes from Torreya grandis, assembly GCA_037957365.1. Lineage (NCBI taxonomy): Eukaryota > Viridiplantae > Streptophyta > Pinopsida > Cupressales > Taxaceae > Torreya > Torreya grandis. The sequence continues at coordinate 502,241 of JARHVA010001557.1, read as the reverse complement.
GGATTGTGACATTGTTGTTCTAATGGCATTGTTTTGATTCTAAATGATGGAGTTGGATTCTTCCCATTCATGATTTTTCACCTTAGGAGCATAGTTATCAGTCTTCATAGCATAGCTTCCAATCTTCAGAGCTAAACCTTCAGAATTCAAAGCAAAATTACAATTAGGTTCTTTACATATAAGGTGATATATATATATATATATATATATATATATATATATATATATATATATATATATATATATATATATATATATATGGTGTTGTTTATATGTATTTGTATCCAATTACATCTACTTAATCCATGTCATGTCTGAAGAACCACTTAGGGGCTCTATTGATGGAGGCAATAGATAATCTAGAGTTAGCCCTTGGAAGGTAGATGTGTTGGGAGGAAACCTCTCCACATGGTATAATAAGTCATTATAGTGTTTATCATCCATTGCCAATGCAATGGTATTGAAAATAATGTCTCAAAAGACTATGTTTGTCCCATATAAATAGATAAATGAGACCTATTCTAACTGGGTGGTTCTAGACATTCTTACTTTAGCCATGGATTTTAAATTTTGATTGATGAGATCATATATTGTATTAATGTGGGATGAATGTACAAAATACATTTTTGGCAAACTTGATTAATGCAATGCTGATGGCAATCTTCATTCATATCATATTAATGGGAAAGCTTTTAAAACTTCAAATTATTACTTTTATCAATTAATTGATTCATAATTTAATTGATCTTTAATTTAAATTTGATTTTCCATAATTAGTATCTTTAAAGATAAATATTTCCACCTTTTGACATGTGACTACCACCTCAGATATAGCTAAGTACTCACATGCCCTGAATATGACTAAGATATCTAGTTGGCTCAAAATAGACACATGACACCTTTTGATTTCCTCATGGATTCTTGGAATGTATCTTTTCATGATGACTCATCTATTTCTCACCACTTGGTGACCCTCAATTCATATCAAGCTCTCAGGTGGTGCCTTTTAATTCTAATACCTTGAATGGAGAATCCACTCTTATGTCTTTTTGAAAGGTATCTCTTTAGAGATAACTTGAAGGGGAAATCCATTTTTGTACATGTTTGAAAGGTATGTCATAGGAGATACATTGAAGGTATTATAGGGGCCTTTAAAATATCACCCATTTATTGCCTTCCATGTAAAGGAAAATTCCACTTGTTCTTTGAAGGATAAATCCTCTATTGTGATTATTTGAAAGGTATCTCTTAGGAGATACCTTGAAGTGAAAATTTAATATTATACAGGTTTTAAAGGTATCTATTATGATATACCTATAAGGTATTATAAGGGCCTTCTTCCATGGAAAGGAAAACTACACTTTTTTCTTGAAGGAGAAATCCACTCTTGTTTCTATTTGAAATGTATCTCCTAGGAGATACCTTAAAAGAGAAATCCAATCTTGTGTATGTTTGAAAGGTATATCCTATAATATACTTTGAAAGTATTAGAGGGACCTTCAAAATATCACCTAGTAATTCACTTTTGTGTAAAGGAAATTATACTTATTCTTTGAAGAAGAAATCAACTCTTGTGCCTATTTGAAAGGTATATTCTAAGAGATATATTGAAGGGGAAATCCACTCTTGTGCATATTTGAAAGGTATATATTAGGATATACCTTGAAGTTATTAAAAATTCCTTCAAAATATCACTCATTAGTTCCTTGCATGTAAAGTAAAATTCCACTTGTTTCTTAAAGGATAAATCTACTCTTTTGCCTATTTGAAATGTATCTCCTAAGAGATACCTTGAAGGGGAAATAAAATCTTGTGCATTTTTGAAAGGTATCTCCTAATATATACCTTCAAGGTATAAAAAAGGCCTTTAAAATATCACCTAGTAGTGCCTTTTTTGTAAAGTAAAATTCCACTTGTTCCTTGAAGGAGAAATCCACTCTTATGCGTGTTTAAAAGGTATATATTATGAGATACCTTGAAGGGGAAATACAATCTTTTGCATGTCTAAAAGGTATTTCCTAGAAGATACCTTAAAGGTATTACAAGAGCCTTGAAAATATCACCCAGTAGTGCCTTCTATGTAATGGAAAATTGCACTTATTCTTTGAAGGGAAAATCCACTTTTGTCCCTGTTTGAAATGTATCTCCTAGGAGATACCTTAAAGGGGAATTACACTCTTGTGAATGTTTGAAAGGTATCTCCTAAGAGATACCTTGAGGGTATTACAAAGGATTTAAAAACATCACTTAGTAGTGCCTTTCATGCAAAGGAAAATCCCACTTATTCTTTGAAGGAGAAATCCACCCTTGTGCATGTTTGAAAGGTATCTTTTAAGGGATACCTTGAAGGTGAAATCCAATATTTTAAATTTTTGAAATGTATCTCATAATATATACCTTGATGGTATCAAAAAGGCCTTCAAAATATCACCTAGTAATGCCTTTTGTGTAAATAAAAATTCCACTTGTTCCTTGAAGGAGAAATCCACTCTTGTACTTGTTTGAAAGGTATCTCCTAGGATATATCTTGAATGGGGAAATACACTCTTATGTACATTTGAGAGGTGTATCCTATGAGATACCTTAAAGGTATTATAAGGGCCTTCAAAATATCACCCATTAGTGGTTTTCATTTAAACAAAAATTATACTTGTTCCTTGAAGGAAAAATCCACTCTTATCCTTATTTGAAATGTATCTATTAGGAGATACCTTGAAGGGGAAATCCACTCTTGTACAAGTTTTAAAGGTAACTTATTCACTTTTTCCTCTCTAATAAGTGTCATTTTCACAAGTTTACTTTTATTTTCTAATTCCCGCATCTTATCCCTCCTAAGTTTTAAAAGCATTCCCTAGAAGACAGTTATCGACTCACCTCTCCCATAATTAATTCTAGAGTATAAATACCCATTATAAGAAAATTATTATGAGATATCTAAGGGAATCATAGTATAAATAACCCTTTCCCAATTTATCCAAAAAATTAGATGCATTGAGATTTTTATAGCATTAAGTAATTATAGAGAGCATTAAGAGCAGAGAGAGCCAAGCTAAGAATTGTGAGAATTTGTGAGTAGGGATTGTTAATCCAATGCCTTCAATAAGACAAAGAGAGGTTTTGAAGAATAATTATTGATGGATACTTCTACATCTTCATCAGCACTAGCATAATTATGGGCAAAATCCATTTGAGGGTGAAGATCAGTGCAGATACAATATCTTGAAGGCTTCATACAACTATTACTCATAAAGGAATGGGTTGATAAAGTCTATAAATAAAAATATGATCATATTGATCAAAATAATGTATGATGAAAAGTAGGAGTGGCACTTACATGTGAAAATGTCCTTATGGGCATATTACATAACCCCTAAATAGGTTCTAAAGATTTACCCATATGAGCTTGTATACAAGAAGTAAATAATTATGCCAATATCATCAAAAATCCCCACACAATAGCTCTTGGAGGCTATTGAAATTGAAGAAAATAGAGCAATGGAGGTTTAGATTTCTAAATTGATCAAACTCTAGGAGGTGAGGGAATAGGTAAGTGATGTGAAGCTCATCTGATAACAAATACTTAAGTAATCATTCAATAAGAAGTTATCAGACCTAAGATTTAAACTTGGAGATTTAGTTCTCAAATAAGATCATCATGAAAAGCTCAATTATCTTTGGATAGAACCATTTCATATCATTAGTGATAGGTGGGGGAATGCATTAGAGATCCCTACCAATGGGATTGACTTGAAGCATTTTAATTGATTTGCATGTCTTCCCCCTTGTACATAATTAGTTAGTTTCCCTTTTTGTCATGTATTTCCTTTTTCTTGTTGTTGTTTCCCCTTGCTTCCTTTTCCTTCCCTTTATTGTTTACTTTTAAAATAAGATTCATTGGCATAAGTGACTCTTCTAGTTACCACATGTGCCCTCCTTAATCCTCCCAAATCTTTAAGAAACATTCTCTGAAAGACAATTATTTACTTGCCTTACTTTTAATTAATTCTAAATGCCCCATTTTTGCATGAATCCCCATAATGATCACCACAAATATATCATGAGTGGCCCTTTGAGCATGTGTGCTACCCTTATCATTTATAGGAGTACCTAATTTTAAAATTTCTCATCATGGGCCTGCCTAGTGGCATCAATGTATGAATACACTCATTTAATCTAAGCTAACCATTAAACACATTGAGAGTATCAATAACATTGACCAAATCAAGAGAATCAGGAAGTGCTAAGTCTATAGTTTAAAGTAGCAAAGTAGAGAACCATTAATCCAAACCTTTAGTAGAAATAGAGAGTGGTTTTAGAGACAAATCCTCACTAATGGAAGCTTATACTTCTTCATCAAGAAGTGATCATCATCTCATCATACAAAGAACCTATGGGTCAAGTAGTGGTGGTGACCTTTCCATCAAACATGCAATAAGCAAAGCCAATGCTTCTATCCTTACTCTAGAAAAAGAGAAGGTACCCAACACCCAAAAAGCATATAAGGGGGAATGGAGGGATCGAATATTGATTATCAACTTCACAAACAATCTCTTTGATCTGAAGTTGGCCAAGAACCCAAAGAGTCTGAGAGAGGGTTCTTACACTTTAATTCTCACAAGGGCCAAAAAAAATGGCTATGACTCTTTTAGCTATAGTTTATGGGAATGCACACTGGTATATTTCATGGTGCCTTATGTTCATACCTACCTAGAGATTATCACCCTCCATGTGTAAATATATGATGCCCACTCTAGCATCACTAATGGAAACACCCATTTAAGGGTAAAAAATGGTATATATAACATCAAGAAGATGCTAACTTCCCAATGATCCAGAGGCAAAGATATATAGTGTAGATAGCCTCTAAATTGTTTGGGATTCCTAAGTCTAAGAAAAAGGAGACTTCCTAGATTTTTCCTCAAAATTGAAATCATGGAGATGCCTCCTATGCCCATTTAATTCAAGAGGTTTGTCATGCATCACCTAAGAGAAATTTTTTTGATGTTGGCCTTCATCTTCAAAATGGAATCCAACACCAATGTCAAAGACTTCTAGTTGTGGGCACTCTTCCTCATAACCTCAGTGTATTGGGGATAAATTTTAGGTTAGTTTTTATGGAATCCATATCCAATTCCATAAAAGACAAGCTAGAAAAAATTTCAACAGTGGACATCTTCTGTTGGAAATATTGTCATTGATGTCAAAGGTCTAGCATTATTGGTGATAAAGACCCCATTACATTTAATGTTGTTTGTAATAGATTTATCTTGGCTAATGTGAGTTAATATTTATTTAATATTAATGAATATATTTTTGGTTGCATATGAGACAAAAGAAGGGCCCATAGAGAATTCAAAGAGCCACGGGGTAAAGACAAAAGAAGGATGGGACACATTCCCATGAAGAGTCATCTTAGGGAATTCCAAGAGTCACCAAGTGAAGAAAAAAGAGGAAGGGTGCAATTTATCATGAAGGGACACTTTGAGGAATACGAAAAGTCACCAAGATAAGGACAAAAGAGGGAAGGATGTTTTTGTCCATGAAGGGTCACCACATGACTTTTCAAAGGCAAGGATATGAAGGGTCATACAAGTTTGGCACCATTTTCCATGAGGTTTGAAGGGTCACAAAGGGGGAAGGCCAAAGGTCATTTGGAAAGCTATAAATAAAGGCTTGAGAATCCATTTGTAATGTGTGTGAGAGAGGTTCATTTGATATTGTAATATCTAGCTTAGAAGAGCAATTATGAGAGATGAATATGATTTTTATTTGTTATATCTAGCTTAGAAGAATAAAGGTGAGAGAGAGGAAAGAGATGTAATGAAATATCACTTGTTGAGATAACAACATTGAGAGATAGGTGTGTGTTATACATAAAGGGGTTGGTGCTCCTATGGGTTGGTGCTCATGAATTGTTGTTGGGTTGGTGCTCGGCAAAGGGGTTGGTGCTCTTGTGGGTTGGTGCTCATGAATTATTTTTAGGTTGGTGCTCGGCAAAGGGGTTGGTGCTCCTGTGGGTTGGTGCTCATGAATTGTTGCTGGGTTGGTGCTCATGAATAGTTGTTGGGTTGGTGCTCAGGAAAGGGGTTGGTGCTCCTACAAGTTGGTGCTTGAAAATATTGTTTGGGTTGGTACTCATTCATATACTTGAGATTGTTCTCTATGGTTTTTCCCACATTGGGTTTCCACGTTATATCTGGTGTCTCTCTCTATCTTGTGTGGTGTTTATTGTTTGAATTTTATTACATATCTTGAATGTTTGATTAAGTGGAATTTAGTTAAGGGAAAGTTTCATAAGATATATGATATACTGATTCACCCCCCCTCTCAGTATATCCCATGCTTAATAATTGGTATCAAAGCAGGTTCCTTTTTAAAAAGTTTTACAGCTTGAAGGTAGATCCGAGAAAGCACGATGGCTGGGTCATAGGAAGGATTTTTTAAAAATAAGGTACCTTTGTTTGATGGGATGAATTATGCTTTTTGGAGCATGAGAATGAAGATTTATTTGATGGCCCTTGGATTCAACATATGGCAAGCAGTGGTAGAGGAATATGAAGAGCCACAGACATCTGTAATTACTCCAGCAGAAAAGAAGGCAAGTGAATGTAATGCTAAAGCTTTAAATGTTATTTTATGTGGTTTATGTGAATCTAAATTTGTTAAATTTATACAATGTAAATTTTCTCATGAAACTTGGGTAAAACTTGAGAATATTTACAAAGGTGATGGAAAGGTTTAGCAAGCTAAGCTTCAGACTTTTAGAAGGCAGTTTGAAAGTTTGTAGATGGAAGAAGAAGAAGATATAACAAGTTATCTTTTGCGAGTTGATCAAATCATAAATCAGATTCAAGGTCTTAGAGAAATGTTGGATGAGTCAAAGGTGGTGTAAAAGGTTTTGAGATCTCTAGCAATGAGATATGATGCAAAGGTTTCGGCAATTGAGGAGATGAAAAATTTAGCCAAGCTAAAGATGGATGAGATTCATGTTATTCTCATGGCATATGAGATGTGGACAGAACAAGATAAACCCTCAAAGAGAGAAGCAACTTTCAAGACATCAAAGAAAGATAAATCTAAGATTCAAGAATCAAGTGATAGTTCTAGTGATGATGAAGATGACAATGGAGCACTTTTTATTTGCAAGCCGATAAGGGGAACAGGTAAATATCAAGGAAAATTACCTTTTAAATGTTTTAATTATGGAAAGATTGGAATTTTTTTAGCTAGATGCCCAAATAAGGGTAATGATGATGAAGAAGAAAAGCCTACATACAAGAATAATTTCAAAGGCAAATCTAAGAAGGGATTCAAGAAGAAGAGCCTATATTCTAAGGATCCTAGCTTAGTCAAAGATAGTGAAGTTAGAGATTCAGAAGAAGAAGAGATTCTATTCATAGCCATAGATGAAGGTGATAAAGAAGAAGAAGAAGCTGAAGTGAATATGGAAGGATAACTCATTTGTGCCTTAGAAGAGTTAGAAGCTGTTGAGTAGAAGAATCGAAGATTGATGCGTTGGATCGAGAAAAAGGAAAAGGAGTCAAAGGAAATTATTGATGATCTAACAACACACTTGGAAGAAGCCAAGAAGAATGAAGAAGATCTCATAGCATAGTTGGAAATAGCAAGAAAAGAATGTGAAAGGTATGTTATTGAAATTGCCTCTTTAAAAGAAGATATTAAGAAATTAGTTAATGATAAATTACTTAGTGACTCAAAATTTGAGGATAGCACTAACATATTGAATAAGATATTGGAAAGTCAAAAATCAAATTCAGATAAGACATGGATCAGATTTGAAAAGAAAAAGAGTTATGTTGAAGCTCTTATAAAAGAGGAAACAAAAAGGGGAGAAGTGAAGAATACAGAGGACATTTCAAATAGAGAAGGCTGGAAGGAACAAAGCTACAAAAGGCAATCATGTCAGAGATATACAGACAGGTCTTATTTTTATGGCTATTATTTTTATTGTAATGGATATGGTCACAAGAAATTACAATGTAGAAAAAGAGCTAACAATTTCAAAAATAAGGAGAAGGAAAGTCAAGTAGAGTCAAGCAGAAGCCACAACTCTTTTGCTCCTCTATTAAGATTTGATGAAGAGACCATAGTATGATACAAGTGCAATAACTTTAGACACAGCTCGGTATTGTAAAAGCATGTTCAAGTTAGTCAAGAAGGATCAAAGTTTCAAAGCTCCATTCATCAAGAAGAAGGTTCAAACATGTTCATGGCAAAAGAAACAACATGAAAATTCTATGATGGTTCAGACAGCCCTGCATGTAAGAGGCAAAGATCAACCATGGTTAATTGATAGCAGATGTTCAAGGCATATGATAGGAGATAAAATTAAGTTCATTACTCTAAAGAAGATCAATGGTAGTACAGTGAGATTCAGAGATAAAACCACTGCAAAGATAGCTAGAAAAGGTACTTTGAGTTTAGATTAGGGTAGAACTATGACTAAAAATGTTTTGTATGTAAAAGGTCTTAAACATTATCTATTGAGTGTTATTCAAATATGTGATCAAGGATACACATTAAAGTTTCATGCTAAAGGTTGTGAGATTAGAAGAAAAGATTCAAATGAGTTGATTGCAGATGCTCAAAGGATAGGGAACAGTGTATATGTATTGTTAGATATCTTCTCAAAGGCACAATCAAAGGACACATTCAAAGATTTGCGAGAGGAGTTGGGAGTAATTTCTATTAATTCATGCCATTGATGTTTAGCATCAATTAAGGGGGAGATAAGTGTTAGCTCGAGGTAGGCCCTTTTCCATTGATGTCAAAGGGGGAGAATAACAAGTACATGTACAGGTGCATAAATAGGTACAAGGAATAGGTACAGGTTGTTACAGTAAGGAGGAGTTACTGTATGTTTTTAGATGATAGTATGTGTAGGTGATAGGATGTGGTAGTTTTAGGATTGAGGTTGCCATCAATGACAAAGGGAGAGATTGTTGGAAATATTGTCATTGATGTCAAAGGTCTATCATTATTGGTGATAAAGGCCCCATTGCATTTAATGTTGTTTGTAATAGATATATCTTGTCTAATGTGAGTTAATATTTATTTAATATTAACGAATATATTTTTGGTTGCATATGAGACAAAATAAGGGCTCATGGAGAAGTCAAAGAGCCATGGGGTAAAGACAAAAGAAGGATGGAACACATTTTCCCATGAAGAGTCATCTTGGGCAATTTCAAGAGTCACCAAGTGAAGACAAAAGAGGAAGGGCACAATTTCTCATGAAGGGACACTTTGAGGAATATGAAAAGTCACCAAGATAAGGAAAAAAGAGGGAAGGACATTTTTGCTCATGAAGGGTCACCACATGACTTTTCAAAGGAAAGGATATGAAGGGTCATACAAGTTTGGCACCATTTTCCATGAGGATTGAAGGGTCACAAAGGGGGAAGGCCAAAGGTCATTTGGAAAGCTATAAATAAAGGCTTGAGAAGCCATTTGTAAATGTGGGAGATAGAGTTTGATTTGAGATAGTAATATCTATCTTAGAATAGCATTGTGAGAGATGAACATGATTTGTATTTATTATATCTAGCTTAGAAGATCAAAGGTGAGGGAGGAAAGAGATGTTGTAATTAACTATCATTTGTTGAGATAGCAACATTGAGAGATAGTTGTGTGGTATACACAAAGAGGTTGGTGCTCCTGTGGGTTGGTGCTCATGAATTATTGCTAGGTTGGTGGTCAGCAAAGGGGTTAGTGCTCCTGTGGGTTGGTGCTCATGAATTGTTGTTGTGTTGGTGCTCATGAATTGTTGATGTGTTGGTGCTCAGCAAAGGGTTTGGTGCTCATGACTAGTTGTTGTGTTGGTGCTCAACAAAGGGGTTGGTGCTTGTGAATATTTTTGTTTGATTTGGTGCTCATTCATATACTTGAGATAATTCTCTATGGTTTTTCCTACATTGGGTTTCCATTTTAAATCGGGTGTCTCTCTCTATCTTGTGTGGTGTTTATTGTTTCAGTTTTATTTCATATCTTGAATGTTTGGTTAAGTGTAATTTGATTAAGGGAAAGTTTTATAAGATATATGATATACTGATTCACCCCCCCTCTTAGTATATCCCATGCTTAACATGGATAGGTGAAAGTGGGAATTGATTAGGTGGGTAGGTGAGTTAGGTTGGGTGAGGGTTTAGGGTAGAGAATATGGTTGTTTTACATGCATTTAGGGTGGTTTTTTTATGTGATAAGATTTGGGAATTCCAACCACAAAACACCCTTAGTGACCATCAACAGTCAGGTCTGACCATCAATGATCAACATCTTATAAAATATGGGTGCTCAACCATCGATAATCACCATGATTTTTAATAGTTGATGAGGGTAGGGAAGATTTTGATAAGTGTTTGAAAAAGTTAGGGAAAATGAAAATATTGTGTGTTAGGCATAAGTTGGCGATATAAGTCCAGAAGGCAAGTTTAGTAGGTAGTGCATAGGATAAATAAGTGAATAATTTAATTATGTAAAGGTTAGGGTAGACAATATTAGTGTAGGTGACTAATTCATGCTTCAAACTTGGTGTAGGCTAGGGATCAAATATAGATGATTGATTGAGTGTCGCATATCTTTGATGAGATCCAGCAGGGGATAACCCTAGGCAACTAGGCCCACATGGAGGAAATGGGGTTAGGAACAATGAAGAACTATCAACATGTGCCTTGAGATATGTCTATGATTGTATCAATCATCAAGAGATGGGATCCTGATATGAACACCTTCTTAATACCAACTAGGGAGATGACTTTTCTTCCTAAGTATGTTCATAGGATTACTTAACTTCCATTCCATAGTGATCCGATACACCACATAGAGTAAGGGGAGTGAGATGATCATGTTGAGATATCATATGGAGATGAGAGTGATCAAGCTAGATGGTACACTGGGGGATTCATATATACTACACTGTATCATAGGGATCCAACTAAGAAGAGACTCATGACCATGCTTATGATTTTAGTTACATGCTTTGGGCTCCCTAACTCAAGCAATGAGAGGTTTCTATATTATTTATTGGGGGTAATAATTAAACTATTTATAAGTTGGATAGTATTTAGTTAGGTGCATATTCTATTGGTAAAAATCTATAGGGAGCTATGGGGTTTTAGAGACCATAGGATATATGGTATCAGTGTCAGCCTAGTTCTGCATTACTGGGCCTATAAGCACATTTGGGTGTTAAGGCCAATTAGATTTCCATGGGTTGAATTTACATAGATAGAGTTTCCCATCAACTTCATGTGATGGAGGGGTGTTTTTATTACATCATGTGTAGGGGGTGGTACTCATGACATGGAGTGGTTCAGGGGTGCACTAGTCATAGGATATATCACTTGGAGGTCTTACATCCAATTTATGGTATGGCCAAGTTATAGGAGATAAACACTCTCACTACAAAGCTATAGATGGATATTTGGCAAGCAAGATGAGGAGGTGGAGATGATCCCATTTTATAGGGTGAATCAATATTTTATCATGGTACAGGGCATCCCAGGTCCATTCCCCAAGTATAGGAGAGAGGACTTTGAGATTTTAATATCAGAGCCACATTCGATGCTTACTTTGTTAGAGTTTAAGAAGCTACTTGCTAGAGCATTAATAGATGATGTTGGGTTTGTAGATGCATACATGGAATGGTACCAGACTATATATGTAGTTGTAAACATTGGTGGGGATGATGGAGGTGTGAGGCTGATGGTTGTGGATCTAGATGGACATGATGGATAGGTAGGGGTGACTTTAGCCATTACATAGGGATAGGTATAGGTATTATAAGGATAGGTGGCCACATTGTAGGGCCATATTATCAAATTACAAGGTTAGGTTGTGACCTCATAGGGTTAACTTGATACCATCATAGGGGAGAGGGATCAAGTTAGGACCTCTATAGGCTTGGTGACCTAGGAGAGGGACTATCTGAGGTAGAGAGGAAAAAGAGCAATAGTAGGATAGGTGACATCATCAGATTCACTCCTACCACATGATACCTAGCTATAGTAAAGGAATTATAGTATTATGAGGCTATTATTTTGGCATAGTGTCCATAAGAGCCCTGATGGGGTGAATATCGAGATAACTTAGTAGGTGGGGTAGTATTGGTGACCCTAAGTCAATGGGCAAGGTCTGTATTGGATAGATAAGAATAGGTGGTGGATCGGTAGGTATAATAGGTGGGCATGTACTAGGATTTAGTAGTGCTCCAGAAGGTAGTGGTGCCACTAGGGCATAGATATAGTTAGATATATTACTTTTGTATATCATTTTGATTCTGGCTTGTGAGCCAATGCAGTAAGATATACATTTTGAGAGAAAGTTTATCTATCTACATGTACATTATTGTAATTATTTGACTCACAATTTTATATATATGTTATTTATGCTCATGTTCATGGTTTTGTGGTTTGATGTTGATGTTTAATGCTTATGATGTAATGCATATATGTGATCATGGATTATGATTATGGTATGGTTGACTTGATAAATATTGATGTAGACTTGCTAGGCATGAGATGTTTTTGGTTTTACGGTTATGCATTATGATTGCTTTACAATGCACTAATTTTAAATGAGTGTTTGGATTTCATTATTTAGATTTAGGGATGTGGTGGAAAAATGGTTGGTTGATTTAACTAATTATGGATATTATGATTTGATTATGCCTGTGGTTATTTATGAATAAGGTCATTCTTATTGTTATGTTTTGATTATGGTTATGCTTATGATTATGCTCTATTGTCAATATGGATTAAGGTAAAACACATGAGGTAAATAAATAAACAACACTAGATGAGAGACTAAATAATATAATCAAGAGATAATCATCATCATGAAAATATCAACTAGTCATGATAGGGTAAGAAGAGGGCATGATGCTTCTTCATTGACAAGGACTAAAACAAAACTGAAGTTAGACTGTCTTAATGAACACAAGCCCTTCGAATGCTTTTAATGATAATTTGTTAGTTAAAAGGTGTATTGACCACATAATGTCAATTAATATCAATAAACCCTTGAATATAGTGTGAAGGGGATATGGGTGAAAATGGAACCCTATTGTGAGACTAGAATGCCTCTTCTGTAGGCATCTAAAGAACCAAGATAAACAAGCCTATGTCAAAACTGTGTAGACTAATTGATGCAAGAATTCTACATGCAAAAGATGATTTTGACTTCCAACTTAGTGTGCTGCTTGAGAGCCAATTGAGGCCTTCAAAATTAGTTTGCTTTTTCTATGATTTTAAAAATGGGTCTTTTGTTTATTGTTGTATATGGGAAGTTGATCGATGTGGGAAGCTTCCAAGAACTTGCTATGCTTTTGAAAAATGCTTACTTATCCATTTTTCAAGGGAGTGGTTGAATTTTATTTGTTTTATTTAATGCTTTTTTATAGTTATCATTCAAGGGAGAAGTCCACCTTACATTATGGTAATTTCAAATAAATTTTCAACATCTATCCTTTGAGGGAGTAGTCTATGAATGCTAAGAATGACCCATGATTATTAGTGATAAGAATTTTGTTAATTTGCTTTGATTTTTCTTGCCATAGACTTACTTAGGCCGAATTAGTGATTCACCTTTATGAAGGCAAAACTAGAAGCACGAGAAGGTTGATTTTGTGTGAAAACATTTAGGTGACAATAATCATGGGAAGCCATCCTACGAAGGTATGAAAATTACCATAAGAACCATGCCATGGGTAGAGCCATGATACCCATTATTTAAGATAAAGATATGTTTTTGATAGCTAATCACATGATTTAGTTTTAATCAGTTTTCCCTAAAACAGGGAGATGGAATGTGGGTGTATAGCATGGGTTGAACTTAAGTTATACAAATGGTGAATGTGATCCTTCTCAAAAAAAGAATGGACATAGATTCAAAGAATTAAGGGGATTAAGTTTTAGGTGGTTTTTGAGAGAATATAATTTGTAAGATCATGATCCATACTTATGAGTTATGATATAAGGTTCAAACCAATTGAAATCAAACTTGCCTCACTTGATTTTTTCCATATTAGTGACATGAAGATTTTCATTTAGGATAAGATATATGATATTAAATTCTCATGATTTAAGGTGTTTTTTATAGGCACATTTAATGAATTCTTGATAGACATGAAGGTGGGTAAGGGATGCTAAATGATGCTTATCAAGTACCTCGAGCTATGCTAGATAGTGTTTTTGATGATCGCCCTCTAAAATGAGATCTTGCAAAGATATGAAAAGAGAAGGTATTTAGAATTCAAGAGGTAAGATGGCCTCTGATCCAAACATAAGTTAAAATGGGGTAGCACCCATAGGGGTTTTAATACTATTGAAATATGCCCATAAGGTTAAGGGGATTTGAAAATGCCAATCCTGACTAGATTTGTTGACCATTCTAGTTAGCATGTTATTAAGAGTTTTATTAGAGGCCTCTACGTGTCCATTCACTTGAGGGATATAGGGAAAAGATAAACTTAACTTAATGTTTAATGCATCATATAGACCTTGGACTTACTTATTATTAAATGATTTACCATTATCGGTGATAATCTAATGAGGAACACTGAAGTGACAGATGATATGATGGTTGATAAAGTTGACAATCTTCTCTTCTTTGGTCAAGACTAGAGGAATATCCTCTACCCACTTGGTAAAATAATTAATCTTGGTGATAATAGAATGGTGTCGCTACGAGGATTGAGGGTTAATTTCACCAATAAGATTGAGACCCCATTATGGCTAGGTGTGTGGTGCAAATTAACATGTTATTGATATTTGACATACTTTTTCACATAATCATAGCAATCCTAGTTAAGGGTAGGCCAATAGTAGCTGATATTAAAGATAAACTTAGCTACAATGAGACCACTAAAGTGTCCCCCATAAATACCATCATTCATTTCCTTGATAACATGAGAGGCTTCTTGACTACGTAGGCAATAGAAGAGGAGACCATCAAAGCCATGTTTATAAAATATTACTCTCATAATGGTATAATGATTGGTACTCTATATAAATTCTCTTAGAGTGTTCCTAGAGAGGATAGAAGTAACTATGTCAAGGTTAAGACAGTCTAAGGTTTTCTTATACCAAAGGTTAGGTTGGGTGTCCTCCACATTGAAAATGGTGGGAAAATCTAGTTTGACATAGGAAGGTTGGGTAAGCTTGTGAATAATGATAAACATCTTATAGTCTAGAGGTGTAAATAGGATTTCCAAGGTAAGGGAAGTCATGGTGTTAGTAAACTTGTGGGTATTTAGTGGGGTTGACTGGATGTAGTAGTGTTCAAATGATGCTAAGAGTTTGTCAACTAGTTATTTGTACTATTTTAGGACATCATTCTTATACTGATAAGATCCATTTATTTTATTGACTAGAAGTTAGGAGTCACTAAAGATATTGATCATTTTGACTCTTAGGGCTAAGTCTGTCTGAAGGCCTATCATTAGGGCTTCATACTTAGCCATGTTGTTGGTACATTCAAAATTAAGCTTGAAGGATAAAGGTGGATTTTTATCATCAAGATGATACTGACTCCCCCACCATGTTGACACTTTGATCCATCAAAGAACATGGTTAACTTTATAGGTGAAATACACTTGAGAGAGGGTTGTATTAGACTCATTGGGGAACTTAAAAGGAGAGGGTTATGTGTCTACTAAAGGTACTTCAGCCAATTGGTTAGTAATGACTTTCCCTTTAATTGATTTTTGTAGAAGGAACTCAAGGTTAAACTTTACTAATAACATGAACCACATAGCCATATGTTGGTTTTGGTATGGCTTAGATTGCATGTACTTGAGTGGGTCGATGTTGGTTATGACTTAAGTTTTATGGTTAAGTAAGTAGTGGTGAATTTTGGTAGACACGAAGGCTAAGGCTAAGAAAAGTTAAGTATGGGTATACTAAGTCTCATACTCTAAAAGTGTGTAACTGATGTAGTATATAATTTTATCTATATGTTGTTCATCTTGGTGAGCTAGCATTACCCCTAGGGAATGGTCAGTAGTTGATATGTATAGGTAGAAAGGTTAGCTATCCTTGGGATGGATGAGGATAGGTGGAGACAAAATATACTTTTTGAGAGAATCAAATGCCTTTTGATAGTTGTTATTCCACTTAGAAGACACATCCTTCTTCAAGAGGTGGTGTAATGGTTGGCACCAATCTAAAAGTTGGGAGATAAAATAATGAATGGATTGCAACTTCCCTTGCAAGCTATGAAGTTGATTAAAGTTGGTTTAAGGAAGCATGTCAAGGATGGATTTGATATTGGTGGGATCAACCTTGATTCCATGAAGGGAAATAATAAATCCAAAAATGTTTCCCAATAAGACCCCAAAAATACACTTCTTGGGGTTAAGCCAGACATCATAATGAATAAGGCATTCAAAGACGATTTTAAGAATAACCAAATGATATATTTAGAGTTTGGATTTTTTTACAAGGTCATCCACATAGTCCTCAATAATCTTATGGATGAGGTTATAGAATATATAAGTCATGGTACATTGGTAGGTTACATCAACATTCTTTAGTCCAGAAGGCATGACTCTATAGCTAAAGGTTTGCCAAGGGGTGGTAAAGGTAGTTTTATGTTGATATTCGAGAGCAATTAAAATCTTATTATAACCCAAGAACCCATCCATGATAGATAAAATCTTGTGTCCAGCTGTAAGATCAACAATTTGATCAATGTTGGGTAGAGGAAATTCATCTTTAGGGAAAGCAAAGTTGAGGTCATAAAATTCCACACAAATTCATAGTCCCCCTATGGATTTGGTGATAGGTACAACATTTGAGACCAATTAGGGGTAGTCATTAGTTTAAATAAAGTTGATAGGTAAGAGATGTTAAATTTATTCTTTGATGAGAAGGGATATGTGAGGGTGTATGTGTTGAAGCTTATTCTTGACAGTTTTGGCATCATGGTGAGTGTCTATGTTATGGGTAGTAATAATGGGGTCAATTATAGGAATATCACTATAAGACCAAGCAAAGGCTATACTGAGGTCTTAGAAGAAAGAGGAAAAGTCCTGAAGTTCCTTGGCATTCAATGATTGGCCAATTTTGAAAATGTGGGGGTCATCCAGAGTACACAAGTTGATATCCATGGTGGATTCATTCAACATAGTTAAAGACTCAAAATGAAGGGATTTTTGGATTGAATAATTTGAAGCACCAAGGTAAGTGAAGATAGAATCAACATCCTAGCAATGAACATTATTAATGTTAGGAGAGTCTTTTCCTATCATATCAAGATGAGTCAAAGGGATGGTTACATTCTCCCCTCCTTTTTATAAGTTAGGGGTCTTAGGTAGATCATGTTGATGAAAAAAAAGTTAGGTGGGATGATGTCATAATTCTCACACACAAGTGGAGGTGAAGTAGGTGAGGGAGGGCTATCTTTCTTGGGGACAATTTTTGAAGGTGGAGTGGTTTGCTCAGTAGTTAAATGTGAAGGTGAAGTGGTGATGGTTGGTTGTTCCTATATATCAGTTGAAAGGGAGGCTAGTGGTTGTACTAACTTAATAAGTGGAGGGAGAGAGGGTGATATTTTCTTATTTTGAATATCTAAAGGAAGGGAAGGTAAATCCAATATCTCAATACGTGGAGAGAGTGAGGGATAAATAGGTTGGCTAATAAGGTCTTTATCAATGAGTGTATCAAGAACCATGTTAAATTTATGGGTATCATGAGAGCATTCAATGTTTTTGCTCTCATTCTTGGTAGGAACATGGTTTGGGATGGGTTTCCTAAATATATCAAGGGCTTAGTTCAATGGTGTATTTGGGTTGTCCAATATAATATCCCCCTTATCGATGAGGGATTAGATAAGGCCCTTGAAGCTGTTGTACCTACTAACTTCATATCCTATAGCTCGATGAAAGGCACATAGATCATTATCATTATACCAGCTAGGTGTGGGGTTAGAAGAGTCAAATTGATGGGGTGGATTGATAGGAGGAATTTGAATGATGTTGGCCTTCAATAACTTCTCCAAGATGGAAGCATAGGATTATTCAAGTAGAGTGAATTACTTTTAGTTATTTCAAGTTTGCTTCCTCATGTTTTGCTTTGAGGAACTAGAGGAATTAGATTAGTTGATGGAAGATGGAGGAGCATATTTTAGGACAACTACATTTGTGGTTCCTTTGCTCTTAGTTTTGGTGTTTGACTGGTTGCTTGACTTGGATGAAGATGCCTCATTGGTTTTATAGGTTGAGTTTTTATTTTTGAGCTTTAGCTTTCCTTCATCAATGGCTCAGATATCTAGCTTACGTGTCATGGTAAAATCTTCATCGAAGGTTTTATAGCTTTTTAAATGTAGTGTAGAGGAGATATACTTGTCACATGCCCAATCAAAGAGCTCTATGAGTTTAGGTTGAGGCAAGGAAAAGGAAAGTTGGTTAATCATGCTCCTTCAATGAGCCACAAAATTGGTAATGGATTCATCCTCAAACTATCGGATAGAGTAGAGTTTTATGATAGAAAATTTCTTGGAGATATTGATCAAGAAATGATCCAAGAAGGTTTGATTCAGTTGGGTGAAGGAGAAAAGGGAGTGCTTAGGTAGGGTGATATACCAATCCAATGTTGGATTGACTAGAGACATGGGGAAGGTATAGAGAATAAGGGAATCATCATAGGTGATGAGATAACAATCATGCCTAAATTCCCTAAGGTGTTGTTTGGGATCTTGCTTAATTTGAAATTTAGAGAACTTGGGAAGTTCCCATTGGGGAGGATATGCCATGATAGGTAAATATGGATGGATGGTCTCATTACAGATTTTGTCATATGATAAGATGTTGTGAGAACTCAAAATGGATGACTCTAAGTTGGTAATTTTGTCTATAATCATATTCATTAGGTGTGATTTGGGTTATACACTCAGAAGGTTATAATATGCATACTATGATGGTGGTTGGGAGACATGTTGTTAGTGGGTAGAAGGATAAAGGTTACCACATATGGGTAAGTGGATGTCAATGGTTATGTGAAGGATACATAAGGGTAGGTAGAGGTAGGTAGTTGGGTAGGGTGTACATGCCCTTATAGATTAGTGATGTAGCCAAAGGTTGGTCCAAGGGATGCTTGTTGGATAGGAGTGGTAGTTGGGTTGGTGATCGATGCAAGGGTGGTGACCCTTTTATGAATTGGTGACAAGGTAGAGGGTATGGACACCACAAGGATTTGAAGTAGAGTAGTGTTTGATGGATTGGAGTTATCTATATAAATGTTGGTAGTGATATAGGTAGGTACTCCTATTATGGAGGAGTGGTTGTTAGGAGTAGAAGGTATAAGGGTGGTGGTAGTTTGGGTTGGTTTATTTTATATGATAATCTCAAAGAGGTTATTTGTTGATGAAGAAACTTGGGTAGTTAACAGTTGAGTTATGACCATGGAAATTGAGGTACTCCCCATGAGGTGGAGATTCATGCCATAAGGAGGATATATGGATGGGGTTAAAGCTAAGATATGGTAAGACATGGTTTTAATATAATGTTGTAAGGCCAAGATATTGTTATCTAGGAAAGCAGCAAAATATGCATCTCCTTAAGGAACCTCTTGAGGGAAAGTAGGACTTCTTGAGGGGTTAAGAGAGTCTTCTAGTTCATAAATGTAGTTCATAGATGAAGAGGTAGGTTGGATTGGTGATGGGTTTTTCTTCGTAAGGTCTCTTCGTTGCTAGTGAGTGAGAACCATACAAGAAAGGGGAGATAGAAATCACAAAAAGCCTCACTACTCAAATAAAGAGAAGACTTAAAAATGATTAAATAAATAAAATCATGCTCTAAAAGATACATTAAGCCCTAAAGTTTTAATTAATATCACTTTTGGATTATGCCTTAATAAGATGTGTGACTAAAATTGGTTTATCGATCGGGTACTAAAAAGGAAGTCTATGGTTGGTTTCAGGTTATGTTTAGGTGCTCAAAAGGAATTTATATTAGAATCAATACATGGTTTGGTATTGGGGCCTAACCCCTCACTTCACACACCATAGTGATAAGGATTTTGGGTGTGTATCCAATATATATTGATATTCAGAGATCATACTCAACCAGAGAGCTGAGTCGGTTCTCCCCTTGGTAATGAACTTCAAGTAAGATCACTGGAAAATGGGTAAGGTAACTACTAGGTGATGAAATCCTAGTTGAGCCTTATCTCAATTTTTTTTGATGTTTAATTGGTGAAATTGGTCTGGTTTAGTGTGTGCAACTAAGAGTGAAGCTATGATATATTACTTTTATTTTTAAGCTAAGTTATGTGAACTAAAATTTCAAGCAATCAATGTATGCACTTGATTTTAAGCCCAAAATAAACTTTTGATTTCATTAATGAGCATAGAATAGAGAGAGAACGTAAGAAAAAAAGAACCCAAGTAAATACATAATGGTCCCACTATACATGCCAGAATGTTTCAATGAATTTATTACTTATAATTAGAAAGAGAAAAAAGAAGAAACTAAATATGGGTATGGCTGAAAAACCTATTTGATTGTACATGAATTGAAATTAGAAGATTATGAAGAACTCCTATTTAGCTTGAGAGGATGAGTTGTAGATAATAAATCACTAAAGAAAATCTTTTTGTTAGACAGATAGTTGGGTAGATTGCCTAGCGATAGCAAGATCTCGAAAGTGAGAGATTCCTTAGGGGAAGTCAATCCATATATTGAAACTAAATACAAGAGTGCTTTCTTATAAAATAAACTATAAATGATTAAATTAGTGATAAACTAATTAACACTAGTGATAGGAAGTTGGCGTATGCTTTAAAAAATCAAAAAGGGGTTTGTGAACAAGCAGGAACATAGAAGTTTAGGTTTAATTGGGGGTAGGTAGGTGAAATTAACTTGATATTTTTTACTACCATAGTGATCATCACTGGTTGGGATGACCGTTGGTAGTTAAGGTAACCATCAGTGGTTGGACACACCATTGGTAGTTGAGTCAACCATCGATGGTTACTATGTCTAGATCTAGGCTAGTAAAAATGCTAATTAATAAGATCCAAAATATGGATTCTTATGGATTGGTAAGGCATGGGTTGATTTTGAAATGTAAATAAAGTAAATTAATACTAATAAATAAGTAATTAACTTACCATAAGTTGATTAGGTGGGTAGTTGAGGTAGGTAACCTATTGGTGGGATTTTAGATTGATTTTGATAGAGTAATGGTACCTGAGAACTTGGTGGCGAGGCAACATCAAGTTGTCTCTCTTATTTGATTGCTAGAATGCTAGATTGCTAATGTGATTCACCTTCAAAAGAAACTCCTAGATACATAAGCTCCTGATAAAAATTATAGATGGATTTCACCTTTAGGCTCCTCTCTTCTTATAAGCACAAACAAGAGGTGAAGGTGAAGGTTCAACTAGGCTATCTAATTATAAATCATCCATGTAATGGCTCACAATAAGATTGAGAAAATTTATATTTAAAAAAATAAAGTGAGAGAGTTTAAATTTTAGTTGTTGAGGAAGTGGACCCTAACTGTCGATGGTCATGGTAACCATCGGTGGTGAACCTAACCATCGGTAGTCAAGCGTGAAAGGTGAAAATGGGTAAAAGGTTAGGCTAAGTCATTTTAGCCAAACTGACTATGGGTAATCTCTATTAGGGATCAAAGGTTTAAATGGTCCTAAGGGGGTCCCAAGGTGGTCAAAGGGTACTTTGAAACTTGAAATCATGATATGTGGATTTACGATGTCTATAATAACAAAAGAAATATGTTTGTAATCACCAAGACAAGACTTGATCACCCATAATTGTGATCCTTATCTAATGAATACAGATGCCCCCTAATAAAAACCAATGGAGTTGTAATTTTGACATAGTTATTGTGCTAAGATCTTATCTCTTTACATGAAGAATGCAAGCCATTGTAGACTAAAGCATTGCATGGTGATTCAGATCCTGATATGTTTTCACCTATAATTATTTTAGATGAACTTATTATTACATTATTATGGGTTTGGAGTAACTATTAGGATTAATTGTCAATTTACACTCTTTCACTTCACATAACCCCTCTTAACCCCCCACACATGCACACACAAATTATATTAGTTATTAAATAAATATAATTGACATATAATATATATCATAATATTTTTATATGTATGCTTGACATAGTAGGTTAAGAATATTCAGAAGTGATAATCCAACATAATTGATAGGTTAGATTCTCAATTAATTATCAAGGACATTGACACACATGATACAAAATTATTATAAGAAGTGAATAAAGGTCTCTAGGCCTGTATATGTATGTAGTTAGATTGTATGTTAATTTTTAAAACCTATCAATAGAGGGAAGGATATTATGCATTCAAAGACTTCACAGATCTCATAAAGAATGATCAAGTCTGGTATAATGAGTAATAATGTGATTTGATTTACATGAGAGGTAAGAGACTAGAATGAATATAAGATAAAACTATTTATTATGCATTTAATGAAATATTTTCACCATTACTAGCTTCTCACAATGAAGAAAAACCATACAATCATGCACAGAGGTATGATCTTATGTATGGGTCTATGGTAATAGGTTAAAATAACATTTGTCTAATTATATTTGATCTTAATGTAATTTCATTGACTATGTTACAAATTTCAAACCTATGGATATTACAATTGTATATTGACACAAAACTTCATTCTAATCTTGGACGTTGTGGTAATTGTATTTTTGGGAGGCACATTCTATGGACAAATGAGAAATCTAAATCAAGATTGAATTTTTTGAACAATTCCTGGAGTGTAGCAAATGACTCATTTTGTCTATGTAGGAATTCGATACCCAAATTGGCCTTATACAGACCAACATGACATTATATATTACTTGAAGATAGAGCCCACACATGTATTTGTTTTAATATGAATCAAAAATTTATTTTTAAGTACTCACAACCAATACTAATTTGTATGAACCTCTATCTAAGATTTAAAAACAAAAGTTTCTATAACTTGAGTGATCTCAAACTTCATATTAGAATGTTGAAGAAAATATTTGAGAACTGTTGAATGTGATTTCATGGTATAGACTATCTAGGAGAAAGAAAGAATTTATGGTCTCAGTCTCTATTTCTTATTGTCACAATTCCATGTTGAAACCTAGTTGATGAATTAAGATCTGAGTTATTAGATTATGTATGTTTATAATTATGATCAACATTAAAGGTGAGTTAAAATAAAGGAAGATAGGGATAAAGGTTTCATCAGTTAAGAAAACCCGATCAAGGTAAGGATAAGTTGTATATTCAAAGTGAGTCTACCTCAAAGACCTGTCAAGACTATGTATATGACATAAATGCATGGCTTCAAAGTAAGGACTTGGCATATTATAGAACTACAGTTAAAAAGAGTTGATGGATAGGTTTCTATAGAAGAGAATAAATGGATTTGATATCCACATGAACGTCATATATGGGCACATAAACATCAATTTTAAACATGTCCACAATGTTATTTATTGAGCTTGTCACTTGTCATTCCCAGGTTCATCTTATTTCCTATTTGTGCCACATGAAAACTACTTGGTGCTTATAATCTCTTTGTACTAGGCTCCCACATATTTTTTGATCTCTATATTGGGCTCCCATGATGGTGACACTTGTCACCCCCATGAAGCTCCATTGAACCTTTGATAATTCAATGTTACATGCATCATTTGATCAATTATGTTAACTCATGTATACCATAGATCTTGAAAACATGCCCAGGATTTAACTCTTTGGGTAGGATTTGAATTTTCAATACTTGTCATGTGCCTTCAATTCAAATTGACTACTCCTAAGGTATATATGCATTTAGAAATAGGTAGGAGTCCCTAACAAATTTGAAATTCGAATTTACTTTGTAAAATAGGGTTCGTATAATTTTCACACATTTTTAAGAGGAATAAAAATTGTCGAACATGTCTAACTAGATATATTCTTATTCCTACATTTTCTTAGTTTTAGGTACACTATTGAGCACTAATAGATAAAAACATAGTAGGTTATTCATTATCCGAAGCATTAACCATATTTGTCACTGTTATTTTTGCAGATCCTTATTTTTAGGTATTTAATATTAATAGTTTTTAATATATTTTTTTACTTTATCTAAAATGTGTGATTTATTTGTGATGACTTGGCCTTCTATTCATTGTTTAACACTTTATGTTATGAAATCACTAAGATTGGATTATTTTAATATTTTTGGTCCTATTAGAGCAAGCCCAACTATGATGTCAATGAACCTTATGCTGAAGGAGTGTACACATGACTATTGTTCAGGAAAATAGGGTTTTCAAATTGTAACACTAAAATTTTATAAAACAAAACAATAAATATAATTCTAAATACTTATCCTGTATATACTTTAATTATTTTTTAATGAAAAATAGTAAAAAATTTAAGAATGTGTGTCAAGATCAAGGAGGCCCTGGGTTGGCCTAGGCAGTAGTGACCCCTACTGTAAAACCTAATACAAAAGGAAAAGAGGTAAAAGGAGTCAAGTGGGAGTATAATACAAAAATGGGTAGACTCCACTAATTGTAATTTAATATGGGTATAATCCTTGTTTGGTTTAAATTCTATGGAAAATATTTGCATAATAATTTATTTGCACCTTTTTTGATCATCTTCATCATCTGGTGAAAACTAACCAATTACATAGATTTAGCCAATAACCATGCAGTTCAAATGTCCTTCCTTCTAAATGAATGAGCATGAATAGTTACTCAAATTTCATCTCAATTATGCATAAAGTGGTGAGCCATTACAATCCAAAAAAATGTTATCCCCATCCATGATAATATAAAACATAAGATAATATAATGGCTGAAATAATGAAATGATGGAGATTACTAGGGTTGTTTAGTGTTTACTACTATTGATTATTATTTATTTCCTTGTGTGTGTAAAACCAATAGGGACTTAAGTGATGAATGTTAGGATGATTCAAGATGACATTTTTTAATAATTATAATCAAATAATCTTAATAACTAATATATTTAATAGTTTCAAATTTAAAAAATTATAGATAATCACCCAGACCAACCAAAAGGACTAACTTATAACCAGATAAGGACCCATTGATGTCTAAATGCTCTTTCCACTCATAATATGTTGAGATTAAGAACTAGATAATTCGAATAGAGTAATCATAGCATTTATTAGTAATTAAATATATATGTTTAATGCATGAGATTAAATTAGATATGGTGAGATTTGCTTGACATCATTTATATATTCATATAAATCAATACTTTAGGATAGTTAATATATTTTATGTTCCTGATGGATGTCAAAATCCTATTTGAGTAGCTTCATTGGTGGAAACAATCTCCAGTAGTCACATCATAAGAAACAAATCCTTGTTTAAGTACTCTCTGAGCATGTGAAATTAATGTGAGATTAATATGGTGATATTTGATCAATTAATCTTATGCTTAGGTCAATGTCAATATAGTGTTAAATTAATGTGATAGAGATTAAAATGGTGACATTCGAATGATTCATATTATGCCAAGGTGTCAATGATGATATGTTTTAGAATTTAATAAAGGGTTCATTCTTGACTGGAATGTCATCATTAGGAGTGACCTATTTTTACATATAAATATACTATAGAATATTTAACATGTTTCAACATTAGTTTTATTATCCAATTGTAAAGTCCAAAACATCAAATAAAATGACAGTCAACTTTGAACTAAATTTGGCTTATTTGCATATCTACATCAAAATACACATGAAGATCACCCTACCATAATGGTAGGATTATTTTGGATACAATGAACCTTCACTCCATAGGATTAATGGTGATTTTATTCTTTCGAAGGATTGTATTTAATATTCAATAATTGCTCTTTTAGGAAGTATATTTTTTACATATGAAAGAGTCTTAATTTTAAAGAAATCTTAGCAGTCATGACATCATTGTGGAGCTAGAGATTCTACTATTGTAAAGTTGGATGCTAAAAATTTTGATGATTAAAATTGTATTTTGAATCCTATCATGGAAAATTTGAAACCTAGCATACAAAATTTGAAGCCTAGCATGAAAATTTTGAAGCCTGACATGGAAAATGGAAATTCTACTATTGTGAGTCTTGTGAATAGTTATAGCTATATAAGTTTTCTATTGTAAAATCAGATGCTACAAATTTTGATGATGAAAATTGGATTTTGAAGCCCTACATGGAATATTTGAAGCCAGACATGTAAAATTTGAAGCATGGAAAATGAAGTTGTTTTTATTGTGAGTCTTTTGAACAGCTATAGTTGTACAAGATTATGCATTGTAAACAAGTTGTAATAGTATTTTAGGTGAATTTAATATCTAAAAATTCTAAGTTTTATTGCTATAACTTTGACTTCCTCTATTTCATCTCTTCTTGCAGGTTTATTTAGAGCATTTCTAGAACTATTGTTTGGTCTAAAACATCCCCATAGTCTCAATATTTTGTTTTACTTAGTCTTATTGGTTGTTTCCCACCTGGGCCTGCATATTTTATTTTTTTCTGCCATAGAGAGAAATCAAACTTGGGAGTTAGTTGACCTTCCAAAAGGAAAAGAGGTCAAATGAGTGAAGTGGGTATATAAGACAAAAATGGGTAGACTCTACCAATTGTAATTTTGTATGGGTATACTCCTTGTTTGGTTTAAATTCTATGGAAAATAGTCACACAATAATTAATTTTCACATTTTTAAAACATCTTAATCATCTAGTGAAAACTAACCAATTGTGTATATTTAAGCACTAAACCATGCAATTCAAATGTCATTCCTTCTAAATAAATGAGCATGAATAGTTACTCAAAATTCATCTCAATTATGCATAAAGTGTTGAGCCATTACATTCCAAAAAAATGTTAGCCCCATTCATGATAATCAAAAACATAAGATAATTTAATAGATAGTCTCCCATAGCTTTATACTATGGCATTTACTAGAAAACTTAACTATACCCCCACTGATAATTAATATTTAAAATTCTAGAGTTGGGTAAATGAAATAGTTCAATTGAGTAGCCAACTTATTATTGATGAATTTATTTGTACTCCAAGAGTAAATAAATATAGTCAATTTATATTTCTTGAGGAAACCAACTGTGATCTAGGAATTTGACTCAAGAGAGGATGGTTAGTATGGTGTTAGTTCCAAAATGAAAATAAAGTGAAATAAACACACTAATAGCATAACATCTCTAGGCCTAGACACTAGGGAGAGCTTAGTTAACAAAAACAAATGAAAAAAATAACTAAAAAAATAAGGAATCAAATACAAGAGTTCCTTTTCCTTCCTTGGATGCTCCAAATGCCTTTGTAGTAGTGGCTTGCTTAGCTTGTGCTCATGAAGTCTTTGGCAATGGAATCTTGGCTACCTCTATCTCTCCTTGACACCTTTGGCTTGTAGATTGACTTGGCTTGGAATCACTTTGGCATGGTAACACTAGTTATTTGAAGCTTTTGGAACTAATTTAGCATTATAACTTTGCATCAATAAATCTTAGAAATGATGTTATGAGGCCTCCTATTTATATATGTTTAGTCTTGATCAGAATCAACCTCAACCATCCATCTCAAGATTGAGATGTGTGGTTGAGGATTGATTAAAATTTTGGAATTAAATTTGTAATTATCCTCATCATGACATTAGAAGAAGGGGCAATTAAGATGCATGGAGGGCATCATGAAATGCATTGATGAGGCATGGAAGGCATGAATCATGATATTTATGACATTTATGGCCTAGGGATGTCTTCCCAAGAAATGAGGTCACTTGATGATGTAGATATTCAATATTCATTTCAAAAAATAAGTTTTCAACAAGTTTCCATGGAATTATTGATTAGGCCTTGATTTGGATTAATTATCTCTTAAGCATGATTAAGCACATTGTGCACAAATTACCCAAATTGATCAGAATGCCTTATTATTAGTCCTAAATTTGACTGGATTAGAATTGGAAGTCACTATCAGATGTATTTGATGTGTATTACCATTTATGATGTTGCCAAAAAATAATAATAAAGGCACAAGTCTTGTGTAAAATATTTGATAAGAAAGAGCAATCCAAAACACCTAGGTGCAAAATTGGCATTTTGACTTGGAGTGATTTGATTAAAGTTAGCTAACCCATAAATTGCATTACCCCATTTATGGATACCCTGGCCAAAATTGGCACTTGAATATGTCAATTTTACATCATTTAGCATGTTTTATTATTTTTAGGCCAAATTGTACATTTTGGATGGAAATTGGCCAAAATCCTGATTTGAGGTTATTGGTGGCCTATTTTAGGTGTCTACACCAACCACCATAATATTTGGAGGAGTACTAATACATAAAAGTGCATGATAGAAAATTGTAGGTTGAGAATACCTAGATTCATCCTCAAGTCTTTTTAGATTGTTCATGTGTGTCTATGTCAAAGATGTAATGTGAATAATAGAATAACATTTCTCATATTATAGGGATGACATGAATATGGTAGTGACACCTTTGGGCTTCACTCAGTTTTGTTGGATAGATTATGTGGTTACAACTTACCACCTTCTAGTTTGCAAGTAGACCCTACTATAGGGATAACAAGAATATGATAGTGACACAATCTACCTAAATTTGTTATGAAGGACTATTTCAAATAATCTGGACTTATGTTCCTAAATTGAATAGGAGATAATCTTTGAAAATGAATAGTTTTTGGGTTATATGCAAGTTGCATATAAAAAATATGGTAATAATTTGGATCTATTCCCCATTTATTAGATTGAAGAGGATTTAAAATTATAAAATTTTAAATAATGTAGGTGTATTTTTTATATTTGTTTTTTAGTTGGACTATAGATAAGTCCAAATTATCTAAAATAGTCCCTTATGATGTAAATTATTTTGTATTTGCCAATATAATCCCAAAATATTAAACAAAAAAATGGATATACACAATGATCATTAATCTAAAGTGATTCATGTAAAAAAAGTTCAAAAGGAGGGAGTAAAGTAGGGTAGAAAAAAAGTTACCTTGTAACAATAAAGACCAACAGATCTCCTTTGATTTCTATTAGCAGCCCAAATAACATCTAGTTGAAATCAAACTACTTAGATCTGATTCATATTTGGACTAACATTGGAATGATCTAAGGTTTTGGGATGCTTGTATCTAGACTAGACCTCTAGTTGTGAGGCTAGCTCATTTGAATATGTGAATTTAGGAATTAATTAATAAACCTCTTAGATGATGGGATGAAAAGAGTAAGGAATAAATTGAAATGATTCTTCAAACATAACAAGATCCTATGAACTTTGAAAATATACAAGACATTATTATTTCAATGTATTAACTATTAACATATTTTATGAGTCGCTTAAGCAGTTGTAGGTGAAAATTTCATGAAATTAAATATTCAACTAAGTTTGGTTCCTTGAGGTCTCCTCTAAATTCCACAACTTAATGCATTCCTTTTAGACTATTATCTTCTTCACATGGTCACCATTATTTCATTATGAAAACAAACCTCTCATATGAAGACCATTATGTATGATGTGATGTCCTTTGTATAGACTATGACAGGGTAAAAATATGCTTTGGGAGTTTTGATAATACACAAAAAAACACATGAGTTGATCTATGTATGATGATCTCTTAAAAATATCATTACCCTACTTGAAAGTCTATACCCTTGAAGTCTCCATTAAGCATAGTTCACCCACTTGACTATAGCAGTGATCTTGAAGCTAGATGTAGATATACATTTTTGTTTCTTTAGACCTATTTTAACCTCACATGTATCTTTCTTGAGCTTTATATTGAGGTTATTCATATCAATATTTCATGCATTTGATGGTCCAAACAGCCTCCACAAGCCTAGAAAAGGTCTTAAGACTACCATACCCTTGACTATAGCATATTTTGACTTGAAACCAATCATGTATATGTCTCAAGTATACTTGATTGATTGATTAAAGGCTTCTTTATTGGGCTTGTTGATGCACTTATTGTGTTCCCAATGTCACTAGGGAATAAGGGGACATTAAGAACTCAATTTTAAGTCCTGAAAGACTTGGGGCTTGGGTTGTTTATACAACTACTGCTAAAAATAAAATAAATAGTAGAGATATGATCACTAATTTGAAAGTATGCTAGCAGACCCTACTATATGGACAACGTATGTTTATGCAGTGACACTTATTCTTGTTAATCTTTGTAAAATTGTTTCAATCTTTGCCAATTATTTCCCAAAATGTAAATGAACAATGGATATTTATAGCATGAACTAAGCTAAAGTGATTCATGTGTGAATCCAAGAGTGAGTAAGGAAGGGTAGAAAAGAGATTGTGCTCAAGATGATCAAAGATACCAATTCTACTAACTTTTGAGGCAAAAACACATGAAACTAGAATCTACCAATTATAGCGTAATGCTCAAATCTAAATAAATATAGTTTAAGCTTTAGAGGAAGGAAATGAATATGTTTTACAACATATTTTGCATGAAAATTACTCACTCATGGTAAATTGCATGGCACATTTGATTGTAAATGAGAAGAAAATAGAGAAAATATACTATCAAATTAGTTAACCTAGTGTTAAAATCAAGCCAACATATGCATATAATGTATGTTATTACCAAATTAGCTTGCAGAAAAGAAACTATTATCCCTCTAAAAGCATGAGAATTAGAAATCACAAAACACATAAAAGAGAACAATACAAAAAAACTCTTGAATTCTTGGGCTCCTTGTATTAATTCTAGTAATAACTATTTTATGGTTATAAATGAGGGGGAAACCCCTATTTATAAGATCAAAAAATTCCTAATACAAGTTTGCATGGGCCCATAAAAAGTTCCCAAATACAACTAAGTGGATAAAATTTAAGTTTAAGGCACTACTTGGTCAAGTTTTATGACCACTCTAGCTTGTTAGATTCCATATTCGTGTCTCTTCTTCATCACTTTATAAAAGTGTAAGGCACTACTCCTCTCATCGTAGTTCTAGGAGACTTCTTCCTTGTGTAAAATTTCTCTATATTCTTGCTAGCCAAAATATGTAGTTTTTCCATTGATAACTCAATTCCTTGTTGAGAATCCTTGAGGTAAATGACATCTATATCTAGTTAATCCAAGATTTATATTGCAACTTACTTAGTATATGTGGAGACAAGTGTAGGAACTTTAGATGGGTCAGGTTAGTTGATAGCTTCCCCTTGCTTGAAGCTCAAAGGTAGGCTTTATCTACTTAGAGTAGCCTATAGTGGAGGTCTGCATGGCTAGTTAATAATGAGAGAAACATTATCTTCTTCATCCTCATCTTGTGCCTCCTCATATTCAGCATTTAACATGTTCCCATGATTTGGTGGGAATTGGGGCTTCACAATATCCTCTTTCTTCTTCTCCATATCAAGCCTCATTTACAGCTTTATATTCTTCCTTGTAGCATTTCTAAGGACTAAATCATCATTCATTGCATACTTATAAATCCATTAATGCACCTCTTCTTGGTACTTATATTCCATACCCACATCCTTTTTGAATTTGAATGAGTGCCTTGCAATGACATTGTTGGGGTCCCATGCCCTAAAATCATCCTTAGGCAATACGTATGAGTTTTTATGCCTTGCAACTACTACAATGTCCTACCACTTTGTGATTTTAGTTCTACCCAAATTTTAAGGATTATTATGGGGGACTATCTTTGAGATATTAATTTTTTCATTCAATTTCATTATAATTCAAATTTAACATTGATTTTCCTTTGATTCACCATCAATTTTAGCTTTAAAGCTAAAGTTTGTCGCCTTTTGACATGTGGCACCTTTCTAATTATTATTAGGGGTTATCTAAATGTAGCTTAGTGTGATGAATTTTTATATTATGACACATGTCATATTTATATTCATGGTGAGCTATTGGGTAGAGCACTCTAATTTTGGTTGGTTACAGGAGTACCATGCATCATTCTCGTAGGCAATCAAAGTTGACATCAGAGTTCTTTCCAAATAAAAAGGATCCATAATTATATAAAATCCCTTGTAAGGACCTTTAAAATAAACATGAAATGTATTCAAATTACCCTCTATTTATGTCTTATGAGATACCTTGAAATAAAATTTCAATCATGTGCATGTTCAAGGTATCTCCTACGAAAGAAAATTTCAATAGTTTGCATAAGGGTTTTTGACAAATAAAAAGTTGTCATGGTTATATGAAATATTGTGTAATGAAATTTGTAATAAAAATGAAAGGTATTCCAATTCTCTTATATTTATCTCCTAATATATACCTTGAAATAAAACTCCAATCATGTGCATGTTCAAGGTATCTCCTAGGAGATGTCTCAAAAGAAAATTCCAATAGTGTGCATTAGTGTTCTTGCCAAATAAAAAGTTATAATGGTTATATTAAATCCTTTTAAAGAAAATTTTAAATAAAAATGTAAGGTATTATAATTACCTTCAAGGTATATCTTATGATATACCTTGAAATAAAACTCCAATTGTGTACATGCTCAAGGTATATCCTAAGAGATATCTCAAAATAAAATTCCAATAGTGTGCATGCAAGGTTCTTTCCAAATAAAATATTGTCATGTTTATATCAAATACTTTACAAGTACCTTTTCAATAAACATGGAAGATATTCCATGTCCCTTATATTTATCTCCTAGGAGATTCCTTTAAATGAAATTCCAATCATGTGTATGTTCAAGGTATCTCCTAGGAGATATCTCGAAAAAAAATTCTAATTGTGTGCATCAGGGTTTTTTCCAAATAAAAAGTTACCATGGTTATATAAAATACATTGTAAGGACCTTTTCAATAAAAATGAAAGGTATTCCAAGGCCATTTGAGGTATTTCCTAGGAGATACCTTGAAATAAAATTCCAATTGTGTACATGTTCAAGGTATCTCCTAGGAGATATGTCAAAAGAAAATTCCAATAGTGTGCATTAGTGTTATTTCCAAATAAAAAGATGTCATGATTATATATAACCCATTATAAGGACCTTTTTAATCAACATGGAAGGTATTATAAGGCCCTTTGAGGTATATCTTAGTAGATACCTTGAAATAAAATTCCAATCATGTGCATGTTCAAAGTATCAATTGTCATCAAATTTTGCACCCTAGGACACTCTATTAAGATCCTAAAATTTGATACAACATTAAATCATATCTAAATTTATGGGTAACTTGTAGGAGAGATTAATCTCTAGGATTGAAGGGCTAGATACCAAGATATGTCTTGATGTATTTGTCACCTAATCTAATGCTTACTTATGTGAAAAGGGATATGAATTGCATGAAAATAAACTATCTTATGGGGTGATACACCATGAATATATCCAAAATATTATCATACTAATACAATAAGATACAAGACTCACAAAACATCCTCTACCTCTCAAAGCACTCTAAGACTAGAATTTCAAGTATAAAGGTGGAACACATGAAAGAATATTCAAGGTCAGTGAACCAAAGATCAATTTTAGACACTAAGGCTACTCTTACACTTAAAAAATAGACTCATACACTTAACCAAACTTCATGTGACTTGTTATAATGAAACAACTTGCACTAGACATGAAAGGATTGAGAAGAAGTAAGGATTGATATCCATCATTTAAATTTCCACTATATATCTCTTCACACACTTAGAAAAGATAGTTTTTAGGATCAAAACCAGATTTAATATCTTATTTTAAAATAAAATTACAATTTATAACCAGTAGGGCTTCATCAAACTATTTGTGTTCTCCTTATAATAGCCAAAATGGCTCACATTTATAGAACTTGGAAGAATAGAGAGAAGAGTGATGATGAAGAGTCATAAGTACAAGTGTCCAAATGTGAAGATAGGTTAAATTGCATGGAAAATGAGTTGAAATATATGTCAATAACTGATATGAACATGTGTCCATCCTAAACTGAGTACCTTCCTCACATGTGGCATTGAAACTCTTCAACAAGCATCTTCTCAATCATTCCCTCTTAGAAACTACCTTCATCATGGGCTTCCTTGAGCATTCCAAAAAAAATTAGGGACAAGTTTTTCATGTGTAATAAGGAGAGGGAGTTACAAAGATGCCTCCACATGCATTGGAAGTTTTACTAATCATGGATATTCTCTTACACAAGCACAATCATCATCTGCCACCATGATTACTCTCAAATAAGCCTTTCTTGACAATTGACATTATCACCTTCTTATCCTCCTTAAATTATCCATACCAATGGTATCATGACACATGGTGGGGAACTTCATACACTTGGCACCATTAGACATACCTTAAAAGGCCTTCAAACTTAAGTTTCCATGCTTTTCACTATGTTACTTGAGATGTCACTTTAGACTGGCTGAAGTAAAAGGTATAATAGGGACACTTTTGAGTATTTCCAATCTCTAAAATTTATATATAGATTTTTTTCAAGATCCAATTTATCCTCCCAAGTGATTGTTATCCCATGATCATCTTTAGGACCTACAAAACACAAAAAAAATTCAAATAAATATGCTTCCTACTCCACCTATATTTATTATATATAATCTAATTCCATATATTTTATCTTCATTAAGTTTATAAAAATTATCTTCAGAACTCATGGTCAAATCCAAATATCCTCATTTCTTCCATCAGGTCCTAAAATAAGCTTTGGGAGGCTTTTGAGTGCACTAGCCCTCTTAATCTTTGTTCATAAAGGATACACTTTAGAATTATCTCAAAATTCCACTGAGGAATCCTTAGGAATCTTCTCCATCTTCCCTAAACACCTCAAGGTCTCATGCAAAGCACCATGAAAGTTCCAAGCATTTGGAGTTGGCATTCGAGCTCTTCTTGTGCATTTTGTGAGGGTTTGGGAGATTTCAAGTAAAGAATTGTTTTTATCATGATTATATTGTCTAATGAAGGTTAAAAAACTTTTATATGGATCCCAAAAACATTTTACCACCATTTTAATATCTCCTTAAGAGTTAAAGATGAAACTTGACCCCTGTTTGACATTAGGTTTAGACCTTGCCAATAGGTCTGCTTGCACCTTTGACCCAAAAATGAGGTTCTAATAGATTTATTTTAGTCTTAAGAGGTTTAAAACCTATATAATATCCCCATAAAAATTATAAAATAAATTTTTAGACTTATCCAAGGTCCAACTTGAAAATGGCCATCATTACCAAGTTATTTGCTTACCATTCCTTGCCATGGTGATTGTAACCTTTGTAGTGTAGGGTGCCCTGTTTGCCCTCAAAAATCCTATCAATGTTTTTTTTTGGATTTAAATGGATGTTTTACAGCTTATACAATCATAATTCATGGTTATCTTTTCCTTTGGATCATCATTTCATCCTTTTCTCACAAACTGCCTGTGTTTTGCATGGGAAAATTGCTCATGTTTTGAGATAGAACAAGGGGTATCTACCCTATTTTTTCATCAAATTTGGGTGTTGGATATGGTCTCATAGGTGAAAATTATTATTTTTACCACATTTTATCTTTTAAATCGTCCATTTGACCCTCCAAATCCTCTAAAATCTAAGATAGACTCGTAGGGAAAGCCTTTATGCAAGGGTTTTGAAGAATGATTGTGTTTGGTTTGAGAGACACCCTTGTTTGGTATGTTTTCATGGATTTGGATTTTTTATTTAATTTATAGGATCCCTCTTCATCTTACATAACCATTATTCCATTATTGGGACTCGTGCCATCATGTTATAGGTTATTTATCTACCACAACTCTACCTTTTGCTTACTATCTAACTAAGATAGCCACCTATATTTCCTGTAGGTTATCATGGTGATGTTGGTCATTGTTTATGGACCTGATTTTAATTTTATATGTCATGAAACTATCCTCATTCTCTGAATTCACTTAGAAAACCTCAAACCATATCAATTTTATGCTTAGGTCATTAACTAGGTCCTTAAAGAAGTTCAGTTGCAACATCTTCTTCAAAACTTTTCTCAAGCTCTTCATGAAGTGGAGATGGATCATCCAAGCTCAATAAAAATTTATAAATTTCATCCCAAAATTCTAAATCTTCATGTTCAATATAAAGAGTTTGAATTCCATTAACATTCTGTTAGGACTTGTTCCAAAGTCTTAACGTTAGGTTAGATTTTTGGTAGAAGTTAAATTACTATTGTAAATGGGGCATGCATCTTTTATAAAGACACCCCCATAAAATAAAATTAGTTTAATTATTAGGTAGTTTTTATGTTTTATATTTATTAATTAGATTTACTTTACGGGTTGTTTTCCCGTATTTAGTTGGTTATAGGATTAGTTATTTTTATCGGTAATTGGTAAAAACTATATAAATCCATGTTTGCATTGTGAAAGGGTTAACGGAGTAAAGGCACCCTTATGTACTTGTTTTTTTTGAAATATTAATGAAATAATTGTGCACTCGCACTAAGCAGGGACAAGGTTCAACCTATTTTGATTCTGGAGTTATCAGTGGTATCAGAGCATGGTTATTTTGGGAGCACAGTGAATTCGAAGGAGGAAGGTGAAAAATCATTTCACGTGATATCATTTGGCATGAAAATAAGGTATGCCATATAAAATGAAATTTTTTTATTGGTTTAAATGTTTGAAAAATTATTAAATTATTTTAATTTTTCAAATATTATTCACATTTAAACTTGTATTTTCCATATACCACTGTCTGGTCTTTTTTATCACTTGATACTCCATTTTTCTGTGTTCAACCTCCTCATCTGGCATAAAAATGAATTTTTAGCATTTTAATGTTATTAAATTCATTATTTTTGGGCCAAAACTAGATTTATACGGTCTATTTTCTATGGAAAATCTCTAAAAGTTTCCATTCATGGCTGCCTTTGTTATTTATATTCATTTCAGCTCCGTTTAAGTCTAAAACATCTGCAAATAGCATTGAAACCTCTATTTTTGCATTTTAATTGAAAAATCTAGAAAAATCAGACTTGTACGGCCTGTTGTATGGCTTTCCAATGTCCAAGCTTCATTTAGAATCCATTACCTGCAAAACATACCTTAAAAATTTGCAAAAACACAGATAAAATCATTTATATCTAGCCTGTACAGATTTGTACGGCCTGTGGGTGAGAGAGCAAGTGCAGGAAAATATCTAGGAGCAGCCATGGCATCCCAAGGCAAGCATGGCATAGTATAAATTTTAGAAGTTTATTTTTTAATGTTTCTAAAGTTTTTTTGTTTCAAATATTTGCTTCTGGGTCCCACGGGAGATGCTGGAAAGAAAGGCTGAAAACAAAGGGAAAATTTTGAGTTTATTTACTCCCATGTAATTTTTTTTATTTTCCCTCATACACAAAATCTGGAATAAATATAAATTTCTGAGTGTAATTTTCGTAAATGCTCTTAGAGCAATTGGTTAAGCCTATTTTGTTAGAAGCTTGCAAAGGAGGAGGTCAAGGGTTCAAATCCCTTCTTTTGGAGAAAGTTTTTTTTTTGGCATATGCTTTTTTTGAAAAAGGAATATTCCCTTTTAATTCAGAATATTGTAAAACACATACTTATTGTATTGTGTTATTTAAATTTTTGAAAAAGGGGTGAAATTCATTTTTCTTTTGCATTGTTGTGGTGAGATAAGGGTGTAATTGGTGAAATAAGGTTGTAATTTGGTGAAATAAGGGAGTAATCATTGATTTTTGGTGTGGTTAAGTGCAAAACCCATCAAAAATACTTATTTATTTTACGCTCTATGCGGAGGTTAAGTGCAAAACCCCGTAGAAGCAGTGTCTTGTGCAGTGAGTGTGATATTTGTTTCATTTCTTTTGCATTTTTTCACACGTTTCTCTACTACACTTGCTTTCATTTCAAAATGCCAAAAATTCAGAATTTGCTTTTAGATGGTGATAGATTAACAATTTCTAATTATTTAGATTGGAAACGATTGATGGAGGCTTCACTAGTGTTTAATGAATTATGGGATATTGTTAAGAATGAAAATCCCACATTGCCAACAGAGAAGGCTAAATTAGATATTTTCAATTTGCATGATTCTAAGGCCTTAGCTCTCATTAAATGTTGTTGTACTCGTGATACATATGTTCATATTGAAAATTCTCCTCATAGTTACACTGCATGGAAAACATTATCAGATTTGTATGATAAGAAACCTAAGCATAAGAAGATAGATATTCATATGCAATTGTTTACTTTGTCATTAGATGAGGATGGGGATATGGGAGAATATATGTCTAAGTTGAAAAATATCACTACTGAGTACACAAAGGCTGGTTTTGGAAAACTAGATGATGACCTCATAGTTACTGCTGCTTTGAAAGGACTACCAGGGTCCTATAGGAATTTTGTTGAAATGTTGCATGTCTCTGACAAGATCACAGGCATCACCTTTGATAAGTTGGTTGAGTTTCTCATCCAACGTGACCTCTCTCTACCCAAGAAATCCAAGAAAATAGAAGAAGCCCATGTTTTAGAGTCAAAGCCTAGTTCATCTTCATTTAGGTATCAAAACAATAGAGGAAACAGTTCTAGAGGGGGTCAAGGTTACAGAGGAGGCAGATATCAAAATAGAGGTAGGGGTCATTCAAATAATCAACAATATAATCAATCACATTCACATGAAACAAGTGATCGAGGACATGGTCACAATTCATATAGGGGCAGAGGTCGAGGTAGATCAGACATTCAATGTCATAGATGTGGAAAATTTGGTCACATTGCCTCACAATGTAGGATTCCTTTTGATAAAAGTTAGAGGCCACAAAAAGTGACTAAGACTAACTCTGCTCAGTATGCATATCATGACTATGATGAATCTAGTAATGTTGCCCATGAATTTGTATTCACTACTTTGGGGCACATTGATTATATTGAATATGAGGCTAGAGATGAGCTCACATATGTATGGGTTTTAGACACAGGAGCAACCAAACACATGACATTTAGTAGAGATTTATTTTGGTCTTATAAGGAAGCTTCTCTCTCTCCAGTTGCCTTAGCAGATAAGTCTATGCATACACCACTAGGACTTGGTTCTATTCGAATTCTTCTTCCTAATGGGTCTATAAAATACTTGGAGGATGTTTGGTATGTTCCCACATTGAATAAACACTTACTTTCTTTGGTAACTATTAGAAAGAAAGGTTATCAAATTGTGCTTGAAAATGGGCTCATTTACATCAATTCAGTGAAGGATAATTATAAAACCATGTATACAGGATATGAAGATGGAAACTTGGTTAGATTGCATTGTAAGGTGCTTCCTCCCAATATAAAACTTGCAACAATTGTTGACACAGGTACAGGTACTATGTCTACATAGCGGTTATGGCATCTCCGCTATGGACATTTGAATATCCACTCTTTAGTGGATTTGCAGAGATATGGTATAGTGAATGGGTTTCCCACTTTTCACAAAGACAGTATTCTTTGTGAGTCATGTGTTTTGGGTAAACAAAATCCAGAAAAATTTCCTAAACTGTCATCTTAGAGAGCTAACAGATGTTTACAGTTAGTTCATAGTGATGTATGTGACATGAAAAAGTCATCCATTAGTGAGTGTAGATATTTTGTCTTGTTTATTGATGACTTTTCTAGGATGACTTGGGTATTCTTTATGAAAAATAAATCTAAAGTTTTTGCTAAGTTTGTTGATTGGTTACACTTAGTCGAATAAGAAATAGGTTCACATTTGGCCACTCTTCATTCAGATAATGGAGGTGAGTATACCTCTAATGAATTTTTAGACTATTGTTGAGAACATGGAATTCATCGACAATATAGTAATGCTTATACTCCAAAACAAAATGGAGTATCTGAATGAATGAATAGAACTTTAGAGGGCACAGCACGTGCCATGTTGCACTATAAACAACTTGATGATAAGTTTTGGGCTGAAGCCATTGCTACTACAGTGTATTTGAGAAACATGTCCCCCACAGTTGCATTTTTGGGACAAACTCCATATGAGGCATGGTATGGGTTTAAACCCAAAGTTAAACACTTGAAAGTATTTGGATGTCTTTGTTTTGCTTTGGTTCCTCATAAACATATAACTAAGTTGGAACCATGAAGTTGAAAATGCATCTTTCTTGGTTATTCTGAAGATGAAAAGGGGTTTCGTTTTCTTGCATAGGATTTAGGCAAATTCATAGTGAGTTGAGATGTAATATTTGATGAGTTTGGGACTATGAACACTGCAAAAATTGATTCTCAACTTGATAGATTAGAGAGGAAAAATGCAAAAAGAGATAAGGGTTTGAATAATGGGGATAACTCTTTGAAGTTATGGTATGAAACTCAAATTCCTTCACTTTCCTCTCCTTCATCTATA
Organism: Torreya grandis; assembly: GCA_037957365.1. Lineage (NCBI taxonomy): Eukaryota > Viridiplantae > Streptophyta > Pinopsida > Cupressales > Taxaceae > Torreya > Torreya grandis. The sequence continues at coordinate 461,913 of JARHVA010001557.1, read as the reverse complement.
AGTTCACAGGTTGATGACTTAGAAATTGTTGAAAATTCTCTAAGTCCCCCTTTGAATGATGCACCTAATGAGAATTTTGGAGTCCCTAATTTGAATAATTTGTCTAAGTATCCAAAATGGGCTCAAAGCACTTTTTTTGACTTGATAGCAGATGAAGTTGGTTTAATAGGGCCTAAGAATTCTTGAAAATAGGTGAACTATGTTATGGTTGTTACTACTTCTTCCACTGAGCTATCCACTTTTGAGGAGGCATCTACTGAACATGTTTGGCAACAGGCAATGAAATGTGAGTATGATTCCATACTTAACAATAATACATGGGTTTTAGTTGATCCTCCTCCACATGTTAAACCCATTAGATGTAAATGGGTTTATAGGAATAAGTATAAATCAGAAGGCTCCATTGATAAACATAAGGCACAACTTGTTTCCAAAGGATGTGCACAACAAGAAGGTATTGACTATGAGGAAACATTTGCACCAACTGCCAAATGGCACACTATTCGTATGGTACTTGCCTTAGCAGCACAAAACGGTTGGAAAGTACATCAATTGGATGTTAAAAGTGCTTTTTTAAATGGTGATTTATAGAAAGAAGTCTATATGAAACAACCTCAGGGTTTTGAATAGGTGAGTGCTGAACACAAAGTGTGTAAATTGACAAAAGCTTTGTATGAGCTCAAACAGCCACCCAGGGCTTGGTATGAGAAAATGGATTCATACTTGAAATCCATTGGTTTTCATCATAGTGAATTAGATGATACTCTCTATTTTTGAGTGCAGGGTAAGAAAATGGTGATACTAGTTCTCTATGTTGATGACTTGTTTATTACAGGTAATGATGAAAACCATAACAAGTCTGTCAAGAAGGAATTAAAAGATGGGTTTGAGATGACAGATCTTGGAATTCTTCACTACTATCTAGGCATAGAGGTAACTTAGAAAGAGCATAGTATTTTCATTTCACAAACTAAGTATATTTCTAAGTTATTAGAGAGGTTTGGCATGAGTGATTGCAAACCTACCCTCACTCCCATGGAAAGTAACTTGAAATTGTCTAAGGATGATAGCAGTTCCTTTTTTGATGGAACCACATATAGACAATTGGTGGGAGGTTTGATATACTTAATGACTACCAGGCTCAATATTTCATTTTTAGTTGGAATTTTATCTGGGTTTATGCATGAGCCTAGAGAAATTCATTGGCATGCAGCGAAATGAGTACTTCGTTACCTTCAAGGAATGAATGTTGGGGAATCACTAAAACAACAATAGTTCTGATTCCACTTGTCAAGATCTTGCTCACCAATAGGAGAGCACAATATTATTACCTTGTATAAGCAACTAAACACAGAATTATACCAGATTGAATAAGTAACTAGAATTCACACATAGCACAGAATATGAGAGACAATACACACACTTGTATTAATACTCATATAGAAAGAAAATACAATAAATAAGATGCCACTTCTTCTCCACACCTCTCAGAGGATTCCCACACCTCAAGTGTTCAGCTATTCTCAATCAAGAGTCCACTCTCCTACCAAAAACGATCCCAACAACCAACTCACATATAGAATCGGTGTTCACCTCTAACTGAATAGTAATAACCCTGTCAGTACACCAAGCACTCTAAAGTACTTCAAGTTGATCTCCCATGAACTTGCAACCTGCAATTCAATAGACCATACTTACACATGTAGATCTTCTGTGAGCTTGCAACAACCTGCAACTCAATGATCTTACACTTGGAAGGAGCTTCCTTGCCTTCCTCTCTTACACACTAAAGAATCTCTTCCTTGAATCCTTGATTCTTAGATTCTTAGATCCTTAGATCCTTAATTACAATATAGCCCATGATTCTATTATATAGATCTCATGCATACACAAATTAGACATCTAATTACAATAATTAGATCCGTAGCTTGAGACTATAATTAGCCCTTTACATGCAAACACTTGGTTCATTAACGAACTATTCGTGAACTGGCAGTTCTAGAACCACACAGGCGACCGACATCGGTCCCTGTCTGTCTAGATGTTGCCAACGTTGGCTGACCTTTTGACGACATCGGTTGCCTTCAATCCACACGTGCCGATGTCGGTTGGCTTTTGCACCATACTCTACCGACACCGGTCTTCTTGGAACTCAGCAACACTTTGGCAATGTCCTCCATGTTTGCAATGGTTGAAACTTTTAGCTCCACAACCTAACAATCTCCCACTTGGAGATAAATAGCTGCAATTGTACCTATACCTATACTCTATCTAATCTGTATCCTAACTTGTATCCCTCTTCAAGCTCAACCCCTGAAGACCAACCACCACAACACTTGTGGTGAACCTCCTATCATCCAAATCACCTGCCACATCCACATCTACTAACCATGTAGAAAAGAAACTAAACCTTGCATAGCAAGTGTACCTACTGCTGGTCCTTCTCATATACTTGAGAATCCACTAAACTGCCAGTCAGTGCTACTTTCTCGAATTGACTCCAAACTTGTGACAACTCCCACTGCTTGGGAAAACTCAGGTCTAGTACATACCATGCACTTAACCTCATTATGTGAATCAGGACCCTGTTCTGTGAACTGTCCAACCATCGGTGTGCTCACCGGTCTCACACAATCATCTTGAGACAAAATCAACCTGTGACCTTCCATGCCCCTAGAAAACACTTATGCCAAAGAATTTTCTGCTCCAAATTCCTTATGACACTCCACTTGAACTAACTTTACCTTAGCTCAGCAACCCTGCATGTGTAACCTTGAAATCAAGCAAACACACAACATACAGTAACAAGATGATGTCGCGACTCATCATCCACCTAGTAAAGAGAACCACAGTAGTTACTCTGACATTGACTAAAGCCATGCTTTGTCATCCACCTGTCAAACCCTGTACCACTATCCTGCAGCTACCTCAAGACCATACACCTTGGCCTTCTGTCTCACGTATCCATTTCTGCTCTTCTTCATCCTGAACATCCATTCATCTCTAGTGCTTAACCTAGCTGGCAACTCCACCAAAAAATTCCCGTTTGGTTCTCCTCCAAGGAATCACATTCCTCATCCATGCCTAGCTCCCACTGTTTCCTGGATCTACCTGCTCTACTTCTTTAACAACTTCCTGGTTCTTGACCTTCAGTGAGAAACAAGTAGTGTAAAGAAGGGAAATGATGAATATGAGGCTTACTTACCACTTCAGTCCTCCTTATGGGCCCTTGAGACTCCTTGACATCTTGCTGTCAGCCCAAAATCCGTCTCAGTGACCGAAGCCGGTCACGTCTCAGTCTACACCCGACCGACATCAGTTTCATGCGATTGTCTCCTTGCCGATGTCAGTTTCCCCTGGCTGACACTGGTAGATATCTATCCTGAGTCACTGAAGTCGGTCTGCACATAGCCGATGTCAGTCCCTGTCTGGACACCGACATCAGTTTTCCAGTCAACGTCGGTCTCTGTGTTTCACTTGAGAGAAATGACTTTTTCTTGTGAGCTCTTTTTGGAACAAAACCTTGTCCAAATTACCCTTGCTCTACTCAGAATTCCTCAGCCCCTGTGACTGATACCTATCCGTCATCTTCTCCTTGAAAACCAAGGCTTTTCTATTCTTGTCACTAACATCGGATTTCTCAAGAAATGTAACTTTATTCTTCTGCATATAGAAACCATGATCCATGCTCTTCATATCTGAAGGCATACCCTTTGACTCAAGAACATGCATCTCCTTCTTATCCATGTGACCAAGCCTATTAAGCCACAGCTCTGAATCTATAGCTGAAGTAGATAAACCAGAAAGAGAATCAGTAATACGAGTAGATAGATAAAGCTTACCTACTTTCTTACCTCTAGCTACAACAAGTGCACCCTTGGAAACCTTCCAAGAATCCACTGTGAGAGTTACTGTGCAACCCTCTTCACCCAAATTTCCAACTGAAATCAAATTCTGCTCCAGGAATGGGACATGCATGACCTCCTTCAACACCCATGTGTTGCCCATCTACAGTTTCAGCTTCACTTTCCCTTTGCCAACCATCTGACAAGGCTTACCATCCCCTAAATAAATTTCTCCAAAGTCTCCCTGGACATACTCATGAAAAAATTCCCTATTTGGGGATGCATGACAAGAAGCACCAAAATCTAAAATCCAAGATTCTACTTTATCCAAAGAACATACCAGAGCATCCTGTGTAACATATTCTGCAACATCTCCTTCTTCTTCATGTCTTTCATGCTGATCTACAAATGATCTGCAATCTCTTTTTAGGTGTCCTTGCTTGCCACACTTCCAGCAGGTTATTCTGCCATACCTGGATTTGGATCTCCTGCCTATCTTCGACTTTGATCTCCCATGCTTGATCTTCTCTCTTTGCCTTCCTCTGCCTTCAACACTCAAAGCAATCCCTGATGATTCACCTGTGCTTTTCTTGCGTATCTCTTCATTCAAGATCACACTCACAACATCATCCACTTTTAAGATTTTTGAAGCAGACGCAGTATTGCTAACTGCCATTACCAAACTCTCCCAACTTTTAGGTAATGAACACAAGATTAAGAGAGCCTTAATTTCATCATCAAAATCAATATTGACTGAACTTAACTAGTTTACCAAACAATGGAAATCACTAAGATGACTATGTATAGATCCATCATCCCACATTTGCAAATTAAATAGTTGCTTCATAAGAAATACCTTATTTAAAGTGGAGGGCTTTTCATATAAATTTGCCAAAGATTCCATCAACTCTACCGTTGTCTTACACTGTGATAAGTTTGAAATCATAGACGATGCAAGACTCAATCTTACAAATCCCAGAGCCTTCTAATCAAGAATATTCTATTCTTCATCTTTCATATCTGTGGGCTTGCATGCAACCCCACCCAACGGTAAGTAAAAATCTTTCTGATACAGATAATCTTCTATCTGCATCCGCCATACTTGGTAGTTATTGCCATTAAACTTCTCCATTCGTAGTCTACTTACATCTGCCATTGCTATACTCCCACTCAAACAGAAGCACCTATGAGTAATCTGTAATCAACACACTAACCAGATCTCAACCAACCTGTTAGTAAACCCAACCAAAAAGCTCTGATACCACTTGTTGGTATCATCACAAGAACCTACAACCAGGCTCTGATACCACTTGTTGGGGAATCACTAGAACAACAGTTATGATTCCACTTGTCAGGATCTTTCTCACCAATAGGAGAGCACAATATGATTACCTTGTATAAGCAACTAAACACGGAATTATTCCAGATTGAATAAGTAATTAGAATTCACACATAGCACAGAATATGAGAGATAATACACACACTTGTATTAATACTCATACAGAAAGAAAATACAATAAAGAAGATGCCACTTCTTCTCCACACCTCTCAAAGGATTCCCACACCTCAAGTGTTCAGCTATTCTCAATCAAGAGTCCACTCTCCTACCAAAAATGGTCCCAACAACCAACTCACATACAAAATTGGTGTTCACCTCTAACTGAATAGTAATAACCCTGTCAGTACACCAAGCACTCTAAAGTACTTCAAGTTGATCTCCCATGAACCTGCAACATGCAATTCAACAGGCCATACTTACACATGTAGATCTTCTGTGAGCTTGCAACAACCTGTAACTCAATGATCTTACACTTAGAAGGAGCTTCCTTGCCTTCCTCTCTTGCACACTAAAGAATCTCTTCCTTGAATCCTTGATTCTTAGATTCTTAGATCCTTAGATCCTTAATTACAATACAGCCCATGAGTCTATTATATATATCTCATGCATACAAAAATTAGACATCCAATTACAATAATTAGATCTGCAGCTCGAGACTATAATTAGCCCTTTACATGCAAACACTTGGTTCGTTAACGAACTATTCATAAACTGGCAGTTTTGGAACCACACAAGTAACCAACATCAATCCCTATCTATTTGGATGTTGCCGACGTCAGCCGACCTTCTGCCGACATCGGTTGCCTTCAGTCCACACGTACCGATGTCGGTTGGCTTCTGCACCATACTCTGTCGATGCCAGTCTTCTTGGAACTCAGCAACACTTTGGTAATGTCCTCCATGTTTGCAATGGTTGAAGCTTTTAGCTCCACAACCTAACAATGAAAACATATGGCCTTGAATACCGCAGTAACAAGAACTTCAAACTTATTGGATATTGTGATGCAGATTTTGGTGAATGTGTGGATGACAGAGTGTCAACCATAGGATACACTATGCATATGGGTTTAGCTGCCATTGCTTGGTGTTGTAAGAAGCAGGATATAGTGGCAAATTCATCAGTAGAATCAGAGTATATTGCAGCATGGGATGCTTCTAGAGAAATTGTTTACCTTCGTCATATTCTTGAATATATTTAGGTTTCTCAATTTGCTCCTACACATTTATACATTGATAATCAGAGTGCAATCAAGATGTCCAAGAATCCAGTGTTTCATGCCAAAACAAAACATATGGATGTCAAATATCATTATCTGTGAATGCTGGTGGCAAAGAAAACTCTTGATCTAATATATTTCCCAACTGCCAATCAGACAGTTGATATCTTCACAAAACCCCTTGACATAATCAAATTTGAAAAATTTAGAAAAATGTTTGGTATGTGTCCAAAGACCTAACTTTGGATCATAGGGGGGTTTGTTAGGACTTGTTCTAAAATCTTAACGTTAGGTTAAATTTTTGGTAGAAGTTAAATTACTATTGTAAATGGGGCATGCATCTTTTATAAAGACACCCCCATAAAATAAACTTAGTTTAATTATTAGGTAGTTTTTATGTTTTATATTTATTATTTAGATTTACTTTACTGGTTTTTTTCCCATATTTAGTTGGCTATAGGATTAGTTGTTTTTACCGATCATTGGTAAAAACTATATAAATCCATGTTTGCATTGTGAAAGGGTTAATGGAGTAAAGGCACCCTTATGTACTTGTTTTTTTGAAATATTAATAAAATACTTGTGCACACGCACTAAGCGGGGACAAGGTTCAACCTATTTTGATTCTGAAGTTATCACATTCTTACCAATTTCTTGAGGAACATCATTTTGGATAGTGGGTACCTCTTCTTCACCTTGTGTTGCAGGTTGATCATCATCATCTTCTATAAAGCATGGAAATTCATCAATAAACTCAAGGTATAATTATTATTGTCTTACCATTGAAGTGTCTTCTTCCCCAAAAATCTCTATTTTGTTTCCATGTCATAGCTCCTTCCTCAAGCTCAAATATTGATCCACTATGGTGAAAAGGTGTGCCAATGACAATATCTTCATCATCACTGCTTGAGTTATCATCTTCAACATGTTCAAGGAACTCATATATGGTAGAATCATCCTCCAAATATTAATGAGTCTTAGGAACAATCATCTCATGTGAAGGCAATAGAGAAGAAATACTAAATTGTAATCCTTTAGGTGTTTTTTCAACCTTGTTCATATAGTTATCTTCCTCTTAAAAGTTCATTAAACTGATACTTTGGTTGCTACCTTCTCCATGAGTATCCCTTTGCATGAGATTTTTTTCTTCTGATGTGATACAAGTAGTATCTCTTTCTTGTGCCAATAAGGCTTGACAACTTACTCCACCATCATATACAAACTAACCTTGAGATTGTCCCTAATGATCCAAATGCTCCTTTCCTTAAACCAGGTTAGCATGTACTGGAAAAATAGCCCTTATGGATGGAATGGAATTATTATTATAGATATTGGGCTCCTTATTGAAACCTTATTGACATTTTCCTCCTCCTTGGTAATTATATTGGGGTGGGGGTCCATAATTTTATGAAGGACAATGTTAGGGATTGGGTGGATTACTAGCATACAATTGAGCTTGTTTGAGTTGGGCTTGTAATAACTGAATCATTTCATATTTGTATATAGTATTATCCTCCTTCTTTGGAAAGGTTATAGACTTGTAATTAGCATTGGGAACTTTTGCTACACTTGGAGTTTCAACTGAACTATGAGACAACAAGGGCATAGACACTCTTAGGGGTAATTTACTAGCTTGTATCAAACTATTATTAGCTTCAATATCTATCTCATATGCATTAGGTAGAGTAAATCCTCCCATTTATTACAACATTACTACCACATTAGTTCCAATTTCCTTGAGATAGGTAGGGAATACAAAAATTAGAGGAGGCTTCATGATAGGTGGAAATCTATACCATGTACTTTAAAACCTTTAATTGAAATCCCCCATATATACATTAGGACCTCTCCTTATCACATTTAGCTAATGGATTATTTCAATGTGATCAATCTAATTCTCAAAACTATTCACCAACAACTCTCTAAAATCATCCCAATTAGTAATGTAACAAGCTCCCAATGTCTTATACCAATCAAGTGTTTTACCTTTTAGAGACATGTCAAGTAGTCTAATAGCTATGTTATCTTGAGTGATATTATGAAATTTACAAAAATTTGAGATGTCCCTAATGTGCTCAGATGGGGTAATAGGTCCCTATCCATTGAAATTAGGGAGACTTTTGGTAGCATTGGGAGTGATAGCATCATATGTAGGAAGATTAATTGGATTTTGGGTGTTGAATACTAGGAAAAGATGTTGCCTAGCCATATCTTCTTCCTAAATACTCTACTAGAAGATGATCTAGTAAATACCATGAAGTAAAATGTGAATAACTTGATCTAAAATGATATATTCTCACCTTTTGGGGTCACCAAATGCTGGATTAGAAACACTTCTGCAACCTTGGGCTTGTCAAGACTAGTATTCACCTTGACATGGAGACAATTAGGACCAATTATCCCATCAGGTGTGCCATAAATGTTTCCATAAAAATTTTCACACTAGTAAACTCTATTAATCTCCTAAAATTTTATTAAACATTTAATCATCTATCAATTTATGGGTAACTTGTAAGAGAGATGAATCTCTAGGATTGAAGGGCTAACCCCCTAGATATGTCTTGATGTATCTATCACCAAATATAATTATTAATTGTATGCAAAGGGATAGGAATTGCAAGAAAATAAAATATCCTATGGGGTGATACACCATGAATATCTACACAATATTATCATACCAATACACTAAGAGACAAGATTCACAAAACTAGCCTCTACCTCTCAAAGCACTCTAACACTAACATTTCAAGCATGAAGGTGGAATACATGAAATAATATTCAAGGTGAGTTAACCAAAGATAATTTTTAGACACTAAGGATACCATTACACTTTAAAAATAGACTCATACACTTAAGCACACTTCATGTGACCTGTTACAATGAAACAACGTGCACTAGACATGAAAGGATTAAGAAGAAGCAAGGATTGATATCCATCACTAAACTTTCCACTATACATATTTTCACACACTTAGACAATATATTTTGTAGGATCAAAACCATATTGCATATCTTATCTCAAAATAAAAATACAATATCTAACTAGCAAGACTTTGCCATACTAGTTATGTTCTCCTTACAATAGCTAAAATGGCTCACATTTATATAACTTGGAAGAAGAGAGAGAAGAATGAGGATGAAGAGTCACAAGGACAAGTGTCCAAATGTGAATATCAATTACATTTCATGTAAAATTATGTGGAAGAGAGTTAAATAACTGATATGAACATGTGTACATCCCAAATTGAACACCTTTCTCACATGTGGCATTGAAACTCTTCAACAAACATCTTCTTAATCATTCCCTATTAGAAACTGCCTTCATCATGGGCTTCCTTGAGCATTAAAAAATAAATTAAGGAAAAGTGTTTCATTTGTATTGAGGAGAGGGAGTTACAAAGAGGCCTCCACATGCATTATAAGTTTTCCTAATCATGGATATTCTCTTACACAAGTACAATCATCATCTACCACAATGATTACTCTCAAATAATAATTTCTTGATAATTAACATTATCACCTTCTTATCCTCCTTAAATTATCCATGCCATGGATCTCATGACACATGGTGGGGCACTTCATACACTTGGCACCATTAGACATACCTTAAAAGGCCTTCAAGCTTAAGTTTTCATGTTTTTCACTATGTCACTTGAGATGTCACTTTAGACTAGCTAAAGTGAAAGGAATAAAAATGACACTTGTGAATATTTAAAATATATAAAAATGATATATATATTTTTTTTAATTTCTAATTTACCCCCCCCCCAAGTGATTGGTATCCCATGATCATCTTCAAGACCTATAAAACACAAGAAAATGTCAAAGAAATATGCTTCTTGCTCCACCTATATGGATTCCATACAATATAATTCCATTTATTTTAGCTTCATGAATATGTAAAAAACTTATATTCATCACTCATGGTCAAATTCATCCATTTGGATGCACTTTTAGTCTCATTTCTTCCATCGGGTCCACAAACAGGGTTTGGGAGGGTTTTGAGTGCACTAGCCCTCTTAGCCTTTATTCATAAAGGATACACGTTATGATTATATAGAAATGACACTAAGGGATTATTATGGACCTTATAATCTTCCCTAAAAACCTCAATGTCTCATGTAAAGCACCATGAACTTTCCAAGCATTTGTACTTGGCATTCGAGCTCTTTTTATGCATTATGTGAGGGTTTGGGAAGTTTCAAGCCAAGAATTGTTTTTATGATGATTATATTATCTAATTAAGGTTTTAAAAAATTTATATTAATCAAAAAAACATTTTACCACAATTTTAATATCTCCTCAAGAGCTAAATATTAAACCTGAGCCTTGTTTGACATTAGGCTTAGACCTTGCCAATAGGTCTGCTTGCACCTTTGACCCAAAAATGAGGTTCTAATAGCTTTATTTTCATATTATTAGTTTTAAAACCTATTTAATATTACCATAAACATTATAAAATCACTTTGGATACTTATCCAAGGTCCAATTTGAAAATTACCATCCTTACTGAGCTATTTGCTTACCATTCCTTGCCATGGTGACTGCAACCTTTGTAGTGTAGGGTACCATGTTTGCCCTCAAAGATCCTAGAAAGGTTTTTTTTATATTTTAATATATGTGTTACAGCTTATCTGGTCGTAATTAATGTTTATCTTGGCCTTTGGCTCATCATTTTCTCACAAACTGCCTGTGTTTTGCATAGGAAAATTGCCCTTGTTCTGAGACAGAATATGGGATATCTACCCTTTTTATTCATCAAATAATGGTGTTATAAATGGTATAATGGGTCCAAAGGATTTTTTTTACCACATTTTAGATTATAAATCATCCATTTGACCCTCTAAAACCTTCAAAATCCAAGATAGACTCCTAGGGAAAGTCTGTATGTAGGGGTTTTGAAGAATGACTATGTTTGGTCTGAGAGACACTCTTATTTGGTATATTTGCATGGATTGGGATTTTTTATTTTATATATAGGATCCAAATTAATCTTAAATAACCATTATTCCATGATTTATACTCGTTGCATCATTATATAGGTCATTTATCTACCACAACACTGCCTTTTGCTCACTGTCTAATTGAGACAGTCACCTATATTGCATGTTGGTTATCACGGTGATGTTGGTCATGGTTTGTGGACCTAATTTTCATGTTATATGTCATGAGACTCTCATAATTATATTAATTCACTTATAAACCCTTAATTGATATCAATTATATGTTTAGGTCTTTAACTAGGACACCCCTACCTTGATTGTAATAGTCATTATTTTACCCCTGTAGGTGTATCCTTGGCAGGAATTAGACCTTGTAGATGTTTCATAAGGATTACTCATGATATCAAAGATTATTATTATTTATTTGAGATCCATTTTTTTTCTTTGGAATACATTATATCTCCACATAAACCTTCTTTTCATCTCAATATTTATCTTAGTTGTAGGTGGCATTTCTCAGGCCTGTAAGTGCATGTGTGGAGTCTCTCCCCTTTAGTTTTGATGTGAAAAACATATTGAATTCAATTTAAGGTCACACAATCCTTATTTGAACCAAAATTATTACCTTATAACCTTAAAAACACCATGCATAATTCAAATTAGATCACTATCTAAAATATTGGTTGTAGGTGTTTGTTTTAGGCCTGTTGTATAGACAAGGGGGTTGCTTAGGAGGTCTCAAAACATCAAATTCTACCTTGTCTCTATCATATTGGCTTAGGATTACCTATTGAACCATTTGGTATGATTTAAATTTGATGTAATAGTTTATAATTATCAAATTTAAGTGCAATGTCACTTTTCAATCAACACCCTATAGACTTCACTGCCCTTTAATAGTGGTTTTTGGCCATTTTTAGACCTTGAAAACTCCCATCTCCACTCATCTTTTGCTCCTAAAAATTGGAATATTTTTTATGTGGATAGGGATAAAAGTTAAACATATTATAATACTTAAAATCCATCATGATCTCATTGTTTAAAAACCACAAAAACACCTAGGAGCTTTGTTTTGTCCATTTAGGAACTGTGAGTCCAATACAGTCCATTGCCTTCCCTAGTTAGTTTTAGACTTTTATGATAACTTGACACCTTACACAATATTTTAATGTTAAATTTTTCATGTGATGGGTTCAAAATGGATTCCATCATGTGTTTCATCATGCATGCCTCCATATAAACCTCCTGGAGCTCTTGTATAAGGTAGTTGTAAGTGTTATTCTACAAACAAGGCAGTGAACAAGAGAAAGAGGATAATTTGCCTTGAAGATTATGTTGATATGATATTATCATATGATAATTAAAATAAAAAAATTTAAAAAAAAATAATACAATCACACTAAACATCCCATGGATCTCCTTCTATGTGTAGATAACACATATTATACATCTGACATGCAAACTTCAGAAGCAAGTGTACTTTGGGAAATCTCCCTCAAGGACATCAAGAGAGAAAGTTTTGGGTGATTATAACACCATGGATATGGCCTATTACAGCCTAAAAACACTCCATACAAATCACATAGCTTCATAAATCTCTAAAAATAAGAAATAGATGAAAACATATACCCATCTTGAATGCAAGTGCATAAAAAACTGCCTAGAGTGTTAGCAATGGTTCATAAAGGAAGATAAAAAAATTTTAGAAATAATACTATGAAAATTAATTATACTAATATTTATATCCATCCCCAAAATTATTCCTCCAAACTCTATTTGTACAGCCCATACCAAGCGTTTGAATTTGACCTTCCTTGGCTTGCAAAGAGAAAATGGAGGAAAATAAGTTACATATGAAATTTTTGGAATAATAATTGAAAAAAAACATGTAAATTGGTGTGTTAAGGTTAATATTCAAAAACCCCACGTTTTTATGTGCAAGTGAACTCAAGGAGTCTGTACAAGTGCCCAAAAAGGCCTATTTTAAAGGAAAAAACTACCATTTTCTGATCATAACAGATTATCTAGCTTCCATATGATATATTATGACATAATTTGACCTCCTCCACGTTTATTTCCACCTTGGTGAAAAAATTGATAGCTCTACCAACCGTACAAGTCAATTTATAAGTTAAAAATGTGACCAAATGACCCTTTTTGCATGTGAAACTTAGTAAGTGGCCCATTTATGACTTTTAGACAGATTGAAACAAATAAAAGACAATTTTATGATGTTTTAAAAATAAATTGAGCCTTTGAATAATTTTTAATAGTTTTGACTGAGGTTGACTTTAGTTGACTAGCCTTACAAGGAGGGTGAACTTCAACAAGGACTAGGGGAAGGATAATTAGGACATCTAGGACAATAGGAGACGCCATAGGACATATGAAACCTTATTAAAAATTTAAAAATATTAAGGGTTTACTTAAATTTGACTTGAGGTCAAATTTGGTCAACATTATCTCCAAGGAGATATCTCGAAAGAAAATTCCAATAGTGTGCATTAGTGTTCTTTCCAAATAACAAGTTATCATGATTATATCTAATCTATTTCAAAGACCTTCGAAATAAAAATGGAAGGTATTCTAAGATAGGAGATACCTTAAAATAAAATTCTAATTGTTTTCATGTTCAAGGTATCTCCTAGGAGATACCTCACCATAATTACAATTGCTTCTACAAATTATGCTCATTCAGACCTTTTGATTGATTTGGGTCACTTCAAGTGGTTTCATCATTTAAGTATTCCCTCCTTGATCTTCCCTAACATTAAAATGGTGGGATTAATTTTTTTTAGATGGGTTCTGACATCAATATAATTAGAATAATCAAATCAATCTATTAGAGCTTTGTCCTGGTGCTAACTACTATTCACTAGTTTGTTGTAGCGTACAACAATGGAGAGAAAGGTCCCTTTCATGTAGTTGGTCCCAAAGATGAAACCATTGAAGTATACATGTTTTCTTTAGTGGTATCCTTTGAAATTTTAGATTTAGTTTGAACTGGACCATGTTCAAAATTAGTTCCATGCCTTTTATTTACCTTGCCATTTCAAAATTGCTTTATCAACCTTTATCTAAGTCACCTAGGCTTACTTTCATTTGGTTGATCATAATAAAATAGCTCAAATCATTGATCTCTTGACTCATCTCATTATTTTGATCTACCTGATGATAATGAACATGATCCGTACATCCTCTACTAGGATTCACATGATTATACCACTTGTCAATCATGCCTTTGCACTCAGGGTTTGCTAACTCCTTAGATTTCTCACGTGTCATTGATCTTGAATATATGATTGAATGAGAGACATTGATATATCTAGACCCATTAACTCATCAATCATTTTTCATCATTGGATCTTTTTTATGGATGAATTCAGATCATTGGATTTAATTGGATCTACTATTTGAAAATAAATGGCTACTTCACAAGCTCAAATTTGACATCCGTGTAATCATATTTGATGTCTAGGTGAATGTATTTTAAGTCTATGTGACCGTCACTAGAATATTAAAACCTAAATGGTCATTTTTCATGGTTTGAATTTGACATTTGTGCACCCATCAATTGATGTGCATAACTATCAATCTATGGATCACAAATTCCCTAGTCTATTTCTTTTGGACCTTTTACTAGACATTTGTTGTGAGATTTGTGTCTCAGCCACTTTATTTGAAGGAATATATTTTTGGATCTTTTGTATTAGACAAAATGTTATGGGAAATTATTATAGGACAATTTCTTAAAAAAATTAAGTCTACTCTTTGCCTTGGATAATTTATTGTGAACAAAATGTCCAAAAGAATTCATCTATTTAGGATTTTTTCTCGGTCACTTTTGTTGAAAGAATTCATACTTAGTATTTTTCCTCAAAATAAATTTTCCAAAAAAATTATCCCCCATGTACCTTTTGTTGGAAATTTTGTCTTCAACCTTTTTGATTTCGAACAACATTTGTGACCTTTCAAGAATTTTGTTTTGGACTACTTTCCCAAATAAATGTCCCTTCAAGACTTTGTCTATGGTACTTTCTTGAAAGAAATATCCCTTTGGTAAAATTGTATCAAGCCCTTTGTTGAATAAATGACCCTTTGGGACTTTGTCATGAGATAATTTCTTGAAAAATAACCCTTCAAGAAAATTATCTAGGACACTTTTCTTGAAAAATACCCTTTGGGATTTTTTCTGGTCCACTTTGTCAAAATATGATCCTTCAAGAAAAGTGTTTTGTACTTTTATCTGACTAAAATGACCTTTATCCTTTATTTTGGACAAAATATCTACAAGAATTTATGTCTTAGGGCCTTTTGTTTCAAAAACAATATCTGAAATAATTCCTGATGCTAAGCCAAAAACCTAAAAGAAATTTCTTGAATTAATTCCAACACTTAGCCAAATAAAGTGGAATAATTTATTTGATGGAATTATGCCTTATAATTTTGTTGTAAACAATGTGTGGAATAATTTCTCTAAGAAATTTGAATGCAAACTTAGGCTTTTCCATACCTATTCTTGAAACTACTTATCAACATGAAAACTTGCCACTTACATGTATGATTTTAAAATGACCCCTAAAACACCAAATGATACAAGGACTAAGTTGCAACATACCCTATGACATTATATAAAGTTCCTATACAATATTATGACTATAAGGGTTGATCCATTGTGGCTTGTGGGGAAAAATGGTCAACATGTTTGGTGATATACTAGGGGTGGCATACTTGTTGTGCCATGACTAATTGCCTAATCCTATCCATTGGGATATGGAGTTACAAGTATATAGGAATGACATAAAAACTACCTTTGTAATGCACCAAACAATAGAAAAGACAAAGAAGAAGTAACACACAAGATAATAAACTAAGAAAAGACACACTTGTGATTTAAGAGAACTTATTCGAACACAACATGATAAGAAAGGAAACACACACCTAACCTAATATTTAAAAAAGAGACCTTCATCTCTCAATATCAGGGTTTTAAATGTATCCCATTCATATGAATAAATAGTTCTTCTCCATTCATCCTTACTAACTTAAAGGAGTTGATTTGCATATGCTTTGTGATGACATACAGTCCGCTCCATAGGGTATAAAATTTGGTATGCCTCCTTGGTTTTTATCTATCTTCATCTCATTTAAATACTATGTCACCTTCCTAAAATGATCTTGGAGTTACCCTTTTGTCAAAATACCTCTTAATCAATATCTGGTGATGCTCCATGGCCTGATGAGATTTACCTCTAGTTGCTTACAACTCAATTAATTATGTCAATCTCACTTACATTAGAGTGTTTTCAGGCAACTCTAGTTGATGTGCTAACTCTAAGGTAGTCAGCTCTTGATAGATAGAAAACCTACCCTCCCTTCCATAGATAATCACAAAAGGATATTTCCATATTGACCTTTTGGGAGTTATCCAATCAACCCACAAGGTTGTCTTCAATTTGGTGTGCCAATATCTTTGGTTATGCTCCAATATTCTACTAATGATTCTGATCAGGTTCTTGTTAGTAAATTCATCCAACCTATTACCTTGAGGGTAATAGTTATATGAAGTTCTCAATAATATACCATTACTATTGGCCCAATTAGCTATCCTAACACCCATAAAAGCAATAACATTATCTAAAATAATAATAGGAGTGTTAAACCTTATTATGATGCTCTCATAGAACTCAACATGGAAGGTATTCTAAGGCCCTTCAAGGTATCTCCTAGGAGATACCTTTAAATAAAATTACAATCATGTGCATGTTCAATGTATCTCTTAGGAGATATCTCAAAAGAAAATTCCAATAGTGTGCATTAGGGTTCTTTCCAAATAAAAAATTGACATGGTTATATAAAATACTTTGCAAGGACCTTTATAATGAACATGGAAGGTATTCCAAGGCCCTTAAAGGTATATCCTAGGAGATACCTTGAAATAAAATTCTAATTGTGTGCATGTTGAAGGTATCTCATAGGAGATATCTCAAAATAAAATTTCAATAGTGTGTATTAGTGTTCTTAACAAATAAAATATTGTCATGGTTATATCAAATCCTTTGCAAGAACCTTTTAAATTGAAATGGAAGGTATTTTTAGGCCCTTAGAGGTATCTCCTAAAAGATACCTTTAAATAAAATTCCAATCATGTGCATGTTTAAGGTATCTCCTAGGAGATACCTCGAAAGAAAATTCCAATCATGTGCATCAGGGTTATTGTCAAATAAAAAGGTGTCATGGTTATATCAAATCCCTTGAAAGGACCTTTGTAATCAACATGAAAGGTATTCTAAATCCCTTTGAGGTATATTTTATGAGATACCTTGAAATAAAATTCTAATTGTGCACATGTTTAAGGTATCTTCTATGAGATATCTCGTAAAAAAATTCCAATCGTGTGCATGTTCAATGTATCTCTTAAAAGATACCTGGAAATTAAAATTTCAATCATGTGTATGTTCAAGGTATCTCTTAAGAATTACCTAAAAATAAAATTCCAATTATTTTCATGTTCAAGGTATCTATGAGGAGACCCTTTGAAAGTACTACAAATCCCTTCAAGGTAATCCCCTAGGAGATACTTTGAAAGAAAATTCCAATCATAGGGGATGAGTTATAGGAGATGACACACGGGGGTTAACATACCTAATCCTTCATAGATGTTAACCACATGCACCCCATACCTTTCCACATCTATAATTTTGTATCATGTATCATTTTTTTCCAATCAGTATAACTTG
The DNA here is from genome assembly GCA_037957365.1 of Torreya grandis. Classification (NCBI taxonomy): domain Eukaryota; kingdom Viridiplantae; phylum Streptophyta; class Pinopsida; order Cupressales; family Taxaceae; genus Torreya; species Torreya grandis. The sequence continues at coordinate 443,829 of JARHVA010001557.1, read as the reverse complement.
CATCTCATCCGCTGCCTCCCCACAACTATAATTTTGTATCATGTATCATTTATGTCTAATTAGTACAACTTACAACTCATCCCCATACAAACTTTTACTGATGCATGAAATTAATAGGCCTCAGATAAATGTTTATCATTTAAGAGTAGCTATTGTATATTATGGCTTGGGCTAGTGAAGTATCTAAGGCATCTATAGCACACACATAGAAAACTACATCAAAGAAAACACTAGTACATATTCAGAAATATGAATCAATTTCAACTTAATCATCCTAATCACTATATGTTGTTGGGGCACCTAGAACATAAATGTTTTGATACCACTTGTCAAGATCTTGCTCTTCAATAAGAGCACAATATGATTACCTTGTATAAGAAACTAATCACGGAATTAAACCAGAATTAACAAGTAATTAGAATTCATAAATGACACAAAATATGAGAGACAACACAAACTGTATTAATACTTATCTAGAAAAGAATAAAATAAAGAGACGCCACACTCTTCCACACCTTTCAGGCTTCCCACACCAAGTGTACAGTAATTCTCTTCAAGAGTTCACTCTCCTACCAAAAATGGTCCCAACACACAACTCAAACACAGAGTTGGTGTTCACCTCCAACCAGTCAATAATAACACTGCCAGTACACAAGCACTCAAAGTACTTCAAGTAGATCTACCATGAGCTTGCAACAACCTACAACTCAAATGACCTTACTTACACATGTAGAACTTCTCCCAGATCTTGCAATAACTTGCAGATTAACCTGTTCTTACAATTGGAAGGATCTTCCTTGCCTTCCTCTATTAGCACTAATTACAATACATGCCAATGGGTCTATAAATAGATCCCATACTAAACCATAACTTAGACTTCTAATTTACAATAATTAGACACGTAGCTCAAGACTCAAAATAGCCTTTAACATGCAAACAAATAGTTCAATGAACTAACTATTCATGCAATGAATAGTTCTGGACCGCACAAGAGGCCGACGTCGGTCCCTGTCTGACTGGAGGTGACCGACATCGACTGACTCTTGCTGATGTCAGTTGACCTTCTATTCAACCCTAATCAATGTTGGACACACTGTCGACACCAATATCCATGGAAATCAGCAACCTCCTCCATGTTTGCATCAGTTGAAGCTTTTAGCTCCACAACCTAACAATTTCCCACTTAGAGATAAATAGCTGCAACTGTACCTATACTTGTACATCATCTAGTTTGTTTTTTGGATTTGTATCCGTCTTCAAGATCACACTTGAAGACCAACCACCACAAATCTTTTGGTGTAACTCCTATCATCCAAATCACCTACCACATCCGCATCTACAACTCATGTAAAAAATAACTTGACCCTGCTTAGCATGTGCACCTGCTGTTGGTCCCTCTCAGATACCTACAAATCCATTGAACTGCCCTCTAATGCTTCTTTCTTGGATTGACCCCAAACTTGCTAACAACACCCACTGCTTGGGCAAACTCAGGTCTAGTACATACCATGCACTTAACCTCATTATGTGAATTAAGACACTGCTCATAGAACTGTCCAACCATCAGCGTGCTAACTGGTTTCACACAATCATCTAGAGACAAAATCAACCTGTGACCTTCCATGTCTCTAGAACACACTCATGCTAAAGAATCTTGTTGCTCCTAGATTCCTCATGACACACCTCTAAACTAGTTTTACCTTTAGTTCAACAACTCCCTGCATATGTGACTCTGCAATAAGCACAACATATAGTAACATGATAATGTAGCTAATATTATCCAACCTGGTAAAGAGAAACACAATGATCAAACCTCCATTGTCCTATAGCTAACTCAAGACCATATACCCTGGCCTTCCATCTCACGTGTCCATTCCCACTCTTCTTTATCCTGACAATCCATTCATCTTTTAGTTGCTTTCTTTCAGCTTGTAACTATACCAAAAAACCCCTGTTTGGTCCTTCTCTAAGGAATCACATTCCTCATCCATGCCAAGCTCCCACTATTTCTTAGATCTACCTACTCTGCTTCTTTAATAACTTCCTAATTCTTGACCATCAGTGAGAAACAAGTAGTGTAAAGAAGGGAAATGATGAATTTGAGGCTTACTTACCCTTTCAATCCTCCATATGGGTGTTTGAGACTCCCTGACAGCTTTTTGTCTGCCCAAAATCTGTCTTAGTGACCGATGTCGGTCACATCTCAGTCTGCACCTAACTGACGTTAGTTCCATGCGACTACCTCATCACTGACATCAGCTCCCCCTAACCGATGTTGGTGTTTATTGGTCCCTGAGTCACTGACATAGGGCTGCACATAGCTGACATCGGTCCCTGTCTGGATGTTGACATCAGTTTTCTAACTGACGTCGGTCTCTGTGTTTTACTTGTGAGTGATGAATTTTACCCGCGAGCTCCTTTTGGATCAAAACCCTGTCTAAATCAATCTTTCTCTGCTCAAAATTCCTTAGCCCCTTGAACTGATCTCTATCCATCATCTTCTCCTTGAAAACCAAGGCTTTTTTGTTCTTGTCACTAACATCAGATTTCTCAAGAAATGTCACTTTCTTATTTTGCTTACAAAAATCTCGATCCATGCTTTTCAAATCTGAAAGCATACCCTTTGACTCAAGAACATGCATCCCCTTCATATTCATGTGACCAAGCCTATTAAGCCACATCTTCAAATCTATAGCTGAAGTAGATAAACCAGAAGGAGAATCAGTAATACAAGTAGATAGATAAAGTGTACCTACTTTCTTACCTCTTGATACAACAAGTGTACCCTTAGAAACTTTCTAAGAGTCCACTGTGAGAGTTACTGTGCAACCCTCATCACCCAACTTTCCAATAAAATCAAATTCTGCTTCAGAACTGGGACATGCATGACCTCCTTCAACACCCATGTGTTTCTCGTCTGCAATTTCAGATTCACTTTCCCTTTGCCAACCTTTTGACAAGGCTTACCATCCCCTAAATAAATTTCTCCAAAGTCTCCCTGGACATATCCATGGAAAAATTCCCTATTTGGGGATGCATGAAAAGAGGCACCAGAATCTAAAACCCAAGATTCTACTTTATCCAAGGAACATACCAGAGCATCCTATGCAACAAACTCTGCAACATCTGCTTCTTCATGTCCTTCTTGCTGATCTTCAACCGACCTGCAATCTCTCTTTAAGTGCCCTTGCTTTCCACATTTCCAACAAGTTATTCTATCATACCTAGACTTGGATCTCCTACCTATCTTGGACCTTGATCTCCCATGCTCGATCTTCTCTCTTTGCCTTCCCCTACTTTCAACACTCAAAGCATTCCCTGATGATTCACTTGTGCTTTTCCTGCAAATTTCTTCATTCAAGATTACACTCACAACATCATCAACTTTTAAGATTTTAGAAGCAGACACAATATTACTAACTACCATTACCAAACTCTCCCAACTTTCAGGTAATGAGCATAAGATTAAGAGAGCCTTAATTTCATCATCAAAAACAATATTGACTAAATTTAACTAGTTTACCAAACCATGGAAATCACTAAGATGACTATGAATAGATCCACCTTCCAATATTTGCAAATTAAATAATTGCTTCATAAGAAATACCTTATTTGAAGCTGAGGGTTTTTCATATAAATTTGCCAAAGATTCCATCAACTCTACCGTTGTCTTAGCCTGTGATAAGTTGGAAATCACAGATGATGCAAGTCCATTCCTCATCCTTCATATCCATGGGCTTGCATGCAACCCCACCCAATGGTAAGTACAAACCTTTCTGATACAAATAATCTTTTATCTGCATCCTCCATAATTGATAGTTCTTTCCATTAAACTTCTCCATTCATAGCTTACTTTCTTCTGCCATTGCTATACTCCCACTCAAATAGAAACCCCTGTGAGTGACCTATAATCAACAAACACTAACCAGATCTGATACAACCTATTAATAACCCAACCAAAAGCTCTGATACCAGTTGTTGGGGCACCTAGAACATAAATGTTATGATACCACTTGTTAGGATCTTGCTATTCAATAAGAGCACAATATGATTACCTTGTATAAGCAACTAATCACAGAATTAAACCAGAATTAACAAGTAACTAGAATTCACAAATGACATAGAATATGAGAGACAACACAAACTATATTAATACTCATCTAGAAAAGAATACAATAAAGAGATGCCACACTCTTCCACACCTTTCAGGCTTCCCACACCAAGTGTATAGTAATTCTCTTCAAGAGTTCACTCTCCTACCAAAAATGGTCCCAACACACAACTCAAACACAGAGTTGGTGTTCACCTCCAACCAGTTAGTAATAACACTGTCAGTACACAAGCACTCAAAGTAATTCAAGTAGATCTACCATGAGCTTGCAACAACCTGCAACTCAAATGACCTTACTTACACATGTAGAACTTCTCCCAGATCTTGCAACAACCTGCAGATCAACTTGTTCTTACAATTGGAAGGATCTTCCTTGCCTTCCTCTATTAGCACTAATTAAAATACATGCCAATGGGTCTATAAATATATCCCATACTAAACCATAACTTAGACTTCTAATTTACAATAATTAGACATGTAGCTCAAGACTCAAAATAGCCTTTAACATGCAAACAAATGGTTCAATGAACTAACTGTTCATGCAATGAACAGTTCTGGACCACATAGGAGACTGACATCAGTCCCTGTCTAACTGGAGGTGACCGACATTAGCCGACTCTTGCCAATGTTAGTTGACCTTCTATTCACCCCTGACCGATGTTGATCACACTGTCGACACCGGTATCCATGGAACTCGGCAACCTCCTCCATGTCTGCATCAGTTGAAGCTTTTAGCTCCACAACCTAACATATTTACCAATGTTTCAATATTTTTTTCACATGTAAAGATCAGTACATCAATCAAGATAGTCAAATATCTATTCAAAACTATTGCATAGTAAATATTATTGAAACATACAACAAAAAAGTAACAATTAATTACATAGAAATTGGAAAGAAAATACTCAAACACTTCATTGATGATCAAAATTGAAGTTGCTCCTGTATTAAAAAATTCTCTAACAAAAATCCAAGTTGGATTATAATTGTTTATATAGACTTGGGGAAGGGGTCACCTCATCCTCCAAGTTCATGCAAGGTCATTACATGTGACAGTTATAACATGTAGTTATAACTATGGTCAAAAATGTATAAGAGTAGTCCTATAGTTATCAATTAGATAAGTTGAACTTTTTAAAACTATGTAACGTGTGCATGTGTATAAAATATAAAGTGAAATTTACAATGAGAAGTTTTAACTACAAGAAAACTATGACTATGGTCACCATCTACAAAATTATACATGCATAAAATATTATCCTATCAAGGCTGAGTCATCTGGATAGATGCATGTACTTTTTTTGGTGTGGCATTAGAGGTGGAAGTTGTAAAAGTTACAAATGTTGATGCACTACTAAAATTCTTCTTCTTCTTGGCCTCATTCTCATGATAAACTTTATATGTCACATCATGTTGTTATTGCATGATGTTCAAGTTCAACAATGGTGGTCGATGTATCCTCTTAACTTATCTGAGGAGTCTTTCATGCTTTTCCTTAGTCATCTAAAACTTATCTAAAAAATCTCAACCTCTATGACTTTATTTTTGTCTACACTTAACTCATATATTATCTCTCATAGTGATAAGCCTTGAAAACACTGCTTGAAGTCATCCATCACTTCTTGAATGAGTTTATCAAAATTGATCCTACTATTCAATTTACTTATGGCATCCTTCACCTTTGATAGCTTCAAATCATGTAAAATTTAGAGGATTTGGGCCTCATGCACCTGATATTTTGGGATTAAATCCCCAACTACTTGTAACCATTCTCATGTTTCCTCCTATCTTATGACAACCAAGTTCAAGGCATTAGATGCCTCTAGTGTTGTCATTAAATCTAGATGACTATATAAAGAGTTTCATGTGTATACAATTAGCATTTTAAACTTAGTGTTGTCATCTCTCAATGAATTATACAATTGGTTGGCATTATTTACATGAGGGGCCATTTTGGCCTTCATGAATTCCATTACCTCCAAAATTTTGTAGCATCAAGAAGTTGCTTCTTACACCTCAACTTATGTGCCTATAGGGATATGCACAGTCTTCATTTGCTCTCTTAATTATTCCACCTTTTCCTCAAGTTCCTAAAATTCAACTTCAAGTTCTTATTGAGCCATATATGTTCCCTCATGGATATCTACTATAGCATCCTTATGGGCTTGGACCAGGTATGTAATATTTTCAATGTAAGGAGACTATTTGGGCTATCTATTCTACTGTTATTGGGGTAGAATACTTCATGTCTTTCCTCCATAATTATATATGTGACCTTTTAATCCTCCATATTCCTCTTCTTCATGCTCTGTATACTACCATATGGGGGTTCAAATAGAGTGGAGATAGACAGAACCTTGGTAATCTTAAAGTTAGGCATTTGTGTTGCCTTATTTCTCAAGTCCATCACCCATGGAGGAATATCCAATTGAGAAGCATCTGATGTTTTAACTATAAACTCTTTCTCTACCTCCACCTAAACCTATTTTTTCTTCTAAGCCTTGATAAGTACAACAGACAAGGAAGGCCAAATAAGCTTGGACCAATCCACTCCTCCAAATTGAGGGAGTGAATGGAATGTAATCAATTGAGACCTAGGCCTCATTCTCTTACTAGAACTTATCATAATGGTTTCCTCTGTGGAGGTGGAGATGGTATGGGAAGGGAAATTTGAGTGGATTGGACATGAAATTATGGAGTGGCTAATGCAGTTTATACCTTTTTGGACACCTTTTTATTCTTTAAGGATCTAATGGTGGAGGTGATAAAAGGGATAGAGGAGGTAGGTATGGTGAATGGGATGGAAGTGGATTATGGAATGTCCATGGTGGTGGAAGTAACATATTTTTCCACCTCAGGGGTGATAAGAAGGAACAAAATTAATTTGGTAGGGAAAAAGGGATAAATGGAGGTGGAAGTAGGCACTCCCACCTAGGGTATCCTCAACACAGAAGAAATAGAAACATGTCAAAAAATGAGCACAGGAGATAAAGGAATACTCGTGAAAGGTTGATTACTTGAGGAACTTTGTGTTCTAGACTCTACTTGAAGGCTCATGGCCTTAGTTGTTTCCAACTCATCTTATTCATTGGAGTTATCCTAAATATCCTTAATTATCACAACCTTTCCCTTTGTTGGTTCTGAATGTGTAAGTGCAACAGGCAAGCCTTGTGATGATTCAATTATGGGACTCCATGTTGGAGTCCTAGGCTTCCTTGTATAAACATAAGGGGTCTTCAAATATTTAGGGGATCTTTGTTGAGTTGATGTTGCTTCCTCTTGTCTTGATATCCTAAAAGATGTGGAAATATAGTTCTGGGGTATAGCATTAGTCATTTAAATGGTGTTAATAGCTGGCTATTCTTGTGTTCTCTCCTCCTCATCTGAATTTAAATTGATGGGGTCCCCTCCCTGTGCTCTCCTGCTTATTTTGGGTTTAGACAACTTAGGCTCTTTCTTCATAGTCTTTAGCTTCAATTTTAAAGGGAGGGATTGAGATGATGGACCTATCTTATCTTTGGATTTCTCCTAAAACTATCCTCTCTAGAATTTAGAATTATCCCATTTTTTGTATAGAGCCTTTTTTTTGTCCAATTCCCTTACTATGAGTGAAGGATCATCTTGGATCATTCTTAAATCATCTTCTTGAATTCTAGTAATCCTTTCTCTTTTCAACACATCCACATCATACTTTACATTAAGAAACACAAAATCATATGAATAGGGAATATGGTTGTAAGGGATGTTAAATCCCTATATGTGCTTTTGAATAAGCCCATGTGGATCCCAATCTCTATGTGGAAGAATGGGGAAAGGATAACTATTTCAATTGCTACCTACTTCTCTAAAATGATTCCTCATTATGTAAACCATTCTTCCAATTATTATAAAATGACTAAAGAATAAAGCCTTCTTTTACCTGGATAGGTCCTCTTCAACACTCCACCATAGTTGGAAATCAATTTATTGCTCTACCAACTTGTATGGAATACATTTTGGGAGACATAAAGGATTAATCTTGTTTCCCCAAATCATTATAACTATGAATTTCATAAATAGGAAATAATCCCCTTACCTTCCAAGGTTTTTGTGATATTTTATCCAATTTTGGGTATGGGTGAGTCATGAATGGATTTCCAAACTTATGGATACACATCTTCATATATCCTCACCATGTTCTTGGTATAGGAATATATGTGCATAAATTATTAATGGTCACAAATTGTATTCTTTATGCAGTATGTGGCTATGTTCCACAATTCCCCAAGGTCTATGTAATAGGTTACCATAACAACATCTAGTAAATATGACATCATATATAAATTTACCAAAGGTTTGGGACACTTATCTTTGTGAATTATGTTCTCCCTTTGACAGAAGCTGATTATCTCTCCCATGGCATATGCAACATCATCATTGAGCATCATGTAAAGCAATGGCACCCAGTCAACATTGATAAAATGAATACTTGAAATACCTTAGATTTGATTAAACAAAGCCATGCCAATGCCAATCCCCATTTTGAATTCATCTATGGAAATAAGACCTTTTAGATTCTTCCCTTTTGTGCAATGGTTTTGCCTGGGAGTAAACATGAAGTTAATGCTTTATCAATTAAACTCTCTACATTGAAATGTGGTAATGTATACTTGTCATAATGTGCATTAGGTATGTTCAAATATAGGTATCTTTGAAAGTTAGCTCCTGAAATGCATGTTACCACTGTGGTATTTCTAGAATAATGCAAGAAGACATCCTACTATATCTTTCCTAAGAAGAACAAATCCCATTGGATGTTGATGCATGGAATCACCTCTGGCCTAGAAGTAACAAAATATAACATTTGGCATTTGAAATCCAATAATTCTTTGACAAATATCCTATCAATGAGTGTCATCTCATCCTCTAATGAAAAATACGTCCATCGAATCCACTACTTCCCATAGCTCTAAATAATTGGTGTATATTTTCTTGAATATGGTGGCATCAAACACTATATCTATGAACTCTATAGAGTCCTCTATTGAGTATGGTGATGGTGGATTTTCTCCCTTGAATGTCCTAGATGAAGATGCCATTGCAGTATAAACTATGTGTTATTTGTAGTTTCCTTCTAAGTGCTATGTATAATGTATAATCCACTTAGCTCCAGTTTAATTATTGTTTTACTCACATGTTATTTAAGATAGTAGATAGGGATCTTTGTCACTATAGGATAGTAGGAGACTTTGAATATAAGTTTGATTGAAAGCAATGAAGGATTCTAATGGTTATGTATCACATATATGGGATTTTGTATTGAATAAAATTTCATGTGACATAAATGCCCAACATTCACCTTACTTTTATATTCTTGTATAATTCAAACTTTGTTAGTTCAAATTGATGGGGGTATTTAGTATATTATGATCAGAATAAACTTTAAAATTTTTTTTGGATAAGTATGGTAAATGGATAATATTATTCTTGGTAGTAAGGTATGCATGTTTATTTTAGGTGCCAATATTTTATAAAAGACCCATAATAAAAATCCCATCTTTTGGTAATATCATCAAAAAAAATTATTTCGAGCAAAATATCTAAGGGAATTATCCTGAAGGGTCATTTTCATGGAGCAACATTCCAAAGGATTTACTTCATAGGGAAAATTTACCATGACAAAAGTCCCAAAGGGTCTACTTTTTAGGATAAAGGCCCAGGACAATGTCTCGAAGGATCATTCCTGGAGGGCAAAGGGCCTAGGACAAAAGTCTTTAAGGGTAAAGTGGTGATTACAAAAAGCCTAGAGTTTATTTATAAAAAGGTAGGTCACTTTTAAAAGGCTAAAGAGTAGGTTCCATAGGGCAAAGGGCCATGTTCATTATCTATAAGGGTAAGTGTAGAAAGGTTTGAAGGGTCTACTTCATGTTTAAAAATTATTGAAGGCTCTACTTTGTATGACATAATGGTCCAAGATAAAATTCTCAAAGGGTAAATTAAGGTGGGGAAAGGGTCCTTTCAAAAATTTGAAGGGAAATTCAAAAAATGTGAAGGGTAATTATGTCAAGCCAACATGGCCAAAACAAAAAGGCTGAAGGGTAGGTTAGTTAGGTAAAGGGATTTGGGATAAAGTGATCATTTCCAAAAGGCTAAAGGGTAGGTTCATAAGGCTAAGGAATTTTGTCAGATGATTTGTGTTGAAATGTCATGGGTTTACAGGTACATACCACATGTCCTTGACTATTGAGAAATGAAGTCTTAAACTTAATGTCATAGGAACCCTTGAAGGTATTAAAAGGCCCTTCAAACCTTCAAAGGTAACCATACACATATTTGAAAGGTATCTCCTAAGAGATAACTTCAAACTTTTGGGTCCACAACAGAGATTCAAATCAAATACATGATCCCAAAATATAATAAGATAATCATTTTCTATATTTTTTCTCAAAACCCCCATTGCTCATTATCATGTTGCATTATAATAAAATACATGGTTTAATATTGAATTAATTAGCTATTTTTATTTATGTGGCTATTTCACTCTGATGCATGTTTGAAATGTATCTCCTAGGAGATACCTTCAAAGTAGGATGAAGCAAGAATTGAAGTATGCAGTATATGATATTAGAAGCTATTATTTTTTTGGATTGACATAAACCGTGTTGTTAAAAAGATTTTATACATTACTCTTTTAACATTTTTAGTTTTTAACATATCTCCATGCTTATGTTTTGGTATAAATATAGCTTTATCTCCTAGATATAGGTATAAATTGGACTAATTTTATAAATAACTTAATTAACAACCCTTCTCATGTCTTTTGCATATGCCTATGCTGAAAAATAATACATCAATGGCTTTCCATTGTAGATACTATGTTTATCTCATAAATAATAGTAAGTTCGTTGGTGAAGGAAGAATACACAAAGTGGCAGGTCTAGACGTTGAATCTCTAGAACCCATAAATCTCACTATCACATGCCACAATGAGAAAATGCCTATTGAATGTATAGATGTTAATGTGACTAAATATTTTGATCTGACTCTACCACTTTCATTTATTGCATCTTTTGTGGATAATTTGGGAGATTTATTTGATAGTTTTACTAAATGGAGCACAAGAATGATGCAATATGTCATAGACAAGTTTTTTATAGATAATGACATGGAGCAAAGACAAAATAATTCTAGTTTAGTTTTATATACACAACCATTATAATAATAAAACACTTACTTGGATTCATTTGTTTGATATATCGATGATCCTACCAAATTTTAAAGACTAGGAGAAATGTTTCTTAGGAAAAGGGTACATTTATTGCACAAATTTACAACTCTTTCAAATGATGAAAAAATTACTTTTGGTTATGTTGAATTTACACAACCATGCGAGATTTTTGGTTGCATTCCTCTCCCAATGTTAGAAAATGAATTGGGAATTTAAATAAGGTAATTTATACAACATTGTGAGACTTGTGGTACATAAGTAACTAAAACATCTATCGTTAGATGGCCTTCCAACAAAATAGTGGACATTGAGACTTGTAGAGAAATAAATTTACCATATATGACACCAAAAGATAAAGAAATTGAAAATTTTTGGGATGTAGTGGATAATGAAGTCATTCCTTGCCTACCATTCCTACTATAAAGGCATCCAAAAAAATTAACTCGTGCCTACAAATACTCGTTCCAAAAAAGAAACCAGCCAAGCACTTCACTCATCCAAGTGGAGTTTGATGAAAACATAGATAGTGAGATTTCAAAAATGTATTTGGATAAATTTTGAACTAAAAAAAAATTAGTCAGGATTATCATTTGAGATTTTAAAATATAAAAAGATGAAGTTTCTTGATTTCACCATAACAAATAGGAGGCAACATGTCTTGGATTCCCTTTTTCTAGTAGCATTGATTTTTAGGGTACAGAGATCTATTTGGAAGCTTGGCTTAAAATATATGGATTGAAGAGAAGTAGATTTCCTGACATTCAAAATTATCACAAGAATTGGGAATAAAATGCATTCCATGCAAGGAGATTTCAATAAAAGGCATAATAGAATACAATGGCAGCTAAAGATTTGTTGGACCAATTGGTGGATGATTTTATAGATGTTTATCCATGACTAACATGCCAAGTAGCTATAGACAAATCATGAGAAAATGTTTGACATTTTCTAGCATGTTTCACTCAATAATTTATGAGGCACCACATTAATGTACAACTAGAAAATATGCAATAAGAGCCAATATCCTAGCCAAAATTCAATAAAATGTCGATAACTAATTTTCATTATGTGACCATTACCACGTTTGATGATTTTTCTAGGTGAAAAACATGCATATTTTTTACTAAAAAAATGCTCTAGGTCCCTCTCTAGAGATCAGGAAGAGTGTATCGATCAAGAATTCGTGATGCACTCAACTCTAATACTTTATGCAAGACAAATGTATTACACACATAAAAAATGTCAAAGTAATACCCTAAATAATGCCTCAGTGTCATTCATGACAAGGTGGAATGTCAAAACGAATTTGTGCTAAGGATAGTGATAAAAATCAAAGCATCTACCGACATAATATTAGATTTATCAATGGTAGGGATTGTAACACATGGTCATGATGCAGGTGGATATGGGCATTTTTTTATTTTACGTTCTTAGAGGGTCTAATTTTACTATCACCTCATTAGACAAGTGCTTCAAGGATATGTAAAAAAAAATGATAGATACTTATGGATATTTACTATATAAACCTATATCTTCAAAATATTCATTGTATGATGCACTTTTGTCTAACAATTGCTACCCTGAATGCAAGAAATACAAAAAAGAAGCACAATCATTAGGTACCTTTAAGAAAATTCCTTTCAAGCTATACTTTCAACTAGACAACTATTGTGGGTACAATAAGAACAAGTACTTCCATCTATAATTATATTTTTAAAATGTCAAACCTTATATGGAACCAATGTTACATTTACAAATTGACAAAATCATGTTTTTTGTATAGGTATGTGTTGTAATATTTATCTCTCCTTATCTACAAAGGTGTTTTCCTTGATGTCGAGGTCAAATTTCTCCCTATAGGTGGCATACCCATGAGGACATCAATGAAACATTTAGAAAATTGTATGAATGTATAAAGATAAAATATGTATGGAGTGTGGCAGAGATGATGGACACTTATAGGACATGTGAAAATATAAGAAACTTCATGCCATATTTGATTGAAGAGGTAATGGATTTCAAAGAGTATGTTAATATTTACCATCTGAAGGGAAGAAATTAAATAGAAGGCTTGATAAAAAGTTAATACTTTCTTCTACACATGGAAAAAGGTCATCCCATTATGCATTTCAAAAACTCCACAAGAGATAGAAAGTGGTGAGCCCCGATTACATTATGGGGAACAAAATAAAATGGTGAGCCAAATGTTCTAAAAGGTAGTCCGATAAAAATATATTTCAAATACTTAAAAAATAGAGAAATGTCTCAAGATTCCATTTTTGAAAAAGACTAAGATAAAAGTAGATAAAAGAGTGAAAAATAAATTAAATATAAATTGAATAAATATGTATAGCAATTCAATGAATTTGGTTTGATAGGAAATAGTAAGTGGAAGGATCTAGCATATTACTTCCAAAACATCCATGACATAATGAAAAAAGACATGTTCCCTTCTAAAGTTGAGTGCATAGGATATTTTTGGCCTAGAACTCATCACAAAATATCCTTGCATAGAGATTTGCATAAAATGGTTCATGATAAGAACCTTGATTTTTAAATGGAATCTGCAAATACATATATTGGTTTAAGAAGCAAAAGAATAAAAATTTCATTTAATCCAACTCACAATGTGCAAATTGGAGATTTTTTATTTTTTATACCTGACAATTCTACAAGAGTGGACTACATAATATGGGTTTCTAGAACTAAAAGCAATATTGAGATACTAAAAATAATTGGGGATACAAAAGTAAGGGTCAATGTAGCTTGGTTCATCCCAATTCATGCAGGGAAAAAATATGTAGAAGAATAAAAAAATTATTTAGGTTGCTTGGACAAGAAATGGAAGCCAAACCCAAATAGCACATATTTACCATCCATACTCATAGATAGTATCATCTACACTTGGAAACCAAATAAAAATTGGAGAGGTCATACTCTTGTTCTCACTAATTTTTTGAAAGGCATTATAAGAGACTATTTGAATGCATCATCCAACTAGTCACTAAAAAAAATAGTGATAAAAGGATTGGGAAATTTGAAATGATGTTTCTTTAATTTTAGAATGAGAAATATGAATGCTTTTTTTAAAAAATTTAGTCCATTTTTTTAGAATGTATATTTTTTTATTGTTTTAATTATTTCTAGTCGTACTTCACATTTTGGGTCTTAGAAAATACACTTCAGCATTTGAGTTTTATATTTTATACTAAGATAATTTAGTATTTTGGTAACTATTCATCTATTTAATAGAATTTGACTGTTGGAACATCCACTCCACATTTTGGTGATTCAAAATGGTCTTCAATTTTTCCATATTCTAAATAGGCATATCGCATTTTGTGAATCATGAAAACCTCTTTGGCTTTTTAGTTTTTCAAATTAAACTTCATATTTTGCATCCTTCAAAATGGTCTTCAGGAAATGGTCTTTATAATTTACACATCTAAGAATTTACACTTCATCTTTTATGTTTTTAAAAATACACTTTACCATTCCCATGTATGAAAAAAGGTATTCAGAGTTTACACCTCAGAATGTTCCACTTGCAGATCAAGATTTATTCTTTAGAATTTGTGTATCAAAAAATGTTTTTCAAATTTTCACTTTTTCAAATTACACTTCATACAAGCCCTGAGATTGTGCCACATGGAATAATCTTGGTGACTTGGCTATGCAAAAGAATGACCAATTCAAACAAAAGTCTCAAATAGTGTGAGTACCTGAGATTGTAACATGCATCACAATCTCAGTAACTTGACTATGTGGTAGAT
The DNA here is from genome assembly GCA_037957365.1 of Torreya grandis. NCBI lineage: Eukaryota > Viridiplantae > Streptophyta > Pinopsida > Cupressales > Taxaceae > Torreya > Torreya grandis. Next base: position 428,738 of record JARHVA010001557.1, on the reverse strand, counting down.
TATATTAATAATATAATAAAAGAACACCCATGATTGACACATGACATGTATAAAAATATGAGATAAACTTTTACTATCATGAGGATATCACCTGAATTAGATTAAATAGATAGTTCATGATCCAATCAATTGATGACATGTGGCATCTCAATCATCCCAGGTGTTTTAAATCACATATCGCTCGAGTGCCTGATTGATGTATGAACTATTTTTCCTTAAAAAATAAAACACCAAGTCTTATTATCTATAAATACATGGTCTATGAACCAGTTTGAATGGCTACATAATTTGGATTTATTACAAATATATAATATAAATGTCATTTATTTGTAATATATCTAGGCAATTTTAGATAAAGTCTAATTTATTTATGATATTTATCAACTATTAATTATTTATGATCATTTTAAATGATTTGGACTTATCATAAATACATTAGATAGATGTGATTCATTTTTAATAAATCCAACTTAATCTTGATATAGTCCAATTTAATCTTGATACAATCCAATTTACTTTTGATAATTTTCAAAAATTTAGACTGTTGATAACTCCATATTATCTAAAATAGTCCTTTTGGATGTAGTTTTTATGCAAGTAGGTACACATGTAGATGATATTATTGTGCAAAAGAGTGTACATGTGGATGAGGAGAAGTTGAATGATGTTGCAACTAGGAGAGAGCAGCTACAAGTGATGGTGATATGTGATAGTGTGTATGATACAATAGGTGGTTGGATGATGAGTGAATAAATCTAGGTGGATGATTAGTGGTGGACTAGAGCTCACATGAGATGATGAGATGTATGGTAGATCATATTGGTAGAGGAGCTCAATTTTGGATGGGATGTGTGATTCCATGAGTATAGTTTTGGGTGGGTGTGATCCCACAAGTTTTTATGGTGGGTTGGAGCCCATGTATGCATCTATTCGTATATGTATGAGATTTTGGTGGAGGATAGTTTCAAGGCCAGTACATAGATGATGGAAGAAAATAAGGAAAAAGGATATTCTTTGGGTGCATGGATGTGTTATAATGGAACATCTTGGTCATTACCCCACATGACCAAAAGAGTGGTTCTACTACTTACCCCATTTATATGATCAAGAGATGACATTATCTACCTCATGTGTCTAATGCAAGAGCATTCCATAGTTCGAGTAATCCTACATCAACCAAAAATAGAGTGGTGTGATTTCTTATTTTTTAGAATAAAAGGCATAGATATGTCAGGACAACTGGTAGGAGTTGAGTTATTTTCAACTAGAGGAGAATGATGCAGTGAGAAAATACTATTCATGAGACACTATTCATTGGTACCATTCATAAGAACTATTCATGATGATGTGGCAGATGATGATATAGGAAGGTGATGGTGCTTATTGATGATGTCTAAGCACTAGTCACATTAGTGAGGTGTCAAGGACACTATACCTGATTGCTACTATTTTCTACTATTTGGCACTATATGTGATTGGCACCATTAATAACTGGCACTATTCATGATTGTCACTATTCACTATTATTAATTGGCCTAGGTGGCATGGGGCACATTTTCCATGGGATAATAGTCAAAAATAGGATCAATCATCTTTTGGAGGTTTATGATGATGGAGGAGACAATTTCTACTATTCTAAATTGGTATCTCTTTTATCTTTTTGACTAGTTATGAAAGGATGTGGAAACTTTGCCATGTGAACCTTGTCCTTAGCTATAATGACCCATGTGTGTAATGTAGTGTAGATTTATTGAAGAGGCAACTTGTATTTAGTCAATATTTCCCCCATGTGAATGGGTGGTGCAATTTTGGGCCCCCTTTGTTTTTTTTTCCATGAATTACTATAAATAGGTTGTATTCTTACTTAGTTTAGTAGGTTAGTCTAGTTGGAGAATAAGCTTGGTGTGAAGCTTGAAGAGCCTCCTTGTCATTTGAGGCCAAGCTATGTAATGTTTAATATTAATGATAATTTATGTGGGAATTATTGAAGAAATCATGTGTGTATTATGAGAATTTATAAGCTTGTTGAACCCTGAGAGTGGGTTGTGGTTTGAGGCCACATCAGAGTAGCACATTATTAGTTAGAAATTTGAAAATGAAATGATATTAGGAGTGGTAATTTAAAATTCATGTGGTAAGTACAAAAAGTTGGGGGACAAAAAGTGGCCTACCCATAGACATGATTTTCATGAAATTTCATAAATCTGAAGTTTTATAGATAATTTGAGATATCTAAACTCCAAATTTGAAGATGGTGTAAGAACATGAATTGTAGCATTTCGAGTCTAGTTTCTAAAACACTAAATTGTTTTAAAAATGGTTAAGTATAACTAGGTCAAGCATCTAAAATTTGAAGAGGAAATCCTATTTTTTAAGAAATCATAGTAGATAGATAGTCGTGAGGCACACCCTTTTTTAATCATCATTTAATATTTTTTGAAACCCTTTAGGGAAAATTTAGATAAGATCTTCTAGTTTTTGACCTATATTTTTTTATATTTTTTCAATGAATACTTTTTTTTTATGATTTTTTCAAGTAAATAGATCTTGAAAACTAACAAAAAAATGGATAGTTGTTCGTGTGACACACCTAACTACCTCAAAAAAAATGAAAATCAATTTTTTTAATGTGTAGAATTAGGCCTATTTTGTGACCATATAACTTGTTTTTCACTTGGATCAATGAAATAAAAATTACCTGAACATGTATAGGCATGTATGTATGTGGTATATAATGGCCTAAAAAAGGTATAGTTGGAAATCAACATAGTTTGAAATCTTAAATTAATCCAAAAATTAGAAAAATCATATTTTTGGAAAGAAGAGTGTGCTCATCATGATGAAATTAAGTTTTTGAAATTTAAGGTTGAAATTATTAATTTATTTAGAAATAAAATTTTAATTTTGTTATTTTTATCATAACTCTCAAAACTTGATTGTACATTGATAGGTCTAAGCCTTTGGCTCAGGAATCCAAGCTATTCTTGAGCCAAAAGGTGTGGGATTTGAATTCAAATTCAAATAATGTAATTGTGTTAATAACATAATCATGGTATTAACATGATAATGTTATTAAATATGCTAGTAACATTATCACATTACTTAATAACATGATCACATTATATATTCACAACACCCATAAACCTAAATTTGCATTTTGACCTACTACAAGAGCCATTATGCCTAGTAATCTTAAGAACAAAGTTTGGTTTATTAAGATTTTTTTGGGACCAATGTTCTTGTCAAGATTTCATAGTATTGAATGATAATTTAAGATGCATTAACCTATGAATCAATTTATTGTTCATTTGACATGAGTCTAATCTTCCTTAAAATGTAGACAATCCTAGTTCATCCTAGATAGGGTCAAGAAGTCAAAAGTTGGTTTTTAGTGATCCACTGATCCAAATCACTCATAATTTGGTAGATTTGATTTATATTTCATTTTTTACATGATTTAATACATTATATTATCCAAAAATCAATTGGATTATAAGGATCCTCTGATTGAGTACAAATGGACCTAGAGTATTGGGTTCATAAGAGGGTTCAATGGTATTATAAATGTTTAAGGATTAGTTATTTGAAATTTGGTATTTGAAAATGAATTTATAGACTTAAAAATATTCAAATGGTTTTTTGTAACAACAAAAAATAAATCAAGGTTCATTTTATTTTGTGTCAAGAGTGTATACAGTCCTAAAAGTGGTTAAATTTGGTTAAATAGGATTGCATTAGTTTTTGTGGATAATTGGTGATGTTTGGAGATTGTAAAAAAGTTATACAAACTTTGTAATATTGTCTGAGTATCTGATAAGATTGTTTGATTTATTAAGTTATATAAGGATCTATTTTCAAGGTATATAAATGCATTAGAACCCTATTTTGCATACTATAAGTTGTCTTTTGTCAAGCTCAAATATGTCGCAAACATACATGCCACAAACATACATACCAAAAACACACATGCCTTATGGTATAATTGATTTTATCATGATATGTCATAAAATTCATTTTTTAAACCTATGGCCAAAACTTAGCCTTTGGAGTACCAATATAGCTATGCATTTGAAGTAAATTAGGGATATTTTGAACCCCTTCAACCTAATTACATGACTATAAAATCTGATTTAGGGGTTGATCAGCTCCAATTTCATTATCTCGGTTGAATAAAATTAACATAGCTTATTTATATGCAATTTATACATGTATATAATGTGGTTTCGAGCTTAATAAACTTGAAGTTATCAACTAATGAATGCAAATGTCAATTAGTTTAATTGTGGAGGTAATTAGGGTCAAAATGAGCCACATGAATGTATTTTAAATTAGATATTTAATGTGATTTGGATTGAAATTAACCATAATTTCATGTCACATATAATTAATGAAAGATTTGATTCATTTAATTCAAGAGGCATTTGAGGCCAATTTGAACCCCTTAAAGAGCAAGATATGATTTGGGGCAAAATTAAATGTTTGATTTTATCATGAATTGATCCAATTTGTCAAATTGTGCAATTATGGGCATGATTTGGGAAAAATTGATCCCCTAAACCAAATTTATGGCTCAATAAATTGTATAACATGTATGTATTAACTAACCCTAATTTTATCAAAAATGTAAACATGTTAAGGTAATTATCACAAATAGGTGAACAAGCAGCTCAAATTTTCTTTAATTACCTTAGTGATTGGACTTCATATCCTATATATTAAACCCTATACCATTTAAATTAAACCCTAAAATTTTTATCATTTACCTTAAACCCTAATCCATAATTCTTAAAACCCAAACCCTTTAAATTATAGAGCCTAAAACAACAAATTTATCCCTAATTAACATCCTTTATATATAGTAATAATTAGGTTATAAGGATGAAATTGGTCAAAATTTCATCACTCATTACCATAATTAACTTCTTAGGCTCAATCTGTGATGATATGGGGGCTAATTAATCCCAAAATCACATTCTTTACTCATAGATCTAGGTTCAAAGAGAGTAAATTTTCCCCAATCACCATCACTATTGTACCTTATATACCCTAATCCCTTATCCCTAAAGTTATTTTTCCCTAAACTCTAAACCATAAATATAAACTCTTTAAACCTTGAACCAATTATTTTATCCCAAATTATCATCATAATTAAGTTCACAAATCTTAGTTTGACCTAAATCACATGACTGATTGCCCCATTTGACTAATTCACTCAATCTGCATGATGACATTGGGTATAATAACAATCTAAAAACACATTTTATAGTCATAAATGGGTCCAAGTGATTTAAATTATCCTCAATTATCATTGCAATTGACCCTGTGTCCCCTAAACCATATAAACATTAAAACTTAAGCTTTAAGCCATAAACACTATACCCTAAATTATAAACCATAAAATTTCCATATTTACTAATTGATTTAGTCTTAATTAACATCCTTTTTAGTAAGAATTAGGTTTGAACATGGCATAGAGCAATTAGACATTATATACAAGTCTTTAAACCTGAACCCTATGCCCTAATCCCTAATCCCTAAAACATAAATTGTAAGCCATATGCCCTAATCCCCACTACATTACACAAACATACATTCCTTACGATATAATTTATTTTATCATGAGATGTCATAAAATGCACTTTTTAAACCTATGGTCAAAACTTAGCCTTTGAAGTACAAATCTAGATGTGCATCTGAAGTAAATTGGGGCTATTTCAATCCCCTTAAACCTAATTGCATGACTACAAAATGTGATTTGGGGGTTTATCAACTCTAATTTCATTAGTTTTATTGAATCAAAGAAACATTATTTACTTATATGCAAGTTATACATGTATAGAATGTGGTTTCAAGCTCAATAAACTTGAAATCATCAGCTAATGAATGTAAATGTCAATTAGTTAAATTATGGAGGTAATTAGGGTCAAAATGAGCCACATGAACCTATTTTAAATTGTATATGATGTGATTTAGAGTGAAATTAACCCTAATTTCATGTCATATACAATTAACTAAAGATTTGATTCTTTTAATCAAGGAGGCATTTGAGTCTAATTTGAACCCCTTCAAGAGCAAGATATGATTTGGGGCAAAATCAAAAGATTGATTCTATTATGAATTTATCTAATTAGTCAATTTGTATAATTAGGGGTGTGATTTGTACAAAATTGATCCCCTAAACCAAATTCATGTCTCAATCAATTTTATAACATGTATGTAACATGTGCATGGCATATCCAACCCTATTTTTAAAAAAAATGCAAACATGAAGGTAATTATCATAAATAGGTGAAAAATCAACTCAAATGTTGTTTAATTGCCTTAGTGATTGGACCCTATATCTGATATCTTAAACCCTAAACCCTATATCATTTAACTTTAACCTTTAACCCTATACCATTTACATTAAACCCTAAAACATAAGACCTAAACCCCAAACCCTTTAAATTATAGACCCTAAACCTTGAACCAATAAATTTATCCCTGATTAAAATCATTTATATATATAGTCAGAATTAGGTTCATAGGGATGAACTTGGTCAAAATTGCATCACTCATTAAACCAAAATTGACTTGATTGGCTCAATCTATGATGATGTAGGGGCTAATTAAACTCAAAATCACATTCTTTACTCATAAATATAGGTTCAAGGAGCTCAAATTTTCCCTAATTGTCTTCATGATTGTACCTTATATACCCTAAAACCTATACCCTAAGCCCTAATCCTTAAAGTTCCTAATCCCTAAACTCTAAACCATAAATATAAACTCTTTAAACCTTGAACCAATCATTTTAGCCTAAATTAACATCATTTAAACTAATAATTAAGTTTAAAGGGCTCAATTTTTCCTAAATCACATGACTGGTTACCCCATTTATCTAATTCACTTAATCTGCATGATGACATATAGGGTATAATGACAACCCAAAAATAATTCTATAGTCATAAATAGGTCCATGTGATTCAAATTTTCCTCAATTATCTTTGTGATTGACCCTATGTACCCTAAACCATATATACATTAAAACCTAAACCATAAACCATAAACCCTAAACAATGTACCCTAAATTTTAAACCATAATCTTTACCTATTTACCAATTTATTTAGTCCTAATTAACATCCTTTGTATTAAGAATTAGGTTCACATGGCATAGAGAGATTAGACATTATATACAGATCCTTAAACCTAAACCATATGCCCTACTCCTTAATACCTAAAACATAAATTATAAGGCTTATGCCTTAATGCCCACTAAATGTCATAAACATACATGTCTTACAATATAACTGATTTTATCATGAGATGTCATAAAGTGTATTTTTTAAACCTATGTCCAAAACTTAACCTTTGGAGTGCCAATCTAGTTGTGTATCTAAAGTAAATTGGGGCTATTTCGATCCCCTTCAACCTAATTGCATGACTATATAATATTATTTATGGGTTGATCATCTCCAATTTACCCCAATCACCATCATTATTGTACCTTATATACCCTAAAACCTATACCCCAAGCCCTAATGCTTAAATTTCCTAATCCCTAAACTCTAAACCATAAATATAAAATCTTTAAACTCTAAACCAATAATTTTATCCCAGATTAACATCATTTAGACTAAGAATTATTTTTATGATTGACCATGTGTACCCTAAACCTAAGCCCTAAACACTATACCCTAAATTGTATACCAAAAACTTTCCCTATTTATGAATTGATTTAGTCCAAATTAACACCCTTTGTAGTAAAAATTAGGTTCACACATGGAATAGAGTAATCAAACCTTATATACACCCTTAAACCTAAACCCTACATGCCCTAATCCATAATCCCTAAACCCTAAAACATAAATTATAATCCCTAATCCCTAAAAAATAACTTATAATCCCTAATCCCTAATACCTAATCCCTACTCCCTAAACCCTATGCACTAATGTCTTAATCCTTAATCCATAATCCCTAATCTATATTAAGTATAACATGATTGTGTTATTTAATAATGTGATCTCTTAATATAGATAACACGCAGTTCTCAATGTCTATTTCTAGCCCCAAATGAGTATTAAGAATAACATGATTGAATATTATATAATGTAATCATGATATTCTTAATATACACTTTTCAATATGTATGTTGAATGTAAACCTAGTATAAGAAATAACGTGATCGTGTTATTCTTAATATATGCTTCTCAATATGTATGTTGAAGTAAAACCTAGTATAAAAAATAACACAATCACATTATGTAATAACACATTCACGTTATTATTATTATAGACTAAGCTCAATTTTTAACATTTATTTTTAACCTAATTTGAGAATTATGTCCCAATAAACATTCTCTGAGCTTAAAAATTAAAAAAATACATCCATGATGAGATTACAAGTTAAATTGGATAGGAATTCATTGGTCTAGGCAAATATAAATTAGTGACTCATCAAGTAAAAGCTAGCAAAGAGTATAAAAGGTCTGAGCTTGATATAAAAATATACTTGTTTCCAAATTTTTGGTCAAATTTATGGAGAATATTGTTTATGAGTATGCAAGGCACACACATAGGGCTAGATGGTTGCATAAACATTTTAAGATAAGCAAGGATACATTCCCACTTGCTTTGATTATTTCAGTAGTTGATTTTGTTGAAAATTACACATTCAAACCCCAATTTCAAGTTCAATCATAGTATTAAAAATCATCACAAATTACCATATTCATGCATGCACCTAATAGTATAGAGCAACAACAAAAAATATTGAAGTGGTACCATTTATATATTATCAATGATCGATCACATTATTCAAAGTAAGTGCAAGGTTATTTTTATAAATTTTATGAATAATTGAGTAAGAAGAAAATTGATTTTAATCAACATTACATTTGGTCAAAAAATTGCACATCACAATTTAAAAATGCATGGATGTTTTATTGGTTGAGCAGGATGCACGTTACCACTAGTGTAGAACACATTTAAATTTTCACTGAGGCTAGCCATGGAAAAGGGGAGCATGACATTACTAGAGCATGTGTAAAAATATCTATTACAAGGGAGGAGTTGAAATTTTAAGAGGTTGTTCATTTGATAAATACAAAAACTATGGTTGAATGGTGTAATGAGAACATACGTCATGGTGCTCAACCAATTTATATTATTCGTAGACATTTATAGTTAATGGAGGAAGAATACTTGGTAAAGTATGAGGATTGTATGACTCTAATGGGTTCAAGTGAGCTCCAATCATTTAGTATCTCAAATGCAAGTTATTAGGCTATTCATGTAAGACTTTTGGCATGTTTTTGTTCTTCATACATGGACTCTGTTTGGAAGGAGTATGAGTCACAAGAGTAGGCGGATGATTGGAGTTCCAAACCTCTAATTCCAATCAACACATATCAGGTTACAACAACATTGAAACTTATAAATATAACATCATTAGATGACTTTGACCATGTATCTGATCTAGTGTAGTTAAGTAGAATATTTTTCATTATGTACAATTTATTCTCATTATATATCTTCATATTGTCATTAAAAATTGGTTTTTGTGATACAGGGCATGCTTTTACAATTATTTCATATGATGATAATGAAGATGGCATTAATTACTACTTATGTCAATGTGTAGAGAGGAAAAAATTGACTTCCCTAGTTATAAATGGAGAAAACATTGACTATCCCACTGGGTCAATAGTACTAATTGAAACATGGTTTCGGTGATATCCTATAAAATATTCATATCAATAGTTGTTTGAAGATCTTGAAACTCACAGGAAGATAATGCACTATTCAAATTTGATTCTTGCAAAAAATATTCAATTACAAAAATATCATGGGAGGCCATTAAATAGGAAACTATGGAAAGTTTAGGAGTAAAATCATGAAGCTATTGTTGATACTATCAAGGTTAGAGCAGATCCTAGTGGTTCCTTGGATTGATATACATAGGTATATTGAATTTTAAAATGTATATGTAATCAATTTTAATAAATATTTTTTATTTTCTAGGTAGTACATATAAATTTCATTTTTAATTACTTACAATATTTTGTAGGTTAGTGGTGCTAGATAAGCTTCCACCTTCACATGGTTGGCACTGTCAGTAAAAAATTATTTATTATTGAATCTAATATAAGCTCATATTGGACATGATTGAAGCTTAGTTTATATGTGATCAAAGCTCAAGTTAGATGTGATTGAAGCTCAGAAAATGATTTATAGGTTTCATTTTATAGGTGTTTGAACATAGGCTAAAATTTGCATTTTTCTTATATTAGGAAGGTCATTATTGAGGTCAAAATGGGTGGTGGGTTTGTTGATCGATCCTAATGGGAAGGTAAGAACCTAGTATTAGATTTTATCCTCCCTCCAAACATGTTGACAACATCATTTTTTAATCAAGAAGCATTGAAACGAGAGTTCTGCAACCATAATTTAAACTTTGACAACATTTATTATTAGTGTTTCCACGCTCTAGAATGGTAGTGAAAATTCACTTTTGGGTGGATTTGAATGACATAGAAATGTGATAACATGTAATTTTCCTATCTAGATGTGATCCAAGTGATATATTCTTAGGTGGAGGTCTTAGAGGTATAAATAGTAGTTAGAGTTCAATAAGTTGTTTGTTCAATGCCAAAAAGTTGCATTTTTGGACCCCTCACTACAACTTATCCAATGGATTGCTATCAAATATTATACTTGAGTTATATGGGGTGAGATTAGAGGGATTAAATAGGTAGGGTAAGGACTTGACGGTTCATGTAAATGACTTATAAGTTTTGTTTTATGTATGTTTGAACTTAGGCTAAAAATTTGCATTTCTCTTATATTGGGAAGGGCATTCTTGAGGTCAAAATGGGTGGTGTGTTTATCGATCAGGCCTGATGGGAGGAAAATAACCTAATCATATACATTATACACCCCCTAAAATGTTTTTTAAATGTCATTTTTCAATCAAGAAGCGTCAAAACTAGAGTTTCACAACCACAACTTAAACTTTGATAACATTTGTTGTCAGTGTTTCCACGCTCTGGAATGGTAGTAAAAATGCATTTATGGGTATATTTTACCACTATTTCAGTTTGATAACTTGTAATTTTTATACCTATATGTGATAAAAGTGATAGATTTTTAGGTGGAAGTTTCAGAGGCAGAAATGTTTGTTGGAGCTCAAGAAGTTGCTTGTTTAATGCCAAAAAGTTATATTTTTGGAACCCTCACAAATTGTCCAATAGATTGCTCTCGAAGCTTCGACCTGAGTTATTTGGGGTAATATTATAGGGATTGAAAATTAAATTGAGGGATATGATATTTTATATAAATGACTTACAAGTTTTATTTTACATGTGTTTGAACTCAGGCTAAAAAATTGTATTTTTTGTATTTAGAAGGGTGTTCTTGAGGCTAAAATAGGTGGTGGTTTGTCTATCAGGCCTAATGGGAGGATAGAAACCTATTAATATATGTTATACACAACCCATATGTGTTTTAATTATTAGTTTTTAGTTAGGAATAATTGAAACCAAAGTTTTAAAACCACAACTTAAACTTTGACAACATTGTTGTTAGTGTTGTCACACTTTGAAAGATAGTGAAAATGCACTTCCAGGTGGATTTGAATGTTTTGGTGGTATGATAAAATATAATTTGAATATGTGTGTGTGTGTGTGTGTGTGTGTGTGTGTGTGTGTGTGTGTGTGTGTGTGTGTGTGTGTGTGTGTGTGTGTGTGTGTGTGTGTTATTTAAGTGATATATTCCTAGGTGGAGGTATCGGAAGCATAAATTTTAATTATAGCTCAAGAAGTTGCTTGTTCAATGCCAAAAAGTTGCATTTTTAGACCCATCACTGCAACTTGTCTAATAGATTGTTATTTAATATTCCAAATAAGTGATCTAGGAAGATTAGAGGGATTAAAATGTAGGGGAATTATTTGATGGTTCACATAAATGAATTATAGGTTTTATTTTATCATTATTTGAATTTAGGCTAAAAAATGCATGTTTCTTGTATTGGGAAGGGCGTTCCTGAGGCTGAAATGGGTGGTGGGTTTGTCGATCAGGCCTAATAGGGGGCCAATAACATAGTCCTATATGCTATCAAACTCCCCCTCAAATGTGTTGGTAATGTCATTTTTTAGTCAAGAATCATCAAAACTAGAGTTCTCCAACCACGACTTAAACTTTGACAATATTTGTTGTCAGTGTTTTTGCAGTCTGGAATGGTAGTGAAAATGCACTTTAGGGTGGATTTGAACATATTATAGATTTTATAACATGTAATTTTCATATATGTATGTGATAAAAGTGATATATTTTTAGGTTGAGTTATGGAAGGCATAAATTCTAGTTGGAGCTCAAGAAGTTGCTTGTTCAATGCCAAAAAGTTGTGTTTTGGACCCCTCACTTGAACTTGTCCAACAGATTACTCTCAAAGATTACACATAAGTAATCTAGGTTATTATTATAATGTTTAAATAGATATGATAAGGATATAACATTTCACATAAATGAATTACAGGTTTTGTTTTACGTGTGTTTGAACTTAGGCTAAAAAATTGCATTTTTCTTGTATTGGGAAGGGCATTTTTGAGGCCAAAATGAGTGGTGGGTTTGTCAATCAGGCCTGATGGGAGGAAAATAACCTATTCCTATACATTATTATCCCACCTTAAATGTTTTTTTAGTGTTATTTTTTGGTCAAGAAACATCGAAACCATAATTTGACAACCACAACTTAAACTTTGTCAACATTTGTTGTCAGTGTTTTTGCACTCCAGAATGGTAGTGAAAATGATATTTCAAGTGGATTTGAATATTACAATAGTGTGATAACATGTAATTTACCTATTTGTATGTGATTTAAGTGATATATTCCTAGGTGGATGTCCCAAAGGTAGAAATTTCAGCTAGAGCTCAAGAAGTTACTTGTTTAATGCCAAAAAGTTGCATTTTTAGATCCATCACTACAACTTGTCCAATGGATTGCTCTCGAAGGTTACACCTAATTTCTCTAGGTTATGATTAGAGGGATTAAATAGGTAGGGGAGAGATATGATGGTTCACATAAATGACTTAAAGGTTTCATTTTACACATGTTTAAACTTAGGCTTAAAAAATGAGTTTTTCTTGTATTGGAAAGGGCATTTTTTAGGCTGAAATAGATGGCAGGTTTGTCGATAGATCTTTATGGAAGGAAAAAACCTTGATCCTAAATGTTATCCACCCCATTGAATGTGTTTTTAGTGTCAATTTTTGGTCAGGAAGCATCAAAAAAATAGTTTTGCTAAACTCTCAACCTACAAAACATGTTAAAACTTGGGTAAGATGAGTTTTTAGTTGATTTGAGTTCTATAAATTTGGGTAAGTGTTAGAATATGTTGTAATTGCTAAAATACTACTACAAATATAATTTTTAAGAGCTAAAAACTCTATTTTGAGAAATTGACCTATTAGAGAAACAATTAGGTCTAGAGACCTAGAAACTTATTGTGTAATTGACCTATTGACCTATTAAGTAATTGACCTATTGAAAAACTATATTATGAGTAATTGACCTATTTACCTATTAACCTAATGAGTAATTGACTAGTTTAAAAGAATATTGTTTGAGAGTAGATTTTGAATCGAGTTGATAATAAAAGTGGATATGTGAGGTTAGAATTATTCACGATCTTAGAGCATATGAATAGGAATTTCATAGCCTTCTTAAACACAAAAGAGCAAACTCTAAATTAGGTGGTATTAGGGGATGATAGAAGGCATACAATAAGTAGGCCTAGTTTCAATAAAAGCTAGTCAAAAATCCATTAGAGCTAGGTGAAGGTGAAAGATTAGGTAACTTACAGGTATAGTTATCCAAGTGAGAAATTTGTAGGGATTTATGAATGATTTTATGTCTTTGAATTATATAATTTTGAACATGATTGGGTATGGGTTTTAAGTGTAATAAAATTATGTTAATGATCAATTGAAAATTTGTAAATGGGTGATGACAAATGCAAGATAGATGAGAGTGCCATTCATCTTTTCCACTACACAAAATGGAATAAAAACTTTAATTTAAAAAAATATGGAAGATCTGAGATTTATAGCATTGAAATTAATAAATTTTAAATCCTCATTTTTATACAACATTAAATATGATATTCGATAGATAATAGTTTAGAATATCAAAACAACACTATATAATAACACACAATAAAATTAAAAATGAATATAAATAAGATATATTTCCATGATAGGCATACAATATAGGCACATATGTGCAATGTCAGTAATACATAGATTATCATGATATGCATTAAAAAAATTACATCTACCAACATAGTATCTAATGTTGGGTGAATGTCATATACGCATATAAAATGCTAAAAATGCGTAAACTGCCATATAGACATACAAAAAAGTACATCTCATGTAAAACATCCTATTCATCAAATAGACTCCCTCTATTTTCCTTGCTCGAAGAAGACTCTTCCTGGGATGCCTTGCTAGTATATAGACCCCTCTAATGCCTTGGATTGATCTAAGGTCTAACTGCAAGTCCTATGCTCATATCTCGATTGTAACTGAACCTATTAAAATATAAGTATTATTAAAAAATTAACATAAAATACATTCAAATAATTATTAAGAAATTAATTTTAAACTATAATAAAAAAAATTTAAACATGCACTTACTACAAGCTCGTAGTTCTGCTTAATTAATTTTTATGCTCAAACAAATCAATGGTAGGCTCAACTTTTTGAATAGGTATTTGAAATGCAAGATAAACATGAGAATTTTCCCTACTAATCATATGACTAGGACTATCAGATATCATAGGACAATGTTGCATACATAATACATTTACATAAGTTATATTTGCTCCAAGTATGTAGTAAAATTATTAAAATAAGTCTATTTTTACAATTCAAAAGTACAAGTTAATATATACCTTTGTCATTGCATTTGCAGATGACATTGCAATAATAATGCCTATGTTTGTCTTGGCTCATAGAGAGGGAGGAGTATCTACTTGAAGTATCAACTATTCATGTAAATAATGTCTCACTTACTTTTATATATATATGGAAGAGATAGAGGAGGAGATGGAGAAGATGGCAGAGATGGATCTTGGCCACTAGGACCACTAATTGTTACATAGGGGCAGACAAAGTAGGGCCATCATGATAAGCTATGTCTATAGAGGGTGATGCCTTTATTGACAAGCTCAAGGGAGAGATAGTTACAAGAGATATTTAGATAGCTACATAGGAAATGCAAGTATAATTGAAGGTAATAACAAATTAATGAGACATTTTTTAATAATAAATTCAAGGGTAGGTAAGTATTAGATGTAGATAAGGATGGAGACAACACTGACCTTGTCCAAGGGTAAATAAGGATGATAATATGAGGGAATGTTGACATGAAGAAAGGTGCATCATGAATGACATTTGAATCTTCACTTCACCCATCAAGAAAAAATGGAAGACAGAAAAACATTTCTAATCATTGTCATTTCACAATCTTAAAATATTTAATAAAATAAGAATACAAATGCCACATAATTTAATAGTAATAATGTGATATATATATTTCTTTTTTCAAAATTAAATATATAAGAAAGTTTCATTCCACCTCTTTATATTGTTATTCTTCTTTTCATATGTCTTAACATTTTTTTGAACATGATATGAGTAAATAATAGAAAATTTGAATTTTACTTCAAAGACATCCTTATAAATGGTTAAACTATGTGTGAGTGTAAAATATGTTTAAAAGATTTGAAAATAGATAAGATATACATCCAACATTATTCCAAAAACAGAATTAAATTTGATAGAAATAGGGTTATATTTTATATATATATATATATATATATATATATATATATATATATATATATATATATATATATATATATATATATAATGGTAAAATTTTACGCAAAATGAAAAACTGTGAAAAAAATTATAAAAAATTTTATGTATTTTGAAATGTTTCTTCTTATAAACTATACTAGCACTTGAAGGGCAATGTTGAACA
This sequence comes from Torreya grandis, assembly GCA_037957365.1. Lineage (NCBI taxonomy): Eukaryota > Viridiplantae > Streptophyta > Pinopsida > Cupressales > Taxaceae > Torreya > Torreya grandis. The sequence continues at coordinate 412,709 of JARHVA010001557.1, read as the reverse complement.
CAGCCAACATTAGCAAAATAATCATGACAGGTAGGTTCGACTGTCAAATTTACTATGGAAGAAGACCTTCATGGAATTAACTTCATGGGGTCGATACATTCATGGAGCAAGTGGAAGCCTGCAGCCTATCACCATCAGGGGGTGTTAGTGTCAATCAATAATCAAGACTATTTTAAGAGTTTTGGAAATGTTTTTCTATGTTACCTACCTTTTGATAAATTATTCATATTCAATGTCAGTTGGAGTCATTCTGAGTCTTCTTCCCACTACTATGCATCAAATTAAATAATACAAACATATTTTATCTTTTATTTAGAGAATAATTCAACAAAAGATAAAATATGTGCACCTGAGTTGCCCTGTGTACTTGAGTTGGCCTAATGGTAAAGAACATGTGTTCCTGAAAGGTCACAGGTTCAAATCCTATAGGGGGTAGGGATTGCATGTCTCATATTCATAGCACAGTAAGGTGCCTCCCCTCGATGGGAGTATGAGGTGGTCCCATATGCTGCACATTCCTTGTAGACCATAACCAAAGCATTAATTGGCATCATGGACCTTAAAAAATTTATTATTATTATTATTATTATTATTATTATTATTATTATTATTATTATTAACGGGATGATGTTTTCATTTCATCACTATCAGGCTGGGAGTTGCAGGCGTGACTCGTGACGCTTAAATAATGACTAAAAATGGACCCATCAGTTCCAAGTCCTCTCACTCCAACTGTAAATGCGCTGAGTTTTGTTGGAATTTAGTGGCCCAGCTATGTCGAAATGTAATATCTATCCAAGGAATTAATGTTATGTATTTAGTTTTAAATATTTTTTTAAAGATACATAAGTGTTTTTGGATCAATTTTTTCGGCACACTCTATAAATCATTATTGGGGTAAAAATTGTCATTCAATTTTTTATTTTAATAATAATTTATACAGTGTAATTCCAAATATTGGTTAAAAAATTCTTACAAATAATATTGAAAAGTATTTGTATTACATTGTTATGAATTATAAAAATATTACTACTCCTAACTAATTTCATATGTATATATTAAATAATCAAATACTTCAAAAGATAAGAGGTTATTAATTTTTTAAAGCACTAAACATTTACGACCTGTTATAATTTTTTTCTATAATATATAATTTGAACTAAAAAATATTAAAATAATAAGATAAGTTTCCAACCTATAATATGTTTTACTTGTCTAAGTATATTTTACAAATAAATGTAATAAACAATTATATTAAAGTTTATGTCTGACTACAAGATTTCTTAGAAGGTGAATGTTAGTATCCAAACCCAATTATAGAGTAATAAAAAATAATATAATATGCTCTATAACATTAATCATAAAGGATAAAGGATAGTATTGTAATAATTCTTATTATCCATAGCATTCATGATAATTGAAATGATTTTCAAGGTAGCTGGTTATATCTAAGATTTCATAAACTTACTATTGACCCGTTACCAATGCCATCAGTATTAAATTTTTTGTTGAGATGATATTTATACCAAACAAAATGGTTGAATAATCAACACCATTACGGTGATGTTTCTTTGATCAATGAAGAAGAAAATGCAATCTAAAGTTTTATTCGTGTATATTTCAAATATAATGGTGTGTTTTATCTTTGAAATTTCAAATTATTTTGTAAAATGTTGTAGTTCCTTCAAATATATAAATAATAATAATAATATAGTTTTGATTTATGTACAAGTCTAAACACTTAAAAATGGTTTTTAAATATTTATTTGTTATAATATTGAATTATTCTAAGATATTTATATGTTTGTTAAGTATTGGTCCCAATCAAGTTTCATTGATACAATGTTAATGTTTTTAATCATTTTTTATCATATATCTTACCCCCTTCTCTCTCTTCACATATATTATTTACTCTTCCTTATTTTCCTTTATTTTTTGGTGTTTTTCCCAAAAACAAACAATGTAGATTTATGGCGTGTTGGCTATTTTTACCCATATAGGATTGTTTAGAGGTTTTTGATCTCATATTATCAATTTATTTATTTAATGTATTTCAGTTTGCATATCAATATGGTCATAATTTTAAGTTAAAATATTTATAAATACAAAATGATATTAGTATATTTAGGACAAGGAGTAAATGAAATGATGGAAGCAATCAAAACAATTGTATAGAGAAGGCATCCAAGAATCTAAGAAAATATGAAAAACATCTAACTTTTCTTTGTCTTGCATCCTAAAAGAGATAAAACATTTTTATGGAATTCATTAGCCTTGAATATTATTGTAGTGACACACTTGAATTACATTTTCATTAAATTACATTTTACTTGGTGTGTCCCAACAAATATTGGGTACTAGGAGGATTGATAAGTAGTCATTACTCAAAAACCATGCTAACCCTAAAAATAGCTCCCCTCCCACCCCAAAAAAAATTCTATCCTTTATAGGTTCGGCTACCTTATTAAGATTTGAAAAAGGAGAAGTATTACTTAGTGATCGACACAAATATTCAAGATATTGAAAGAGGGTTTCAGAACCCCACACTTAACCAATGCATTCATCAAATTAGTCTTTTCCATTATTTTGTTTGCTAGAAATTATATGTATATGGTTATTAATCTCTTACCATAAAAATCATTTTTTTTCCTATTAAATTTTAATGTTTGTTTCTATATTTCTTGAAAATCAAGATACCTCTCTAAACCCTCTCTTTTTCATTTACAACTCTTGAATTAGAATATTAATTTAGTTTGTTTTTAATTTTTTATATTTGATTATGATTCAATACTTGTTTATGGCTAGAATGTATTGCATTTTGATGTAAACTATTTTTTCATATAAAAATTTAGTGAACCGATGCCATTTTTCATGTTTTGTGTCCTCCCAGGGCATGTTTCATTATATTTTATCAAACCCTATGTTATTTTTCCTTGAATATTTCTAAAACACTATAGTGTTTGTATCCATAGAATTATTCACAAGTGTTATTTTCATAATGTTAGTTAAGTCAATAAAAAACAAATAAAATGAAATATACTTGAGCCTAGAACCTCGTGAGCATCAAAATATTAAGATAACGATGCTAAGATCAATAATAAAAAGGTGATACACAAAAGGACTTGATAATTTGTTAGCACTTTGTTGTATATCTTGAATATATCAAATAACAAAGAGAATATATCTATTTAAATAAATCAAGATCAATGAGGACACTTCATCTTGATTTGAAGATGAATGGTTGCAAACGAGTCCTCAACAACACACATGTATCAACATATAGATTGCTAATGTGAGCCGTTCATCTTGCTTAAGATGAAGGGATGAAGATGAATCTTTAAAATATCAAAGAACAATTAATATGACCCCTTCATCTTTTTTCTAAGATGAAGGTGGAGGATTCTCCTCATAATATCTTTGTGAGAGTCATTATGGGTCCTTCATCTTGTTTCAAAGATGAAGGGTGGAGAATCATTACTAAGAAAGGACATGGATAACTAATGCAAACCCTTCATCTTGTTTCCAAGATGAAGGGTTGATAATGATCCTAAAATATCTCATAATATTTATTAAAGGCCCTTCATCTTGGCTCCAAAATCAAGGGTGAATAACAATCTTGTATATTAACTCATTTAGAAAATTGCTTGGCTCAAAAAATAATACTACATAGGATCTCAATATTCTTTCTTGAATGAAGATGCATCTTGGAGGAAGAAAAAGAAGAATTAATTAATGAAAGAAAATTATAATTTCATTTGAAATAGAATTAGAATTAGAATAATGATTAATTAAGTTAATCAAGGATTAATTTAATTAATAAAAATGTGTGGAATCTAATTAGAAGAATGATTTAGAGAAAGGGAATTAGTACATTAATTGATCAGTAAAGGAGAACTAGTGAATTGATAAGAGTAAAATAATTGACCAAATAAAATGACCATAATGATAATTGAATAAACTTAATATGGTGAATTATCCCATTTGAGATAACTTGAGGTGAATTCAAACTCGTACATTAGATGAAAAAAGGATATCAGGCTGAATAGATGATATTAGACCAAGTTGGATGTAATTAAGAGAATTCATTCCATTTTTATAAATTTGATACCAAATTCATAAAAATGGATTGTCTACATTTTCCCTTGTTTGATAAGGCATTATGATATGTAGACAAAGTAACATCCTCTCAAATAGTGAGAAGTCAAAAAGGGTGTATGAAAAATTAGATAATGAAATAATGGATGCTGTAATTTTGTCATTCCCAACTAACAAGTTTAAGAGATTGAATGGAAAGATGATGATATGGTTTGAATGTAATTATTTAGAGATGATGCCCCCTTGAGAGGGAATGTAGAGATGAAATACATGGATGGACTCTCGAAAGAGAGATGAATAAGCTATAATGGAAGAGAATATTAACCTGTGGACAAGATTACGCCACTTGAACTAATGTTTGAAAGTTTTTAATTCTAATGGTGATGAATTTATTTATCCCAAATATGATATTTTTTAGAAATATACATTCTAAAAATAAGCTACACACTTTGAATTTCCCCAAACAAGGTAAAAGGTGTGAGTATGGAATGATAATTTTCCCCAAACATGGCATAATTCATTTGATGAATTGATAAAATAATCATGATGTTTGTTATTTTTATGAGTGGATCAAATAGAGATATTTTTGGGTTGAACATTGAATCTAGACTATGTGAGACTTTATTTTTAATAATGCACATGAAAATATGCATAATAATTTCAAAAAAATCATGATAACATTTGTTTGTCAATATGTGTAAGTTTGAATTCAAAATGCAAATGTATACAACTTAAAACAAGAAATGTAAAATAAATATTTAATTGTAAACATAATTCAATTAAATTAATTTTAATTTAGATACATTCACAACCTAAAATCATGATATGAATAATTAAGACTTAAGTGAAAAGTATAATGTACTAAATTAAGGAAATCATGTAACAAAACAACATACAAATAAGCAAATAAAAAATAATACATAAACACACAATAAAAAGACAATAAACATTCAATGAGTAAATGAGTGTGTGTGACAATAAGTCATTAATCTTGAAACTAAGGGTAAGATAAAACAATCATGACCAAGGAAGAGGAAATGGAAGAATAAGGAAGGGGTGGTTGAGCTGAATCTAAATGCCCCATACAAGTGAATGTTGCCTACATAATCTTATGAACATTAGGCCAAATTTAGTTCTCCAAAGGATTTGGGGAAGAAGAAAAGTGATGAAAATGTAAGAACATAGATTATAGAGGAAAAATAGGAAAAAACTTATAAACAATGAGAGTGTATAGGATATAAAATTGCCCAAAATGATAAGAGATATGATTGTAAAACATTAAGAGCATGGGATAAAGAATGGTCGAGTTGATCCCAAAAAAGTAAGCATTACATACATAGTCTAATGGACCTGAAGCCATTGTAGTTCGACATAATTTGGACATAAAACATGATAAGTATGATCAAGAAAAGAAAATGAATGTTTGATATGAAATGGTTAAACTCACAAAATTGTGAGAGCATTAAATATGAACTCATAAAATGATGAGTGTCACTAATTTTTTTTGAAAAATGGTGAAAGCATAAGATTAAATGCTCAAAAAATGATGAGACTGTGGAATGGGGATGGTTAGGAGTGTTTGAAAATTTATACCTACAATGGATAACTAACAAAGAGAAAATGTGTTCTAGCACCAAGATGGGATTTCATGACAAATGGTAGGATTGGAATGATAATATTGGATAATAATGGATGATACGCCAATAATGAATTTCCAAGTACCATGTTACGTGAGAATCAAATGTCAAGTTGTGAAAGTGTTGTTAAGAGGATGTGCTAATTGATTTTTCAAAACATCACTCAGAAGAACTTCCACTTTCTTATTAAGATCAAGATGGGAAGGAAAATTAGATTAGGATAGGATGGAAAGAAAGGTGGTTCATGACAAGGTAATATGATACGAATAGAGTAGTGTAACATCCCCACTAGTATCTACCTAGAAATGTATGAATTTATTTTTAATTAAAAACATAAACTAGAATAGATTACCCACAAGAATCTAATAAAGTAATCAAATCTTAACAATAGTAACAAATCATATTACACCACTAATCTCTAATATCATGCAAGTATATCATAATGCCAAAATAGAAATTAATTATACTAATTCAGCCATGGCTGATATAAATCTACAATCACTACTGTCAGTGTTCAATAATAAATAATTACAATTCATCATGACAATTTTAAATAATAAGTACAATACAATGTACATATAAGATACATGGCTCCCCTAAAGCATAGTTCCTAAACTCAAGTATCTATGACAATATCAAACATCATCTCGATAAGTAGTATTGTTGTGAGGTAGGAAATCAGCATCTGAGCACTTTTCCACATGAACTATGGACCAATAATCCCCCATACTAATCCCATCATGAAATGGCCCTCCCTTCACAAATGAGTAGATAGTGACAGCATGGGAATCCAGAGAGACAAGCAAGTACCCATGTGTTGTATGATTTCTAATCTAAACATGCAATGTATCATATAAAACTCAATCTATTGTAAGATATCACACATACATGTAAATCATACTCATGAAATGATAATATCTCACTGAACATACTTTGGTCAAAGCTTTAAAAATAGTAATATAAAAAAAATCTATAGATCAATCAAATTCATACACACCACTTGATCAGATTACCTTCATCTGACATTGTGATGCTAGTAAGCCAGTGAAGTCCATCTCACTCTTTACTCAGAATTAACAATGCAAATTGGTCAAATATAATTCAACTACAAGATTCATATAATTTACATCCTACTATAAAACACATCATGTAACATGTTAAATATAGGAGCAATGAAAACATACATTTATTCCATCAAATGTATGAATGAATCTTACACTATTTTCTATTCCATCTAGAAATAATGGCTATAATTTATACCATCTGGGTAAATAAATATTTAGCTTTAGATTCAAAAAACATAATGTATTTCCAATTAAACTACACCATATGATAACCCATATTACCATAGTCTAGTGTTCTAAACATAACTACTAGATTTAGTTACTAGGCTAGTAAGTAGTCATAATACAGGTAAACTTACATTCATATTCAATAGCTAGACAAACAAACTCTATTTTCATAAAATATAGAGTAATTCAAACTAGCATTTACTATACATTTAAAGGTTTATAGGTACGCCTTCGTTAAATGTTATCATTCCCAATCCATTAATAAAGGTTATAATCCACTTGTGGAAATATATAATCATGGGAATACACATCTAAGAATATATATACTTCTTATTAAGCATACCATAATCTATTTTACTATTACATTCACATCCCATTTTTTTAGTTTAAATTATCATATAGTAAGTAAGCCATATCCATCATAGTGAATACTTTATTAGATTTATCATTCTTCCCATGTCTCATTATATTATTCCTCCATTTAGAATAATGAGAAAATGGAATGTATGTTATTAACTAAAATTCAAGTTTAGTAAATTTAAGTCCTTGTAATATAATATAGATATATAACTAATTATAAATCATAGTACCTTTTATAAACTATACAATGACCAATATATATGTTGGGATCATGTATGATCCAAAGTTAATAAATTATTAATTAATTTTTTCTAGTTTTTTATTGTGTTTAGGTTATTTACCTGTTTGTTGGTTTTATAACCAACTTCATCTCTTGTAAGATTTTTAAAGCTTACTTTGTACAAAATAAAATAATGTTGATTTGTACTGAATAGATTTTATGAATTTATTTCTCTATTTGTGGGCCATCAGTGGTATCAGAGCTCAGATGAAGTAATGCAAGAGTAAATTTACACTGGTTATGGAGGATTGAAGAATAACATTGCAAGATAGATTAACCCAATTTGGTCAATCTAAGAGACCTATATGGTAGCAAGTATGGCAATATTCAAAGCAACTATCCACTTCAATTACCTTAGGACCTATGGAAATAAAGAGAACATTTTTTTGGCTTAGTATTTTTCATTTTATTCATGGTAGCAACATCATCCTTGTCAAGGAATGAAGAAAGCCAAATAATCGGTGCTTTTGAGTGGCCTGGTCTAACAAAATGGTCAAATCTTTAATGTTTGCAAATGGTATAAAAGCAACATGAATAAAAACTTGCCTACATTCTTGTTTAGCTCATCAACATTTTTTTTGTAATTTTTTTCCTTCCAAAGTTTAGTATTTACTATAGCATGCAGGGGTGAAACCTTCCACCTACATTTTTCATACTTAATGAAAGACTTATTTTTGATAGATTTAGCGTAGTAATACAACCAATTTTTTTTGTGGGCTCCAACAAGAAGAAAACCAATTGAGTGCAATCATGTTCTACGTGCAAATTAAAAATATACTTGGTAAAATATTTTAGTAATTTTTTGTAACTTAACATTCACAAAACCAAAAATATATTTAATATTCTCCCTTTAAGCTTTTAATATAATTTATTGGGAAGTAGATATAAATATTTTGATAGCCATGTGATAAAAAGGAAGTGAGGGGTTCAAAACCCATTGAAATTATTTTTGGTCAAAATTATTTTTTGAAATCATTTTGTATATAGGAATTATAAGGTTAAAATAATATTTTCATTAAAAATGGTGATATAAGGGTGTAATATGAGTTATAAGGTGTATTTTTTTTAACAAAATCCAAAAATCTTTGTACTCTTGTAAATGGAAGTTATTTTTGAAGGTAAAGACAAAATGTAAAATAACATTCCCTTGACTTGTTTGTACTCTTTACATCATGGCTAAAATTGTCAATCTCATTTTTTAAAATGAAAAATTATCACCTAAAAACTACAAAGAATGGAGTAAAAACATTGAAAACATCCTCATATTGAATGATTTATGGGAAATCACCGAGCAAAAAACCACACCACCATTTCAAGTGGAAAAACTAGTTGAATATTAGAAACGTGATAAGCGTGCTCTTGCCCTATTAAATTCAACTTGAACAAAATAAGTTATCATTCATATTGAGGTAGTTAAAATTGGTGCATGGAAAATATTAAGATATTTATATGATAATCAGCCTACATACAAAAACATTGACCATCTTATGTAACTTTTAAATAATAAACTAGCAGATGATGAAGACGTCTTTGAATATCTTTCATGCATGAAAACTCTAAAATAAGAGCATTTTACTATAAGGGGAAAAATTGATGATGACATGTTTATTTATATCATATTTAATGAGCTTAATTCCACCTACAGCATTTTTTTTTAAATATTTCAGCTTAGTGATAAGCTTAATGGTGCCACATTTGAATCCATCTGTGAGTTATTGACTTAGAATGAAAGACAATTTGTAAAGAAGAAAAGTATGCCTATTAAAGAGGCTCACTATGTAAAGCCAGGTCCCAGCATAGAGATTGTTGACATGTAAAATGAATGTTTCAAAAGCATTATTTGAAACACTCTTAGTGACAATCTCCACATCATTCTCGATGCTCTCCTCAACATTCACATCAGCACTCTCTAGGGTCTTCCAAACACAGACATCACCATAAGCATTATTCTCACTCTTGCAGTTCTTCAAGTAATTCAACTTCTTTTGGATCTCATTGGCATCATAAATAGCCACAAATTTTCAAATGTGGTGGTATTGGACATCTTTCAGATGCCTATCCTTCTCAATGACCCAACTCTCCACATAAAAAGAAAGATGAGGCCAATTATGTGGGTCATTCTAGTGGTAGATATTCTAGTTACTCCAATTATTCTAGTTATTCTAATACTTACTCTGATTAGAAGGCATCTTATATGGTTAAGTTCTATGGTCCTGATGGACCTGACACCATATTTTAAGTGCTCAGTGATTCACATGTCTTGTGCAAGTTGCTAAGCTTAAGATTGATATTTGTTGTATTAGTAAATTCTTGGCTTGTGTTCTTACTTTCAGTTCCATTTTTGGATTTTCATGCTTGATATTCATGACATGGAGTAGATAATGTTAGCTAATTTTGATTCTCTTGGTGTACATCTTCTCACCTCTCACCTAATAGGGGAGAAGATATTGCATTTACTGGCCTTTGATTTTAGTAACATTACAAGTTGATAGGGGTTGATATCACCTTCAGTTTTGATCAAAGTTCACTAGCATTTATTGGACATTAAGGAGATGTACCATATATAGTACAAGGATTTTCACTTGGATGGGTTCATGTGTGGGACCTTATATGGATCGATGTAGTTGGACATACTTGCTTGTGTTTCCCTACAGTACGATACAATGATCACTTGTGATAAGCAATACTTGATCATGTTCATCAACCATTTTTTGCCACAACTCATAGGGGTGGGATTCTTTATGGATCAATATTAGTTTTTGGTTAGTGCCAGAGGTATAGTGCACCAGTTATAGTTGTGATAGAGATCCTTTGATGACTTCATAGTCATTGCTCTAGTTCATTCATCTACTATCCCCCTTTAGATCAAGAGGGAGTTTTTTGGGATCATGTATGGCCCAAAGTTAATAAATTATGAATTAGTTAGTTTAGTTTTTTGTTATGTTTGGTTATTTACCCATTTGTTGATTTTATAACCAACTTCATCTCTTGTAAGATTTTTAAAGCTTAATTTGTAAAAAAATAAAATAATGTTGATTTTTACTAAATAAATTTTCTGAATTTATTCCTCTATTTTTGGGATATCAATATATATAGTCCCATATATATAACTAAAAAAATATACACTAGTATTATTGTTACATTTTATCTACCACTTGAAATCCCATATTCCTCAAGTGTGGCCCTTTTAAATTATAGATTAATTACCTTTATAAATTTCTAAACATAACAATATTCTTTTCTTACACCAAATTGTGGCTACACTAAAACAAATGGATGAAGACATTCATATTACAACAAAAAATTTAATAAAAACATTTTGTTTAAAAAGGGTGTGGTGATTCCCATTTGCTTTTAACTGATTCTTTAAAATTTTAATGTTCTAATATTAATCCCTGATTCAATAATACAGTGCACTTGACAAATCTATATATATTATATTATTGAACATGAAAGTATGGTGATGCCAATCAGAAAATATTTTATACCTTATTCTATAGTGATTTCATTTGACTAGATAATGACTTAACTCTTCCATGTTTGTGGATAATTAGATATTTATAGAGACCACATAAAATATTCAAAACATGATAACTATATATAACTATGATCAGATAACTATAGGTATGTATAACATACACAGTTGGCCATAAACAAGAATATAGGTAAGTTAGTGTAATCACCTATATATATGTAGTGATAAAGCTTTGATAATCCACTACATCATGAATAGCAATACCTTAGGGGATACATTAAGCATGATCCATTAATTTTGTATTACTATACCACATATTTTAGAATGAAAAAGTGATGTTACAACATTAATTAGTTATAATCCACATGTAACATCCAAAATGGTTTGTTATCATATTTTATTTTCATTCATTATTATTTCTAGTATGGCAACATCCCAATTAACTAATTCTATCTCATTTTTCTAGGTTAAATAAATTCTTGAATCTTACATGTAACGCTATGAAATATTTTATGGTATAATCCACCTAGAATTTAGTTATTATACAGTAGTTATAATAACCGATGCTACCAAAATACAACATTTAAATTCAAGTCTCTACATGGATTATCATAATTTTACATAGTTCGTTTAGCAAGTCAAGTAAATCAATGGTGATGCCAACATCTAGTTTGATTAAATATATGCTAAAAAGGGTGCAACGATCTCTCTTTTATGTTTGTGAATTGGAATATCATAATTTATAGGTGGCAATTTAAAACCATTTCCCAATTCCTTTATTAAGTGATGCCACAAATCAATAAATTACAATGATCTCTTTGTAGTTGGCATATTACTTTATTCAAGGTGACACCTTTGATACATTGAGTTATACATCTACCTATAGGGGTCACTGTAATAAGCACAAACATCGACTTAAATTGGAAAACAATGTGTAGTTTTAAAACTAAAAAACTAAGAGGGCATAGATGATTGTTTTAATATTAAATTACAGCCATTATACTATTGGATCACCATTGTTCCTTTTTACAGCATGCCTTTAAGTCAAAGGTGTCACCTTGAATAAATTAATATGCCAAATACAAAGAGATCATTGTAATTTATTGATATACTATGTTGTCCCCCAAAAATATCACTCATTTTTTAGACAACATTTGAACTATTTTGGTCCAACAGACCAAAATCATCTCTCCCTTTCTCAAAAATTGTTCTGGGCATTAAAATTATTCATTATTCAAGATTTTTTAGATTTCTACGGAATCAATATGCTTGAAATCAGTAGGTTCAATAGGTTCAAAGGCTTCTACAGGCGAGTTCAATCAAAAGAACAAGTTTCCAACACTTAGTCATTTTCAGGATTGGTTCAATGCCTTGGTTCAACCAAAAGAATTTATCAGCAAGCTTCTATGCAGTGTTTGAACCATTGAACCATTAAACCTTGAACCATTTTTAGTTCAATAGGTTCAATGGGTTCAAAGGTTCAACATCATCAAACAAGAATTAAGCGCTTTTGTCAAGGTTCAAAGTTCAACCGCTTTAGGTTCAATGGCTTCAAAACAATTATCAAAGAGAAAAAGGCTTGAACCATTGAACCATTGAACCACTCAGGTTCAAAGGTTCAATGGGTTCAAAGGTTAAACAGGTTCAATGGTGGTTTGTTCAACACAGTTTATTTCAAAGAGCTTGGTTCAAGTAGTCAATTGAATAAATAGAAACGAAGGAATGAACCATTGAACCGTTGAACCAAAGTTGGTTCAAACAGTCAGTTCAAGTGGTAGGTTCAAAGGAGTGTCCCAAAATTCGAAGAGATAAGTGCCCTTATAGAGGGAATTTTTGTGGCAAAAGTGACTAAGGCAAGAAAAGCCCATCAGAGCCCAGTAGATGTTGCCAAGTGTCGTCTGTTGAGCCCCATTTTACTTTATTCTAAGACCTATGGAAGTTGCCACATGTCCTTTGTAAAATAAGAAAAACACGCCAAGTGTCAACATTTGCATGAATCTAAAATGAGTCCCAAGTGTATCTACAGTGTTTCTAAAAGCTTAGCGGAAGCCACCACATGTCATCTTCTGCAGGACACTCAAAAGGCATCTAAAGCCTCTATAAGTTAAGTGGATGTTGCCACGTGTCCTCACCTATTTCATAGTGGATGCTGCCATGTGTCACCTATTGAGATCTATGAAAAATTGACTAAGGCAAAGCCAAAGGAAAAATTACCCTTGCAGAGGACATTGAACCAAGCTGAGTACCCTTGTGGAGGGCAACGAGCAAAGGTGAACACAAGGAATTCCTTAGAAAAAGTTCCCACAGCAAAATGGTTAAGGCAAAAATCCTAAGCCACCACATGTCATCTTCTGTAGGACACTCAAAAGGCATCCAAAGCCTCTATAAGTTAAGTAGATGCTGCCACGTGTCCTCACCTATTTCATAGTGGATGTTGCCACATGTCACCTATTGAGATATATGAAAAATTGACAAAGGCAAAGCCAAAGGAAAAATTACCCTTGTGGAGGACATTAAACCAAGCTGAGTACCCTTGCAGAGGGCAGCGAGAAAAGGTGAACATAGGGAATTCCTTCAAAAAAGTTCCTACAGTAAAATTGTTAAGGCAAAAATCCTTCGGACTTTTTGTCCGAGGGAATTCACCTGGGAAGAAAGCCTGATGGAAAGCAGAAACAAAGTGAAGGAAGATTTCCTTCAAATAAATTATTTGAAAGAATTCCTTCAAACTTTTTGTTTGAAGGAAAAGTCCCCAAAATAGAAAACCCACTGAGAAAATAAAAGCTCAAAAAGTTGCCACGTGTCCCTCATAAAGTTGCAACAGAACGTGCCATGTGTCTCTTACAAAGTTTAGTGGAAACTACCACGTGTCATCTGCTGAGACATAGTTTCAAACAACAAAATGTGCCACATGGCATCATCTGTGTGAATCTAAAATGAGTCTAGAATGTTTCAAAAGGGAAGCTAAAGCTTGGTGGAAGCTACCACATGTTGACATCTATAATTTCTTCCTTTGGTCTCTTTGTTAAGTAAGGACTGTGGTGGGTCTCAAGTGAGTGGCTAAACTCAGCAGAAGCTGCCATGTGTCATCATCTGCATGAAATCTAAATGAGTCTTGAATGTTTTCATAGTGTCTCTAGGAGCTCAGTAGAAGCCACCATGTGTCATCCTCTATAGGATTTTCAAAGACATCTAGAATATGCCACATATCCCATTATAACTCCATGAAGTGCGAAAAGTGTCTGTATCCACATCTTGAGTTTCTTATAGGTTTCAAAGCTTCTTTTAATAAGCATCTCTTAGAGTCAAATGGATGTTTCCAAGTGTCCTCACCTATTTTGCAGTGGAATATGCCACGTGTCAATTGTTAAGATCAGCAAAAAGTGACCAAAGAGTAAGATTCGATTGAACCAAGGACCCAATTCAATAGCCAAAAAAGGAGGAACGATGAAGAAAGACCAAAAATATTCATGCATAAGATATGTTTGTAGAAGTAGGCCATCAAGTGAACATTAAAGAACACAAAAATTTAATGGTGTGACCCATTTCTCTACATTGAGAAAAGCAAATGGGCAAATATGCCCAATTCTAGCATATCTTCTTGACAAAATTTAATGCAACATGATGTGTTACTGCTCCCAAGTCTTTCTTGGAGGGATATATATTGGACTCTCTCTTATTATTTTAGGGAGATCTTCTGGTTACCAAAAACAAAACTCTGCCCAAATTGAAAGGCATTACTGAGACTTTAAGCTCAGATTATTCATCATATTTCTTTGTTTGAATCAGAAAGCAAGTTACTTTCAGACTTTGTGCTGTTATAGCTTATATCATTTTAAGAGATTGTTCTTATGTCTATTTCCTAAATGTATTCTTGTTTATGTAATTTAACAAATAGAGATAGTAGAGGTGACAAAGAAGGTGTCCTAGAGCCAGTTACTTTCAAACTTTGTGTTATCATAATTGTCTTCAGTGTGTGTTTATTTTCTATTTCTATGTAAAGAACCTTGGGACAACTTTGTGCCCTCATTATTCTTTGTATTTCACTCTTTGGCAGTTGAGGTGGAGACTTTGTGCCTCATTTCATCATGCCATGTTATTGCACCCTATTACAGTTACTTATCATCACCTAAAAGATTCTTTTTGTCTGCTAAACAACACTTCTAAAAGAAGAGGAGTGTCTTTTTTCATTTCATCAAGATCTCTCCTTTGATTTGTGCACATCATCTCTGAAAAAAGAGAGATGGATGGTTTATCCTACCTTTGAGTGTTATTTTCTATTTATATATATAATATATAGCTTCTGCATATCTACAAGGAACCTCCCCTTGATGAGAGGAGAGATTAGTCCCCTTTTGATGTGGTAAACCTACACATTTGGCCAACCAATCTTCCTGCTATGGTTGATCAGACCTATTTTTTTATCAGTACACTGATTGACAAAATATTCACCCAATAGTTTTTTAGTGACTCTGCTAGGGATTTACGTGCATTTTGAAGCCTCAAGTTTTAGATTAAAGTAGTCCCTACCCTTATCCATTACATATTCTAGTGACTCCATTCCACTTCTTACCCATTATCATTATAACCTTATCATCCACCTCCACACCAACTGGGAAAGAATGCGCAGTTTAAAGCCTCAAGCTTCAAGCTGAAGTAAGGTCAATTTTTTTCTATTTTTGTTTCACAATTTGGCAGATCCAAGGTATACATTAAGCCAAAGGGCTAAAGGTATTATTAACCCTGTATTCGAATTGGTATAGAAAAGTAATTTTAATTTGTCTCCTTCACCATCTCATCTCCAACGAACTAGGAGCTTTCCTCCTACTAAAGTCAGGTCTCCATTACCAAGCAAAGCATCCACTTCTGCTATTAATAAAGCTTTGCCAATAATTACCCCTCTAAGATTTGTTATTCCTCCTTTTCATAGTCATACAATGGCAGTTCAAGGCCCCTGGGGTAATTATTTTGGCCCTCTCAATCTTACTCCACCTCTACATGAGCTCCCATGCAATTCGAGAAAGAATTTCCCCAAATTCTATGGTGATGGGAAGGTTCATCCTGACAAACACATTGCAACTTTCAACATAGCATGTGGTGTAATTAAAGTGGAATTTAAGGATGTGGTAGTCTAACTATTTGTGGAAACACTACAAGGTGCTACTTCAGATTGGTTCTACCATCTACAGCCTCAGTCAGTAACTGACTGGAACACCCTCAAAGATAAGTTTGAAGCTAGATTCAAGCCTATAGAAGATGCACATGCCTTTCTGGCTCAGCTCACACAGATGAAGAAAGAGCCTCATGAACCAATGAGGGACTTCATAGCCAAGTTTGACAAACTAAGGAACAGGATTCCTATAATTGCTCGACCTACAATTGAGAATCTCAAATGTTTATTCATTAATTCTTAGCTACTTGAAGTGAGTTTCCTATTGAGACATTTTGGTCAAATAGACCTTGCTACAGCTCAAGATTTGGCCACTGAGGTAGAAGATGATCTCATCTTGGTAGGGAATATAAGGAGAGATCCTAATAGAAATAGACCCTCATCATCTTTTGAATATCCATCTACAAGGACCACTAATCTAATAGTGTAGAAGTTGACAAATGAGTTGTTTGCTCTCAAAAAGCAAATGGCACAAGGAATGGCTTTCACTCCTTCATACAAAAATATACCAAGGAGAACATTTCTAAATCAGTTGTACTAGGACAATGCTACCAGGAATCAAGAGTAGCTAAATAATCTTCCCCTCCCATAGGGGAAACTTGCCACTGAAGCACCCTCAACCAATTCAGTAGTGGGATATCTTGAAGCAGAATTAGATTTCTCTTTCTAACCTGAATTGAGATAAGAAAATGACGTTGATCTCCTTGTATAAAACCAAGAAGAATCAGCTAGTGACTCTAACATTGGTTTCCTAAACTACATGGATGAACTCAAAAGTAAAGGAGAAGCTTTTGATGGATCATACATTGTGTTCACACAGTCCAAGAATCAGTTAGCCCAACAAGCTAATAAAGGGAAAATAGAAGAGCAACCTCAACCAATAATTTCAATTGCTAAATGTGGAACCTCTCTACCTTTCTAGCCAAAGGACTCAGTGATTACCAAAAAGGTAAGTACATCAATTTCACTTTCACTTTTAACTTTAATTTTGCAAATCAGTCCTCCCCCTTTACAAACTAGAAAGTTGAATTACCTTCCTCTATTCCTAGTCCAATTCAGTCATTTGACATAATTGATCATGTTAAGAAAATCAAAATTCAAATGACTAAGTTTGAATATTTACAATCTAATCCTGAGCAGTTGGATAGGTTAGTTGAGTGTGTGAAGAATAAGGCCATCCTTGTAGGATAAGAGGCTAAGAAGGTAACTCCTGATTCCCCAAAGAACATGCACATCCCAAACAATCTT
This sequence comes from Torreya grandis, assembly GCA_037957365.1. Lineage (NCBI taxonomy): Eukaryota > Viridiplantae > Streptophyta > Pinopsida > Cupressales > Taxaceae > Torreya > Torreya grandis. The sequence continues at coordinate 395,155 of JARHVA010001557.1, read as the reverse complement.
GTCATTACTCTTCCTACTGCCTCTGAGAAAATAGAACCTTTCTATGTTTCCCAGTTGATAAATGGTCACAAGCTGAGCAACTACATCATCAACTTAGGTGCATCTGACAATGTCATGCCTACCAAAGTAGCTAAATCCCTTGACCTCACATTGACCAAAACATTTGGGAGGTGTTTCTCCATGGAGAAAAAACAAGTACCTCTGATAGGACAAATCAAAGACATCCAATTCACATTTGTAGCCTTTCCAGACAAAAGAATCAAGATGATAGTTCTGGTGGCTGATGTCCCAGTATCTTATGGTATTTTGCTAGGGTGAAATTTCTACAAAGATGTTGGTGGAGAATTGAGCATGGACCTATCTAAAGCAAGGATCCTTGTCAAAGGCATCATGAAGAGGCTGCTTCCTGAAAAAGAATCAAAATATATTGTCACTCAGACTTCAGCCCCTGAATCTAAAATTATGTTTGTCTTTAGGCATGGGTAACTAATTTATTTCTATAGATGAAGTTCATGAAACATCTGATAAAGCTCTTGAAAGTGTTAACCTAGAAACTAGTTCAGCTAGAACAGTAGAAGAATTGGTAGGTTGCAATATAGATGGAGAAGGATCTTCCCTCTCTAATGAAGGAAAATCTAAAGAAAAATTAGTGTCTGATGAGGTATGGACTCTGGAATTTGATGGCAACTGCTCCTCTACTGATTCAAGAGTTGGGATTGTGTTGATATCTCCTCAAGGAGATATTTTCCCCTACTCCTACAAATTGTAATTTAGCAACACCAATAACATAGCTAAGTACAAATCTTTATTGCTTGGATTGAGGGTAGCTCAAGACAAAGGCATCAAAATCCTTCATGCCAAAGGGGATGCTGAACTAGTGGTTTGTTAAGTAAAAAACTTGTATCAAACTAAAAATGAGAGATTCTGCCACTACCACAACCTAGTCTGGGACCAAATTGAAAGCTTTGATGCTTTCAACATCTCTCCCATACCCATGGAATTCAATGACAGGGCTGATACACTAGTTATTTCAACAACTCTCTTAGTTCCTCACCCAGACTTTGTAGACACCTAAAAAGTGTCTAACCCTTGGTCACTTTCTCCCTTAGTCCATTCTTAACCCATTCTTAATAATTAAAATAATTAATTTATTTTGAATTAACCCCCCTCCCTGGACACCTCACCCATGACACCTCACCTGGGACACCTCACCTTGGACTAATTCTCCTCCTATGACTCACTCAAGATCTATTCCTAATTCTTCTAACCTCCTAACAAACTCTCATGCGTATTTAGCACAACCCTCGGCATTCTCCAACAGATAAGGCACTTGGTGGAAGAAAAATGGGCTTGGTGGCTCTTTTTACCCGTTCTAACCCCGCTGACATCGGCCAAGTGTCGACTGACGCCAGCAGAATTGCCGACGTCGGTTATACTTAACCAATCTTTCCAACTCTTTTGGAGGATCCAAATCAGAAATCAACAAATCTCTGAAAGCGAATCAGGAATCCTAGTCTTGGACTATCCGTCAATCTGTGAAATCTCTCAATCAAACCTCCCACTCTCTCCCTCAGGTGCAGCAACAGCTTCAAGGTTCTCCCTCAGCAACAGGTTCTCCATACAAGCTACATCAACAACAGGTTCGGGAATCATCGATAGCACATCTTCCACAAGACACAGGTAAGTATACTGTCTATGTTTTTATTCTCTTTTTAGTTATTTCTTTCAAACAATATCTCCCTAGACTAGACTGTTAATCAACCCAGACCCGAATTTTGATTTATTCACCTCCCTGTTTCTCCCATCCTCTTTCGGATCATACATTCTACCCATTTAACCTGACTCTCAAACTCAGACCCCAGACCATTCAACCAAACCCAAAACTTTGTCTACAGACCAAAACCCTGATCAGACTCTGTCCACAGACTATTCAAATAAACCCAGACCCTGACCAAACTCTGTCCACGGACTATAGACTTAGCCAGACTTCATCCAAAAAGGCCTTTGCCCCGACCAACGCTGGTCACTACCCCAACCGACATCGGCATATTAACCGACGCCGGTAGCCTTACCGACACCGGCGACTGTTATCAATCTGACAGCTTCTTTCAAGTAAGTCTTTACTTCTCTTTTTCGTTCCATTTCTTTATCATTTTGGTTCTTCATTATTTAGCTATTTATCAGACATTTCTTTCTGTTGATTAGTGGGTTTATATCCCTTAAGAAAGTTTTCATACTTCTGGGATCAAGCTTTCACTTGACAACCCACCATCGTGCCATTTAACATCTTCTTTTGTCCAAGCTTCTTTTCTTTATAGGTGTCATTCCTCCAAGCCAAAGAGGAGTACTCACAGCGTCTGGATTACGGTGCGCAGACTATATCCAGGTACACAAGCCTTGACCATTCTTTCTTTAGTTTCTTAATCATTTGAAATTGAAAACAAAATTTGAATAGAAACATTCTGGCACGCTCGGTGGGACCCCTTTAGGGCCTTCCTTGGGTTCCCTTTCTTCTTTGTTCATTTAGTTGCATTAGGCTTCTTAACCTTCACCTCTCTTTCTTCTTTTCTAAAAAAAAATCATAAGCAGGAAATAAAAAGAACTCTTTCTTCCTTTTTCTTGCATTTTCTAGACTAGTAAGAAAATCATTTTCTTCAACCCTTTCTCCAACTTGTCTTCATTCTAATTCAATATTTCAATTTTGGGGCTTTAAAACTTACTGCATTTCATTTCTTGCTTTCTTGCATCTTTCTAGTCCACACTTAGTAATTAGTCAAACGCATATTGAATAAACCGTAGATCACTTGATGTTACACTACCAGACCACGTGCACTCAATAAAACATCAAACTCACTTGAGACAAGGCCCGACTGGGATTTCATCACCCAGCGGATAACCTTACCCAACCCAGCAATCCTACTTGGATTTCACCACCAAGGAGAAAGCCAACTCTGTTCTCTGGCAGAGTCTAAACTATAGTGAAAGTATATTTTGGCTAAGTGAAACCAGCTAACCACTAGAATCATGAAGTGAGGGGAGCTTGCTCCTTAGCACCAGGCCTGTACGGAAGCTAATACAGATTTTTTAGCGCCTTAACATACCTGAAACCATCTTTAGATTGCCTATTCTAGGACCCTTCTTACAGCCAATTTCCTCAAACATCATATTAATGCATAAGCCACACGATCTTAATAAAATTGTTTCTAGGGACTTAACGCTAGGCTCTGTCTGTCAACATCATATTTTTTGTTTTTATCTATCTTTTTTGAGCTGGTAAGGACGTCTTCTCCATTTCCAAAAACTTTTTTTCTGAGTTTTTGGAAAACACAGTAACCGACATCGGTCCTGTAACTGACGTCGGCAACTTTTCTGTACCGGCATCGGTCATCTGACCGACATCGGTAGTCTTCTTCACCGACATCGGTTTTTATACCGACGTCGGTCTCTATCTATTTTCTTTTTCCAAAAAAAATAGCAAGCATAAAATCCAACTTTCTGACTGTCTAAACATCCATTCTGGTTTTCTGAGACTGACAGAACACATTTTTCTGAAACTTGACCCTTTCTTGCCTTGAATGGTTTTGACACGCAGTCAAACCAAGGCCCTTCTTGACCACGCTAGCCAACAACCGCTTCCACCTTCACCATCTATAACTAGTCCTATAATGGAGTTCAACTCGGAGACTGAAAGAACTCCTACTCGCCCAACCCCGCCTCAAACTCCTATCATTTCAGAAGGGGACCAAGATTTCACACGATTCTTGGACCTTAACGTCAAAGCCTTACAACACTATCTCACAAATAGCCAAATGCGAGACTCCCTAGGCAACCCAATCTATGGGATGCCGACTTCCTTAGTTGACACAAGAATCACATCAACCGCACCGACCATTCAACCATTAGACAACACCTCCACCAATAACCCAACCGTGTCTTACCTTCAGAATGTAACCTCTCCATCTAAACCTACCTCCATGGGGGTTCCGGTACTCCCTCAACCTCAAGTTACTCAACCAAACCCCACACCCTTCCAAAACCTTCTAGTCTCTATTCCCCCTACTCTTGCACCAATAAATACAAGAGTAACCGTTTACCCGTCAACAAGCGTAGCCACGCCTCAACCATCCTTGACAGCTCCTATCCAACTTGTGCCTACCAACCCCATAACACAAGTACCCTTGGCCCCAACTTTTGCTCCCATAACCAGCTATCCATATGTTGCGTCTATGCAACCATCCACATCATACGCCCCTCCAAATATCTTTCAAGCACCTTATAATCTAGGGGGAGCTCCACCCACCAATCTGTCAGCAGATATAATCAAAATGTTGATGGATAAAATGTCTAGCTTAGAGACTTCCGTTTCCGGCTCACGCAATGCTCTTTCATACGAGCAAATTTGCAATGAGCCTATTCATCCTTCCGTTCCAATTAGACCATACACTAGCCAGTGGGAGCTTCCCAAATTTTCTCGCTTTCAAAGCAAGGAAGACCCACAGCAACACTTACGGGCATTTAGACATGCCTGTTACCTTATCGCCCATGACGACGCATTGCTCTTGCACACATTTCCTATGTCCCTTTCTGGCGCTGCACTCGACTGGTACAGCTCCATTGCCACCCATTCCCTCTTCTCATTTACATAATTGGCCCAGCTTTTTCTGGACCACTTCTCCATAAACATCACCAAGAAGGTTTCGATCACAGACCTTTACACTATCCATCAATTTGAGGACGAATCAGTAGCTGACTTCGTTGCGCATTGGAGAGGCCTTATCAATCAGCTCTCCTTTTCCTTACCTCAAACTGAACTTATTGAACTATTCTCCCGAGCTTGCGCCAAACACATTTCTTCCACTTTAAGGGTTCAGACCTTCCGTACCTTTGACGAAGCCTTCACGATGGCCCATAAACTTGAATTACGTGCCATCGAGGAGAACAAAGTCAAGTTGTAGAGCAAGAACCCCAACTCCAAGACTAATGATTCTTCTTCTTCTAAACCTTCATCGTCAAATCCTAAGTCTAAAACTTCAGCTAACGCTGTGGCCATTAGACCTTCATCCTCTTCATCTAATCAACCTGAGCCATCAACATCTCAGAGTGCCACCCATCAATTCCAGCAAAGATACGTGCAAAGACAATATACTCCTCTTAGAGAATCTTACGCATCTATACTGGAAAAGCTTGTTAAACAGGGGATTCTCAACCTTCCCCAAATTCGACCACCACCACAATTTGATCCCTCACGCGCCATCCCTGCGTGGTATACGGAAAATGACTTCTGCAATTTCCACCGTGTCAAAGGTCATGACATGGGAAACTGTAAAACCTTTAAAAACATAGTCCAGGACATGCTTGAAAAGGGGGAGCTCATTCTAGATAATTCTAATGCACCTCCAAACCAAGGCATCGACATATTCAAGCAACCATTCCCTAATCATCCACCAACCCAAAATAATGTCCAGACCTTAATTGACAACACGCATGAACATGATATTCGAACGGTCAATACGGTCTCGCCCTTCATCACCAACCAACCTCAAGAGGTTAACCCATCTACCAGTCCATCACGTGTGGAGGAACCTCTTTCCCCGATCAGTTCTCCATCAACTTCTCTCATCTTGGAGGACTCTTCAACCTTACTGGCACCACCGGTCTCACCATCTTCCTTTCTTCTGCCTATGGAGGACCTGACCTTACCTACTCCTCGACCACAAGTGGAGGGCACCATAATTCCTACCCTTTACCCGCTTGAGGAGTCACACTCTCCCGTTCCTTCTCCACGAAGAGAAGAACCTGACTCCCCATCTTCCTCAACCAACGACAATCTAGCTATAACTCCCATATACCTTGGGTCCGAAACTATTACCACACTTAACACATCTTTTCAAGGATCTCAACCTCATCCAACATCCTCCCAACCATTTTCCCGACTAGTGGAGAAATTAGAACTTCTCCCTTCAAGGAAAGTGGAGCATCGGGGATTGTGGGAACATCTTAAAGTTCTTCAACATTCTCGTGCCCTTTCATCTCATGCTGCCAATCCTCCCAAGGCAAAATTGTCCAAGACTTTAAACAAAGACCAAACCCCCACTTCTGAACCTGCATCTACCCAATCCAAACCGATCAAGACACTTGGCATTCATCCTGTTTCTACCCTCACTCACCCGCAAGTGAAGGTGGACTTGAACCAAACCTCGACCAAAAGTGGTCTTCCAACCGAGCCAAAGAAGACTACCAGACCACTAAGACAAGTGCCTCCTCTACCGTCAACTTTACCCTCCATCTTGGGTCCTCATCCTTCTACCCTACTCGGCGTGCTTCCTACTCCGTCTCTTAACCAACACAAATTGCCTCCATTACTTCCTTCGCCAAACACAAGTCAACCCCCTCTCAAAAATTTGACACCTCTCACAAACAAAGTGTCGTCTTCACCTGTCATCACACCACTAACCCAAAAGGTGGTACGAAAACCTTCTTCAGCATCCCCCAAGCAGAAGTCACCAGCGTGTCATGCATCAACAAGCGTGGACCCCTTAGAAGGTTCATACGCTTTAATATTATGCCAACTTTTGCAAACTTCTAGCATTACCCTTCCTTCCATCAAGCCATTCCAACCTATCAGCTCAAAACCATCTTGGTTCGATGATACAAAGATCTGTTTATACCATCGCACACCAGGACACGATACCGAGACTTATTGTGCCCTTAAGGCAATCGTTTGCCACTATATGGAGAAAGACACTCTTCTCCTTGAGGACACTCTTGACCAACCCTCTTCACCTTCCCATCCAACCTCTTCAACTGCATCAATGTCTCACCAACAGACCATAACCCCTTCTTCACCTACTATCTTCGAAATCAACGCCATTCATGTAACCACTAGGTCACAGAAGGACAAAGCGAAAGAAAAAGCCGCTATCCCTTGGACCTATCCTTTTGTCCAAGCACCTCAACCACCAAAACCCAAGATTTCCATCTTAGGTGCGTCCCAACCCACTTCTTCTGAGGCAATCACAAAATCTATGATAAAACAACTTTACCAAACACCTGTGAAGATGACCCTATATGACCTTATTCAAAGCTCCCCCAGCATCGCCAGGCTCTAATCAAAGCCCTACAGGCAGCAGAAGTCCAACCTGAAGACCCTCAACCACTCGCTATAGTCCATTATTTATCCCCTGTCGCCTCCATCACTTTCAATAATTTTGAGATTCTTACCTCTACCAAGAAAGATCAGGACGCCACCCTTTTCATCACAGCCTACATTGATCAAACCCGTATTAAATGAGTTATGATTGATGGGGGTGCTAGCATTAATATCATTTCCTCTCACGCCTTCGACCAATTGGCCCTTCCCAAGAATTGCGTATCAAAAATTGACGCAATCCTTAGGTCATTTAATGACACAACTGCTAACACTATCGGCACTGTTGTCCTCCACATCCGCATCAGTCCACGCACAATCCCGGAGCTCTTCTACATCATCAAGGGAGAGTTCCAATACAACATCCTTCTAGGGCAACCCTGGATCTGTGCCATGGCTTGCGTCCCTTTAACACTTCACCGTTGTGTCAAATTTGAACACGACAAACAAGTCCATGTCATTCCCGCTAACCCATCTCCTTTTAAGACTTGTAACACGACCTATAGCCCAAATGACGTTCTTATCCCGCTCAAGGCATCAACCCGAACATCATCTCCATCCGCAGAAGCGTCAACTAGTGCGCAAACAGCGGTTGCCACCACATCAACTTCTCAATTACCAACCAAGGACCCCATGGACGACATCTTCCAAAGACTTTCACTAGGAGAATACCATCTCCTTACTCTAGACATGTTCCAAACTCCTCAAGAGTATGGACAACTTCATCAAAACCCAAACTATGACTATCGGATCGGAATGGTCATTCCTTATGGTCCTCTTAGCGTTTGCACCAATCTCGTCTATGGGGGGCTAGATCAAGCTCCTACTAAATCAAATCCTTCTTCCTCGCCTCAAATCTTCACATCCAATTTCTCCTTTCTTAGCAATCCCACCTTTGCACATACCTATCTTTATAGGTGTGCATGGAAGGGTTTTGGCTTTGGACGTTACAGGTGTCCATCCCTCCTAGTTTTTTTTTTTGCATAAACACCATCCGCTTGGAACCCCTAACCTATCAACTCAATGGGGTTCCCAAGTCTCTCCCTCTCGTTTATCCCAGCATGATAGACGATGAATCGACAACCATCAACACAATCCACTGCATAGATGACGACGCCATTCTTACCTATATGGGTGCCGATGATTCTTTCATTCAACACTCCCTCCCTTCTGAAACTCAGGTTATGTTAAATGAATCAACCATTGACATTAACCTTTCATCTTCTGACGTTCCTCAAGTCTTAAAGATTGGTCAGTCTTTAGACGTCCAGGAGCAAATCGACTATACCACATTTCTCTCATACAATCGCCAAGCCTTTGCCTGGACCTATGCCAACATGCCTGGCATCGACCCTAACATTGCCACTCATAACATTGTCACAAACCCAGAGGCTAAGCCTATTAGGCAAAAGCTTCACAAAATGCATCCTCATGAAGTAACATTGACATTGGTCTCTTTTGGACACTGACATCAGTTATATAACCAACGTCGACGGCCTTAAAAACTTCAAACCTCTTCTTAAATAACCAAAATCATGTCCCTAATCAAGTTAGGTCCTTCAGACCATGTCATTTTGGCCCCTTGGGGCACACTTGGATCACTTTTGCATCCATCCATCGACCACCAGACATTAGAGATCATGCCCATCTCCTAAACCGTGACTACTTCCAAAGCGACTTTGCCTTGGTTGTTTTTGCATGTATGCTACCTCACAATTGGTTAGCAAAATTGTGCACACACTTTTGACCTTCACAAGTATAGGATCGCAAGCCATTTGATCCGCTCTACTTGTGACTTTTTCATGTTTTTGGGAGCACTTCCTAAGCCTGGGATACCTGGAACACGACGACCATTGAAGCTTCAGCCTCGATTGAATAAGCCGATCAGCTAGGACTAATGCTGGGGCCCGGTTCTTTTAATTTTGGCACTCCTTGACCTTTGACCTGCGACAATTTGACCAAACCATCCTTGTGAAGTGGTGTCCATGCAATCATAACTTTTGCAGCATTCTCACTCTATCTTGCACCATTTTCATTCACTCTCTGTCAAATCAGCACCCGATTCCAGGTTCCCTTCTCTCGACTCCTTCTTTGAGGGGGGATACCTCATCAATAATCAGGACAACCAACTCTCACCTATTTTCATCTTGCAGTTCACTTAATCAACTTTATCCCATACCTGGGGTAACCAACTCCTATTTTTGTCTTGCAGTTCGCTTTAAACAATCAACAAGACAAAAAGGGGCAAATGTAGACACCTAAAAAGTGTCTAACCCTTGGTCACTTTCTCCCTTAGTCCATTCCTAACCCATTCCTAATAATTAAAATAATTAATTTATTTTGAATTAACCCCCCTCCTTGGACACCTCACCCATGACACCTCACCTGGGACACCTCACCTTGGACTAATTCTCCTCCTATGACTCACTCAAGATCTATTCCTAATTCTTCTAACCTCCTAACAAACTCTCGTGTGTATTTAGCACAACCCTCGGCATTCTCCAACAGATAGGGTACTTGGCAGAAGAAAAATGGGTTTGGTGGCTCTTTTTACCCGTTTTAACCCCGTCGACATCAGCCAAGTGTCGACTGACGCTGGCAGAATCGCCGACGTCAGTTATACTTAACCAATCTTTCCAACTCTTTTGGAGGATCCGAATCAGAAATCAACAAATCTCTGAAAGCGAATCAGGAATCCTAGTCTTGGACTATCCGTCAATCTGCGAAATCTCTCAATCAAACCTCCCACTCTCTCCCTCAGGTGCAGAAACAGCTTCAAGGTTCTCCCTCAGCAACAGGTTCTCCATACAAGCTACATCAACAGCAGGTTCGGGAATCATCGGTAGCACATCTTCCACAAGACACAGGTAAGTATATTGTCTGTGTTTTTATTCTCTTTTCAGTTATTTCTTTCAAACAATATCTCCCTAGACTAGACTGTTAATCAACCCAGACCCAAATTTTGATTTATTCACCTCCCTATTTCTCCCGTCCTCTTTCGGATCATATATTCTACCCATTTAACCTGACTCTCAGACTCAGACCCCAGACCATTCAACCAAACCCAAAACTTTGTCTACAGACCAAAACCCTGATCAGACTCTATCCACAGACTATTCAAATAAACCCAGACCCTGACCAAACTCTGTCCACAGACTATAGACTTAGCCAGACTTCGTCCAAAAAGGCCTTTGCCCCGACCGACGCCGGTCACTACCCCAACCGACATTGGCATATTAACCGACGCCGGCACCTTCACCAACCAACGCCGATAGGCTTACCGACGCCGATGACTGTTATGAATCCGACAGCTTCTTTCAAGTAAGTCTTTACTTCTCTTTTTCATTCCATTTCTTTATCATTTCGATTCTTCATTATTCAGCTATTTATCAGACATTTCTTTCTGTTGATTAGTGGGTTTATATCCCTTAAGGAAGTTTTCATACTTCTGGGATCAAGCTTTCGCTTAACAACCCACCATCGTGCCATTTAACATCTTCTTTTGTCCAAGCTTCTTTTCTTTGTAGGTTTCATTCCTCCACAGCCAAAGAGGAGTACTCACAGCATCTGGATTACGGTGCGCAGACTATATCCAAGTACACAAGCCTTGACCATTCTTTCTTTAGTTTCTTAATTCTCTCCTTTGAAATTGAAAACAAAATTTGAATAGAAACAGACTTCACAGGAAATAAGTACACTATTAAGCTAGTATTTAGACCAAGTGTGCCTGACAATGTTGATCATTGGTAAGTATTCAATGATGATCATCAAATGATTGACTTTTTGGAACAAAAATACAACTTTGAATAACTACATTTTGAAGGCAGTGAATCTCAGAAGTGTGAACCAACCCCTGAATCAAGGTCAAATGCAAATGAATAATTCTTACAACTCAAAAGGAATAAAATTCCCAAAGGCCTGGTTTCCCTTGAGAAGTTGTTTGAAAAACATGACAGATTCATCAAACAGTAGCAAATAGATTTAAGTTCCTCTCAGGGATTTGATCAAATAAATCTGACTACTGAAGAAAATCTCAAGATGGTTAACATTGGTAAATGTTACACTCCTGAAGAGAGGTTCAAGTTTACTACTTTGCTTAGCCAATACATGGATGTCTTAGCATACTCCTATGATGACCTAAAGTTTCTCAAGCCTGATGAAATATGCCATGACATTCCTCTCAAGGCTGACTCAATGCCTTATAAGCAAAAATCTAGACAGTACAATCTGAAGATATTAGGTACTATTCTGTCTGAGATACAAAAAATGTTAAATGCTGGAATCATTTTCTAAATCCATCATTCCACGTGGATTACAAACATAATGCCTATAAGGAAGAAAAATGATGAAATTCACATCAGTGTGGATTTCAAGAATCTAAATCAATCATCTTTAAAGGATAATTATCCTTTGCCAATCATGGATCAAGTGTTTCAGATAGTGATAGGCTTAGAGATGTTATCAATGCTAGATGGCTTCTCAGGATACAATCAAGTTGAAGTCGGTGAATCAAACCAACACAAGACTACATTCACCACACCTTGGGGCATGTTTGCATATAAAAAGATGCCTTTTGGTTTGATAAATGCTGGCACCACCTTTCAGAGAGTAATGGACCTTGATTTCAAGGATGAGATGGGTAAGTTCATTATGGTATACTTTGATGACTTGACCATCTTTTCCAAGCATCGCTCTGATCATATACACCACTTATAATAAGTGTTGGAGTGCTACCGCTAGAATGGCATTTCCTTGAACCCCAAGAAGTCTATTTTTAGAGTAATAGAGGGGAAACTTCTCGAACACATTGTGTCCAAAGAAGGCATAAATATTTACTTAGACAGATTCAAGTCTATTCAAGAGCTTACCTTACCTACAAGTAAAAATGTTGTTCACTCTTTCTTTGGAAAGGTGAATTTCTTACGAAGGTTCATTCCTAAGTTTGCTAAGAAGACTCAACACATTGCAAGCATTATGAAAGGGAAGACCACCTTCAGCTAGACTAAAGAAGGCAAGTTGGCATTTGAGAATATCAAGACTGTCATTGCCCAGGCCCCAACTCTGGTTTGTCTAGACTACAACAAAGAGTTCACCATATACAGTTATGCTTCTGAACACACGCTTTCAGAAATTCTAGTTCAATGGAATAAAGAAGGTGTGGAATCTCCCATTTCTTTCATGAGCTACCCTCTCAAAGCTCATGAGATGAAGTATTCAAACATGGATAAGCATGTTTATGCAGTGGTGAAGGTAGTCAAGCATTTCCACTTCTATATCCTGAATTCACACACTACTACCTTGGTTCCTGACACTACAGTCAAGTCCATATTAACTCAATAGGAGTTTGGGACAAAAAGAGGCAATTGGATTACAAAGATCTAGGATTTTGATCTAGACATCAAGCCAACAAAGTAGGTATAGGGAAAAGACCTATGCTAATTGATTACTGATAACAAACCAAAAGAAATAGAGCATGAAGAAGCAGAGGTGGAAGACACACTGACAATTCTCTATCTCCACTACTAATGAGTGGTATTCAAGTATTACTCATTTCCTTACTTATGGTGAATGTCTTGCTCACTTATCTTACAAAGAAAGGAGGACTATCAAGTTGAAAGCTGCCAATTTTGTCCTTTGGGACAATGGCCTGTACAAGAAAAGCCTTGATGGAGTATTCTTTTGCTGTGTAGACAAAGAGTAGCAAAGCTAGCTTTTGAAATCCTTCCACAATCTAGCTTGCAGAGGATATTTTTCTGCTCCTGTGACTGCCCACAAGATTCTACGAGCCAGGTATTACTAGCCAAATCTTTTCTAAGATGCATATAAGTGGGTGAGAAAATGTGAACTTTGTTAGCAATTTATTGGAAGACCCAAGTTAGTTGCCCTGCCTCTCAAGCCAGTGATCATAGAAAAACCATTCCAGTAATGGGGAATTGATTTTATTGGAGCTATAAACCCATCTTCAAGTGCTGGACATGATTATGTCCTTACAGCAACTGATTATTTCACCAAGTGGGTAAAAGTTATCCCAACTAAACATGCCACTTCAGAAGTAGTGTGCAATTTCCTCAAGGAAAATATCATTTCCAGGTTTGGAGTCTCAACCAAGATTGTTACTAGCAATGCAGCTTGTTTCACTTCTCAGAAGATTACACAATTTTGTTTCTATTATGGGATTACACTCTCCCATTCTTTTGATTACTTTTCACAAGGGAATGGATAAGCTGAATCAAGCAATAAGAACTTGGTGACCATCATCAAGAAGCTGGTAGATGAAAACCAAAGGACATGGCATAAAGCATTGGTTGATGCTCTATGAGTAGACAGAATCACACCAAAGAGGGAAATTGGTATGTCTCCTTTCCAACTTTTTTAAGGTATCAATGCTGAGATACCAATCACCTTAGAATTGCCAGCCTTGAAATTGGCTAAGGCAATTGAAGATCAGACATATGAAATCCCCCTTGATAAGAGGATCATGTGCCTAACTGAGTTATATGAGCAGAGAACTATGGTGGTGGACCGAATTGATGTCCATCAAAGTTTGGTAAAGAAACTCTTCGACCAGAAGGCAAAAAATCATGATTTCCAAGTTGGAGATCAAGTCTTGTTGTGGGACAAAATGAGAGAACCAAAAGGGATGCATGGAAAGTTTGACTCCCTTTGGAGAGTCCTGTTTATTATTCATCATCACAATGGTGAAAATAGCTTCCTATTGAAGTATCAAGATGGCACACTCTTTTCTCTGCTTCACAGTGGGTAGCATCTGAAACACTTCAATTCTTGAAGTACCAGATTATTTCATCTATACATATGTATATTTGTATAGTTTTTAGTTCCATTTTGTTTTGTTTGTTTTTTTTTTGATGCCTTTCATTTCTAGGTAACATGACTCCATAGCCCAATGGTACACACGAAGACACTATAGATTCTAGATTTTACTCCCTTCAATTCTTTTTACAATTGATGGAAGTTCCCCAAATGGAGCCAGCTGTTGTCCCCCAGAAATATCACTCATTTTTTAGACAACATTTGAACTATTTTGGTCCAACAGACCAAAATCCTCTCTCCTCTTCTCAAAAATTATTTTGGGCATTCAAATTCTTCATTATTCAAGCTTTTTCAAATTTATACGGAATCAACATGCTTAAAATTAGTAGGTTCAATAGGTTCAAAGGCTTCTACAGGTGAGTTCAATCAAAAGAACAAGTTTTCAACACTTAGTCATTTTCAGGATTGGTTCAATGCCTTGGTTCAACCAAAAGAATTTATCGGCAAGCTTTTGTGTAGTGTTTGAACCATTAAACCATTGAACTTTGAACCATTTTTAGTTCAACGGGTTCAATGGGTTTAAAGGTTCAACGTCATCAAACAAGAATTAAGCACTTTTGTCAAGGTTCAAAGTTCAGCTGCTTTAGGTTCAATGGATTCAAAACACTTATCAAAGAGAAGAAGACTTGAGCCATTGAACCATTAAACCACTCAGGTTCAAAGGTTCAATGGGTTTAAAGGTTCAATAGCTTCAATGGTGGTTGGTTCAAGCAGTCAATTGAATAAATAGAAATGAAGGAATGAACCATTGAACCATTGAACCACTCAGGTTCAAAGGTTTAATGGGTTCAAAGGTTCAACATATTCAATGGTGGTTGATTCAACATGGTTTGTTTCAAAGAGCTTGGTTCAAGTAGTCAATTGAATAAATAGAAACGAAGGAATGAACCATTGAATTGTTGAACCAAATTTGGTTCAAACGGTCGATTCAAGCGGTAGGTTCAAAGGAGTGCCCCAAAAGTTGAAGAGACAAGTGCCCTTACGGAGGGAATTTTTGTGGCAAAAGTGACTAAGGAAAGAAAACCCTAAAATAAAAGCCCATCAGAGCCTAGCAGATGCTACCAAGTGTCATCTGTCGAGCCCCATTTTACTTTGTTTCTAAGAGCTGCAGAAGTTACCATGTGTCCTTTGTAAAATAAGTGAAACATGCCAAGTGTCAACATCTGCATGAATCTAAAATGAGTCCCAAGTGTATCTACAGTGTTTCTAAAATCTTAGTGGAAGCCACCATGTGTCATCTTCCACGGGACACTCAAAAGGCATCCAAAGCCTCTATAAGTTAAGTGAATGCTACCCCATGTCCTCACCTATTTCATAGCAGATGTTGCCACATGTCACTTGTTGAGATTGGTGGAAAATCAACTAAGGCAAAGCCAAAGGAAAAAGTACCCTTGCGAAGGACATTGAACCAAGCTGAGTACCCTTGCAAAGGGTAGTGAGCAAAGGCAGACATAGGGAATTCCTTCAAAAAAGTTCCCACGGCAAAAGGGTTAAGGCAAAAATCCTTCAAACTTTTTATCTGAAGGAATTCACCTAGGAAGAAAGCCTGATGGAAAGCAAAAACAAAGTGAAGGAAGATTTCCTTCAGACAAATTGTCTGAAAGAATTCCTTCAGACTTTTTGTTCGAAGGAAAAGTCCCCTGAAATAGAAAACCCATCAAGGAAATAAAATCCCAAAAATCCACCACGTGTCCCTCATAAAGTTGCAGTAGAATGTGCCATGTGTCCCTTATAAAATTCATCAAAATTTCCACGTGTCATCTGCTGAGACACAATTTTAAACAGCAAAACGTGCCATATGGCATTGTCCGCATGAATCTAAAATGAGTCTAGAATGTTTCAAAAGGGAAGCTAAAGCTCGGTGGAAGCCACCATGTGTCAACATTTGCAGTTTATTTCTTTGGTCTCTTTGTTAAGTAAGGACTATGGTGGGTCTTGGGTGAGTGGCTAAACTTAGCAAAAGCTACCACATGTCATCATCTGCATGAAATATAAACGAGTCCTAAATTTTTTCATAGTGTCTCTAGGAGCTCAGTGGAAGTTGCCACGTGTCATGCTCTATAAGATTTTTAAAATACATCCAAAATATGCCAAGTATCTCATTATAACTCTGTGAAGCATGACAAGTGTTTGCATCTACATCATGATTTTCTTATAGGTTTCAAAGCTTCTTTCAATAAGCATCTCTCAGAGTCCCATGGATTTTGTTAAGTGTCCTCACCTATTTTGTAGTGGAACGTGCCACGTGTCAATTGTTAAGATCAATGGAAAGCAACCAAAGAGCAAGATTCAATTTAACCAAGGACTTGATTCAACAGCTAGAAAAGGAGGAACGATGAAGAAGGACCAAAAATATTCATGCATAAGATATGTTTCTAGAAGCAGACCACCAGGTGGACATTGGAGAACACAAACATTCAATGGTGTGACCCATTTCTCTACATCGAGAAAAGCAAATGGGCAAATACGCTTGATTCTAGCATATCTTCTTGATAGAATTTAATGTAACATGATGTGTTACTACTCCCAAGTCTTTCTTAGAGGGCTATATATTGGACTCTCTCTTATTATTTTAGGGAGATCTTTCGGTTACCAGAAACAAAACTCTACCTGAATTGAAAGGCATTAATGATACTTTGAGCTCAGATTGTTCATCATATTTCTTTGTTTGAATCAGAAAGCAAGTTACTTTCAGACTTTGTGCTGTTATAGCTTGTATCATTCTAGGAGATTTCTCTTATGTCTATTTCCTAAATGTATTCTTGTTTATGCAATTTAACAAATAGAGATAGTGGAGGTCACAAAGAAGGTGTCCTAGAGCCAGTTACTTTTAGACTTTATGATGTCATAATTGTCTTCAGTGTGTGTTTATTTTTTATTTCTATGTAAAGAACCTTGGGACGACTTTGTGCCCTCATTGTTCTTCATATTTCACTCTTTGGCAGTTGAGGTGGAGACTTTGTGCCTCATTTCATCCTGCCATGTTACTGCACCCTATTACAGTTACTTATCATGACCTAAAAGATTCCTTTTGTCTGCTGAACAACACTTCTGAAAGAAGAGGAGTGTCTTCTATCATTTCATCAGGATATCTCCTTTGATTTGTGCACATCATCTCTAAAAAAAGAGAGATGGATGGTTTATCCTACCTTTGAGTGTTATTTTATGTTTATATATATATATATATATATATATATATATATATATATATATATATATATATATATATATATATATATATATATATAGCTCCTACATATCTACAAGGAACCTCCCCTTGATGAGAGGAGAGATTAGTCCCCTTTTGATGTGGTAAACCTACACATTTGGCTGACCAATCTTCCTATTGTGGTTGATCAGACCTATTTTGTTTATCAGTATGTTGATTGACAAAATATTCACCCAACATACTGCATAATGAAAGTTTTTGCATTCCATGGGGAAATATGTAAATAGGTTATGGCCTAATTTACTGAAAATGAAATATGAAATCACTCTATACACAAATAATTCACTAGAGTGTAATCATCTAGGCTGAGAAATAAATTTTTAATTTAAAATACAACACCTACTTGGTAAATTTGCTACTTCTTCTCTATGCCTTTTCTTCCTATGTTGCGCCCCTTTGCTTCCCTTTCTAACTTTTTCCTCCAAAATACATGAGATCCCCTTTCTCAAAATTTTCCTATGTCGAATAGGCACAACTCTCCTTTGCTTTAGCTTTTAGATTTTTTTTCCTCTTATTTATTTTTTTAATATATTAATTTTTTTGATTTTCTAGTTTTAGTCTCTAAGGTTTTTCTATTTTTTTATTGTCTTTTTCTGTCTTTTTTCCTTTATTATTATAATTTATATTTTTTTAATATTGAATGCTAAAATTCTATGATTTAATTAAATCAATTAACATTCATGAATATTATAGTATTTTAAATATCAATTTTAAAATTACAAATAATATGGATTTTAATTTTACTCCTATTAATAATATTCCTACTGCATTAATGATAAAACATACCAAACACGTAAAAGAATTCATTATGATAATTATCTATACTGGAAAACCATAGAAAACAACACTCCCAAGTAAGTAGTAAACATGTCATAAGTAAACTATTTTTAATATATGTCTATCATATGTTAACTAATTTGGTGTGTGCAAGATTCTTGCTAAATCTTTGTTGACCTCTGATGTCTCCATCTATGTCACCCTCTTCGATGATGCTCTCCCTCTAGCATGCTCTGAGGGATGAGTTCTCCTGCATCTATCTCACAACACATAGGTAGTTAAATCATATTATATGATACACATATAGCATAAAATAATTAAAACACCATATTAATATGCTCTAAATGTAAACACATATATTAACCAACTCACAGTAAAGTAATCATGTACCATCATGTATCTAAGTAATATTCTACTATCCCATAATAAAATATTTCTAAAGCTTAGTTAAAAATATAACCAATATCAAATGTGTCTGCTATATATATCCATGAATATTCAAATAGTTTTCTTAGGAAGGAATCAAGATGTAATATTCTTCCCCCTTATAGCTAGTCATTATGCCAGATGACTTTTATTCAAACATGTATCTTGAAATAGAAATATTGTTCAAATGAAAATAACATAGTATAACAATATCTAATCAAGCAAATAAATGTGAAAATATCTTAAAGAACTCATCATAGTCCTCCCATGTAGCATTATCCTCACAGTATTGGTCCCACTAGACCTTGCACTATGACATCTCTCTATTACACAAACGAAGTTTGTGTGTGTCAATTAACCTTATTGGTTCTACTATGACCACCCTGGGATCCAAAACCTAAAAAATATTCTAATCCAACACATGCATAGGATCAACTATATACTTATTAATATATGAAACACAGAAGACATTATGTAAAATATCTAGGGTTGGTGGCAATTCAAGCCTATACACTATAGGATTGACTACTTCTAACACCTCAAAAGGTCCCACATATCATAGTGATAATTTTGCAAACTTCTCAAACTTAATCAAGCTCTTATGTAGCTTAACCCAAAAAAACACTTTATCACTTAATACAAAGTGTCTTTCTATCTTCTTCAAATATACAACTCTTCTGTCTATCATCGACCTCAACCAATCTCTGTTTGATTAGTCTAATTTTCTCTTCCATCTTAGAGATCATCATAGAGCTGAATACTACCCTGTCCTCTAACCTATCCCAACTAATGGGTGTCCATCACCTTCTCCCATAAAGTGCCTCAAATGGTTTCATATTCAACACTAATTGGTTTACATTTTTATATACAAACTCAACTAATAGAAGATATTCTTCACACTTATACTACTGGTCCATGTAATACATTTAGAAAAGATCATCAAACACATGATTAACTCTCTCATTATGTCCATCAGTCTCTAGATGGTAAGTTGTAATAAAATTAAGTTGCATACCTAAAGATGAATTCAAAGTCATCCTAAAACCTAGAAATCATCTTTTGATTGTGATCTAAAAATATATTCTTTGGAAAACCATGCAGCCTATACACTTCCTTTATGAACCTCTTCACAAGGGTAGGTGCATCATCTGTCAAATTGCTTGGTATGAAGTGAGGCACCTTAGTTAGTTTATCAACAACTACCAAGATCATATCATGCCTATTTAATGGCATTGATAACCTTTGGATGAATTCCATGTTGATCACCTACCATTTCCATTCTAGGATATCATGGGGATATAACAATTTAATGGGAAGCATATACTCAGCTTTCACTTGCTAATAATCTAGAAAAAATGACACATAATCTGATACATATTTCTTTATTCCTTTCCATAAATACATTGATCTAAGATCTAAAATACACTTGGTTGCACTTGTACGTCTCGAATATATGGCATTGTGCAATTATTTTAGCATTGTGATGCATAAATTATCTTGATCTGGCACATACATCATCCATGGTAACATAATAAACCATCCCTATCTAAACTAAATCCTTTATACTAAGGATTATGATCATTCTCTGATAATGTTTTTCTAACTCGATCATAAAATTCATCTATTGGAGATAAATCAATCACCTAATCCTTGAAATTACTATTGATAGTAGCTATAGTTGCTACGTACTTTCTGTAACTAAGGGCATCAATTACTCTATTCTCCTTGTCTTTGATATAACTAATGTTAAAATTGTAATCAAATAAGAACTCAAGCCAACATATCTGATGAGTATTTAAATTAGGTTGGGTGAAAATATACTTGAGTCCCAAGTTATCTATCTTAAGCTCAAAAGGTTTTTCCAACAAGTAATGTCACCACACTTGTAAAGGTTTAACAATCATTGCAAGCTCCAAATCATTAGGGTCATAATTCACCTCATATGTATTTGTCTTCAATTACTCATAAGCCACTACTACACCATCCTTCATAAGTAATCATCCTAATCCATCCCTTAATTCATATGTGGCCATTGAAAATTGACCATTTGGGTTCAAAACTCTTAACACTAGTGTTGATGTAAGCCTACTTTTCAACTCCTAGAAATCTACTTTTCACTTCTCTAACCAAAAAAATCTATGGTTCTTACATTGAAAGGAAGTAACATGATTAACTATCTTGAAAATTTTCAAAATTAACTTCCTATAATATCTTTCTAACCCCATGAAACTTTGAACCCCATGGAAATTCTTTGGTACCAGCCATTCCATAATGGCTCTAATCTTCCCCAGATCTACTAAGAAACCATCTACAAAGATGGTGTGTCCTAAATAATAGACTCTCTCCTAGAAAATTGCACACTTGGACAACTTCTCATATAGCTTGTGCTTCCACAACCATTGTAGAACTAATTCCAAATGCTGAAGTTATTCCTCTTCATTCTTTGAGTAGATAAGATTATCATCCCAAAAAACTAGCACAAAGAGGTCGAGGTAATCTCTAAACATGATGTTCATGAGATTTATGAATGTTTCTAAAGCATTAGACAATCCAAATAATAACACTATAAACTCATAGTGCTCATACCGAGTTCTAAACATTTTTTTTATAATGTCCTCATCTCGAATCCTCAAATGATGGTATCCCACTAAAATACAAATCTTCGAGAATAATATTGATCCTCACATTTGATCAAAAATATTATCTATACGAGGTAGCAACTATGTATTATTTATGGTTTCCTTGTTCAACATTATGTAATCAATGCATAGTCGAAGGGTACCATCCTTCTTGATAAAGATAACTAGTGCACCCCATGGTGACACACTTGGTCTAATCAACCATTTATCCAATAATGATTGAATTTGATCCTTAAATTCAACCAACTCAGTGGTTGTCATCCTATATGGTGATTTAGACTATGGTTTTGAACCTAGTATAATGTCATTATAAAAATCAAAATCACATCTAGGAGGCAAACCAGGTAACTCTTATGGAGACACATCATTAAAATCTCTAAGAAATGGGTAAGCTTTGAGGGATGGTTCCTTAGGTTCCTCCATTTCATTTATACTGAAAATAAATGCTTGTCACCCTTTTATTTGATCCTTCTCAAGATGCATATCTGAAATATATCTTAGCATCAACTCTCTCTTCTCATCTTGAATTTGTGTCTAATTCCTGAAATCATCAACGCACTCAACTTTTTTAGGTAACAATCAACCTTGAATTTATGTTCTGTAAGCCAATTAACTCCTAAGATCACATCATATGATCCTAAAGGTGATACATACAAATCCACTACTATTGTGAATTTGGGTAACCTGATCTCTGCTTCGACTAAACACCTATCAATCATGACTTTTGAGTCATTCTCATACTATAATTACCATGTATTTACCATTACACTAGTGCTTCTAGTTAATTTTCTAAGAATCCTAGGAGCTATAAAACATTATGTAGCATTAATGAAAAATGCCCTTATAGGAGCTATAAAACATTATGTTGATTAGTTTTGAATCTCAAAATACTTCATCTCTATTAGCCATGCCTTAGCTCCATTTCCCAGAATAGTCCCATTGAACATAAGTAGTTTCACCTTCTTCATATTTCTGGCCAACTCCACAGTAAGGTAAACTCTAGTATCCTAAGAATTTCAATACTCATTTGGATGCTCTTCAGGTTCATCCTATTTTTCCTCTTCCTCATGACTATGAACCACCTACTCTAGATCTATAATTTGATCTCTGGTCTCATTCATCATTTCGAGAATATGGTCCATCTTTATTGACTGCTCTGTGACAAATCAGTTAGGATCAAATGGAGGGTTGATGTCATTAGAATTCAAAGGAATATCTTTAAAATATCTCACTTTCACCATCCTTATTTATATCAATAAAATGATATGAAAACATTAATGGACTCATTAGGTCCTACAATTTAAACCTAGCTCTGATACCGCATGTAACATCCTAATTGGGATCTACCTAGAAATGTGTGGTTTTTTTTTAATTAAACAAATAAACTAAAATTGATTACCCATGAGAATATAATAAATATAAAATAAATTACTCAAAGCATATTGATATCAACAGATCATATTATATCACTGATCTCTAGTATCATGCAAGTATATCGGAATGCCAAAATAAAAAGTAATTATATTAATTCAGCCATGACTGATATAAATCTACAGTCACCACTATCAATTTCCAATATTAAATAAGTAAAACACATCATGAAATTTTTTAATAATACATACAATATAATTTACATATAAGATACATGGCTCCCCTGAAGCATAGTTCTCGAACATGTATCTATGATAATCTTAAATGTCATATCAATAAGTAGTACTATTGTGGGAAGGGAAAGCATCATCCAAGTGATTTTCCACACCAACTAGGGACCAAAGATCCCCCACACTAATCCCATTAATAAATGGTCATCCCTTCATGGATAAGTAGATGGTGACCGTACGGGAATCTAGAGAGACAAACAAGTACCCATGTGTTGTATGATTTCTAAACTAAACATGCAATATATCATAGGAAACTTGATCTATTACAAGATATCACACATACATGTAAATTATACTCATGAAATTATAATATATCACTGACCATAAATTGGCCAAAACTTTAAGAATACTAATATAAAATTGATATATAGATCAATCAAATTCATACACAATACTTGATTGGAGTGCCTTTATTTGACACTGTGATGTTAGTAAGCTAGTGAAGCCCATCTCACTCCTTACTCAAAATCAACAATGCAAATTGGTCAAATTTAATTCAACCACAAGATTCATATAATTTACATCCTACTAACAAACAAATCATATAACATGCTAAACATAGGATCAACAAAATCTTACATTTATTCCATCAAATGTATGAATGAATCTTACATTATTTTATATCCCATAATAGAAATAATGGCTATAGTTTATATCAGTTGAGTAAATACACAACTAACAATAGATCCAAATAAAAAAAATTGTTTCCAATTAAACTACACCGTATGATAACCCATATTACTAAAGTCTAGTGTTTTAAGCATAACTACTAGATTTTGCTACTAGGCTAGTAAGTAGACATAATACAAAGAAACTTACAATCATATTCAATATTTAGACAAACAAACTCAATTTTCACAAAACATATAGTATTACAAACTAGCATTTACTATACATTTAGAGCTTTTGAGGCACACCTTCATTAAATTTTCTCATTCTTAATTTATTAACAAAGTTTATAATCCGTGCGTGGAAATATATAATCATGGGAATACACCTCTAATAATATATATAATTTTTATTAAGCATACCATAATTTATTTTAATATTATGTTCACATCCCATTTTTTTAGTTCAAATTAACATATAATAAGTAACCCGTACCCATCATAGTGAAGACATCATTAGATTTATCATTCTTCCCATGTCCCATTAGATTTTCCTCTATTTAGAATAATGAGAAAATGGACTGTGTTATTAACTAACATTCATGTTTAGTAAAATTTTAAGTCCCTATAAAACAATATAGGTATATAACTAATTCTAAGTCATAATACCTTTTATAAACTGTGTAATGACATATATATATATAACTAAAATAATATACACTAGTATTATTGTTACATTTTATCTATCACCTGAAATCCCATATTCCTCAAGTGTGGTCCTTTTAAAATTATAGATTAAGTATCATTATAGATTTCTAAACATAAAAATATTATTTTCTTACACCAAATATTGGCTACGCCAAAACACATGGTTGAAGACCTTAATATTAAAACAAAATTTCTAATAAAAACATTTAGTTTAAAAAGGGTGTGGCGACGCCCATTTGATTTTAACTAGGTCTTTAAAATTTAAGCATTCCAACATTAACACATGATTCAATAATACTGTGCACTTGACATATATATATATATATATATATATATATATATATATATATATATATATATATAATCAAAAAATATTGTATACCTGATTCTACAATGATTCCATTTGACTAGATAATGACTCAACTCTTCCATGTTTGTGGATAATTAGATATTTATAAAGACCATATAAAATATTAAAATCATGATATATATATATATATATATATATATAAATGATCAGGGAACTACATGTATGTATAACATACATGGTTGGCCATTGGTAGGAATACAAGTAAGTTAGCATAATCAGCTATAAATATGCAGTGATAAAACTTTGATAATCCACCACCTCATGAATATCGATGCCTTAAGGGCTACATTGAGCACGATCCATTAATTTTGGATTAATACACCATAGATTTTAGAATGAAAAAGTGATGATATAACATGAATTAGTTATAATCCACATTTAACATCCAAAACAATATATTATCATAATTTATTTTTATTAGTTATTATTTCTAGTATGGTAGCATCCCAATTAACTAATTCTATCTCCTTTTTTGGGTTAAATAATATCTTGAATCTTACGTGTAACCCTATGAATTATTTTATAGTATAATCTAGTCAGAATTTAGTTATTATATAGTAGTTATAATAATCAAAGTTACCAAAACACATCATCTAAATTCAGGACTCTACATAGATTATCACAATTTTACATAGTCTATTCAGCTAGTCAATTAAATAAATGGTGACTCCAACATCTAGTTTGATTAAATGTTTGCTAAAAAAGGTGAAATAATCTATTTTTTCTATTTGTAGATTGGGATGTCACAATTTATAGATGGTGATTCAAAACCATTGCCCAATTCCTTTATTAAGTGATGCCACAAGTTAATAAATTATAAAAATCTCTTTGTAGTTGGCATATTAAATTATTCAAGGTGATGCCTTTAACTTAAAGACATGCTGGAAAAAAGTACAATGAAAATCCTATAGTATAATGTCAGGAATTTAATATTAAAACAATCATCTATTCCCTCCTAGTTTCTCACTTTTAAAATTGCACATTGTTTTCTTGTTTAAGTTAGTGTTTGTACTTATTATAGTGACCCCTACAGGTAGATGTATGACTCAACGTATCCACCCATACACACACACACATACCACATACTATAGGTTTTGGTGTTCCATAGGAAAATACATAGATATGTTATGGCCTAATGTACTAAAAATAGAATATGCAAGCACTCTACACACAAATAATTCACCAAAGCATAATCACATAGGGTGAGAAATAATTATTATTTTAAAATAAAACATCTAATTGGTAAATTTGTTGCTTCTTCTTTATTCCCTTTCTTCCTATGTTGTGCCCCTTTGCTTCCCTTTCTGACCTTCTCCTCCAAAATACATGATATTCCCTTTTTCAAACTTTTCCTATTTGAAATAGGTGTAGCTCTCCTTTGCTTCAGATTTTTTATTTGTTTGTTTTTTCATCCGTTTATTTATTTTAGTTATTTTTCCAATATATTAATTATTTTGATTTTCTAATTTTAGTCTCTAAGTTTTATTTTATTTTTATTGTCTTCTTTTGTTTTTTTCCTTTCTTAATGTAATATATATATATATATATATATATATATATATATATATATATATATATATTTGATATTAAATGCTCAAGTTCCATGATTTAATTAAATAAATTAACATTCAAGAATATTATAGCATTTTAAATATCAATTTTAAAATTATAAATAATTTGGATATTAAATTTACTCTTGCTAATAATATCCCTACCAACATTAATGATAAAACATGCTAACCATGTAAAAGAATTCATTACAATATTTACCTATACTAGTAAACTATAGAAAGTAACACTCACAAAGATCATAATAAACATACCATAAGTAAAATATTTTTAATGTATTTCTACCATGTGCTAACTATTATGGTATGTGTAGGGTTCTCACCAGATCTCTATCAACCTCTGACATCTCCATCTGTGTCACCCTCTCTGATGATGCTCTTCCTCTGCCATGTTCTGAGAGATGAATTATCCTATGTCTACCTTATAACACATAAGTATTTATATCATATCACATGATAAACATATAGCATAAAATATAATTGAAACAATACATTAATATGCTCAAAATATAAATGTATATATTAACCAACTCACAGTAAATAAATCATGTACCATCTTGTATCTAAACAATATTCTACTATCTCATAATACCATATTTATTATTTCTTATCAAGTAATTAGGATGCAATAAATAGATTAAATAAATTTGATTCTGACTCAAGGGGATCTGAATTTGATGTTGATACTGATGTTGATTCTTCTTCTGATGCTAAACCTAATAGTGGTTATAGAATGGAACCCAATTCTACCATTGGTTCTAAAATAATATTTTATTATGATGTAGATGTTTATCTTGATTATGATTTGTCCACATGGATGACTTGATAGATGGAGTTGTCCACAGGTACCTTTTTCATTTCCTATTGAGAAGTGAAGGTTTATGGATGTAAATATTTCCAATAATGGGGAATGTTTTTAAATGGATGGAAGATAGACCATTAGTCAATAATGTGTTCTTTAAATATGGGCTCATCAAAGAAGGGTTCATCAAAGACAAGTGAAAAATCATAGAGTGGTTATTCAAAGCAAGACTCATCAAAGATAAGAGGATGGTAGAAGTATGACTTATCAAATATGGGTGATTCAATGAGAATGTTGAAATTTAGTGATTTGTCTTGATCTTGACTTGACAGTGATCTTGGCATATCCCTAGCAAGGGATTCTTAGATTTGGGTGTACTTGCCTCCTTATTAGATGAGAGATATTGGAGGGGTAATGACAAGACACAATTGGATTAATATATTTGTTGTGGTTCCCATATT
This sequence comes from Torreya grandis, assembly GCA_037957365.1. Lineage (NCBI taxonomy): Eukaryota > Viridiplantae > Streptophyta > Pinopsida > Cupressales > Taxaceae > Torreya > Torreya grandis. The sequence goes on along the minus strand of JARHVA010001557.1, from coordinate 367,928 downwards.
AGGATAGGATAGATTTGTTGTGGCTCCCATAAAGATATTGTGAGGATAATCCTCCAACATTCATCTTGAAAACAAGATGAATGGGTCATATTAATCTTTCTTTGATAATTTAAAGAGTCATCATGTGCCTTTCATCTTGAACAATATGAAGGGCTCACTTTAGAGATCCATGTGTTGATCCACTTATATTTTTAAGGACTTTTTCACAACCATTCATCTTGGAAGAAAGATGAAGGGTCTTCATTGATCCTAATTTGTTTAAATAGACCTATTTATTTATTATTTGATAAGATCAAGATGTATAATGAAGTGTTGATAAATTATCAATTCATCTTGTATATCACCTTTTCTATTCTTGATCAAATTCAATTATTCCAAAGCTTCAAAGGAGATGTTTTATACAAATTGGTTTTGGAAAAGAAATTTTGATGCTACATCTAAGCCAATCATACACAAATATGAGTTCCAATGAAGGTTTGCATTGTATTGATTTAATCATAGCATTGCTATCTTAATCTTTATATGCTCATGAGGTTCTAGGCTCAAGTATATTTTGTTTGCTTTATTTTTTATTGAATTAGCTAACATTTTGAAAATAACACTTGTGAACCATCCTATAGATACAAACACCATAGTGTTTTAAAAATATTCAAGTAAAAATAACATTAGTTTTGATAAAATATAATGGAACATGCCTTAAGAGGGCACAAAACATGAAAAATGGTGTCGGTTCACCAAAATTTTATATGGAAAAGTGGCTTACATCAAAATGAAATACATAATAGCCATAAAAAAGTAATGAATAGTAATAAAATGCAAAATAGTAAAATAAAACTAAATTAATATTCTAATTCAAGAGTTTTAAATGAAAAAGAGAGGGTTTAGATAAGTACCTTGATTTTCAAACAATCTAGAAACAAACATTACAGTTTAATAGAAAAATGATTTTTATGGAAAGAGATTAATAATGGTAGATAACAAATTTATAGCCAAAAAAAAAGATAATTTGATAAATACATTTGGTTAAGTGTGGGACTCTGAAACCCTCTTTCGATATCCTCAATATTTGTGTTGATAACTAGGCAATCAATCTCCTTTTTAAAATCCTAATAAGGTTAGGACCTATTCTTAGGGTCAACATGGTTTTTGAGTAATGACTACTTATCAAGCCTCCTAGTACCTAATATCAATTGTGACATGCCAAGTAAAACATAATTCAATAAAGCAATCCAATGTAATGCAACTGTGTTACTTCATTAGCCTTGAATATTATTGTAGTTACACACTCGAATTACATTGGATTACTTCATTGAATTAAATTTTACTTGGCGTGTCACAATCGATATTGAGTACTAGGAGGCTTGATAAGTAGTCATTACTCAAAAACCATGTTGACCCTAAGAATAGGTCCTAACCTTATTAGGATTTGAAAAAGGAGATTGATTGCCTAGTGATCGACACAAATATTCAGGATATCAAAAGAGGGTTTTAGAGTCCCACACTTAACCAAATGCATTTGTAAAATTAGATTTTTTTTTATTTTGTTTGTTATAAATTGGTTGTCTACCATGATTAATCTCTTGCTAGAAAAATCATTTTCCTATTAAATTGTAATGTTTGTTTCTAGATTGCTTGAAAATAAAGATACTTCTATAAACCCTCTCTTTTTCATTTACAACTCTTGAATTGGAATATTAATTTAGTTTGATTTTACTATTTTACATTTAATTACAATTCATTACTTGTTTATGGCTAGAATGTATTGCATTTTGATGAAAACCACTTTTCCATATAAAAATTTGGTGAACCGACACCATTTTTCATGTTTTGTGTCCTCCCAAGGCATGTTCCATTATATTTTATCAAAACCTATGTTATTTTTACTTGAATACTTTTAAAACACTATGGTGTTTGTATCCATAGAATTATTCACAAGTGTTATTTTCAAAATGTTAGCTAATTCAATTAAAAAAAAGCAAATGAAATATACTTGAGCCTAGAACATAATGAGTATATAAAGATTAAGATAACAATGATATGATTAAATCAATACAATGAAAACCTTATTTATAACTCATTTTTCTATATGATTGGATCATATGTAGCATCAAAATTTCTTTGTTAATACCAATTTTTATGAAACATCTCCTTTAAAGCTTTGGACTAACTGAATTTGATCAAGAATAGAAAAGGTGATACACAAGATGAATTGATAATTTATCAACACTTCATTATATATCTTGATCATGTCAAATAATAAATATAATAGGTATATTTAAATTAATCAGGATCAATGAGGACCCTTCATATTGCTTCTAAGATGAGTAGTTTTATACAAGTCCTCAACAATACAAATGGATCAACACATGGATCGCTAATGTTATCCCTTCATCTTGCTCAAGATGAAGGGTGAAGGATGGATCTTTAAAATATCAAAGAATGATTAATATGACCCCTTCATCTTTTTTCTAAGAAAAATGGTGAAGGATTATCCTCACAATATCTTTATGGGATTCAAAAAAGGTGGATGAAAAATTAGACAATGAAATAATAGATGTAATTTTATCATTCCCAACTAAAAAGTGTAGGATATTGAATGGAAATATAATGATATGATTTAAATGAAATTACTTAGGGTTGATGTCCCCTTGAGAGGGTATGTGGGGATGAAGTATGTTTATGAGCTTTCAAAAAAGAGAGGAGGAAGCTAGAATGGAAGAGAAGATTAATCCATAGACAAGATTATGCCACTTGAACTAACATTTACACATTTTGATATTTGATGATGATGAATTGATTTGTTTAAAGTAGGATTTTTTTTGAGAAATATACATTCTAAAATTAATCTATACACTTTGAATTACCTCAAATAGGGTAAAAGCTATGAGCATGGAATGAAAATTTGGCCCAAATAGGGTAGATTTCATTCAATGAATTAATAAAATGATCATGATGTTTGTTACTTTTATGAGTGGATCAGATGGAGATATTTTTGGGTTAAAAATTGATGCTAGTCTACATGAGACTTGATTTTTAATATTTCACATGAAAATATGCATCATAATTTTGAAAGAACCATGATAACATTTATTTGTCAATATGTGTAAGTTTGAAATCAAAATGTAAATTTATAAACTTAAAACAAGATATAGGAAATTATTCTTTAAATGTAAACATAATTCACTTGAATCAATTATAATTTAGATAATAATGTTCACAACTTAAAATCATGATATGAATAATCAAGACTTGAGTGAAAAGTATAATGTACTAAATTAAGGCAATCGTATATTAAAACAACATACAAATAAACAACACACAAACACACAAGAGAAAGAAAATAAAAATTAATGAGTAAAAGAGTGTGTGAAAATAATGTGTTACTCTTGAGACCAAAGATAAGATAAAACAATCATGACCAAGGGGGAGGAAATAGAAGAATAAGGAAGGGGTGGTCGAGTTGACTCCAAATGTGGATGCAAGTGAAAGTTACCTACATAGTTCTATGGACTTCAAGCCAAATGTAGTTCTACCAAGGATTTGGGAAAAAAAAAGTAATGAAAATTTAAGAAGACATATTATAGAGGGAAAATAGGAAAGGACTCTGAAATGAAGATAAGCTTGCTCAAAATGATAAGAGATATGTTTATAAAACATTAAGAGCATGTGATAAGGGATGACCAAGCTAACCTCAAAAAATTGAGGGTTGCATACATAGTATAAATGGACCTCAAGCCATTTTAGTTATATGTAAATTAGACATAAAACATGATAAATATAATCAAGACAATAAAATGAATGTTTGAGATGGAATGGTTAAACTCATAGAATGGCAATAATGTGAAATATGACCTCATAAAATGACAAGAGTGTGATTAAAAATGATCTAAAAATGAAACAATGTAACTTAAAATTCTTAAAAAATTAAGAGAGTGTGGAATTGGAATGTTTAGGAGTGTTTAAAAATTTATACCCATAAGGGATCACTAACAAAGTGAAAACTTGTTCTAGCACCAGGATGGAATTTAATGACAAATGGTGGATTAGAATGATCAGATTGGATAATAATGGATGATAAGTGGATAATTAATATCCAAGTACCATATTACATGGGAAGAAAATTTCAAGTTGTCAAAGTGTCACTAAGACAATATGGCAAGATATTTTCCAAAATAGGGCTCAGAACAACTTCCACTTTCTTATTAAGATCAAAATGGGAAGGAAAATTGGACCAGGGTAGGATGGAAATAAAGGTGGTTCAAGACAAGGTAATATGATAGGAATGGAATATATTTTAATGCATATAAGGATGCCCCCAAGTGTCAAGGTACTTGTAGACATGATGCTAGAAACCTAATTTTCCTCATGGTACTTTCCCAAGGCACCACAAGCATGGTTTTCACCATTGGACTAATTATTTATCCTTATATTTTGATTTTTTAATTTAATTTTTTCCATCTCAACTAAAAGGAGGATGTCGAGATGCATAATACTAAATGTTTGATTTCTAACCCATATTAATTCTGAATAGCTTCCCCGCTAGAATTATGTTGTTGATGTAGGCTATATTGATGTTGTTGTGATCTTAATTGGCCATTGATTCTGATTCCTCTAAAACTCTAGACAAGATATCTTTGAAGTCCCTTTGAAAATAAGTGATTCCAAGAAGAGTATATATGGATAGGCATTGGATAAATGGTTTGATTTGGTAATGAAATATAGGCCTTGAATGAATGATAAGATCATTATGAATTATTTAATTATTGATGAATAAAGAAAGCTTGGTATTTTCAATCACACACAATATTATTGATTTCAAGTTCAACTTGATTTTGGGTGTGTCAGGTTTGATATGTATTTCAATATTATCTTCATCAGTCAATGAGTAAGTAATTAGCTTAGTTATTGACACCTTGAAGAGGTTTTCACCAATAAAGTCTTCTTGATTGTTTTGAGTTGGATTGTCCAATGGAACATTATATAAGGTTTCACTAAGGGACATTGATAATTCATTTTGATTGTCCCTTATATCATTTATCAAGTTTCACTAAAGGATTCATATTTTTTAGTTTGTCTATTATCAAGCACCTCAAACAAGGTTTCACTAGAAAATGCTAAGTTTAAACTTTGATTATCTCTTAATGCCTCAAATAAGATTTCACTAGGTGATTGTTCTTATACTTGAATGTTGTCTTGGATCCCTAGATATGCTGTAATTGAAAATTTTCCATGAAATAAGTTTAACAATGTGTGATTTTTTTTATCCTAATCAATGTTTGTGGGAGGTGGACTATCAATTTAATGACTAGGATGGTTAATGGTCAAGGCATGTATAATTTCAATGGAAGGGGAAAATGCAACATAGTCCTCATACATTCTACTAAGATAACTAATTTTAATGTCAAAGGAAGCATACTCAAAAGCCATGGAAGGATCACAACTATATTGAATCTGATCTATGAGAAGTGTGTAGTCGATGCCTTGATATTTACTAAGGTATGAATATTTTGAAGTTGATGCAGATTCATGTGGACATGTTAGAAGTGTATAACCAATGTTATAATATTCAAAAATATATTTTGATTCTAAAGTTGATTCTGACTCAAGGGGATCTAAATATTATCTTGATTCTTCTTCTGATGCTAAATCTAATAGTGGTTATAAAATGGAACCCAATTATACCATTGGTTATAAAATATAACTTGATCATGATGTAGATGTTGATCTTGATTGTGATTCGGCCACGTGGATGACCTACTAGATTGAGTTGTCTACATGTACCTTTTTCACTTCGTGTTGAGAAGTGAAGGTTTAGGGATGTAAATATTTTGAGGAATGAGAAATGTTCAACAATGGATAAAAGATATAATGTTGGTCAATAATGTGCTCTTCAAAGATGAGCTCATCAATTAAGGGTTAATCAAAGATAAGTGAAAAATCATAGATAGATTATTCAAATTGATACTCATCAAAGATAGGAGGATGGTCAAAGGATGACTCATCAAATATGGGTCATTCAACAATAAAGTCAGAAATGAGTGATTTGTCTTGATATTGACGTGAAATTGAATGAATATGATTATGATTAAGAAATTGATCTTGGCATATCCATAACCAATGATTCTTACACTGGGGTGTACTTGTATCCTTAGTAGATGAGATATATTTGATGGTTAATGACAAGACATGATTGGGTTATTAGATTTATTATGATTTTGAGACCAGAATATGTACTAGATAAGTTGACCAAGTGTCAAAATCAGAAGCAAGACTTAACACACTTTAGCTAAATTCAAGGAGTGGGTATATAATATATTGATTTAGGAATGGGTATGTAATTTGCAGTTAATGTGATTGTTGTGGCTCAAAATTTGAATGAGCATTGGACAAAGGTGCCAAAATAGTTTCCCTTTTGCTAGCATGACCAAGATCAAGTTGGTAACTAGTATATGGTATGTTTAATAGATGTTGATGTGAAACAATGTGATTACTCCTACTTAAGATAAAATCCAGGTTTACTAATCTAGGTGTGTTAGATCAAAATTTGTAGGTATTTGAACACATGTTTTTAATATTCATGAAAATATATCACCTTTATTATCAAACATGTATTATTCTTGATCTGGTGTGAACATCATAGTATTGAATGGAAAGGTAATAAAAGAATGATCAAAGGATGTCCTCGAGGAAAGATACATACAAGGGGAATGACTAAATTGGAATTGGCCCCAAGCATGTTATAATTGACATGATTGAAATGAAATTGACCCCAAGCATGGAAGAATTGATTATATGTGATTTGATTTAGATTATCCCAAGCAAGGTGAACTTGATTAGATGTGTTTTAAGATTAGATTGGGTTTTGATGTTAGTTTGGATTCAAATGAAAGAGAGGATGGATGTTATGACTTTGACATTATTAAATGATAGGTAAGGGAGATTTATTGGGAAGATAAGGATATGATTTTTAAAATAAAAATAGAAAACCTTGGAATTGAATAAGTTTGATTTGAAAATGGAAAATAATCACACAAAGACTAGAATTCAATCCTAGTCTAGAAATGGTTTTGAATTAAAAACTTTGGAAATGATCAGAATGGATTTGAATTCACACAGATAGTATAATGGTATGTTTTTAGATAAGAGAGGTATAATTTTTAAATAAATTTAGACATAATATGTAGGAGGGAGCAATTTTGACTTAGAACGTGGATAGAGTAACACCTCTTTGTGTAGGTTTATATAAATAAAAACAAATGTTTTTGTCAGAGTGGGCCACAATAAGACCTATTGGATAGGATTGAACACATGGAGAAAAATTGTATGGAGTATTGAAACTTAAAAAAGAAAATAACTCAAAAGAGAAAGAAGCTTGTCTTCAGAATAAAAAAATTCTATTAAGAATAATTAGACAAAAATTGCATAGGGAGGATACTTATATAGGTGGAAAATAGACAAGTCCCAACATCCTCATACATGTGGTATTATTTTCCCATTGAGGACCTTTATTAAACCTAAACAAGATTGACTAGATTGTGTAGACAAACCTAGTGGCACATAATTCTACACCAACACCCCACTTAAATGTAGATTAGGTGGGTAGAATATTTGGGTCCTAACACAAAGGCTTGATGACATACCCAAGTACATATAGAAATAATATAGCCTAAAGTATACTTGTAATTATAAATTTCACCATCCCAATCTAAATATGTATATCTAATCAAGTCTATGTCAATGGTCACTCCATAGTGAATCCCAAAAATTATGAGTACCTTGAATGTAGTGGAGGATCCACATAGTTACTTTCCAGTTTAGATCATATGGTTCTTGCATGAATCTAGAGACCATGCCCACTACATATGAAATGTTACGTCTAGTTTACATAAGGTACATGAGATTGGAAATAAGTTGTCAATATGAGGTATAATCAACCAAAATAGATGGAAAATCAGCCTCAAGCTTCACACTAGATAGAAAAAGAGTCAAATCTAGCTCATAGTCCACCATGTTAAACTATACAAGAAAATCAATATCATACTTGGATTATGTAATAGTGATCTTGGATTCTAACTAACTAATTTCAATCTTGAAAAATTAGTGAAATAATCCCAAGTCAATCATTGAAAACCTGGTAGACAAAGCAATTTTCACTATTGGTATGGTGGATGGAGAACTCTTTATGATCAATAGGTCATCTATGTAGAGAATCAAAATCAACATTAAATCATCATGCCATAAAATGTAGACATTTAAATCAGAATTGCATCTACTGAACCCAACCAAAAGATGAAAGGAGTACATCTTGGCATACCAAGCTCAAGGAGTTTATTTAAGACCATAGATATGTTTATAAAGTTCCTAAACTAAAGAAGAATATTCTACCAATCCTTGTGGTTGCTCCATGTATATTTAATCTTTAAGGTCACTGTGAAGAAAGTTACTCTTCACATCCATTAAATGAACATCTAAACTATGTGTTGCGATAATGATGATAGTGAGTCAAATTGAGTTCATTTTGGTAACTAGAGCAAACATCTTAGTGTATTCAATGTTAGGTACCTGAGGAAAACCCTTTTCTACCAAATGTGATTTAAACTTATCTACTAATCCATCTGCTAAAAACTTTGTTCAGTAGATCCACCTACATAGAACAAGTTTTTTTCCCTTAAGAATGGGACTAAATCCCAAGAACCATTACTCTGTAAGGAACTATGCTCCTCTTCCATAGTAGTATCATATATGCAATAAGAAATGCATTAGATCTACAAATCAATCCTATCCTATAGAAGATAGATCCTACTTACACTTCCAATCAGGGATACATTAGATAATCAGGAACATGACCAATATGGATTTGCTAGACCTAATTAGGGGATCTCTTACTATAATAACTTCACTATGGAGGGTTGCAAAGCCTCCAATCAATCAAAACTATGCAATAACCCTAACTACATCCTATTTTTTCATATTCACTATACTAATAACAAGTAAAGCAAAGAAATTTAATCTAGTGCTCACCAAATCTTATGGCACAATATGGGGGTTAGTAAACAAATAAAATTAAACATGCATAAGAGAATAATAATTAAGTTATGTAAAGGTTAGACCCTAATTCATGGAGAAGAAGAGTAATATTATTCAAATCCATTACTTATGTTACTTATATAGACTAAATAGAGGAGCAAAGTTAGAGACACTTACCTAGAATATGAACTCATACACACTCAATCTCTCTCTTGGCCAAAGGTGCTTCACAAGAGGTTGTTTTGGTTTTTAAGAATCACTAAGAAAGGCCAAAGCATCAAATACTTCTTCATAGGACTAGATTCTTCTCCAAGTAGAAACCCTAATCTAAGACTCCTAAAGTAGAATGGTGGAAGATCAAATTATAAAGAAGCTCAAATGAATAATAAATATTGATGTCTATTTAATAATGATTAAATGGATGTGTTTATATAGGTGGACCTAACCCTAAACCCTTCTAAGAGTTTTAGCCGACAGGGTCAACCCAGTTGATCTAATATCATTATTACCAAAAACTCACTAGGTCATAGGTTAGGTTGGATGAAAGTTGACCTAGACCCTAAATGAGATTCACCAATAAGAGTACAATGTTGACCTAGTCATGTAAACTGTTAAAGGGGTTTTAGGTTAGGAAAAAGGGTATGGAAGGTGGTAAATGATTAAAGGAGTGTGAAAAAGAGTAATAGATTAAGATAATTTTTTAGGAGATGGATGGATTAGTAATAAGTGGTAATAAGGGACAACAATCCTATGAAGCACCAATGGTCTGCCCACCCCTTTCTTGGTACACCCTTTAAGGTGTGTACTCAAATAAATTGAGACCCAATGGATTCCTACAAGATAGAAATCATTGGTAATTAATAAAGTTTGAAAATATTATGTTTATACTTATGCCCCTATCAAATCTCATCATGTTTTACTAAGGTGTAATAGGGATGGTGCTTCAAGAAATAACATAGTAACACTGAGGTTAAACAAAAAAAAGTTGCATTATTTTAAAGTAAAAATAATTGAAAGTAAATGATAGAAAGGGAAATAATTGAAAAGTAAATGTATGCATACCTTAACTTACATTTATCATTGGATGGTTTTATAATGTGTTTTTATTTTTGATTTTGGAAGGTGCAAAGACTGATTTCAACAAACCTAAGAATACAAATATAAGATCAAAAATAAATAAACATAAGAAAGCCAAGATAACTGGTGTTATGTGGATGGGATGTACTTGGAAATTTGGCAAGCTGGGGTGAAAAGTGTTATGTTAGACCAAATGACCAAGTCAAAATTTAGAGTAAATTAGGTAATTGAAAGTTCAAGGCTACTAAAGACTGAAAAACTCAAACAAGTAAACCTTAAGTAAGAAAGGAAAACTCACTAAGTCAAACCAAGGATACATGTCAAAAACATGGTAATCAAACATCAATGTGAAATTAGTAACAATTTTTACTTAAACAAATATGGGAAAGAAAAAACGGTAAAACAACATTGATGAATAAGCAATAAAAAATCTTAATCATTAATGGAAAATGGTGCATGAAATGGAAAACAACATTGATGAGTGAGAAGTAACAATCAAACCTCACTCAACAATGGAAAAAAGTACATGAAAGTAGAAATGAACTCAGGTGTCCATAAAAAGGGTGGTACAATACTGATAAATGGTAAAAGGAATAAAATCATATCTATAAATGTAGAGCCATGGTGTAAATAAAGTAATCCATAGTTTCTCAAACATGTTATTTTGCACTCAGAGATAAAATAGAAACAAAGTAGTGATAGCATGTTTTTTAGATGTGGATAAGAAGGAAGTAGAGAAGAGGGAAAATAGACTTAGAATCATGCATGCCATTTAAGTGGGGAAAAGAAATGGATGGACGAGAAAATGAATGAAAAATAAAGGTATAGGAACTCTTTGTCGAAGTCAAGACACTCAAATTAGGTTTATCAAAACAAGATGACTTTTGACCTTAAGGAATCTAAATAACTTCTCTTAGCTACACAATTCTTCGATCAATAAATTAAATATGTATATCATCCCATGAAGGCTATATGCATGAAAATCAAAATGGACCTACCTTCCCACAATGTGTTCCCCATTCCTTAGGACCCCTTACAGAGTCATCAGTCTACTATGAAGATTGGGTACTTGAGTGAGAAAGTAGGTAGAACCATAAATTTTATTGAATTCTCCTATTCCAATCTACTATCCTATTACATCCTAATGGACCTAGGCTCTATTTTGAGGCCAACTATAAAGTTTGAGCTTCAATTGGAGATAAGATATGTGATTTTAATCACATCTTTTGGAGTGATTTTGAATTTTGAAATTTGTTTTTTGCCTTTTGTATATCATTAAATTTTGTTTCAAATGATTTGTATTTTAACTTTCTTGATGGATTTTTCGATTCCTCCTCTATACATATTTGGAAAACCAAACATGGGTGCTAAAGATGACTTTCAATTGAAGACTTGGGACTTGGTTGCTAAGAAAGAGAACCTAGAGAGCATTGTGTCTAAGATTCTCATAAATATAGTTGAAATAAAAGTTTTATCTTAACTTCAATGTTGTTTTATCTAATGTGGATTGAAAGGAAAGGAAATCAAGAGGAATGAAACATAAAATAATTTGAATTACTTCAAATCACAAAAAATGTGACAAAGGGTGAAAAGGGGTATAATGATAGAAAAGTGTGATTCCTTATCATGAGAATGAGGTAAATAGAGGAAAACATGTTAACATAGATTATTGTGAAAATTCCATCAACCAAAAAAATCAAAAGCTAAAGTTGAGAAAAAGCATCAAAAACTCATAACCATTACAAAACACATTCTAAGTAGGATTAAAAAAGATGGTGATTTTATGAAGAATTTCAGGTCCTATCCATGGTATTACACTAAAAATCATAAAATAAAAAACCGTGAGGGTTCCAAAAGAACATTGGAAAAATAAATGAGATAAGAACAAGATGGTATTTATGAGGAAGGCTAGGTCTTATCCATGGTCTTACACTGCAACTCATAAAAAAGAAACCCAAGGGGTGACAAAAAGTGTGTAAAAAGTATGAAAATAAAGAGGATAAAAGTAAATAATGAGGAAGATTAGGTCCTATTCATGATTTTACAATGAAATTCATGAGAAAAGGAGAAAAACAAAAGACCAAAAGGAAGGATTAAGGTTTGCGAAAGGAGATAACTATTATAGAGGGAGAGACCCATGTAAGAAACCTATAAAAAGTGTTAGATAGATAGAATATAAAAAGAATGAAAAAAAGGGAAGTGTTACAAGTTGTTATTAATTTCATGTAATTATGCACTGTCATTGATGTCAAAGGAAGCACGAGAAGGTGGCTATGGTCATTGGTATATAGTTGACTATTTGAAACTACTAATGTAAACTAATGTGAAGCATAGTGAGGTATGATGATTTGAGTGATTATAGGTGTGTATCAGTAATTAAGCATGGAATCAATATATTTGGCCTAATAGGAAGTTTCAAAGTGCATCTATAGTGGTAGGAAGTTCTCAAAAATGTGTGGTACCTAGTAGGTCTTGTTGATGGCCTAGTTCCTAAGCATAAAAATGGCTTGTAGTGGCATAGTAATTATAGAGATGGATTAAAAAGATGGTTATATCAAGCATTAGTAATGAAAACCAAAAAAAATGCATAAATAACTAATAATCTACCCCAATCTATTCAATGGGGTGTGCAAATGACAATTGAGATCAAATGAAAGAAAGAAAACAAAAGTTACCTTTCCAAGAGCATCCCACCATCCATATGCAGCTCAAAGTGTGTTTTCCCCCTTGATTTGGTGCTTAATTATTCAATAATGGTTCAAGGCCAAGTTCCTCCACCATCTAAAGAACACTAACTAAACCAGGCTCAGATATAAAATCAATGTTATGCCTATCAATGAAGCTATCCTATTACAAATAAAGAATTATCAAACTACACTCAAATGGATTGTAGAGAGAATCCTTCATTATTAGTTTACATAAATGAAGCTTAATTAAAGTGGTCTTGGCCCTCCTATTTATAGATTTTCCAAATTTATCAGGATCAACCATGATCATTTGTCTTGATATCAAGATGTTTGGTCATGCATTAATCTAATTATGTAAATAATATCCATAATTAGCCTTATAAATATTTTGGAGGAAGGTGCATTAAGGAGGCATGGGAATCCATAATTTTGATATTTGTTACATTTATGTCTTATGGATGCCACCCCATTGATCATGTCATTTGATGATGTAGTTAATAGGAATCAATTTCCAATAAATAAATATTCAATAATTTCCGTGGAATTCTTAAGTTCATAATTTGGATTAATTTTTTCAAGTAAGATTAATCAATTTTAGTGCAATTCTTTAGAAATTGGTGCACTTCATTAATCAAAATGGTCGAAAATTCATATTACTAGGTCTTAATTTGATTAGAGATTAATTAGAAGGTGATGTTATTTGTGTATGGACCATTATCCCATGTAGGATGTTGTCGACACAAAATAATACGTTCACATGTCATGTGCTTCCAAATTAGAAGAAAAGAGTGATCTATAGCACTAAAATATGTTTTCATCATTTTGACTCAAAATGATATGATCAAAGTTAATAATCATATAAAATGCATTGCCCCATTTACGGATAAATTAGCCTAAATCAGCACTTGTATATGACAAGATCAAACCATTTAGGATGTTTAAGTTATTTTGGCCTGATTTGTGCATTTTCAAAAAATTTGAGTAAGATTGACAATTTCAACACAATGGTGTTAGAAATTGGATGTCTACATTTTTCCCCTATTTGAAAAGGTGTATCAGGACATTCAAATAGCAACATATTTTGAAAGAAAATAGTTATCAATAAGAAATTATAAATCACCCATGATTCCCCTCAAGAGTACATAATAGGATGAAAGAGAAGGATAGACTCTTGAAAAAAAAGATAAAGTGAGATTAACCCATGGAACAGATTAAATCTAGATGAGATAATGCTTGCATGCATTAATTTCATCAATAATCAAAATATAATTAGAATACAATATCTCCTAATGATAGGGGGAATGGAAAGGATATAATCTAACAATATAAGCAAAACACTTTAAACATACCCAAAGCTAGGGTACAAGTTACATTCTTATGGAATGATCAATATCGAGACAAGTTGGACACTAAAATATTTATAGAATGAGGAAAAAAGTACACAGAGCTTGGAATTAGAAGAAAATGAAAACCGTTTCTCCAAAGATAGAATAAATAATAATGTGCTCTTGTAGAGAGAATTTGATCGGTTGATAAAGCAATTATGCCCTAGTAGGGTAGATCTTGGTCATCGATAAATAATGGTTTTCCCATGTAAGGATGATTTAATTCAATAGTTGGTTCAAAATTTGTGCCCTTATAGGGAAAATTAGTAAGTAATATCTCAAGGATATAACCTATGACACATTTAAAGATGTGCAGGTGTAAACGTAGATGCAATGGTGTAATGGATGTAAAAACCACAAAAAAACTAGGCATATAGGGATGCAAAAAGCTATGAAAGAGATGAAAAGAAGAATGAAGGTAGCTGAGATGACCCAAGATATATCATGTATCCAAGCACTACCTACATAGTCCAGATGGACCTCAAACCAATGTAGTTCACCTAAAAGTGAGAGAAAATGGAATAAGGAATGAAGAAAATTGAATAGTGTTTAATTAAACTCATGTTATATGTTAAGAGATGCACTTCTTACATAGATTTGGGATCGGTATAAGCCATTGGTACCTAGTTTCATTGGTGTTATTGAGATTTGTTCATCAGAGTTGTGTCAACTTTGAGACTTGAAACCAAATCACAAAGTGCTTGCTATAACAAAATGAAATTAGGTATCATAAGTATGAAGAACTTATAATGACATGACATTTCCTCTACACTGAGCTAGTTTAAATGTGAATTTTTATAACTAAATATAATGATAAGAACTAAAAAAAAAGAGATACAACCATTTAAATTTAAACAAAAACAAAAACAAATAAAGAAAAAGAAAAATAAGACATAAATGAACCTAACTTAACATTGAGATATGAAAAATCAAGACTTAATTAGGAACAAAGAATATTTAAAAATAAAGAAAGAACAACTTAATAACATGAGATCAAGATATGATTAATCATGATCCATGTGGACCATTAAGATGTTTTTGGAAAAAGAAAATAAAAAAATTAAGACCAAATAGGAAAACAAAATACTAGGAAGAAACAAGAGGAAATAACCAAAGGAAAGAAAGAAAAAAAAGAGACAATAAATCACAAAACAAAACACCAATAAAACTCAAATAAACACACACAAATAAGATTTAGTATGGTTTGAAAATACTTGTTCAGGTATGTGTATTAGAGGTGTTACTTTTTACAACAACGTAACAAAAACAAGGATACCAAGGCTGCCCCCAGATGATAGGGAAACAACACAAAAGAAATGGGGAAAAGGAAGAAAAAAAAGGGGGTGGTTAGGCTAAATTTAGATGTATAGGACAAGTGGATGTTTCCTACATAGTTCTATGGATGTGAGATCCAACATGAACTTTAAGTCAAATGTAGTTTTCCCAAGAAATGGGATAAAATAAAAGTGACAACCAGAAAAACCTGATTAATGTTCTTATAAGTAATAAGAAGATGGAACTTGTCTTTCAAAATAACAATCCAATGGAACAAATGAAAATGGTCTTTTAAAATGCCAATCTCATGGGATAATTACTTGTAAAATGGTAAGAATGTGAAGATCAGAATATACAAAAGTGCAAGATAATGTTTTTGTTCTTTTATGGATCATTTTCTAATGTTTTTAGTTTTTTGGGATAAAAATATTTAAAAAAATGTCTAAGAGAACCAACTAATCAAGAATATTCTCATCCAATAGTATAAGTTCCAAAAATAACTAAGTTGGTTGCAATGGCACATGCTCATAAATCGGTGAGAGAAAGGATCTTGTTAAGGAAACAATGCCTACCAAAAAATAGTAAAATAAATAGAATAATACATAGCATGAGAGTTTTATTAAGAACATTGTAGCAGATAATAACCATATGCTACAGTATCTATTTTTACTTGTCTATAAAAGAGACTACAAAATACTATTCCTAGTAAACTATTTTTTTAAACTGGCATCGAATGTGTTCATAGTAACTATGAGTCATAATCAAGATCATAATTGGTCAAGGGATAAAAGTGTTTGAGTTACCATATTCCAATACATGAAATGAATATGGTTCTCAAAGAGAATAGTTTAAAATGAATATGATCCAAAAGAGGACAGTCTAGGGTATGATAAAATGTGTTAAGAGTGCTAATGTCCCAAAGATTTCACTATTCAGAGTCATGAAAATAATATAGTTATCAAAAGAACAGTTCAAGGTAGGTCAAAATGAATTTGTTCCATGAGAGGATGATCCAAATTATAATGGTAGGATAAAATACTTCAGCATAATTTTCCCCCAAGTAAGGGGTCTTATAGACATTGGTTTTAAAATGTTAAGAATAAAACCTCTTAAGATGCACAATGTTCATGGGATTTAGAAGTTCTTCACCATTTGGAGTACCTAATCAATATGCCCCTGATCCATAGTTTGCCATGATAACATATGGTCCCAACCAATTAGGTTGGAACTTACCTTTTTTATTACATTCAAGGTTTGTGTTCTTTTGGTTCTCTTTCAAGACTAGATCACCAATCTCAAACTCCCAAGGGAAAATGTGATTGTTGTAGCTTTTCCACAATATTTTTTGATAGGCTTGTAAGTTTTTAGGGTAGCCAAATGCTTACCATCAAGAAGTTATAGTTATTTCAGCCTTGAGACTCTATATTCTTCATCATCTTCAATATTATCTAAAGATACTTGTAATGAAGGCAGTTTGATCTTGATCAAGATAATATCTCTTGTGCCATAAATAAGGGAGTATGGAGTGACTCTTGTAGGTGTTCGATGATTGGTTCGATAAGCCCAAAGGGTAGGAAATATTTTCAAGTGCCAATTATAGCCATCATCATTGAAAATATTATTTAAAATGGATACAATGGTCTTGTTTGATGCCTCAACCTATCCATTTCCTTATGGGTTATATGGTGTGGATTTCTTGTGCTTGATTTTGAATTTTGCAAAAAGGCCTTTTACATCTCTGTTTACAAAGGATCCACCATTATCATATATAATACGTGTTGAGATGCCATATCGACATATGATATGATAATGAATTAATTTGGCTATCTACTTCTCAATGACATAAGTGAGAGGAATGGACTCAATCCACTTATTAAAATACTCAGTAGTGTTTAAAATGTGTTTATGGCCATCTAAAGATGTTGGGTTTATTTTCTTGATGAGATTGAGGCCCCAAGTAGAAAATGGTCATGGTGTTGTGATTGGTTATAGTGGTAAATAAGGTGCATGTATTAAATTTCCATGGTGCTGATAAGGAACACAATTCCTTACATAATTACAAGCATTTGTCTCTATTTTGGGCCAATAATATCCTATTCTGAGGAGATTTTTATCTAAGACTACACTATTAGTGTGGGCCCCACACGTTCCTTCATGAACCTCCTTCAGTGATAGCTTGGAATCTCTTGAAGATAAATAATGAAATAGCATTCCATCATAGCCTTTGTGATAAAGCATGTTTCCAAGGAGGGTATAATGGGATAGATGGTGAATGAATAGTTTCTATCAGTTATTAGATAAGTCAAGTGGAAAATTGTGATCACGGATATAATTATAATAATATTGATACCAAGGATACTTAGGTGGGGTATTGGGACTAATAATGATGCATATCCTTTATAAATCTAGCATAATATGTGTAGGTTATATAATATTTTCAAAAACAAACTTATACTCTTTAGTATTTCCATTAATTTGTATCATAGACCTAATTGTTGCCATGGCATGAACAAATATGTTGTTGGCCCTTGGTATTTGTTCAAATTGTAAAGATAAAAAATGAACTTTGAATTCATCAACAATGAGCTTGTAAGGCACAATCTTGTCATCTCTAATTTGATATTGATCAATGGTTTGATTGATGATCAATTGGGAATCACCATAGACTATTAAGTGTTGAATGTCCTAATGTATGGGAAGATGCATTCTTATAATAAGTGTCTCATACTTAGCCATATTATTGGTACAATGAAAATTAATATGAAACAATTTAGGAATTAGATCCTCTTGTGGTGTAATAAATAATATGCCAGCTCCAAACCCATAAGAAGTGAAGGAACCATAAAAATATAGTTTTCATTGTTCATGTTCATGTTGTACTTCTTCCACTATCATGATAGGATCATTTGGAAAGTCAAATCTGAGAGGTTGAGTGTCTATATTAGGGGCTTCTACAAGTTGATCAAAAATAACCTGGCCCTTAATAGCTTTTTAATTTTGATACTCAACATCAAATTCACTTAAGATCATGACCCATTTATTGATATGTCCTGTGAGAGCTACTTTAGATAATAAAAATTTGAGAGGATCCACCTTAGTGACGGAAATGGTTTTATTGTTTAACATATAATGTCACAACTTTTGGGAAGCAAAATCCATATATAAACATGCCTTCTTAATAGGTATATAATTATGTTCATAAGCCACTAGCGAGTGGCTTAAATAATAAACTACATGTTCTTTACCTTGATCATCATGTTGGGCCAAAAGTGCCCCCAGCGCATGTTCAGTTGTTGATATGTAAAGAAGTAGTGTTTGTCTAGGTATTGATGGTCTTAAAATTGGTGGGTTAGCCAAATATGTCTTGAGATTTTTAAATTATAACCAATATTCTTCATCCTATTGAAATATGAACCCTTTCTTTAATATATGAGTAAATGGTTGGCACATATCTGTTAGTTGAGAAATGAACCTACAGATAGATTGAATCTTTCCTTGTAGGCTTTGGAGTTTTTTAAGCTTTGAAGGTGGAGGCATTTCAACAATGGCCTTAAGCTTAGTAGGTTTGATTTTGATCCCTCTTTGAGATACACTAAACCCTATCAGTTTTCTTAAAGTGAATCCAAAGACACACTTCTTAGGATTCATGCAAAATTTATATTCATGAAGCCTCTCAATGCTTCTTCATAAAATTCCAATATGTCCAGCACGTGTTCTTGATTTTACTAGTATATCATCAACATATTCCTTAATAATATCAAGCATCATGTCATGGAAGATGATAGTCATGGCATGTTGATATATGGCTCCAACATTCTTCAAGATAAATGGCATGACTTAGTAACAAAATATTCCCTACAGAGTGGTGAACACAATCTTGTGTTGATCTTCTTGGGCTATCTTGATCTGATTGTATCCAAAAAATATATCCATGAGGGACAACATATCATACCCATAAGTAGAATCAACAATCATGTCAATGCTGGGTAGAGTAAAATCATTTTTAGGGTATGCTTTGTTGATATCTCTAAAATTTGTACAAAGACATATAACATGTGGATTTTTGTTAACTAAAACTATATTTGATATCCATTCAGAATAGTCTAATGGTCTAATGAATCCTTCTCCCAATATTTTTTCTAGTTTGGCTTTTACCAGAAGAGCAATCTATGTATACAACTTCCTTAATTTCTATTTTAATAGTTTAACATCTAGATGAATAATAAGGTGATGCAAAACTAAGTGAGGGTCTAGTCTTAGCATATTTGAATATGCTCATGCAAAAATATCAATTAAATCCATCAAAATTGACATAATGTGTTCGCATTCTGCTTCAGTAAGGGAAGCTCCAAGATAAATAATTTTGGGATCATCATATGTTCCCAAGTTCACTTCAACTATGTTTTATATAAGAAGTGTAGAACCATATTCAAGAATAGTATTCAATGTGTGATAATGATCATCTTCTTCTACGACATTTTCTTATTTTTCCTCCCAAATCTCTGGATAATGTGATTAATTTGAATCTACCATCTCAGGTAATGGCCAAGTAGAAAAATCCATAGGAAACTCAAAAGTGAGACACTCAAACATTTGATGTTGTTCTAAAGAGATGCTTGTACTAGTTATAGAGCTAAGATTTGATGGACCTTAAGTGTCATTTTGGGATGAACAAGCTTTCCCATCCAAGAGTGCCTAAAATAGGTTTTCACTCAAGGGCTTGTCTTTTTCTTTACTTTTTCCTTGATCAATGGATGTCTCAAAGAGGTTTTCACTCGAAGATCTTGATGTTTTATCTTTGTTATGACCAATAAATTTTACCTTCTCTTCAAATTAGGTATAAGGATCTAATGAAAAATTAAATCCTTGTTTATGATCGTTAATGGGCAATCCATCTCTAAGGCTCATATAATCTGTAATTAATTTTTCATTCTACAACTCATCAAGGCATATGATCAAATTTTTTTGTCCCAATAAATGAGTTTGGGATGGAAAATACATAGGTAGAAATGAAGTGTTAAGGTCATAATGTGATTTTGATCAAATAAATTCAAGTTAGCAAGCTCATCGAAAAGGCTATAATATAATGTTATGTCACTATTAGGAGTCTCATTGCTTGTCAATTTAGAATAATCACTATCAAAAGTCATGAGGTCACTTTGAGATGATATAAATACGATACCATGATTTAAATTAGGTACTCTAGCTTGTTGATTCCTCTGAATGTATCACAGGTGTCTTTAGTATTCAAAGAAAACTTCTCATTTTAAAATTCTTGAGAATTCAGAGCATGAGTAGCAGGGTTTGGCAACTTAAATTACCTATGGTGAAATAGAGGCAAAGTAATGTTTAACTTGTTCCACAAAATCTATATTAATTAATGGTTGGGATCCATCATGGACCAAATCTTTGAAAATTGTAAGTATCTATGCTAATATTAGTGAATTGTGATCAAATATTAAACTATAGACTAATCTAAATGGATATTTACAATAAATCTAAACTAAAGTAATCTGGTTAAAAAAAGAAGAAAAAGAGAAGGGTAAGGAAAAAAGAGAATAAGAGATTATTGATCTTAGCCTCAAATGTTATGACAAAGTTCCAATTTCAATTGAGTTTACATTTAACCAGCATATAGTGTAAAATATCATAGTCTCAAATCTCTCTACACACCAAGCAGACCTCGAAGGATGATATAAAGAATTACAAGTAAGAACTAAATTTACTTTAAATATTTGATACCACACTCAAATAACATTGGCACATTCAAATGCAGAGCAAATAAAATAGAGAAAATTCAATATTATTCAACTAATCTAGCATAAGGACAAATTAACAACCATGTAATCAAAGATGCAACTCAAAATTCATAGAAACTATTTAAATCTAAGACTTAAGACTAGAAATTCAGAGAAAAGCATGTAACAATTGACACCAAAAAACTTGGACAATCCTTTTATAATTCCTTGTCTGTATTAACTACTCAAAGTATCAAATTTTGCTTAAAATTCTCTCCTTTTACAAGGTGGTAATACTGCCTTTTATAAAAGGACCAGGCAATATATCATTCAGTTACAAGATACAAATGTACAAAAGATAAGGACAACTATTCTTTTTTAGAAAGTTCTAGAATACACTTACTTTTCCAAACTAAACTGACCTAGAGGCAACATGCTAACAAAATAGCATGTGCCTTTACAAAGAATATTCCTCATTCAAATATTAAAATGTTCTTACAAAGGGGAATATTAATTAGTTGGTGGGCCCATTGCTAAAGGGTTCCCCTGTTTCTCTTGTAGAAGCTCCATAGCCCTTTAATGTTGTTCTTTGACAAGCTCCAAATCTACAACTAGTTTTAGGAGATAGACATCCTCATAATCAACTAATTCATCAAAGTCTCTATCATCCCTTGCCATAACTTCCTTGATGCTTCTGGCTTCTACAATATTTTCTTTAACAGTGAAGATCATGCCCATAATTATGTTGTTGTCACTGTCAAATTGACCCTAGATTTTACTTTTCACTTCCTACATCACCAAAGTGACTATGTGATTATATTCCTCATCAAAATAATTCCCAAGGATGTAAACTTCATAGGATCAGTCAAAATGGTACCAAGGAGTTGATTAATTTGGGCAATCAACTCTTTATCATTCCTCAGGAGTCTATCCAAGATTGTTGACCAAGCACTTAAACTATGGATCATATCCACCATTATCCATAATATAGCATTTAAGTAGGCTAGGCTAATGGTTTTAAATTTATTAATTCTATTCCTAAACCATATATTGATGATATCCCTTATTTTAGCCTCTGTATCCTATCATTCTATCATCAATCCTTTAGCCACCTCAACATACTAGCTCAATGCATCTTGTCTTAGCTTCATTGATTTTAAGGAATCAAACATGTCAAAAAAAGATGCTTCAAACATATTTATTATGGCTTAAGGAACTGATAATATAGCCTAGGTCTCTAAATTATCTTTTTCCTTTACCAAGTTATGTATCCTTTATTGCATCCTCCTGATGCCAACTCTGAATTGAGTTGAATGAGCCTCGAATTTATATATATTCATCATGGATGGGAAATTAACTAGGTTGTGGTCCCCCAATTGGAGTTAATCCTGCAAATGGTTCAACCCTTTGGAATGTGAACTCTTCAGTCCCCACCATGGATTTTTTGGTTGTTACTCTCTCTCTAATCTAGCTATCTTTGGATTGAATTGTATAGTTTTAGTCAATTTAGTATATTTTGGAAGTTTAGGAGCCTCCATATAGGTACTTCTTTATTCTCTTAGGGCATCCATCTACTTACCATCTAAACCTATAGTGGTCACTATTATTCTTTCTTCTTCTTCCTTCATCAAATCCATTATCCATGGATTGATATCATTATGTATATCAATGTTAATAGTTTGGTTTAAGGCCCAAGAGTGAGACAAAGTAGTAATCTTTTGCATTTTTCCATAGATGAACTAATCAGGGATGATTGGTCCATGAATAGGGTATTCCTTATTGAATAAGTTGATTTCAGTTATAGGATGAGTGAAAGACAAATTTGGCCTCTTTGATCTAACTGGGACCAAGGCTAATTCTACCTTTATTTTTTTTGGGGGTACTACTGGAACTAAATCCAAATCAACCTCTTTTCCTTTGTCTTTTTTTTACCTCTTCAATTTGAGCCTAGGGTTCTTGAGCTTGTTCCTCCTCTTCTTTAGAGACATATGCTTTATCTAGGACCTTGAGGGCATCCTCTATTATTTCATCAGGATCCAGGACAATCATGTCTAGGTACTCAATGAGAGATGATAGTCTTTGAGGTAGGGATGAGGATGAAGGTCCATCACCAGGCCTCTCTTCTAGATTTTCCTTACTAGGACTTGGTGTAATTTATGCTTGGGGATGCATTTCTATCTATGGTTGCTCCTAAGGTGGCCTAGAAGATCCAAACAACAAATGGTATTGAAGAGGTCTCATTTTCCATATGTCCCCTAGTGGTTTTTCATTAAAATTCAATCTGTGTTAAAGTTTAACATTGTGCTTCTTGAACCTAGCTAGTACTTCTTCAAAATTACTAGCCCTGATGTGTAGAGGATCATAAGGATTAGGTTGATGCATGTAAACTAGATTGGAAAACTATTTGCTCTTCCAATGCTTTCCCACCCTATCATAAGGATCCTAATGCCTCAGATCATCTAACTAAAATCCAAAAGAATCTCTATGCCTAACAATGGTGTCCACATGTTTCCAATATTGCAAAATAGTCATACTAATTATTAAATGAAAGGGATGGATAAGGCCTTTCCTTTTATCCTTGCAAACTCCATCGATACCATGAATAAGTTAACATGTAATTTATTGCTCTGCTAATTTATTGGGAATATAGATAGGCAACTTGTAAGGTTGATTCAAAATCCCTTCAATTCTAATCATGGTATAATATGGATACAACTAGATGTCTCCCATTAGTTCTGCATACTTCTTGATTAAAGGGCTTATCCTGGGCATTGAAATCCCTATGATGGCTTCTAATAAATTATGATTGACATAATCACAAATGAAATACATGTGTTGTCTATATTTGAAGATGTGTAGCTTTAAATAATGGTGGGAGATGGTGAATCTTCCCTCAGGCAACCAATTTTTGATGTGAGGGATCCTAGTGGAGGCTAGCAAGGCATCTAACAGATAGGAAATCATAAATAATTGGTTACTAGTCTTTTTCTTGATGGTTTTAAATTATCTCACTAGGTGGATATTGATCATATCCCCAATTGGTGGAGTGAGCCATTTTTCTACCATGAAGTAGACATAGGATACCCAGATCTTATTGACATATGTGGTTGAAGGGGATCTAGATATTATATTTAATAGGGTCATAATTACCCTAATTCCCTCTTTAAATTGAGCAACTAGGATGTTTCCAGTAGGGTCTCAAATCACAATATTCTCTCAAAGCAACCAAGGCCTAAGGATGGTGTCAAGATCATTATTGTTGGTCCACTCTTTGATAGAGGGAAAGTCTACATGGGGTTTTGGAAGCTTGTAATATCTCTCAAAAGCTAATGGGTAAATATATGCAACTCTTGTAGAACTCCCCTCATGAATGATCCAGTCATTTTCAATTCTACAATCTACAAAAATGGAAGAAAGGATGTAAATACAGTAGAGTACCTCTAGTTTAGCAATGACATGATGGAGACTAGCCATTTGAACTACAACTAGGTAGAAATACCTCATGTTGACTCTGAAAATCCTTTGTTCTTCTTTGGTGATGGCTTGCATATCCTAAATGGTCTAGAAGATCTTTAACTAATTCTTATTACTAGTGTTCAAGGTCATAATTTCTAGGTCATTATCTTTAAAAACCCTTCCCTCACTATCTACAAATAGATATAATTATGTCTCATTCTTTAATTTTTGCCTCTGAGCTGTCATGGATTCCACACTTGAAAATTGCTCACAATTAGATTGAAAATGGTCTCTGAGCTAGTTTTTTCATTATTAAATCATAATTGAACTTATATTACTATAATCAATCTAATTTCACTTAAGGCCTTTTATGCATGCTTTAGGGATTTGAAGCTTTAATGGTGGTAGCTTATTTGGACCTAGGCTTATGCATGACTTAGATTTGATTTTGGCCTTCACCTTTATACCTTTACATTTTAAGCCAACAAGATCTTCTATTCTTTTTGTTTTGTGCTTGCATGGCACTTATTTGGCATCTATTTGGCACTTTTCATGGCATTTTTCATAAATACCTCTAATAACTAGCCGTTGTTTTTTAAAAGCTACCCTTTGGTTTCACATTGTTGGATCAAGATCCAGGGATTAGCATAGGCCATTGATTATGATCTGGGCCCTTGATTTTTATTAGTCACTTTTGGTACCAAGCCCCATGGTTGTGCCACTTGGCACCTTCATGGGCTTTTTGGGACCTAAGACATTTTTTAATGGCATATTAAATGTGCATTTGTCATGTGTCTAGCCCACGGGCATATTAAAGTTATCAATGATTTTGCATCATGGGATCATCCTTCATAATGAAGAATGAGCCGTTAGATATTACAATAGACATGAACTTTAGTAAATGCATAGTTATATAAATGACTTAGGTTAAAATGCTTTTCCTAAGTCTATTTCATATTAATAAACATGAAAAGACTTAGGTTAATGCATTTTATGCTAAGTTTTAAAGCATAAATGACCCCTTAAATGACATAAAATATTCCCCTTTTACAATAGTAAAAATGTTAGACATGCTTAGTTTTGATGACCTCACAGACATCAATGGTATCCTTATGGATGTTCAAATGAAATTCATGAGGACGTCAAATTTAAGCTCATGAAGTTCCTAATTTTTGTGGGAATAAAGTTGGTGGTTACACGGATGTCAATAATGACCTCACGAGCATAAAATGATGGTCACATGAACGTCAAATCTAATCTCATCAAGTTCATATATTCTAATGTAGGAGTGCCACATGGAAAATCTGTGGGGATTCATGGGATCTCAGATTCATTTTGCTCCATCTAATCAAAAGTTGTAAAGAAGCAAGATCCATCTAATCATGATCTGAGTAGTCACACACCATTAGTTCCCTTTAATATGTGGGACCCTTTGATTTCAAAATTTGAATGTAGGAGTACCATGTGGTGACTTCATGAGTATTTTTGGGTCTTTGACTTTTTAATGTTGTCTTCACTCCATCCAATCTTTGGTCCATGATGAAACACAAGCCATTTATCATTATCTAAATTCTTGAATATGATTGGTCGAAAGGACTAAGCTCTTAGTTTTCTTAGGTTTTCCTCATGTCATATGATTAAAAGCCACAATGAAGCACGAACCATAATATCATACAAGAAGTAAGGTATTTAAGTCAAGGTTCGGGGTGGAAATACAATCTTAGGCTAAAGCATTAAGTCTAAGGTCTTGTTCGTGTTAATAAATATGAACATAGCCTTAGAATTAAATCTTTAGGTGAAGTAGATAGTAATAAAGGGATCGTGCTAGGAAAAAAAATGACCCTACTAGCATAATGTTAGACTTGGTTAGAAATATAAAGAAAAAATGGGGGGAAATAAAGAGGACTAAGCATAATTTGTAGGCTAAGGTTTGGTTGTGTTAAAAAAACATGACCAATATTTAACATAAAAATTAGGCTTAAGTCCAAAAGAAATTAAAAATATTCCCACCAAATGCAAATTTAAACCAAGGGTTTTAAGGTAGGTTTTTTGGAGGAGAGCTCTCAGATATGAATTTAGATCAAAATTTTCACAAACCAAAGTCAAGTGAAAACTTTGAATAGAGTTAATCTATAAATTCTAAGCATGATACCTTCATCAAGTGCTTCATCAACTTGTAACTATAAGACATGAAGACCAATCATTAGACACATTAGGAAAAATCAAAGAAAAACCATAAATCAATAAGATAACCTTATCAAAGTGGATGATCTTCAAATTTTAATAATGTTCAAAATAATCCATGCTTTCAGGGTTAAGCTTCAAAATATCTCAAGGGTCCTAGTTTTCAAAAAAAGGTGTATGTTAACCTCAACATAACTGATAAAGGTTCAAATATTCCTTGTGCTCATGATCCAAGGCCTTTTCCCATATAATTAAAGTTATCCATGATCTGATTAGGGATAGGAATTTTTGGATTCTAAAAATAATCAACAATGCCATCATGATATAACTAGTCTCCTTTAGTAAAAGCCTCTCGATCCTATTTTGGCAAATTAGCAGGTAAAAATACCATAAGTGGTTTTCCTTATTCTTTCTTCTATTTCCAGATTAATTTGGGTCTGTTAGGGATTTTGTAAATTTTGGGTTTACCAAATGTTTTAGGATACTTTGACATCTTAACAATATGAAAGGTGTCCTTAAGATGGTATTGTAAATACCCGCGTCTTTAATAACAACCTATTTCACAAGACTTACAATAAATGGATCATCTGAAGTAGACATAAGGCCACTAGGGTTGATATAATTGGATGGTGGTGGATGTGAAGCTATCTCCTTATTCTTATTTACAATGAATTCAAAACCTAGACAATATTTATAATTACAAAACTTAGCATCCAAATGTTTACAATATTGATAAGGTTGTAGATTAGCGGCAATAGTAACCTCGATCCCATCATGGGGAAACTTAAGGCACTTATTCAAGGTGGATGGAATGACCTATACTTCATGGATCTAAGGATGACCAAGAAGTATGTTATAAAGTAGATCAATATCCATAATATGTAATAATCTGTGGTGGGAAATAGACCTGATAATGATCAATAAATAAATGGTACCAAAATATTCTATCTCATCATTTTTGTAAGCCCATATGGTGATTGTATCTCATTGAATGTATTTCATACTACATCCCAATCTCTATATTAGTTTGAGGGACACTATGTTCAGTCCCAAACCATTATCTATAATAACTCGCTTGATCTTATTATTTTCAATGACTAACTCAATATACAATGGGTTATTATAGTTAGGACCAAGGGTGGACATATTTTTTGATAAAATATGACTTTTCAAAATGAAGACAAATGTCCCACTAGATTTTGGAACTGTTTTAGATTAATATCACTGGGAATAGTGTATTATTACAAAAATTTGTTGAAAATAGTTATATGGACTTCATATGTATGCAAGAGATCCAAAATGGAAATATGTGCAGGTGTACTTCTCATTTGGTTTGATAGACTATAAGTCTTTTCAATATTAGGATGAGACAGCTTGGCCTTGGCTGACATAGTATTCATCTTTAGATCCAAAGGCACAATGTTCACATTGGGTTCAATGTTGGAAGAAGAGGGTAAAGGACCCTGAAGGATAACTCATGAGCATCTATTTGTGAGTTTGAAACCTATATGTGGCAAGGAATCATTATAATTAGCAAATAAAGGTGAAGGGCCTTAGAGGGTGACTCATGGGCGTCTAATTGTATTGAAACAATTTTGAGTCGATGAGGAGCCATTATAATTAGAAGAAGGATATTATCCATAAATAGTAACCTATGCAAAAGGATTCACAACAAAATTACATGAATTCAACATGATATTAATAGAGGGAGAGTATACTGACCCTATAATAATGGGTCCAATATTATGAGGAGTATGGATAGTTCATAGGACTTAACAGTAACAGTATTAATATGAGTTGCATAAATGCATCTCATAATGTTTTAATAGTCGTAAGGCATGTTGTTGTAATCCAAGTTGTTAGCATGAGTATTATGATCATGATTATACTCATGCTGATTATGATTTTGACTTGGATGATGGTTTTGATTCTACCTCTAATTTTGTCCTTGGTTTTGATTACTCCTTGCCAATTATCGATTACATTGAGGAAATGGATCTTTATAGATGCCCACATCATTATTAGTATCTTATGGAGAAATTTTAATCTCAACTTCACCACTCTTAATCAAATATTTAATAAGGTGTCATAATTGGATGCAAGGATAAGCATCATGACCAAAAATATGATGGAAGTTTCACCATTCATTTTCCTTTTACCAATATGGTTTTGGTTGATATTTAGGAACTGGACTTGGTACTATCTATACAATCAGGTTAGATATTATAAGCTTTTGAAACACTATCTCAATAGGTTCTCCCAATTTGTTAAAGACTTTGAATTGATTATGGAATTTCCTTCAAGGAGGTTGTCTTTATAAATTGGCTAGTGTATTAGGGGGAACTAATTGTACATTTGGAGTTGGTGGGGCCTGCACCATTTGTATATGTATTATTTGCATTACTCCATTCCCTACCACATTCCTATTTTTATTGAAACCTTTAGGTTTATCTTGCACAACTATTTGGACCAGTGATTGGGTTTGATTTAAAGTTTGACCTTACATGAAAACCTTGACAAGGCCCTTGAAAATAATATCCTTCTCAATCTATGTGCTTTTGTCTATAATTTATTCAAATGAGTTAGTGTAAGTAATCCATAGATTGTGTATGACATCAAGGTGTAAGTTCTATGAAAAAAATGCCTGCCAACTATTTGTCTAGAAAATTATGTCAAAAATAACTAGTTAATACCCTCCACTACTGTGAGTATGCCATGAAGCTTTCTCCATCTCACTGTTTGGCTTTGGACAAGTCAACAATGGTTAATTCATGTTCAAGGTTGTATGATAAATAGTTGAAAAAAAATTTAGATAAGTTGTTCCAATCCGTAATTGATCCCTTAGGTAACTTAAATAGTCAATCTAAATCTTGTCCCACTAAACTTTGTAGAAACAAATGAAGTAAATAAACTCTACTGTAAGCAACCTCTTGGCATAACAAAAAAATGCCTAAAGGTGTTAACGAGGGTCACCATTTATTTTATATTTGTCAAATTTAGGTGGCTCAAAATGAGATGGAAAGGGGACTTAGAGAACCTAAATTAAATGGATGTGGACATATCTCATCAAATTTTTACTTCTTGATTCTATTTCTAGTCTCAAATCGTGAAACAATCTTTTTCATAGAGATCCACTCTTGCATGTTTGGTGCATTCATAGGTGGAACATAATCCTTTTTGGGTTGTATTTCCCCTACTATTGGGGTGGTATGTGCCCCTATTGTTTCATGGATATTTTAGATATATATACCCTATGGTCTATGATTTGGTTTTTTTCATTCCTTGAGTTGAGTAAGTTAGATGTTAATTCCTTGGAATCTACTGACTTGAATTATACATGTGTTGATTTTGGGAAGTCTGTGGTCTATTTTCCAAAGTAAGTGTTGGTTGAGATGAACTAGCCAAATTATTTTATACAATTTCTTCAATGCATAATGAATGTTTTTATTTTTTATTCTATGAAGAAACAAGAGGTTCTTGATGATTGAAAAATGTATGCCCCATGTATAGCGAAGTGTGTCTGGAACCTCTTGAGACTTAGGATATTTGATTGAGACATCTTGATCCATCATCATTATGTCCCCAAATATAATTTTCATTGTTTCAACCACATTCCCTTGTTCCTTAGAAGAATCATTATGGATTAAAGTATCAATCAAAGAGTTTTTCAAGTCCATGATAACTTGGTATACATGTCATTCACTTATCTTCTTAATTTTGGTGACAAGATATTGATCAATAGGTTTTGACTCTATAAGTATTTGATTTACTTTTCTAAAAGAAGGTATGTTAGTTTTTAAAATGTTCATGAATGATTATTTCACTATTTCTCTCCTTTTCTAACCAAGGTATGTAATTGTTCCATAGGAAAATCCAAGGGTAATCTAACACCAGATTATATCAACCTTAGGAGTGCTTCATCTTTGTCTTCTTGGGTTTGATATTCAAGATAATCTTCCTCAGATCCTATGGTTATGGGAATGTCTTCAAAAACCACATAATTATCTTGATCATCATAAAATTATTCCTCCTTATATCTAGGTCCATAAGATACCCCACTACAAGTGTACCTTTGAGTCATGTCTAGAAGGATTGTTCTCTACATTTGGCAAGAGTTGGAAAATACTTTGCAAACATTTAAACAAGGTATGTGTTCTGATCTTCTCAAAACAAGTGACAAGGTAACAAAGAGACTATAATAAAAAGGAGGTGGAATAATACCAAACAATTAGAATAATGTGTTTATGAAATTACTCAACCTTTGGTAGGGTTGAAATCATATAATTTAGAAGATGGTATGATAACTCAAATACCTAAGTGTAAAATAGTACACCAAACATAGGTTTATAGATATGTCAATACCATAAATCTAGTTCAACTTTGTTGAGTTGCTATTAGGAAATTAAAGAAATTCCTTCAAATTAGGAAGGTGACAATGTGAACTAAGAAAATCAAGATGTGAAAACATGGAATAACTCTCAAGTATAAAACTAGAATCAAATGGGTAGCACAATGCCACCACATGGTAATAGGAGGTATAATAAAATGTGTTATAGAACTTATAGTGTGAGTGATAAACTTGATGACCTAAGTTCACAAGGATCAAATGATGATGAGTCTATAAACAACCTTTAACCCAAATAGGAAGTTGAACCCAAGTTAACTCAAGTCAAGTGAAAATGGTAAAATCAATTAACACATTAAACTATAACTTAAGAAGGTACAATTTTGAATTTTTATTATCAATGAAGGACTTAAATATTTTTGAAAAATGGTTTAGACTCAAATGGGCAACATAATTAGATTATTTAGACAATACACACATAAATGTTTAAGATGAGATTTTGAACAAGGCAAAGATGATTTGGATTTGACCAGCGTAACTCCTCTTTGTTCAAAAAATGGTGGAAAAATGTGTTTGGTTATGAAGTTTTGTTTACAATCAAGTTCTAGACTCAAATTAATGACCAAGTAAGTAAATAAAAAGATAAGTATAACTAATGAAATCATCATAAGCCCTAAACTGACAAGGTTACTTCATATTAATTAAATCCATCTATATATGTGCTCTTGATAGCATTTAATCATTAATTAAAAAATAAAAAGGCATGAGTTGATAGGGTATTTTACACCCCCCTTCTCTCAAGAGATTATACAATGATATGGACCTTCAGGTTACTCACCCTACATCAATAATACTCCATGGAAAGTGTGGTTTGTCTAAAACTTACAATTTAAGACCTTTTAGATGGTCCCAAGCATGGCTAATTCTAGAGATACAAACATGTCAATTGGATCCACAACCACTAGATTCATAAATTGATCAATGTAGTGAAATTTCTTGATCAATCATATGTTTCAATCTAGATTACCACTAACAGAGTTTGCTTAACTAATCAAGCAAACATCCTAGCATGTCGCCCTCAATTTGTATACCCCCCCCCCACCATGGAGAGGGGTTAAAGTCAATGTCAAGAGATGAAACCCCAGGTCAAATATTCCCTAAAGAACTCACAAAGAGGCTATGAACTCCCCTCCACAAGCCAAGTTACATGAAATAAAAGTAAGTGAAAAGGCTTTAGAGGTTATTTTGAGATCACCCAAACTATACATGTTTTGGGGAGAGCCTATATAACTTATTTTTCATGCCTTGGACAAAGTCATAATTAAAATAAAAAGGTGATTTTGGTCACCCAAGTTACCTATATGGGATTGGGGAGAGCATACACACACTCTTTATTTTGGTCAAACAAACTAACAAGCAATAGATTATTTTTATAAAACAACACTTCAAGAAATTTGAAATTTAAGTGAATGTTCATTTTATACACCAAATTGAAATTTTTAGTGAAGTTCTCGGAACCTTGGCCTTAGTTTTCAAAAACATTGAAAAACTTCACAAAATAATCAAATAAACCATCTAAGTTCCTTTTAAACACCAAAGAAAAGGTTCAAGACTTAATTATGCTCAAATTGATCATTTTTCCATGTGGGTCCTATAGAAAAAGTTAGAGTTTCCTTTAGCTTTGAAGAATAATTGATAATGAAACAAGTTTGGAATTCTTTCTCTCGAGTTCTCTAGTTTTGACACATAAAGATCAATGTTGGTCTACAGTGACCGATGTTGGTTGTAGAAAGTCCGATGTCAGTCATAAACATAACTGACACCAGTCAAAAATGACTGATAATGTTCCCCTATGAACCCTTAGGCAAAAATGATTTTGATAAAAAAAATTTGTTAGGCCAAGTTAGGATAAATTATCCAAAATAAATTTTTGGATCAAGAAATTAATGTTCAGACCAAAGACTTATAAACCCAATTTGACAACTACAAATTTGAATATATCTCTAAAAATTCAAATTTTTAGTCATGTTTTCCCTGCAACTTAACTAATGTGGGTTAGCCTTGACCGATGTTGGTTACATAGAATCAACATTGATCACTATGTGACTTGTGTATCAATAAAAACATCAAAAACATGGGGAAATGAGGCTAAAATTTAATGTTAAATGATTTTTTAATGACTTTTAAGGAAATCTAAGATTGCCAAAATGTCTTCCTTACTTAAATTGGATTTTTGGTCCCATCTGGTGTGCCAAGATGTAGAGATGGATTAAAATTTTGGTTAGATCAAGCATTATTCATGAAAACCAAGAAAAATGCATAAGTAACTAACAATCTAGGCCAACCAATTCAACAGGGAGTGAAAACAACAATTATGAGCAAATGAAAGAAAGCAAACACAAGTTACCTTCCCAAAAGTATCCCACCATCCATATGCAACTCAAAACATGTTTTTCCCCTTGATTTGATGCTCGTGTCTTAAATAATGGTGCAAGGCCAAGATCCTCCACCATATCAAGATCACCAACTAAACTAGGCTCATGATATGAAATAAATGTTATGCCTCTCAATGAAGCTATCCTATTTCACTTAAATCATTATCTAACAACATTAAAATGGCTTGTAAAGAGAATCCTGCATTATAAGTTTACACAAATGAAGCTTTATCAAAGTGCCCTTGGCCCTCCTATTTATATATTTTCCAAATTGATCAAGATCAACCATGACCATCCATATTTATATCAAGATGTGTGGC
This sequence comes from Torreya grandis, assembly GCA_037957365.1. Classification (NCBI taxonomy): domain Eukaryota; kingdom Viridiplantae; phylum Streptophyta; class Pinopsida; order Cupressales; family Taxaceae; genus Torreya; species Torreya grandis. The sequence goes on along the minus strand of JARHVA010001557.1, from coordinate 333,999 downwards.
CATGAATTAATCCAATTATATAAATAAAATCCATAAATATCCTCATAAATCTTTGGGAGGAAGGGGTATTAAAGAGGCACAGGAAGCCATAATTTTGATATTTGTTGCTTTCATGTCTTATGATATCACCCCATTGATCATGTCATTTGATAATTCAGTTAATAGGAATAAATTTCCAATAAATAAATATTCAATAACCTCTATGGAATTCTTACTTAAGATCATAATTTGGTTTAATTTTCCTAATTAAGATTAATTAAATTTAGTGCAATTCTTTGGAAATCGGTGCACTTCATTAATTAAATAGGTCATAATGTCATATTACTGGGTTATAAGTTTACTAGAGAGGAATTAGAAATTGATGTTAGTTGAGTATGGTATATTATCCCATTTATGATGTTGTTCACATAAAATAGAACATGTACATGTCATGTACTTTTGAATTATAAAAAAAGAGTGATCTAGAGCACCAAAATGTATTTTCATCATTTTCAATCAAAACAATTTGATCAAAGTTAATAATCACATAAAATTATTTGCCCCATTTAGGGATACATTATCCTAAATCAAAACTTTTATATGACAAACTCGAACCATTTACTGAATTTAAGTGATTTTGGACTAATTTGTGTGTTTTCACAAATTTTGAGTAAGATTGACATTTTCAAAATAATGGTGTTAGGAATTGTATGTATATAGTAATGGTAATACAAAGGTGTATGATATTAAGATATATATTTAATTTTAAAATCATGAGAGCGATGTCTTGATTTAGTTACATGACTCTTAGAGTGAGCTAAAGAAGTCCTTCATTGGAGGTGTTCTCATAGACCTAGTCCTAACACCCTATGTGGTAATATGAGGTGTCTTGATCTACTTAGAGGATTTTGAGATTGTGTAATAATTGAATGAGGATGGATGAAATTTTTATAATGTATTGAGAGTATTACAATAGGATTCCTAAGTATATACAAAATCTAAGCATGCCTGGTAGTTCTAGGCCTAGCATGCATAGAGGCCTAGTGTGGCCTAATGAAGGGTCAAAGATGAGTTTCCAAGTTATTTAAGAACATGTGAGCATGGATTAATGTTTTATAGTTTTACTTAAGAATATTTATTAAGTTTTAGATCCTCATTTAAATGAGGAAGCATTAAATTTGGTTTTAAGGTCTCCTTTGTATACAGATTGAGGGATTCCAAACCCGAGAAGGAACTTCTGATGTTTGTTGGCATGTGTGATAATTTCATGAGATTATAATATATTTTTTAGAGATATAAAAGGTTAATAATAAGCATTTACAATTATTATTTTTTAATTTTAGGGGCAATAATATATGAACAATTGCTAACACTAGAATTGGTCTAAAACCCTCTTAGAACCCTCGTATTAACCTGATGGTGGAAATATTGTTGAGAATGGACCATAATGGATTGGTAAGTATTTTTTTATGTATGGATGTTATATATTACTCCTTAAGGCATCTCCAAGTGGTAGTGGTGTGTCATAATAGTGAGTAAAAGCTATAAAAAATGCTTATTTCTAAAGAATTTGATGCTAAAGGTAGGGTTGACTAGGTCAATGCACATAAATCAATAGAAGTTGAAGTTCAAGACTCATTATTTATTTCCATGGTGATTTTTTGACAAGATATATCTTTTTTTAATTATTTTGGTCAACTAAGTTTACAATTTGCTAAACTAGCCAAGAGTTAAAATAATGACAAAAACCAAGTAAGAAGGAGAATGTGTTTAAGGATGAGTTATAGTGGATTAGGGATGGATCCATTTTATTGAGTTAATTTTTAAATACCTATAAATCATGTACATTTTTATAATATTATTTTTAATTCATTGAAAATGGTGAAAATAATGCTCTCAAAGTGACATGTTTGTGTGAATGAAGACAATGAAAGAGTAAGATTCAAAGTCTGATCAATATGTTCTATATTTGTCATTTAACCTCTATATATTTGTGATTGTAGTTAATATGAACATATATAAAAATCATATAAATTCATTATATGTTATTTTTGGTGTCCCTATAGGGATTAGAATTCATGATCACCATGACTGGTTCTTGAGACATATTGATAGTTATTGGTGTGCTAGGGGAAGTGAAGTGTGTGAGACTCTATGACAAGAGTAATTACATCTGATGTAATTTAAATTATTTACTGATACTATAGAGTAATTTTTACTCTACATCATATTTAAATTTTGGGTTGAGCACTACAATTTTGGTCCTCAGACATTGCAGTAGAGTTTTTGTTCAACGCAGGAGGAAGGTTCATTTTCCATCTAAGTGTTGAAGTCAAGTGGGAATTGTCAAGCATCGTCATCTAACGGCACCTTATTTATGTTCTGTGAGTTGGCTGGAATGTGCCACGTGTCTCATATCAACTCAGTAGAATGTGTCAAGTGGCAGCGTTTGTGGCTACGTATTGGCACTTGGGTTTTCTCTCTTTACGGCGGAAGGATTCCAAAAGGCTAACAATCAAAGTCAGGTGGAGCACGCCAAGTGGAAACAGTGGAAGATCTTAGTGTTTTTTTTCTAAAAGTGAAAGAAGCTGCCACATATCCCAGCTGCTAGAAGCAAAGGTCACCATGTGGCAGCATCTAAAATATGTTCGGTTCAATACCTTGGTTCATTTTTGGTTCAACGAGAAACAGGTCCAAGGGCAAGGCTAAATAATGACAGGCACACAAACGTCAAAATTTACAACAAAGGAATCATTGAAGGGAAGGAATAAGTGGAAGAGGCCATGTGTCACCTTCTGCATGAACCTCAAAGGACTCTACAAGAAAGTGGAAGGCACCACATACCCCCGGTAGGAGAAGTGAAAGATGCCACGTATCTTCCCAAGAGCAGCAGAGGTCACCACGTATCAACTTCTGAGAGACCACCTTCAAACCTAATCATAGAATGAAGAGTATGGTGGGCCTCAGGTGTGACTTCAAAATTCTGTGGAGGCTACCAAGTGTCACCTTCTGGGTCCCTCTTTACTCCATCCCCAAAGAAAGTGAAAGTGGCCAAGTGTCATCCTCCGGTGCCTTCTAGATCAAGAGGAGAGAAATTTCATAAATTAACTAAGTTTCCTCGTGTCTGTCTATCTACTACAATAGAGATGGAGGGAAAATAGGTGGAAGTTATTCTTAGTAGATAGAACAGTGCACCGAGTAGATTTTTGGGGCTCTCAGGCATTGAATGCGCCGTCTATTTTGTCCCTTGTGAGTGAATGACAGAGTGAAATTGTGTGAGAAGGGGGATGATGAAAGGAGCGATCTGAGGCTATAAAAGAGGAAGATTGTAAAATCTAAAAAAAGGGGGGGGGGGGAATATTTTTGATACTTTAGACTTCTTGTAATTTTGACCAGTAATATCATTTGCTCATCTTGATTTCCTGAAGTTGTAAAAGTTGATATAATCATGCATGTTTATGTGCCCTTTATGTGGCTAAATGAATTAAGGAAATTTAAGCTCCATGCCTTGGTTGGTGTTACCTATGTCATTTACACAGCAGTCTATGTTGTAGATTTGCTAGTGTTGTGATTGGAAATGTTATTTGCTTTTGTCTCAATTTTTGGAATCTAAAGTTCTACATAATTGTGTGTGACTTCTGTGCCTCTTATGTGATTGAAGGGTTTTATTAATAAGATTGAACACTATGCCTTTGTTGACAATTCCTGTATCTCAGCAAAAGACTCCCCTGTTGTGAGCCTTTGTTTCTATTATTCCAATCATTTACATTGATCATGCACCTATCTGCTCTTAAATGTAATTGAATCATATAATAGTTTCTCTATGCTCAGGTTAGGATTAGGATTACACTCAAGTGCATTGCCATAGTTAGGTTTCAATTCTTGCATTTGCATTTCTATTTAATTTCCTATCCCCTTTCTCTAATACCTGATACAAAAGAAGAGACCAGCTTCTCTTAAATTTGGAGGTTGTTTCAAGCCGCATCATCTCACAGCTTGAAACTTTCCACTGTTGTTGATTAAAATCAAGCACAATTTTAAGGCATCAACAGTTTCTAGCATACCCGGTGGGATGAATCTTTCAAAGGAATTACTTCTATAAATCCAGGACAGCTTCCAAGTAAGTCTATTTTTATTGAATTATCATGAATAAATTTTGATGGATATGTATGAAGAGAATTCCTATGGTATATTTCCTTATCAGCCCAATGAGGGATCATATCAGCCTGGTCATGATATCTATGAGCCTAATCAGCCTTATCAAGGCTACTTTCAAAACTATGTTGAGCCTTATCAAGTTTCTCATGATCCTTATTATCAAGAGCATGACTCTTACCTTCCTCATGAGCCATATCAGTCTTTATTTGTAAAAGGATCCTTGAAGGATAAAATCCTCAAGAGGGAGAATCAGAAGGACTTGGTGAGGCAAGGAAAAGGGTTCTCTCAGGTGTATGATCTCAGTCGGCAAGTGTGCAAGGCTAGGTTGATCTGTGGTATAGCAAGATCAGGTGAGATCTACATGGTAAGTAAGGTCAGTTGATCTGTAGGTGTGTGTGTGTGTGTGTGCAAGGTCTAGGTTTGCAGGTGTGCAAAACCAAGTTGATCTACAGGTGGCAGCAAGATCAGGGAGATCAACAACACAACAGGTAGCAAGATTAGGTGAGATCTACTTGGAGTATGTGGTGTACTTAGACCTGGAGTATGTGTGTATACTCAGTGGTACTAGAAGTAGGCAACAATGGTTGTGTTGTTTGCCATTTACTGGTGGGACTAGCAGTATTGTTATTGATTGGTGGAGGTGAACAACAACTCTGTGTTTGAGTTGTTTGTTGTGACCATGATTGAGAGAGAGAACTCTTGAAGAGATTTACTGTTTATGCCCTAGAGGTGTGTGAGCCCTAGAGGAGTGTGAAGAATATTGTGGCATCTTCTTTGTTTTATTTCCTTTTGGAAGAGTATTAATACAATTGGGTATTGTCTCTCATATTATATGTTGTTTCTAAATTTATAGTTACTTGTTACTTCTAGTTAAATTCCTTGTTTAGTTGTTTATACAAAGGTAATCATGTGCGCTCTTTTGGAGTGATGGATCCTGACAGTTGGTATCAGAGTGGGGTTAGGTACACTAATAGGTGGTCAAAGCATGTTAAGTGTTTGTTGATTATAGGTCACTCTTAGGGGTTTTTGATTGAGTGAGAGTATAGAAATGGTAGAAGAAAGTATGGAGGAATTCAAAAGCAAGAATGATCAATTACAGAGTTATTGAAAGAAAGAGCAGGTAAAGAAAGATTGCTGGTTGGTAGAAGATCAGCATGAAGGAAATAAAGTAGCATGTGTTGCAGGTATTATTACACTGGTTACTCTTATATGTTTCTTAGATAAAGTAGAATCTTGGTTTTTAGATTTTTTTGCCTCTTTCCATGCAGCCCCAAATAGAGTATTTTTCCATGTTAATGTCCTTGGAGACTTTGGAAAGATTTATTTAGGGGTTGGTGAGCCTTGTCAAAGTTTTGGCAAAGGTGAAGTGCAGCTGAAATTGAAGATGGCCAACACATGGGTGTTAAAGGATGTCATGCAGGTCCCAGTCTTGAAGAGGAGGCTAATTTATTTAGGAAAGTTGGGTGATGAGAGATGCACAGTAACTCTCACAGTGGATGCACTTGAATTAGCATGTGGTAAGAAAGTAGGTACTCTTTATCTACCTACTTGTATTATTGATTCTCCTTTTGTTGCAAAGATGTGGCTTTGTAGGCTTGGTCACATGAGTAAGAAGGAGATGCATGTTCTTAATAGGAAGACATATGTCTTTGACAAACTTAAGAACTGGAAAGCCTTGGTGTTCATGGAGGAGATGATGGACAGAGATTAGTGGAGAAGGCTGAATAACTTTGAGTAGGGTAGTTTGGATAGGGTTTTGATCCAAAGAGAGCTCATGGGTAAAAAGTCATCACTCACAGGAGAACATAATTATCAGCATCAGTTAGAGGAGAACTAACGCCAAATAGATAGGTACCGATGTCTGTTATGTGTAGACTAGAGTCAGTGGTGTCGGGAAGTTGGTGATCGATGTCGGTTAAGGCACCGACATCAGTGACAAGGTGGACACCAACGTTGGTCAGGGAACCAGCATCAATAGTCAAGTCAATCACATGGAACTGATGTCAGTCAGATGCAGACTGGGAGGTGACCAACATCGGTCACTGGAATGGATTTTGGGCAGATAAAAAGCTATCAAGGAGTCTCAAACTCCCATATGGAGGACTGAAAGGGTAAGTAAGCCTCAAATTTTTTATTCCCCTTCTTTATACTACTTGTTTCTCACTGATGGTCAAGAACTAGGAAGGTTTTAAAGAAGCAGAGTAGGTAGAGCAGGTAGAGTCCAGGAAATAGTGGGAGCATGACATGACTCAGGAATTTGATTCCTTGGAGAAGAACCAAATGGGAGATTTGGTAGGGTTGCCAGCTGGGATGAAAGCAATGAAAGATGAATGGATTCCTTGGTTAAAGAAGAGAGAGAATGGATATGTGAGATGAAAGGCTAGGTCATATGGTCTTGTGGAAGCTGCAGGATAGTGGTACAGGTTTGACAGGTGTATGACAAAGCATGGCTTTAGTCAATGTCATTGTAACCATTGTGTTTTCTTTACTAGGTTGGATAATATTAGCTACATTATCCTATTATTATATGTTGTGTGTATGCTTGTTTTAGGGTCACACATGCAGGGAGTTGCTGAACTAAAGGTAAAGTTAGTTCAGTGGTATGTCATGAAGAATTTAGAAGTAGAAAAATTCTTTGGCATGAGTTTTTTTAAAGATAGGGAAGATCACAGGGTGATGTTATCTCAGGATGATTGTGTGAATAAGGTAGTGGTGTGGTTCAAGATGCAGGATGTAGAATCAGTTAGCACACTGATGGGTGGACAGTTCTATGAACAGTGTCCTAATTCACATAATGAGGTTAAGTACATGTGTACTAGACCTAATTTACCCTAGTAGTGGGTGCTGTTAGCAAGTTCATAGCCAATCTAGGAAAGGAGCACTAGAAAGTGTCTCAGTGGATTCTTAGGTATCTGAGAAGGACCATCAGCAGGGATTCATGCTATGCAGGGTCAAGGACTTCTCTACATGGGGATGTAGATTCAGATGTGGTAGGTTACTTGGATGACAGGAGGAGCACCACAGGTTTTTTGTGGTGGTTGGTATTCAAGGTTGGACTTGAAGAGGGATACAAGTCAGGAAACAAATTAGATGATGTATAGGTATAAGTACAGGTGTAACTATTTATCTCCAAGTGGGAGATTGTTAGGTTGTGGAGGTAAAAGCTTCACTAGGATACAAATGGAGGAGGTTTTTGAGTTGTAGGCAATTGACGTCGATCTGATCAACCAACATTGGTCATCTTTAGTGTTCACAGTAACTGATGTCGGTTAAGGGTCGGCCAACATCAGTCAGATAGGAATCGATGTCGGCAGCCTGTGTGTGCATGCGTTTGCATGCATCTCCTGAACTGGTCTTATTTTAGATGGACAATTTGTTTGCATGGTAAAGAATAATTTTAGTCTTAGAGTTGTGGTTCTAATTATTGTAATTAGAATTCTAATTATTGTTTGTATGGGATCTATACAATAGAATCATGGGTTGTATTGTAATTTATCCTTTATTTGTAAAAGGATCCTTGAAGGATAAAATCCTCAAGAGGGAGAATCAGAAGGACTTGGTGAGGTAAGGACAAGGGTTCTCTCAGGTGTATGATCTCAGTCGGTAGGTGTGCAAGGCCAGGTTGATCTGTGGTATAGCAAGATCAGGTGAGATCTACATGGTAAGTAAGGTCGGTTGATCTGTAGGTGTGTGTGTGTGTGTGTGTGTGTGCGAGGTCTAGGTTTATAGGTGTGCAAAACCAAGTTGATCTACAGGTGGCAGCAAGATCAGGGAGATCAGCAACACAATAGGTAGCAAGATTAGGTGAGATCTACTTGGAGTACGTGGTGTACTCAGACTTGGAGTACGTGGAGTACAAGGTGGATTGGAAGCTGGCAACAATGGTTGTGTTGATTGTCACTTACTGGTGGGACTGGCAGTATTGTTACTGACTGGTGGACTGGTAGTATTGTTACTGACTGGTGGAGGTGAATAACTCTGTGTTTGAGTTGTTTGTTGTGACCATAATTGAGAGAGAGAACTCTCGAAGAGAATTTTTGTATGCCCTAGAGGTGTGGGAGCCCTAGAGGTGTGGGAAGAAGATTGTGGCATCTTCTTTGTAATTCCTTCTGGAAAGAGTATTAATACAAGTTTGGTATTGTCTCTCATATTCTATGTTATTTATGAATTCTAGTTACTTAATTTACTTGTGGTTAAATTGTGTGTTTAGTTACTTATACAAAGGTAATCATGTGTGCTCTTTTGGAGCGTGGATCTTAACAATGAATGAAATAGAGCTCAGAATACTGGCATATGCAAGAAAGGTTTGTTTCGACTCTCAGTATGAGGAAGTAAATAGTCTATTTCGAAATGTGTCTAATGATCCAGAAGAGATAATGGACTATGTATTCTCGCATTAGAAAAGGTGGAGGCTTGGGAAAGACAAAGAATCAAGTTAAATGAATTGTCTACAAAAGGCTATGGTACTTCTTATTCTTCTGAAGCTCTTAACCATGCCCAATGTGTGCCAAGAAAGCTTCCTAGTTGGAATCAAAAGCCCATTCATGAGCCTATTCAAGAGCCTATCTAGGAGCATATCCAAAAGCCTATTCAAGTGACTATGATGAGACTAGACCTTCCTATAGTCCCATCATTGCCTCACCAATTATCTCTCAATATCAGGTTGTTTAGGAGGACAAGCAAGTTCCAAACCTTGATGAGGCAATGGCCGAGTGGAAAGAGAAAAATACAAACGTCTTTAAGAATTTCTCTTTCCCTCCTCTCCAAAACTCCCTAGAGAATTCCATTTCCCTCAAGATTCTAAAATCTGATCATGATCAATCTCCAATGCTTCATTTCCCCTCTCAAACAAATAAATTTCATCACCCTCCGGCCATCACCCTTCCTCAAGAAGACCCTGTTCTCCAGAGTATTGAAAAAAAGGTTGTCGCTACAAGACAAGTTCTTGTAGAATGTATAGAGGATGCTTCAAAAGTGCCTAAAGAGGAGTTTCCCATTGATACTTCTCTTAAGGTGGTAATTAAGCATCCAGTTATAATTGAGAGTGGGAAGACTGATCTTGATATGGAGGAACTTCAAGAGGAGCTGATACAAATTGAAGTCATACATGAGTTACATGTATCTCCTATTGAGAAGAATCCAGATAGAGTGACAATGGATTCAGTTCAAATAGATCAAAATGAGGAACAAAAGGATGATTGGAAGCTGTACCTTGAGCCTCTACCAGAGACTAAAGATCTTTGTACAAATTTGTTGGGTATTGAAGAGCATTTTTATGAGAAGCTTGATCAAGAATCCCCTATTCAAGGTCACAATACAGATGGAGTTGCATGCCCAAAGCTCCTTGAAGAGCTGGATGAACTTGCAGCAGTAAATAAGAGGGATGTGGTCACTTAAAAGGCATGCATAGATAAGGTATCACTTGACATGGTGATAGATGGCAAGTAATCTGAAAACAATCAGGAAATACTTGGTGAGTTTGTCCTTATTGGTGACTGGTTTGTTATTGATGACCCATTTGAGAAGATGCTAATATAGTTGGTCGACAAGGCAAATGCCTCATCTGAAGTTATGACTAAGAAACAACCTGCTTTGCAAATTGTACCACCTCTCGAAAGAAGTGAGTTTAAGATTTTTCCATTTGATCTAGGCGGATCGTGCCTTATCATGGTTAACTAAAGCAGGAGTCAGGTTCTTTTTTAGCAGGCTCAAAATTCCTAGTGGTCACCAGTAATTATAGAGTAATTTTTACTCTACATCATATTTAAATTTTGGGTTGAGCACTGCAATTTTGGTCCTTAGACATTGCGGTAGAGTTTTGGTTCAACGCAGGAGGAAGGTTCATTTTTTGTCTAAGTGTTGAAGTCAAGCGGGAGTTGCCAAGCATTGTCATCTAAGGGCACCTTCTTTATGTTCTATGAGTTGGCTGGAATGTGCCACATGTCTCATATCGACTCAGCAGAATGTGCCAAGTGGCAACATCTATGGCTATGTATCGACACCTGAGTTTTCTCTCTTTACGGCGGAAGGATTCTAAAAGGCTAAGAATCAAAGTCAGGTGGAGCGCACCAAGTGGAAGCAGTGGAAGATCTCAGTGTTGTTTTTCTAAAAGTGACAGAAGCTGCCACATATCCTAGCTACTGGAAGTGGAGGTCACCACGTGGTGGCATCCAAAATATGTTCAGTTCAATACCTTGGTTCATTTTTGGTTCAACGAGAAATAGGTCCAACGGCAAGGATAAATAATGATAGGCATGCAAACATCAAAATTTGCAGCAAAGGAATCATCGAAGGGAAGGAATAAGCGGAAGAGGCCATGTGTCACCTTCCGTGTGAACCTCAAAGGACCCTACAGGAAAGTGGAAGGCACCACATACCCCTGGCAAGAGAAGCGAAAGATGCCAAGTATCTTCCCAGGAGCAGCGGAGGTTGCCACGTATCAACTTTCAAGAGACCACCTTCAAGCCTAATCATCGAATGAATATTATGGTGGGCCTCGGGTGTGACTTCAAAAGTCTATGGAGGCTGACAAGTGTCACCTTTCGGGTCCCTCTCTACTCCATCCCCAAAGAAAGCGAAAGCGGCCAATTGTCATCCTTCAGTGCCTTCTAGATCAAGAGGAGAGAAATTTCATAAATTAACTAAGTGTCCTCATTTCTATCTATCTGCTACAATAGAGATGGAGGGAAAATAGGCAGAAGTTATTCCTGGTAGATAGAACAATGCATCGAGTAGATTTTTGGGCTCTCAGGCATTGAATGTGCCATATGTTTTGTCCCTTGTGAGTGAATGATAGAGTGGAATTGCGTGGGAAGGGGAATGATGAAGGGAGCGATCCAAGGCTATAAAAGAGGAAGATTGTAAAATCTAAAAAAATGGGGGGGAAGATTTCTGATAGTTTATACTTCTTGTAATTTTGACAAGTAATATCATTTGCTCTTGTCTTGATTTCTTGAAGTTGTAGAAGTTTATATAATCGTGCATGTTTTTGTGCCCTTTATGTGGCTAAATGAATTAAGGAAATTTAAGCTCCATGCCTTGGTTGGTGTTACCTGTGTCATTTACACAGTAGTCTATGTTGTAGATTTGCTAGTGTTGTGATTAGAAGTGTTATTTGCTTTTGTCTCGTTTTCTAGAATCTAAAGTTCTACATAATTGTGCATGACTTCTGCACCTCTTATGTGATTGAAGGGTTCTATTAAGAAGATTGAACACTATGCCTTTGTTGACAATTATTGTATCTCAGCAAAATACTCCCTTGTTGTGAGCCTCTATTTCTGTTATTCCAATCATTTACATTGATCATGCACCTGTCTGCTCTTAAATGTAATTGAATCATATAATAGTTTCTCTGTGCTCAGGTTAGGATTAGGATTACACTCAGGTGCATCACCATAGTTAGGTTTCAATTCCTGCATTTGTGTTTCTTTTTAATCTCCTATCCCTTTTCTCCAATACTCGATACAAAAGAAGAGACCAACTTCTCTAAAATCTGGAGGTTGTTTCAAGCCGCATCATCCCACAGCTTGAAACTTCCCATTGTTGTTGATTAAAATCAAGCGCAATTTTAAGGCATCAACAGATACCTAAATTACTTATTAATTATTTATATAATATTTAAAGATAACTTTAATGTGTTCAAACATGAAAACCAAAATGGTTTGTCATACTATGTGATGACTGTGAGAGAGTGGCTTGAGGAACTGGTTTCTAAGACCAATAATTGATACTAGATATTTATATATTTATTATATGTTTATATAGTGTTATCATATAAAATATTAATGTTTATGATAAGTTTTTAAATTTCCATTGCAAGTGTTAGATACAAACATCTACATGATTGTGTTTTTGGAGCTACAGGCAGTTCTGAGTGGTCATATTGTAAATATGTGTTTGATGTGTTTTGCCAAGAGTTGAAGGATATATTGATTATAAGGATGTTATATAAGTCTCTAAGTTCCATATGAATTTTTTTCTTCATGATAAGTGTATATGCATATGTTGGTGATCAAATGTTATTGACTGTACTTTGGTAGTGTTTGACCATTCTAAGTGGTCATGTTGCAAGAATTGGTTTGAGGCATGTTGTCCTATTTGGTAATGTAAAATAGAAATAGTGATGACTATAATGTCATGAAATATATTTTAATGTGATTTTATCATATGTTTGTTTCATTAAAATTATTATATACTTCTATTTTGTGAGACATACTTTCTGCGTGTATGAAGGGCTAATGGCAAGTAAGACTAATGGAATGGTTCAAGTGATGAGTTGGATGTATAAGTGGTGTGGAACTAAATAGATGCCATAATTGGTATCTATATGAATTTTTTAAATTGTTTTAATCATTTTTTTAGGATAAATGTGTTCCAATATAACTCAAGTGTAATGTGTGCTTAAGATAGACCTAATAGAATTAGGTTTCCTTTAGGCCTAATGGAGGTTTTGGCCCTTAAGGGGTAGCACCAGCATAAGGAGTGGTTGTGTCTTTTGTGAAATGTTATTTTGGACCTATTCCAAGTATGATACAATTTTGGTAAGGTTCTTTTCTGACCAAGATGGGTAAGATCAAGTGTTGAGTATAAAAGTAAGACTTGATTGGCCTATTTGAGCTAATTAAAAAAATGGGAAGAGAAGCGTAGAAAAGGGATCATTAGAGGAGAATTAGAAGGTCATTTAGGACCATTATAAAAGGAAATAAATATTGATTAACATCTAAAAAAATCTTATACAGGTGGATGACAAGGTCAATTGACCTAATGAGCTTAGAAGAGGCATGTTGAGCATATGAGCCTAAAAGGTTGTTTGAGAGAGGTAAAATGTTGTTTGAGAGAGGTAGAAGGTTGAAGTGAGATGAATGAGGTGTGATATCATCATTATACTCATTAGAGGAGTTTTACAGGTGTATGATAGAGAGAGTAAATCAGATAGAGAAGATAGAGATCTGAAGAAGATATCATAATCTATTATTTGACCAATAAGTTGTTGTGAAGGTGATCAAACTTATTTTGGATGGGTTGGTTCTTAGTCAATAAGGGTGTTGGATCTACCTTATAGGTTAGATCTTGAATAATTTTCATTGAAGTGGTTGGGTTGGTTTCAAGTCACTTAGGGGGTTGGATCCTCCTTGCAAGTTGTATATTGTTAAAGGACTAGTTGGGTTGATGCCTAACTAATGAGGGGTTAGTGATCCTTGTGGGGTTGGTACCTCACTAAATGTTGTTTCATTGATTATAGTACAATAGTACAATTGGTGTGATAGTGGGTTTTATCCCCCATGAGTGTTTCCCACATAGAAATTTTTTCATGTTTTATTCTTCTACTTCATATTTGTTTGCATGGTTGATTGTACAGTGTTATATCTCTATGTTAGCTTGAATCGTTAAAGAATGATGAATGGAATCTAATGAAATGTTTTCAAACTAATTCACCCCCCAGTGGTTTTGATTCCAATAATTTGTATCAGATCAGTTCCTTTGAATGTGTCTTGATTTCTTGAAGTTGATCCTAGAAGCACAAAATAGTTAGGCTTGTGAAGGTTAGTTGCATTATCAACATGTTTATTAGCTTGTGGAATAAGAAAAGTTGGTGGATGCCTATTAAATCTTGGCATATGTTGTATTAAAATAAGATTTTTAAATAAGAGGAATTTAAAGGTGGTCTAATTGTTTAGCTAGCATTTAATAATGAAGGTGTTGCTTACTTTAGGTCTACACCTAAACCTAAGTCCTAAACCCTGTCAGGTCTATTGAAGCATGTAATCTTGTATAATGTTTAATGAGCATTGAAAATATATCCTTTAGGTGTTCATCAAGATTAAATTTGAAATAATATTATTTTTACCTTGAAATAAGATGATATGAAGTGATATATATCATCATAAAGAGTTCTGCAAGTAAAGGATGAGTTGGTCATAAAGCAAAATTTTGGAGTTGAGTCTATAAAGTTGCCATAGATAATTAGAGGTTTGTTAGAAGCCTGGGTATGTTGATGAGAAATTTTTGAGGTTTTTTTAATCCTTCATGAGGTTTAAATTTATGATCATGTATCCTTATTTTTTCATGTATGTTTGCTAAGAATATCTACTTTGAGGTGACAATATCCAACTAAGGAGTTTTGAGAAGGCATATGAGTTATAGATTGGTCTGCAAGACCAATGAGGATATGAAGGCCAAAGAATATGAATGTACCTTATGGGCATATGTAATGATGAAAAAGGTTAGTTTAGATGATGATTCATATGTTTGAAAATTTTGACATGATTGACATGAATGAGGCTTTCAAGACTTCATGGGATAGTGAAACAATGAACATACAATGAATGTAAGATGAATGAAAATTTGATTGCTTTGAATCATTACCATGTGGATTAAAGTTTTTGGTGAATGTTAAGGTAACATTAGGATCATTTATTTCATGAGAATAGTGTAAGGACCTTGACAAAGTGTGTGAAGTACAATACTAATCAGAATACTCTTACTAAGAGGTATGATGTGATATAACAGTCTTGACAAAAGTTAAATATGGTTTCAAGAAGATGATTTGTCAAAATTAGGATTTATTTATTTAGGTGTTACTAAATGTCAAGAAATAATAGTGATGTTCAAGAAGGCATATGATTGTTTGGACAAACTTGAAAGGATAACATGATCTTAGGGGGAGATTTGAAGCTCTATGATTAAGAAGTTGTCTACTATAGTAGATGTGAGGCTAATTTGAGGTAAGTTTATATTTGGATTGATCAAAATGAGATTATGCACATATCATGAGGATAAATTAAGATATATTCACCTTGTTTATAATAAATCTGATTCAAATCACATCTAGTGTTGACATATTTTCAAAGTTAAACAAGTGAAAATGTTTAGGATCTATGAGTAATCAAGAAAATAACTTTGAGATACAAGTTTTACTATTGAAATATAATGTTTATGATGAGAATGAAGTCAAGGGAAGCTCATGTATGGATTCAATAGATATCTAAGTAGGTAGTCATCAAGTTTAGATCCAAAGATCAGGTTGTAAGGTATAAAGAGATGAATGAATTTAGATCATAAGCAGATGATGAAATACAAGGAAGGTTTATGGAGTCATGACAAGTCATATGTTAAGATAATAAGAAATAGTTCAAGTTGAGAGATAACAATTCATTCACTCTAAAGTAAGCATTTAGTCAATTTTATTTAGTAGCATTATTAAAATTGGAGTGAAAGTACTTACAAGGTGGTAGCTGCATATATACCCTTTGTCATTAATTTTAAAGGGGGAGAGAGATTATATAGATGGAGAAGTTGTCTGGATGAGTTCATTTATGGTTTTCCATTAATGTGGTTTGCAATCAGTGACAAAGGGAGAGATTATTTCAAGTTATCATTGATGTCATGTACTTTTTCACTATTGTTGATGTCAAAGGAAGCACAAGAAGGTGGCTATGGTCATTGGTATGTGGGTGACTATTTGAAACTACTAATGTAATCCAATGTGAATCATAGTGAGGTATGATTACTTGAGTGATTATAGGTGTGTCATAGTCATTGATAATGGAATGAGATTTTTTGGCCTTAGAAGAAGTTTCAAAGTGCATCTATAGTGGTAGGAAGGTCTCAATAAGGTGTGGTACCTAGTAAGTCTAGTTGATGGCCTAGTTCCTAAATATAGAAATCACTTGTAGTGGTATGATAATGGTGATACAAAGGTATATGATCTTGAATATGTATATTGAAGTTTTAGAGCATGAGAAAGAGGTGATGATTTAGTTACATGACTCTTAGAGTGAGCTAAAGAGGTAAGTTCTTTATTGGAGGTCTTCTCATGGACCTAGTCCTAAGACCCTAGGTAGCAGTATGAGGTGTCTTGATATACTTGGAGGCTTGTGAGATTATGTAAGCATGGAATGAGGATGTAGTAAATTTTTATTATGTATTTAGATCATTACAAGAGGATTCCTTAGTATATTCAAGGTCTAAGATGACTGGTATTTCTAGGCCTAGCATGCATAAAGACTTAGTGTGGCCTAATGAAGGGTCAAAGATGAGTTTACACGGTGTTTAAAAACATTTTAGAATGGATTAAGGTTTATTAAATCATATTTATGAAGTTTCAAATCCTCAGTTGAAGGAAGAAGCATGAAATTTGTTTTTAAGGTCACCTATGTATGCAAATGGAAAGTTTCTAAACCCAAAAAGGAACATCTGATCTTCGTTAGCATGTGAAATAATTAAATGGGAAGCTAATATATTTTGGAGATATGTAAAATGGTATTGATAATTATTTTTTCATTTTAGGGGTAATACTTTATGAATAATTGCTAACACTAAAACTAGTCTAAAACCCTCTCAAACCCCTCATATTGACTTGATGGTGGAAATATTGTTGATAATGGCCCAGAATGGATTGGTAAGTATTTTTTGATGTCTGGATTCTATATATGACTCCTAAAATCATATCCAAGTGGTAGTGGTGTGTCAAAATAGTGAGTAAAAGCTACAAAAAAATGCTTATTTCTAAAGAATTTTATGTTATAGGCAGGGTTAACCAACTCAATGCATATAAATAAATGGAGGTTGAAGGTCAATAATCATTATTGATGTAAATGGTGTTTTTTGGATAAGATATATCTTCTAATTCAATTGTTTTGGTAAACTAAGTTGCCTCATCGTTAAACTGGCAAAGAGTGAGAATAATGAGAAAAACTAGGTAGTAGTGATAGTGTGTTTAGGGATGAGTTGCAATGGTTAATAATGGATCCAGTTGATTAAGGTAATTTTTAAATACCTATAACTCATTTCAATGTTGATTATATTATTTGGAATTCATTTCAAATGGTGAAAATAGTATTGTCAAAGTAACCTATCTATGTGAGTGAAGACAATGAAAGAGTGAGATTCAAAATTTGATCGATATGTTATATATTTATCATTTGAACTAGGATTTTTACAAGTAAATCCAAATCTGAATGACAACTACCAAGAACAAAGAAAATAAAAATGAAATATTGAATGCAATAAACAAATATAAATATTACAATATCTATATATATTTTTTGAATTTGGAAAATAAAAACATTATTCATTATTTTGCATAGTAAGATTAAAACCTAGAATATGATTCACTTCCCTGTAAAACTCTTCTCTCTTTCCATCTAGTTGTTCTTGTTGCTCAAAAAAATCTCTCCTTGTACCCTCCTCCATTAGCTCCTTCCTTATGCTCCCTTTATAATTCCCTCATGAAATTAGTTCTTATCCTCTCTAAATGATTTACCATTTTTTTACTTAATAAAAAGAATAATTAAATGTACTTTAATGTTCTTCTTCTCTTCCACTCGTACGCCCCTTTCTTCTAGTGGATGAACCACTCATTACTTTTATAATTAATTAGTTCATTCATTCCTTATTCAAATGATGGTGCAATAAGCAAAGTCCTTCCTTTATCTTTTTTTAAATTAAAAAAGAAACCAAGTGGGCTACATATTAAATTAATTGCAGGATTATTTTTATTTATTATTTATTTCTCAAGAGGTGGTGGACCAAGTACCACTCTTTCCATCCCACTTTCCTCTCTTTGCCACCTCTCCTAACACATTAAATTTGTCATTTATAACTTCCACCTTCTTTAAGCTCCACTAGCCAAATTAGTGATAAAATAGACAAATAAATAATAAAATGTTTATTAATAAAGAATGTAACTATTAAATATTTAATTACTCATCTAATAAATAATAAAATTTCACTTAAAATTTGGGTAATAATTTAGTTAACCATTCATTTATATATTTAATTTAATAATTATTTGTTTATTTGGGTAAGAATTGTTGGTTTGAGACGATTTGGTCTTCACAGGGACTTTCATAGGCTAGTTAACGATATATATATATATATATATATATATATATATATATATATATATATATATATATATATATATATATATATATATCGTTAACTAGCCTATGAAAGTCCCTGTGAAGACCAAATCGTCTCAAACCAACAATTCTTACCCCTCATATAAACAAATAAAATTTACTTATATGAACACGTTAATAAATCCATTATTAATAGTAACTTAAATTTGAAGTCTACATTTATCATTCAAATAATCTACAAATACCTTCACACCCTAATCACAAGTATAACAAAGTCCAAATGTGTGTCTCATGATTATCATATGTGGAGGTCACCCAATAATTTAATCCATCGAGTCCACAAAATATATACTCTGAATAATACACTCCATATAAAAACTAGTATTATGCATCAATTTTACACCTATAGAGGTCACCTTATTAAAAAATGCAATAAATCTATTGAGACATAGTGTTTCGATGTAGGGGTATTAAATGTGTGTTGTAGACTTATAATTTAAAACCCCATGAATCTGCAAAGGTTCAAATTTATAAGGTATGATAATACCACCAATTTAAAGATCTTGAAAAAAATTATAATTTCAAAAAAAATGACACCTAAAAAGAAGAAGTTGGCTAAAAGTTTTGCTCATTTGAATGCTTCTTGCTTGTAAAAAAATGATGTTCTCCACTTTGCATAAATTGAAAAAAAAGTTGAGTGTTCAAAACTTAGAATTGGGTATTAGAGTTAAGCCCACTAGCAGGAATTCAAATTTAATCCCCCTTCATGTGACCACACCATATGACCAGTGGGCTAAGGATTAGGATGAGGCAGGTGATGTCACTCTCAAAATGTTCCCTTTTTCCAATAAATAGTGTTGCAGATTACTGGCTTAAATTTGATCGTTACACACATGTCAAAACTAATTTCACACACATCAAAAAGAATCCATGGCCCTATAGGTCTTGTCACATGCTAAGAGGACAGCCTCTAGAACTGTAAACCCATGAAGGCATGGTCACACAATTGGTGGTGATGTTTCCTCATGGATTTAGTGGCTAGCCCATTGGGTCTTGCGCACTACGAAGGCACATGCCACAAACCCCCATGTTCTCATTGATCAAGGTCGGGTTGGTGGGCCTTGGTACCTATGGATGTAAAATCTTGAACATGTGGTTTTTCGTTCACGTTATCTAGGGTCAGGCTCGCAAGGTTTGGGCCCACGAAGGCATGAGTCATCATGTGGTAGAGGATCTGGCTAATGGACCTTTGGTCCTGTAAAAATGTGTTCATGTTTTTTATTTTTCACCAAGCAAATTAGAGCCTAAAGAAGCCAAATGTTTTTCTAAGTCCCAAATTCTATAAAGAAATTTCATTAAAAATGGTGAAAATGTTGCAAGGAGAACCTAGATGTTAGAAAAAATTTATGTATTATATAAATATGGAAAATAAACACTTCATATTTTATAAAACACACAAAAAAAAAATATTTAAGTATCATATAGTACATAATCTTTAGATTTTGAAAAACACCTTCAAACCTTCCAAAAATTGTAAAAAATTAGCTGTCACAAAACTAGGTTCTGTTTACAGCGAATCTCAGTGTTTTGATACCTTCTTAATACAACAACACTATCCATTTTTTAGAGACTCCAACTATATGTATCTAAACTAATTTTTAATAAATGTTACCAAACCCTTGAAAACTAAAATCTCAAAAAACGCCTGAATAAGCTGAATATAAAGTCTCATATTAGGAATAATGGCATTCAACTACTAGCAAAGCTTAGATACCATGTCAAAGTGGGCCACAATCAAATCTAATGGATATGATTGAATTAATGGAGAAAATTTGTATGAAGTAGTGAAACTTAAAAAATAAAACAACTTAAAAGATGAAGAATTTTGTCTTCACAATAAAGAAATTGTATTAAGAAGCATTAGCTAAAAATTACATAGGGAGGCTCTTTATATAAGTAAAAAATAGACAAGTCCCAACATCCTCATGCATTTGAGATTATTTTCCCCTTAAAAACCTTTATTAAACTTAATAAAGATTGACTAGGCCATGTAGACAAAATCCAATGAGATAAAAGTCAACACCAATAATTTTGATACCACAATCAATCAATTTGATACTCAATCTGATGACCCAACTTTAGTAACTGACACAGGATTACTTGACATTCATTGAGTCTTTTGATATACTTACCTTGAGAGATGAATATAAAATTTAAGGTTCATTAAAGAAATTATTATAGTTATTGGTGGTGTTTTAATCTCACCCTTCTCTCAAAAGATTTGTAAGTAAAAGATATCTTTGGGTGCAATTACTTTTGCAACCTTATGCCAATGATTTTTTTGTGACTAAAAGGTCTTAATATAAAGTATTTTTGGGATTTATATATTTTTGGGATATATATTACAGTACATGTACACAAAAATATCCCTTAATTGGACATCGAGATTTAATGTGAAATTCACCAAAGGGTCTTATCTCTTTATGGCCACTTTACTCGTAAAGTTTTTAGTAAAGTAGTATTATAAAAATTAAGCTCTGAGGGACATTCCAAATAAAATATTATTGGCATAACCTCTATTTATATACTCCATTAGGTATCGAGGTTGGTGTGAATGTTGGGTAATGACATCTCAGTCTCTGTGCCCTAAGGACCCATGAGAAGGAAATGATAGCCCAATCACGTTGCCAAAATAAAAATTAAAGGTATTGTCATTTGAATTCATAGGATCCCACTAAGGAATATCAAATAACATAATAGGCAAATCTCTCTAGATAAAAATAAATTGTTACATTCATGTTTCTAAATCGCCCTACCAAATGGGAAAGCATACATGTGAAGGAATCACATAAAACACACAAGTTAATGTGTAAACAAAGATTTGAATCAATATTAACATAAATGAATGTGTTTTATATCACAAAATTTAAAGATGAATTCATTTGAAAACACTAAATCAAATGATGAATTCTTTTTAATAATACTAAATAAAAAATATTTGAATTCATTTTAAAGCACTAATTCAAGAAATGAATTCACTTGAAAAACCAAAAAAAAAAAAAAAAACAAGTAACATATGTTTGAATTAATCACCAAGTCCTTTTAAAAACTAAAAGAAAATAAAGTGAGTAGTTTTTATTTGTGAGTCTTTGGCATGCATAAATCTACAAACAAAATGTTAAAAACCCCAAAAATAAAATGAGATAAAAATCAATATTTATTATTTTAATGATAACTTATAAAATATACATTATTTTTTCTTGAAATTTGTAGAGGTGTTTGGTAAGAACAATACACATACCCCTGAAAAAATTTAAATTAAATTATAAAATAGATCAAAAGTTATGGTCATTTTACTAACAGTTTTTTAGCTAAAAATTTCAAAAATAAAAAATAGCAATTTATAATTTGGCAATAACTCTTAAAATATAAATTAGATTTAAAATAAAATTTGAGAAGTTTTTTAAAGAAATAAATTTAATACCTTAAAAAATAGATTAGAACAAATAACAGATCAAAATTTCTAATCATTTTACTAGTCATTTTTAGCCAACAAAAATAAACTCAAAAATAAAAAGTAGCAACCAATAATTTGACAATAAATTCTAATATAAAAATCTTTTTCAATGAAATGTTGAGAGGGTTTTTATAGGATAAATCCACACATTTCTAAAAAATTCAGATTAAAACAAATAACATATCAAAATCTATGAGTATTATACTATCTATTTATTAGCAAAAAGTAGAAAAAAATAAATAAAATAATTTGTGGGCTTCAAGTTGGGTATTATCAAGCATAATATATGTATCCATAGGATTTTTCAAAAGTTTTATTTTAACAATTTTATCTAAATTAATGAAAAACAAATCAAATGAAATATACTTGAGCATAAGACCTTGGGAGCATATAAAGATTAAGATAACAATGCTAAAATTAAACTAATACAATGCAATTCTTTATTAAAAATTATCTTTGTGTATGATTTGACTTAGATGTAGCATCAATAGGGATTTTTCTATGTTAATTCATATGAAACATCTCCTTTTAAATTATGGACTAGTTGAATTTGATCAAGAATATAAACTATGATGCACAAGAGGACATGGGAATTTGTCAGCACTTATTGTATATCATGAGCATGTCAAATAACAAAAAAAGAGGTACATTTAAACAAGTCAAGATCAATGAGGATCCATCATCTTAATTCAAACATTAATGGTTATAAATGAGTCCTCAACAATGCACATGGATAAGCACATGAATGACTAATGTGAGCCCTTAATCTTGCTCAAGATGAAGGGTAGAGGATGGCTCTATAAAATATTAAATAAGGATTAATATGAGCCCTTCATATTGTTTTCAAGATGAAGGGTGGTGTATTATCCTCATAATATCTTTTTGAGAGTCATTGTGGGACATTCATATTGTTTCCAAGATGAAGGGGGGAGAATCATTCCCAAGAAAGCACATGGATAACCAATGTGTACCCTTCATCTTGTTTTCAAGATGAAGCGTTGATAATGCTCCTAAAATATCTCACAAAGTTCATTAAGGTCCCTTCATTTTGTTTCATAGATGAAAGGGGGAGAATAATCTTGTATATTAATTCATTTAGTAAATTGTTTGTCTCACAAAAAAATATTACATAGGATTTCAAGATTCTTTCTTGAATGAAGATGCCTTTTACAAAGAGAAAAAGAAGACTTAATTAATGAAAAGAAATTATAATATTATTTATAATAGAATTAATTAGAAGAATGATTAAGTTAATCAAAGATCAATTTAATTAGTATAAATGTGTGGAATTTGATTACAAGAATGATTTAGAGAAGAGAATTAAAACATTAATTTATCAGTGAAAGATAATTAGTGAATTGATTTGATTAGAATAATTGACTAGAGAAAATGAGCATAATGATAATTGAGCAAACTTAATATGATGAATTACCGGACCTATAGATGCCCTGAGGTGAATTTAAAATCTTGTGTCAGATAAATAGATGAAATCAAGCTGAACAAATGACAATAGACCAATTTGTGTGGAATTGTAAGAAGTCATTTCTTTTTATAATTTTGACATGGAAGTGATAAAAATTGAGTGTCTATAATGTTTTTATGGTTTGTGTGTGTTTAGCGTTTGATTTCCTCTTATGCTATCCAAATTCAGATCTAAGGTTCAAACTAAGAAAATCGCTAGAATCAATTTTGATCATGTTGATTTTATTTAAATTCCCTTGGTTAATCCTATATATTGTGTGAAAAAGATAAAAGACTATGGATATGTAGATAGTGTCACTCCTATGTACACCTTATTTTCTCTTATAGGGATTATCTTTTCTAGGGCTTGTCAGCACATTATTATAGCTTAGTGTACTACCTAATAAGTACACCAAGAGTGGCGTAAGTCATCTTGTGGAACTTTCTAAGAGATTATGTCATGTAATACCCTTGGTAGTTATCTTCAGATCATTGAAAATTAACATATCTTGTCCTCCTAGGTTTCTACTCCCTCTTTAGTCATTTACTTAATCTTTGTGATCCCTCATGTAACATCACTGACCCAGTTGATGATGTCTATTAGTATCCCCCACCTTGACTAAAGTCATTATCAAGTCGATTGCATAGATTAAAGCTAAGTTTTGAATTTTAGGGTTTGGATTTTTATATATAGTGATCTCTTTTACCATTTGTATAATAATTTCCATCCATTCCACTCTACTCATGATCATAGACTCATAATAAGAAGAATAATGAGAATTAGGGATAAGGAGATTACTTCAATGGAAGAAAAGTTAGCACATGTCTTCAAAGATATGAGCTATACAATCAATCTATACCAAGTATTTATAGTTTCCAACTTTTTTCTACTTAGATCTTCTTACATACACATTGACTTGATGTAAAATAATCTCTCACAAAGTGATAACAAGCTAAGGGGGACATTAGATCCTTATCCCTATAAATATTCTTTCTTTTCTACTTTTGTATGTATTATTAGATTGCTTGTGCAATGTCTTACATATATAAATTAACATATGTTTGTTAGTTTATTGTTATCTTTTACATAATTTTTATTTATCTCTTGCATAGGTGTAGAGGAAATTTTAATTTATAATGCAAAATTTAAATTAATTATAGGTCTTAATTCAATGTATAATAACCACTTTATATTATTTATAGATTGTTGGGAATAGTTTTCAGATTAGGTGAAAATAAGTATTTACAAGATGGTAAGTAAGTAAAGTTGATATTTACTATGAGATAAATAGTAATAGGTTGTTAGTAATTAGTGTTTATAACTATATGGTTAATACGATAAATTTGTATAAATTAGAATATTATGTTGTTAGATATATTGTTTTTGATAATATAAGGTGGTAAATCAGGGGCCAAACCCATACAAAAAAGGGCCCAAAAAAGGGCACAAAGGCTCAAAAAACAAAAAGAACCAAAACCACCAAAATCAGCCTACATACAACCAATATACATCAAATAGATATTAACAGTAAGCTAACAAATAGAAAGCAAATAAATACTAAGAAGGGATGTCATCCTCTCCCTTAGAAATAAAACTCCAACATATTGTCAAATTCCTTAATCCTATGATTTTTAGCACCATGAATGAGGATTTCATTTTCCTACAACTGAGAAAGATTGGCCATAGTCATCCTGCAAAGCATGTTATTAATGAAATTACCAAGAGACAAGACCCTCTTTTCTAGTAACTCCACCCGTTCCTTCAACTAGGATAGATCATCAGCATAATTAACTTCCTCAACATTTTCTTCCTCCCTGTTATCTTGAGCATTATTACCATCCTCCTGAGATAGCTTAGGATCGATAGGAAAAATAGTGGTATCAGAGTAAGACTTTTTCCTGGTGTTATCATCATTATTAGTCGCCTCCACTTGAATGGTATTATGTCCCACATCCACATAGTCACCAATGGGAACAAAAATGTGAACCCCTCTATTATCTTTGATGTGAAAGGCCTCCGCAGGAATGTTCTATCCATTAATTTCTTTGGCACCACTGGAATCTTCAGTAGCAATCTCCTGAACATCAATCTTGGAATTATCCTTGACATCTTGAGTAGAGGCTTCAAAATTACTTTTAGAATAGTCAATCAGCTTCAGCTTAGGAACCCATTTGCCAGCAATACGACCAGACTGCCTAACAATAGCAAAATTACCCTCCAGTTTAACTTTTTTGAAATTCCTTGAGGGTCTCTCCCTACCTTGATTGTGAGCATACTGGGTCCCATAATCCCCAACAACCTCTTTCAAAAGGTTAGACTCCGTGTCAAAATCAACATCCACATCAACATCAGAAAGACGTCTTTTAGATTTTAATTTGAAAATGGAAGGAGAGCTTTGGCCTTTCTTGGCAATAGACTTAGAAGTCCCAGGACAAGGATCACCTTCAGGTAGCTATTTATGAGCAATATTACCAATTTTCACATAGGCAATAGGGGTGTCCAGAACAGAGAGCTGAAGAGAGAAATTAGGAGATAAAGCTAAGTGAAATTGGTATAATATGTGAATGAGCCCTTGATGTAATGGAATAGGCTTCTCATCAAGTTTTTTAAGAAGAGTCTTCTTAACATGTTGAATAGAATGCTCAAGAGAAGACAATAAAAAGAAACGGAATTTGATAGTGGCATTCCTTCTAAAATGATTTAACAAAGGGAGATGATACTGATAAAACCTGGTGAAATGAACCTCAAGGGTGAAATACTTCATCACCATATAGCACATGTCCACCCATAATTTAGGGAGACTGGCTCTCTCAAAACCACCCTGGTAAGGCATCAATTCCTCTCCTTCTCCAAGAAATAGTTTCTGATGCTGAGCATCTGAAACCCTTGATTTTTTCTACAAGTTCATACCCTTAGGAGAAAAACCCATAGCCATAGCAATAACATTCTCTGAGACCTCAAAATTGACATTCCCAATATATACCTTACGGTTATCCCAAGACTGAGCAAATTGAATAGACAGGGTTTCATCATGTCCATTCAAACATTCAAGGAACAGGGTGACTCCAACTTCTTTGCAGTAATGCTAGACTAAGACATTCTCCTTAAATTCTCTGCAGTTGTTAGGTTCAGTTCTGATCCTACCACCTCCCATGATGAAATACCAGAATTGAAGGTGCCTAGAGAAGGAATAAGCAAATTCGTTATCCCAAATGCTTCTACCAATACTGTAAGAAAATACAAAAACTTTGATAGCAGTGCAAGGAGTGTAAAGGGAAATAAATAAAACACAATCAAAATTAGGGAAATCATTATAACAATAGTCTGAATTCTTCATATAATCTCTCCACATTAATCAGCTATCTATCACACACCTGCCAAATTGCTTAAGGACACTCACATCAATAATAGAGTGTCTAATCAAAATGCCCTGAATTAAAAAACTAGCCACGTGGATAAGTTAGATGAAATGATGTGTCATCATCATATAATAACTTGTTCTTTTTGAATGATATCCCCAATATGTCATGAGATATTATAGAGTTGGCACCAACAACGTCAATTTTGAAACCACTGACCAAAATTTGCTAAAGTGTCAACAACAATGTTGCCTTCTCCATAAATATGAGAGAAGGAAATGATAGGGATACCCTATGAAAGAAATTGAATATCGAGCACAATATCCTTAAGTTTCCAACCACACTTTGAAGCTTTAGAAACAACCTCAATAATAATTTTGGAGTCACCCTGGACATGAAGCTGGGGATACCAAGGGATATAGCCAACTTGAGACCCCATAAAAGAGTAGAAGCTTCTGCAAAGTTATTAGTCTGGTTATTAATTCCCCCAGCATAAGTAGCAAATAGAACACCTCTATCATTCCTTATAACTCCTCCACCACTAGCCTTACCATTTGACTTAGTAGCTCCATCAAAATTCAATTTAAAATAGCATGGATCAAGGGGAATCCAATTAGTGTTTAATATTTTAATGCATTTAGAATCATCAAAAGGAATTTGATTCACAATCCCCCAGTTGGAAGCCACAAGGATTTCAAACGGGGTAAGGGGTTTATCACTTGTTTTAATGCTAGAAATAGAAACATTTTCCAAGAGAGCCTTAGAAAAAGAATGGAAAACATGTGAAGAAGTTCTCACAGTTTCTCTAAAAATTCTATTATTTCTTTCTTTCCAAAGAAACTAAGCAACAAAAGGAATACTTTGAGTCCATTATTCCACTAACCAAGGATGGGAAAGAGGAGAGGTCCAACTAAGAATAAGATCTTTTACATCCTTATTGCAAACCGATTGCAAGACAAAATTCAAAAAGACTTTCCTCCATATATCAGCAACAAATTCACAGTGCAGAATAAGATGAGAGACAGAGTCTTCTTCTTTCAAAGACATGACACATATATTAACCAGTTGCATACCTCTTTGTTGAAGATTGTCCTAAGTCAAAATCTTATCATGAACAACAGTCCACCAGAAAAAATTAACCTTAGGAAGGAGGTTACAATTCCAAACTTTCCTCTAGAGATCATCTATAAGATCCTCCTCGATCAACAAATGGTATGCAGATTTGACAAAAAACAACCCTTTTTTGTCAGTAGATCAAAAAAGTTGATCATTTCTAGGGAAAAGAGGAATTCTGATATTAATAAGAATTTGTTGTATTTCATTAGCTCTGTGAAAGAGATTGGGATTATTAGTGCAACAATCCAGTAAATTTTATCAACTTCTAATGCCATGTTCTTGATGAATGCAATGATTAACTTTGTTGCCAAAAAACTATTTAGCAAGAACACTAATAGCTTCATTGCCCATCTGTTTAGAAAGAGGACCATCACCCAACCAAGGATCTTCCCAAAAATTGATAAGAGATCCATCACCAAGTTTCCATTTGATACCCTTATTGATAAGACTTATAGATTTTATGATTTTATTCCAAATAACAGATCCTTGAGGAAAACCCCCTGGTTAAGGAAATAATATCTGTCAATGTCCCTCAAGTATTTAGCCTTTATAATAACTCCCCAGTTAGTATCCCTGTTTATGAAGTTCCAAATAATTTTGGACAGAAGAGCCTCATTCATATTCTATATGGTTCTAATGTTAAGTCCACCATGAGACTTAAGAAGGTAGACTTTAGCCCATTTAACTAGAGATATTCTCTTTTTTCCCTCAGTTCCACTCCACAAGAATGTTCTCTGAATCTGCTCAAGTTTTTCAACTAAATATCTGGGAATTTTAAATAAAGATAAAAAGTAGGTAGGTATACCCTGAAGAGAGGCCCTTAGAAGCTGCAATTTTTCCGCACTACTTAAATGTTTTCCTTTCCAACCCAACAATTTCTTCTAAGTTCTTTCAACGCTGTTATGCCAAAAACCTAGAGTAACTTCCCTAATAGTCAATGGGAGGCCAAGATAAACTGATGGAAGGTTAGCAGCCTCACAACCAAGGATATGGATGATTTTTGTTTGAAGATCCCCTAGAGTATTGAAAAAGAAAACATTAATTTTTTGAAAATTAATATGATGACCAGAAGCCATTGCATAATCATTCAGTAAAGATTTCCATCTTGAGGCTTCTAAAAAAAAGGAGATGCCAAAAAGAATGGTATCATCAACAAACTGTTGAATAGGCATAGGAGACAAAGAAGAAGCAGGTTTGATCCAAGTTAATTCTTTTGAGTTGATCTTGTTGTGAATAGATTTACCAAGAGCTTCAACTATCATAATAAAAAGATAGGGGGACAAAGGATCTCCCTGTCTTATTCCCCTAGAAGGAGAAAAGAAACCCCTTGGCACTCCATTACCAGGGACTAAGTATTTAGCATTAGTAACAGCTTCCTTAATGAGACAGGAAACCTTATCATTGAACCCAAGCTTATGAATGATTTTAAATAAAAAATACCATGACACTCTATCATAAGCTTTGGAAATATCAAGTTTAAAAACCATCCCTGGTATGCGACTCTTATCTATTGAGTGGATAGTTTCATGAGTAGTAAGCACAACATCTAAGATTTGTCTCCCTGGAACAAAGCCCTTTTGTGAAGGAAATATAATTTTGTCAAGAAGGGGTTGGATTCTGACCACCAAAAGATTGGTACAAATTTTGTAAATAGTATTACAGAGGCTAATAGGCCAAAACTCAGCGAGCATCTCTGGGTTGGGATTCTTAGAAACAAGGGCAATAAAGGTGTTTTTGAGTTGTTTCAGAAGTTTACCAGTTCTGAAAAAATCTTTGACAGCGGTAGTGACATCATAACCTAAAGTGTCCCAAAATTCTTGGAAGAAAAAAGGAAGAAAACCATCGGGACCCAGAGCTTTGAAAGGGCCCATAGAAAAGACCACTGCACGAAACTCTTCCTCAGAAATAGGCTTTAAAATGTCAGCATTGTCTTCAAAAATAAGTGATGGAACATTATTCAAAAGCTGATTTACAACCTGTGAATTGTTAGTACTCGTGCCTTGTTCTGACAGCAAATTATGAAAGAAGGTGACAACATGATGCCCAATCTCCTCATCATTCGTAGTCATACTACCATCTTCCACTCTAATTCTAGAAATAGAGTTAGATTTTCTATGCTTAAGAGTAGAAATATGAAAGAACGTTGTATTATGATCACCTTCTTTTAGCCATTGAACTCTAGACTTTTGCTTCCAGAATAACTCCTCTTTGTTCATTAAATTCTTCCAATCTCCAATTAAGTCATTCTCTAATTGGAAAGACATATCTGAAGTATCTCCTTGAGCAATCTTATATTGAATATCTACTAGCTTATTGGATAAAATCTTTTTCTGAGAAAAAATCATTTCAAAACTGTATTTGTTCCAACCATAAACTTCTTTCTTAACATGCAACAACTTTTTATAGAGTCTGAACATAGGAGTACCCACAACCTGGAGTTGCCACCATCTAGAAAGAAGATTCCTGAAATCATGATGTTTAATTCACATAGCCTCAAATCTGAAAGGAAAAGGACCTTTTCTTTTCTGACTAACCCATTCTAAAACCGGAGGATTATGATCAAAAATAGTCCTAGGCAAAGCAGCCAAATTATAGGAGGCAATATTTGACCAATTATTGGAAATAAAAAATATGTCTAGCTTCACTTGAATCATTTGGTCCTCTTTTCTCCTATTAGTCCAAGTAAAATTTTGATTCATCAAATCAATATCAATAAGCCCAAAGGTATTAATAAAATTAGCAAAGTCCAATATACTATCAGAGTAATCCAAGATTCCCCTAGACTTTTTAGAAGCATAAAGAGGGGTATTAAAATCACCCGCCAGCATCCAAACAGAATCAGGATAAGCATAAAGTTGATTAGCCAAATCCTCCCAAAGATTTTTCCTTGATACCCTAGTATTAGGGGCATAAACATTAACCAGACTCCATCGAAAGGAAGACAAAGAGAAATCAATCACCAAGCAGTTTTTGTTGGAAAAAGAAAGTTTACCATGAAATTTGGAAGCATTCCACATAGTCACAATTCCCCAGAGGCACCAACAGCAGGACTTATGCAGAAGGAAGCATTAGGCCAAATCCTATCAACAATCATTTTGAAACCTTCTTCGAACATTTTAACTTCCTGAAGTAAAAGAATATCCACTTTGTGATCAAACATACAGTTTTTGACTTCAAATTATTTTGAGGGGTTATTAAATCCCGTCATATTCCATGAAAGAATTTTCATTTAAATAACTTTCTGAAGTGATTCTCCAGTGTCTTTTGCTTTCCACTGGCAATCTCCCTCGCTGCTACCCTTTGTCGGGTTTCTCGCAATGAAGGTCTACCCTTCAAAGGATCTAAACCAACATCAGCATTGCTTTTTGGTTTACGACTCTTTTTCTTTTGGGTTGTCCACTCTTCATGATTACTCAATGAAGCAGTAGCTGCGCCCGGAGAAACTATAGACCGATTAGCATGCTGCTTTGGTGAAGAAGGAAATAACCCTTCTTTGAGAAAATGCGAAGTGAGTTTCCCTGCGGAATGGTGAGACTTTTTTTGGACTGAAGATCCCATTTGTGTCTCCTCCACTTTGTCAAATCCCACCTAGGTCTCTACCTCCTTGACTAAACCCATCTGGATCTTCTCAACTTTATCAAATCCCATCTAGGTCTCCTTAACTTTATCATCTTCCATCTGGATCTCTTCAATTCTGCCAATTCCCATCTGGGTCTCCTCAACTCGGTCATAACCCATCTGGGTTTCCTCAACTACATCATGTCCCATCTGAGCCTTCCCAACTCTGTCAAAACCCATCTGAGTTTCCTTGACTTTGTCAGCTTCAAACTGGGCCTCTTCAAGATTACCAACCTCTAACTGGTTATTCCTAACTTGGTTCAAAATATCACCTTCCTCCAGGAATGGTTGAGGAATCAAAGAAGATTTTAGATTCTTATCCTTCTCCAGCTCTGAATCCTTTGAAGTTTTAAGAGCAGAATCCTCTTTTGGTTGCTCAGCAATAACCAAAGTCACCTCCTTGCCTTCCATACTGATTTCCTTAATATTATTTTCCTCAGCTTTATTGAGCTTACAATGCGAAATGAGATGCCCTTTCCTCTTACATTTTTGACAGTAAGTTGTGGAATTCTCATATGAAATGGGCTGCCTTCAGACTCCATATTTTGAGCTAATGTCAATTAACATGGGCAGGGTCTTGTTGATTTCCACATTAACACAGAATCTTGCATAAACAAATCGAGATTTGGTGCATGTGGAGTTATCAAGGGTAACAAAATTACCAAAAGCATTCGCAATAGAACTAAAAATAGATTCATCCCAGTACTCAAAGGGAAAGCTAGGCAGACGTACCCAAACCAGGGCAGTTTGATTAAGATCATTAAGAGGGTCCAACCTTGGTTTCCAACAGCGCAAGGAAAGCGAATGTGAACCATACAGCCATGGTCCACTAGATAAGATAGCGAGCATATCTTCTTTGCTGGTAAAGCGAAAAATAAATAGCCCACGGGCCATACCCACAACAGTCACACTGCCTTTTACACGCCAACGATTGGAGACCCATTTACAGATCATCTCAATGCTGGGACGGAGAGAGAAGAATTTGCCGACCAGAGCAAGATCCATTGAAGCAATAATCGTATCCACCAGATTGTCAGGGACCACAAGGAAAGACCCTTCAACCATCTCATTTTGGTGACAAACCATTGTCTGCCCATCTTTGGAAGATTCCACCTGTCCCATCAGAACTGTTTTCCAATTTGCAGGCCTGACAGAGTCTGAAATGAGTGGGGGAATAGAGGTATTGTCAACTGTAGCACCCTCCACCTTAGATATATTGTTACATGTTATAAAAATATATCATATTTAGGTGTGTGCTTAAGATTCGGGTATGAGAGATTTTAGGAGAGAAGATAGAGGAATCATATACCTATAAATATGTAACATGTCCCGGATGTATTATTTAGAGAGTAGAATATAATAAACTTTGTGATTGCTAAAATTTTCTGTGTTTAGTTTTTGGATTTCCTATCAGTGGTAACAATGTGGGATGGGCTTGTGAGTATTTTCAAAGGGCATTCATTAACTTATCTCTTGAGGATGAGAAACGCAAATCTGTGTTTAGTCAGATAAATGCCTTGCATAATATTCAGCTTTGTATTTTAGTTTCTAATTCTATATTTTCTTGGTCACTACGTATTAAATAAATGAACGTTCTGTATTGGGTCTAGTACTTTGACATAGTCTGCAGAGCATTCGACATTTTGCATTAAGATTTGAAAGTCATTTGCATTATTTTGAATTGCCTCGAGCTCAATCTTGCACTACCCTGATTCAGTCTACAATATTTTTTATTGCATCGACTTTATGTGCATTGCAATATAT
This sequence comes from Torreya grandis, assembly GCA_037957365.1. Lineage (NCBI taxonomy): Eukaryota > Viridiplantae > Streptophyta > Pinopsida > Cupressales > Taxaceae > Torreya > Torreya grandis. The sequence continues at coordinate 301,161 of JARHVA010001557.1, read as the reverse complement.
TAAGCATTGCATCATGTCGAGCAACATTGGTCTAGCTTGAAGACACCCAATTTGGTAAATTGCTCTTGTAGATTTCAAACCTTTCGGATCATCTGATATCGTTATGTCACTCAGTTTTAGAGACAGACAATCAACTTGGATCTGCATTGGGCTCCACTTTATTCCCAACGTGATCAACTCGACTTGGGGTAAACACGGCTCCATTTTGATCCTCACTACTTAATCTCTTATCTTGACTCGGCTAGTACTATCCTCAGCTGAGTGTTCAACCACAAGTGGATTCGAATCTGAACAGTTGTCTTCTTCGCACACCAATTCTTCAATTTGTGTGCATGTCAAATAGAGGCGGTAATTATCAAATCAGGGCATGATTTACAAAGCATAATATATTGTTTATTTAGACATTGGATTTTGGCGATCAGTGGTAAGTCAAGTCTCTTAGGTCATTTTTTATATTGTGGCGTCTAAAGTTTGGTTTAGGTTTTTTTTAATGTTTGTGATTCTTTTGTGCTCGAGTCATTAGTCATATTGTAATCAATTATTTCAATATAATTTTTTAGTTAATGTCTTTCAAGTTTATAATTTTAGTCTTTAGGGTTTATACATCTTTAAAAGTTTGTTTTATCAAGGATGGTTGTTCAAACTATATATGTTGAAAAATTTAAAGAGCCAAAAATATAAAGTGTCAGTCTAAATCAAGTAATTTTGTTATTATGTCAAAAGTGATAAATAAGTTGTCAAATCTAATATTTGATTAGATTATGGTCATTAGTCGATTGGTTATACAAACAATACTAGAGTCATATTTTATAGTCAAGTCATTTTCAAAAATGTCAAAAATCCAAATTGTACAATTTTTTTTTTTCTCTTACGGATGCATTTTCACTTGTATGCAACATCCAAATTACTACTAAGCTTCAACTCTTCATCAGCTAAGTAAGTTGCCATTTATTGAAGGCTGGAAGATACATGGTGGAAGGAGGTATTTCAACAACCTCTCATCAGTGACCAACAATGGGGCCACATCATGTTTTGGTGACGTGTGTGGTGTGGTTTTTTTCAGTTATTTTTAATATGATGTGTTTTACATTTTGGTTGTGTGTTGCAAATAAGAACCGAAGTATATCCATGTTCATGTGTGAATGATATTCCCATGTAACACTTTTGTATTTATATTAGAGAATGTAGATTTAAAAATCATTGTAGCAATCATGTTTTAAGGTTAATGATGACCCCGAAAAAACCATTCTGTAAGGTTAATGGTGAACCTGAAAAAAATTAGTTTGTAAGGTTATTGGTGAACCTGAGAAAACCATTTTGGAAGGTTATTAGTGAACCTGTGAAAACCAATTGCAGATGAATGTGAAGAGAGAGATGTACAATGGCACATGTATGTGAAGAAGATCATGAACACACAGAGGTGTACACTACAATCAAAAATAGAGATAGATTGTACCATATAAAAACTATGGGGGGAATGTTGGAAATAGTTTTCACATTAAGTGAAAATAGGTGTTTACGGGATGGTAAATAAGTAAAGTTGATATTTACCATGAGGTAAATAGTAACATGTTTTTATTAATTACTGGTTATAACTATATGGTTAATACGGTAAATTTGTATAGGTTAGTGTAGTCATATAAAATGCAAAAAATAGTAACTTGAGTGTGGCTAATGACACCTAACCCATAGTTCCCTCGTGCTTTCTTTTATGACCCTTCTAAGCACCTTTTCGTTGATTCTTAGTCATCTGTAGGCTTTCAAGACCTCATTCCATCTTAGTCAAGACCCTTTTCCATGCTTATTCCACCTAGGTCTCTTACCCTCAAGATAATAGCACCCAACTTGGATTATAATGCTAAACACTAGGGTGTCCCCTTTTCGGTGCTTCTATACAATCATATTTTGATCCCAGATTACCATTTTTTTCCTGATTCCTCCTCTTTATTGTGTCAGCCTAGTGTGATTGCATTTAACCCATGACCAATAGATCCCTATATAAACACATTCAAAGATCATTTGAAAAGGGTTGGCAAATATCACTAAGCGAGCAAGAATACAAGCAATACTATTCAATCAATCTTCTATAATCTCTGCATAAATCCAACCAATACACTTACAAGCTCATTCAAATCCTTGCACCATCCCTTAGCCACCTCAAACATATCCAGTTTTAGCATTTATTGCATTCTCATATCACAATTGAACTAAACACTTTCAAAAGAAGAACTACATATGGCTTGATCCCTCTTTGGAGTATTGGAATGTAGGCAGTGTACCCACACACAAGGTGTGAAGAACTTCCAATGTATCTTACACACACTAAACCCCCCCTCTTTTCTCAAAGTCTTATTCTAGCTTATTGGAGACTTAGGATAAAAGATAAATCAACTATATAAGGAGCTCCATTAAGAGTTAAGCTTCAAAATTTCATAGGTAGGGTCATATAAGAGTGGCAAACAGAACCCAGAAAGCTTAGACCTCTATGACTAGTTTGGACAATAGCAGTAAGAGCAGGACTATAGCATCAGACCTCAAAGTGCCCTATTTTTGGCACTCCTATCCTTTCACTAAATTAAAGCCAAGTCTATGTTCTTGATAATATTCGAGTCCTGCACAATCAATATTAGCCTTTGTCTCAATTAGATCAACATAATTTTAAGCTAAGTTATGTTTCTCTCTATTTACTTGATATTTTTAGAAAGTCTAAACAACAATCATAATTAACAAATTAGTAAGTTAATTATGGCATAATTATTGAATGATTTAATTTACTTAGACTTTTAACTAAATAGTAATAAAAACTTTAATTATTTTCAAAAAGGTTAAATCATTTGGTAAACCTGACTTACTTTGTTTGTGCATAAAAACTCTAGAAACCCTAGGGTAAATTTCCTACTTATTTTTCATCTATTTTTTTGATTTTTTACCTGCATAATAAAAATCATAAATTATCATTAAATTTTAAATTTTCATAGTAATTTTAAAATATATTTCTTTCAAACCCTAGTTACAAACACTAAGTCCCAATAATTTTCCAATCATTTTTTGAATTTTTACTAGCATATTTAAATCAGAAAATCCATTCAAAATTCAAAATTTCATAGTAATTTGTCAAATTATTTATTTTTCTAAACCCTGGTTGTATTTACTAGGCCCTATTAAATCACTAATTTTCCAATAAATTTATAATTTTTTACTTGCATATCTAACTAAAAAATCCACTTTTAATTTCAAATTTTCATCGTAATTGTTCATATAATTATCTGTTAAAACCTTAGTTGCCCATATTATGTCCCATTGCTTCTTGAGGTATCACCTTACATGTTTGTGAGCTTTGTATCCTTTTTATGCATATTTCAATTCCTTGTTTAGATTATATCTATTTAATATTTTATACTATCATCCAAGTTGTTTTCCTTATGCCACTTAAATTCCTTACATCTCATCCTTCGAGATGAAGTGCAAGACTTAGTGGCAATCCCCTTGAATTCACCTAGATTCCTATAACTCGACTATATACCATGGATAAAAAACCAACTCAAGTTTTTGTTATAGAATTTACACATCCAGATTACACTAATTTTAATAAATACAACTCTGATAATGAGCAGTATGAAAATAACAATGATGATTCACACACTGATGCCCATACTCCACCACATTGGACTTATGATCCACTTCCACTAATTGTTGATAATGAAGTTGTCCTAAACAAAGATTTGATCATAAATTTTTTTTGAGAAAGACTTTGGGATTAGCCCCGAGATCATACTCTTTTCTTGCAATCTATCATGGAAATTAAAAAGGCTAAGCAAGTTGAATCTTCTCAAACCACAAAACAACCAATTGTAAATGACACTACTGGGGAAACTATATCTCAACAACCCCCTATAGCATCCCAACCTTCTTCTTTACCACCAATTACAACTAGTACATCTTTGTCTCCTGATGTGAAAGCCCTTGTGTAAGAGATAAAATCTCTTCAATCCGAGGTGCTACATCTTGAGCAAGGTGCCTCTAGACCTACATAAGCTTTGGATTCTTTTGCTCTTATACTTACACCATTGGCATATCACATTGCTTCGACACCCTTATCATAAGGTTTTGTTTAACCCAAACTTACTCTATATTATGGCAAGGGTGATCCAAAGACATATTTGAGACCTTTCATGCAGCATGTTTGGACTATGTACTAAATGATTGGCTCCTTAACAAATAATTTCTACTGAGCTTAAAGGATTATGCCTACAATGGTTGTATAGTATACCGAATCAGTCAGTTAATATATTCAATCATTTAGCTGATATGTTCCTAGCTCATTTCAACATTAACATTGGTGATAAAGTTTCATATGCCTAAGTTTCACAATATAAACAAAGGTCCAATGAGCATTTCACATATTATGTTCTTTGATATAAGACTATATTGGCTAAGATGACTAGCCCCATGGTTGATCAAGAGTCACAAGATCTCTTCAAACATAGTCTTCTACCAGTTTTGCATGAATTGATTATGTTTAAAATATTCTCTTCATTTACTGAATTGTGTCACACACTAAAGAAAAGAGAAGTCAAGTTAATTTTAATGGACAAACTCAAGTACACAATTATCTCAGACACAACAAATAAGAGTAACAATAAAGTATCATATAAAGTAAAGGTCAATGATAACAAGAGTCAAAATCAACCTACAGTTAATGCAGCTTCAGAGCCCCCTCAACAAGTGGTTTTAACAATACCTCCTTGGTGCACCTTACCAATCTACCAATTTCTCTAGCCAAAGTTGTACCACAACTATTAGAATGTAACATCATGTCTCTTCCTCCTATTTGGGAAGTTTACCCAACAAATCCTCTTCCATGAGGATATGATCAGAATGTATTTTATGAGTTTCACAAGGCACCAAGGCATACAAAAAATAGATGCATCAATTTGAGACATAAGATACAAGATTTAATAGATGATAATTATATTGATCTTGGTACTTCAGTTGAGCCTCCTTATGCCAAACCAACATAGGATAAAGCATTGAAATTTTTTTTAGATCTTTTTCCATAGCATTCCAAATAGGAGATAGGGGATACATTAGGGGTTCATCATACATATCATGCACATCCCCCACTAGATACATACAGGGCACTTTCAGTTGAGTTACATCATTTGAGCAACATGATTGGTGTATATAATTTTAGAGTTCTAGCTAGACCTTCCATCTCCTTCTTAGAGTAGGAGATCATTGATGATTATACAGATTGTTATGCACTCTTTATTATATCTCACATTCATAATCATCCTATTCATAGTGTTCTCATAGACAATGGATCTAGTGTGAATATATGCACTATGACATTATTAGATCATTTGGGATACTCAGAGTAGGATATTACATTGACAAACATAATTATCAGTGGATTTAGTGGGCACATATAGAGTTCATTGGGTGAGATTGTACTTCCTCTACAAGCAGGTCCAACACATGTGGCCACACCATTCACTATTGTTCCCAGTGTATGAGTTTTTTATATGTTACTTGGTTTACCATGAATTTATTAAATTTGAGCAGTACCTTCTATAATTCATAAATGCATGAAATTCATTCACACTAATTAGGTTGTTATAGTTGATGGAGTTCTATATTAGCTACCACTCCTCATTTCAGAGCCATCTTCTATAATACAATCACCAATTTCAGTTCCACCATCAGTTCTACTTTTGCCCCCAGTTATAGTTTCTACCCCAGTTTTGATTCAGACACAGTTGAGGCACCCATCTCCAGCATAAAGAGTTCATACACCTCCACATCTTTAGGATTATAGATAGCTTCTAGCTATAGTGTTCACACCCAGGGAAATATCATTGAGATATCATGCATTTACTCATAGAGCACATGTTCAAAGAGCTTCTCCTACTACTAAATGGGTCAAGAGCCCTACAGTTGCATCTAATTCTCAGAGTTATAGGGGGACCCCACACACAATTTCTATTTCAAATATTCTAGAGCATTTACAATATATACAAATTTTAGAGCCACAGTCTCAACATTTCCATCATGCTTTATTATCATGCACGATTCCTCTCCTTGATGAAAGACACCATGATAGGGACCCTCCCATAAGACTCATCAGTTAGTATCATTTTACCCAATATCACCTATACATCATTTCTATTGATTGATTGTACATAGCTCAAAGACTTTCAAAAACACCAAAATTATTATAATTATATGCATTATCTATTATTTACATTGCTAATACTATGCTAGACTTAGATTTGTTGTTCTATGATTATTTTTTATCATTTTATCTACATTACCATGCCTTATTTGATCTTCTTTTATGTGTGTGCAGTGATATCCAGATCCTTAACTGATTCACTCTACCCATTAAGGGGGTATCCTACTTCTACATTTGAGACATACTTTGATATATTTACCCACTGGTGGAATCTTCTATATGATTACATAATCTAGGTTATGTCATTCTCACACCACACACTCTAGTTATCATGATGATGTACATTATTTACTAGATTACATAGATTACTCTATTGACATTTTACTAGTGTATCTCACTTGTGTATTTCTTAGCATTTACCTAGTCTTATACTAACATGTCTTGCATACTTTCATTTCTTGCTTTGATTAGTTATATGTGATTATATTTTCAATATTTACATGCTTTCCTTCTTTGTTTTACATATATAGATATGATTGTATTTATTAATTCATATTTGTCTCCTATATGTGCCTTAGGACATTTACCAATGTCCTTTGCTTCTATATCTTGTGTGTGCCTTAGGACATTTTTCAATGTCCTTTGCTTCTATTCATGCGTGTGCCTTAGGACATTTTCCAATGTCCTTTGCCTGTACTCTTCTATGTGATTGTGGCTTTCACACCAACCTTGTTTGTTTCAATTATATGTGTATGTGGAATTTAAACATGCCTTATATGCTTTTCTTCTAGATTAAGTGACATGTGCCCATGTCCCTTGTTTTCTTGGCCCCTTGGGCATATTTTGCATTGCTTCTTTATTCTTGCATTGTGTGCTTGTTGCTTAATTACTTTTCCAATTATTCATAATGCCATGATCCTAATCATGCATTATCTTATTTCATTGGATGCCATGATGGACATCATGTTCCATCCCTCCAATTAACAACTAAGAAATAACCAAACTTTTCATTCTAGTTCCATTTTATTACATTGCATTACATTTTTATATCTATCCAGGCATACCCCTATTGATCTAACAATCTCTCAATACAAACCATGCTATATCTTGAGATATCTTATCGATTATCATTGCTTTATCATGTATCTTTGCAACATAACACACTTTCAGAGCTATTTTTTCTAAGGGAAGTCATTGTGGGGTCTTCATTCCTACCTTCAGAAGAGGGGACAACAAATAGGGGTTTTATCATAGAAATAAAAAATCTTTATAGTCACAAATATAGCTTTTAGAATATCTTAGAACAATAATCAAAGGTCAAACCAGGTAGAACATATCAAAAAAATAGTGATGATTTCAACACATTTTTTTAGTTTGAGTAAAGGAAAATAATGCCAGACATGGATAATAGTGTTCGACACTAAGGTGTCCTATTTTTAGCACTCCTATCCAAATAGTAGAAAAATTAGATTTTCTAGAAGTAGGTAGAAAATTAGGTTTAATTATAGTTTTGCACATTCATACTAGTTCAAAATTAGTAGTTTTTTAGTACACTTTTTCTCAGAGAATCCAGATATAGGGGGAATCATGTGCGACATGATGGATCTCACTTCTATTTTTAGATACGATAGTTGGTATAACTTCTAGATCAGAATCCATGTTTTAGACACTAGTGATTGGGGGAAATGTGCACGACACATTTTTTTTCTTTTCGAGTTCAACATTACCCAAGCATTCTCAACAGTTATGTTCTTGATTCCATTTATAGGTGGTTGGCATCATTTTGGAGTGGCTTTCATATAAGCCTAATCTCCACATTTATTGAGTTCCTGAGTGGCTTCCATATAAGCCTATTTTCTAGTTTCAGAGTGGCTTTCATACAAGCATAATCTCCATCTTTTAGAGTGGCCTAGTTCCCATCATACATTCATCTATCCATGCCAAAATTATCATATTACATAGCATTCATGGGATTTAGGATCCATCTCATTCAACACATATTTCATATAGGTATTAATTTATATCTTCAATTCACGGGGCAATGATGGATCCAAAGGAATAGTTATCCTTTGTATTCTTGAGCCACTTACATAGAGGGATTAGACACATAGTCCAAACATAGATTAAAACATGCATTGTCACATAACTTCACTTAGTAGGCAATGATGGAGCCAAATGGCCATCCTTTACATTCTTGAGCCACTCTCAGGGAATTGATCACTTAGCTCTACTCATGTTATTACTCTTGGTAAAACACCTTCTAGTATTACTCAACATAATCTAGCATCACTCAGCATCACAATAGGTTTTGTATTGGTTTATGTACCCAATAAGGTGTATTCATTCCTTTCTCTTCTTCTCTCTCTTACCCAACTTTGTACATTCTTATTTTAGATATAGTGTATCTAGTAAGAACTGATCTAATCTTTGTTTTTACTATAGATTCATACTTCATAGCATATTCTCTCTGTGCACACCCAACATCACAACAACTTCATGAGATTCACCCTTATAGGTAAGTTGAGGGACACTTCCTATTTTTTCTTTATCCTAGTATTTCACTTTGTTGCATCACTAGAATAAAGTGGGGGGGAATGTAGTCATATAAAATACAAAAAATGGTAACTTGAGTGTGGCTAATGACACCCAACCCATAGTTCCCCTTTTCTTACTCTCATGACCCTTCTAGGCACCTTTTCATTGATCCCCAGTCATCTGTAGGCTTTTAAGACCTCATTAAAGCTTAGCTAAGACCCTTTTTTCATGCTTATTTCATCCCCCTAGGTCCTGTACCCTCAAGACAATAGTTCCCAACTTAGACTATAGTGTTGGACCTTAGGGTGTCCCCTTTTTGGTGCTTCTGTATAATAACATTACAAGCCCAGATTACCATTTTTTCTTGATTCTTCCTCTTCATTATGTTGGCCTAGTGTGATTACATTTAACCCATGACCAATAGATCCCTATATAAGCCCATTCAAAGATCATTTAGAATGGGTTGGAAAATATCACTAAGCGATCATGAATACAAGCAAGACTATTCAAGTAATCTTCCCTATTCTTTGCATACAACCAACCAATACACTGACAAGCTCATTCAAATCCTTACACCAACCCTTAGCCACCTCAAGAATATCCATTTTTAGCATTTCTTACATTCTCATATCACAATTTCACTAAGCACTTTCAAAGGGAGAACTACAATGGCTTGATTCATCTTCAGAATATTGGTATATAGGTAGTGTACCCACACATGGGGTGTGAAGCATGTCCAGTGCATTTTACACACTCTAACCCCCATCCTCTCTTTTCAAAAAGTCTTATTCAATCTTATTGGAGACTTAGGATCAAAGATAAATTAGCTCTATAAGGAGCTCCATTGAGATTTAAACTTATAAATTTCATAGATAGGGTCATACAGGGGTGGTGGATAGAACCTAGAAATCTTAGACCTCTATGACTAGTTTGGATAATGATAGGAACAAGACTATAGAACCAAACCCTAAAGTGTCTTTTTTTTTATGCTCCTACCCTTTCATTAAACAAAATTCAAATCTAGATTCCTAATACTATTCAAGGCCTACAATCAATATTAGCCTTTGTCTTAGTCAGATCAGCATAATTTTAAGCTAAGTTATATTTCTTTGTATTTACTTGTTATTTTTAAAAATTCTAAACAACAATCATAATTAACGAATCAATAAGTTAATTATGGCATAATTATTGACTAATTTAATTTACTTAGACTTTTAATTAAATATTAATAAAACCCCCAATTATTCCCAAATAGGTTAAATCAGTTAGAATATTTTTTTGTTAGATATATTGTTACATGTTATAACAATATATCATATTTAGGTGTGTGCTTAGGATTTGGGTATGAGAGATTTTAGGAGAGAAGTTATAGGAATCATATTCCTCTAAATATGTAACATATCCCAGATGTGTTATGTAGAGAGTGGAATATAATATACTATGTGATTGTTAAAATTCTTTATGTTTAGTGTTTAGTTGTGGAGCTAAAAGCTTCACCAAATGAGCAAATGCAAGGTTGCTGGTGTTACACAATCTCCAACGTCGGTCAGGAGATCTGACGTCAGTCAGGAGTTGACCAGAGGCTGCCAACGTCGGTTATGTATCAGCTGATGTCTGTCATGTGCAGACAAGCAGGGACTGATGTCGATCACCTGTGTGTTCCAGAAGTCTATTTTTGTGGCAGAACAGATTATTTTCATGAAAAGATTAACTATTGGTATTGAGTCTGCGTTTCTATTTTGGGCAGGATTGATTTGAGCCTTTGATTAAGGTGGTATATCTAATGGTGGAGAATGCATAGCTCATGAATCCTAGTATTATATAATAGGGTTAGATCTTCATAGTTTTTTGTACAAGAAGACAGTTATTGTAAATGTGAATCAATCCAGGGTGTTGGAGTTGGTTGTAATTGAGAGAGAAAAATCTTGAGGGAAAGAGATCTGTACATCTGAGAGGTGTGAGAAGAAAGAGAGATTTCTTCATTGTATTTCTTTCTGGAAGAGTTTAATACAAGTTTTTGGGTTGTTTCTTGTATCTCATATTCTTTGCTATTTCTGATTCTAGTTACTTATTATTTCTGGTTTAATTTCGTGTTTAGTTGCTTACACAAAAGTAATCAAGTGTGTTGTAAGATCCCAACAAATGGTATCATAGCCAGATTCACTAACAGGTGGTTTCAGATCTGTTTAGTGTTTGTTGATTACAGATCACTCACAGGGGTTTTCTATTTGAGTGGGAATAAAGTAATGGCAAAAGAAAGTAAACTAAGAATGGAGATGTTTAATGGAAATAATTATCAATTATGAAGGATGCAGATAGAAGATTATCTGTATCAGAAAGATCTATACTTACCATTAGGTGGGGTTTTAAGTAAACCCACAGATATGCAAGATGAAGAATGGTGTGTTCTTGATAGAAAGGCTCTTGGATCTATAATATTGAGCCTAGCATCTTCTGTGATTTCCAATTTATCACAGGCAAAAATAATAGAAGGTGGATCTATATCTAATCATCTAAATGATTTCCATGCAATAGTAAATCAGTTAAATTCAGTCAAAATAGTTTTTGATGATGAAATTAAGGCTCTATTAATCTTATGCTCTTTACCTAAAAGTTGGTATAGCTTGGTAATGGTAGTTAGTAATACTGCATCTGCTTCAAATATCTTGAAAGTAGATGATGTTGTTAGTGTAATCTTGAATGAAGAAATTTGTAGAAAAGAACAAAGGAAACATCAGGGAATACTTTAAGTTTTGAAAGTAGGAGAAGGCAAAGAGAGAAGGGAAAGCAAGGGAGATCAAGGTCCAAGTCAAAGATGAAAGGTAGATCCAAATCCAGAAATGGCAAAAATATAATCTGCTGGAATTATGGAAAGAAAGGGCATGCAAAGAAAGATTGTTGGTTGAAAGTTAAAGAAGAAAATCAGCAAGAAGGTAATAAGAAAGCAAATGTTGCAGGTATTGTTGCACAAGATGCTCTTATATTTTCTTTGGATAATAAAATAGAATCTTGGGTTTTAGATTCTGGTGCATCTTTCCATGCAACCCCAAATAGGGAATTTTTCAATGACTATGTCCATAGAGATTTTGGAATAGTTTATTTAGGGGATGATGAGCCTTGTAAAATTGTTGGCAAAGGAAAAGTGCAGCTGAAAATATAGAATGGCAACACATGGGTGTTGAAGGATGTCATGCATGTACCCATCCTGAAGAGGAATTTGATTTCTACAGAAAAGTTGGGGGATGAGGGTTGCACAGTAACTCTCACAGCTGAATCTTGGAAAGTTTCCAAGGGTGCACTTGTATTAGCCTAGGTAAGAGAGTAGGTACTCTCTATCTATGTAATTGTATTATTGATAATTCTCCTTCTATTTTATCTACTTTAGATGTAGATGCAAAGTTGTGGCACTGTAGGCTTGGCCACATGAGTGAGAAGGGAATAAAAGTTTTTAAGTCAAAAGGTTAGCTTTTAGATTTGAAAAGCATAGATCTATATTTTTGTGAGCATTGTATTTTTGGGAAATAGAAGAGAGAGATTTCTCAAAACTGGGTCAACAAAGAGGAAGCACAAGTTGGAGCTTGTTCACACAAACGTGTGGGGACTAGCTCAGGTAGCTTCTATTGGAGGACCACAGTACTATGTTTCTTTCATTGATGATGCTACAAGAAAGGTATGGATTTATTGCATAAGGAATAAATATGATGTTTTTGACACATTTAAGAATTGAAAAGCTTTAGTTGAGAATGAAATAGGTTTGAGATTGAAGTGCCTTAGATCTGACAATGGTGGTGAGTTCTACAGCAAAAAGTTTAACAGTTACTATTTTATGTATGGAATACGTAGGGAAAGGATGGTTTCAAGGACACCTCAACAAAATGGAGTTGCTGAAAGGATGAATAGAATAGTAATGGAGTGTGTACGGAGTATGAGGTTGCATGCTGGTTTGTCCTTATAGTTTTGGGTAGAAGCTGTAGATACTGCAGTTTACCTGATTAACAGAGGACCCTCTACTGCTTTGGATGGTGGAATTCTAGAAGAGGCTTGGACAGGGAAAAGGGTAGATTTTTCATTTCTCAGAGTTTTTGGTTTTGAAGCTTTTGTGCACATTGATAAATAAAAGAGAAAGAAGCTGGATGCTAAATCTATGAGGTGCACATTTATTGGTTATGGCTTTAGAGATTTCGGATTCCAGTTTTAGAATTTAGGAACTAACAAATTTATTAGAAGCCATGATATTGTTTTCAATGAGAAGGTGATGTACAGTGATCAGCTTAAGAAGCTGAATAATACTGAGCAAAGCAATGTTGATTTGGACGAGGTGATGATCCAAAATGAGCTTGCAAGCAAAAATAATCATAGACAGGAAAACATAGACACCGACATCGATCATTCAGGAACCAACTTTGGTCAGAAAAGAATCGACATCGATCAGACAGTGATCGATGTTGGTCATATAGGAACCAATGTCGGTCATGTGGAACTAACATCGATCAGGTACAGACCAGGAGATGACTGAGATCGGTCACTGACAGAGAATTTGGGCGGACAACAAGCTGTGGTTGAGTCTTAAACACCCATGAGGAGGTCAGAAAGGGTAAGTAAACCTCCGATTCGATATTCCCCTTCTTTATTCTACTTATTTCTCATTGATAGTGGAGAACCAGAGAGTTTTGATGAGGCAATGTAGGTAGGAACCAAGAAACAGTGGGAGCTTGGCATGAATGAGGAAATTGATTCCTTGAAAGAGAACCAAACGTGGGATTTGGTTGATTTGCCAGCTAGAAAGAGAACACTAAAAAATAGATGGGTTTACAAGTTAAAGGAAGGTGAGAATGGACAAATGAGACATAAGGCCAGGTTGGTAGTAAAGGTGTTGGGATCTAGGAAGCACAATTGATTACTTTTCTATAAGCAATTAAACACGGAATTGAACCAGAATGATTAAGTAACTAAAAACTTGAAACATCAAAGACTATGAAAAACAATACTATATGTATTAATACTCTTCTAGAAAATAATTACAATGAAGAGATGCCACACTCTTCCACCTTACAGGCTTTCCACACCAAGTGTTCAGTAATTCACACTCAAGAGTTATTTCTCTCTTTCTCAACCACAACTAACTCAACAACCTGAGTTGTTATCCCCTCCTTGATAGCTTCAGCTGATCTCCTTAACCTTACACCTTGCAGATCTCCTTGACCTTGCTTTCTTGCTTCAATGCTTTACTTGCCTTAATTACAATACATGCCCCATGGGTCTCTTAAATAGGATCCCAAGCATACAATAATTAGACCTCTAATTACAATAATTAGAAACACAGACTCAAGACTTAAATTAGTCTTCAACATGCAAACACTCTCGGACCTCTTAAATTAGACGAGTCTAATTCTAGAAATGCGTTCTAGAAACACATGCAAGAGCATGCACACGCACAAGTGACCGATGTCGGTTGCTGTCAGTCTGCTCTTGACCAACGTCGACCGATCCCTGGTCCTTGCATGACTGACGTCGGTAGAATTGCCGATGCTGGTTACTGGTTGAACTCAATAACCTCCTGATTAGCACCCTGGTGAAGCTTTTAGCTCCACAACTTAACAATCTCCCACTTGGAGATAAACAGCTGCACGTATACAACAACCTCCACTAACCATCTCAGGCACCCCCATCTTTAAGCTCAATTATGAAGACCAACCACCACACATCATGTGTTGCTACACCTATCATCCAAGTAACCTGCCACATCCAAACCTACATTCTATGTAGATAAGTGCTTAACCCTGCATAAATACCTACTAATGGTCCCTCTCAAATACCTGAGAATCCACTGAACTGCTCTCCAGTACTCCTTTCCCAAATTAGCTCTGAACTTTTTGACAACTCCCACTGCTTGGGAAAATTTAGGTCTACACTAGACCTTATGTGATTTCAAACACTGTTCTAAGCTCAACTTGATCTATCCAGCCCTTGGTGTGCTTACCGGTTCTGCATCCTACGTATTGAACCCTACCATCACATCAGCTCCTACTGGAGACAAAAAATCAACCTGTGATCTTCCATGTCGCTGAACATACTTATGCCAAAGAATCTTGTTGCTCCTAGATTCTTCATGACACCCATCTAAACTAACTTTATATGTAACCCTGCAACAAGCACAAAATATAGTAATAGGATAATGTAACTAATATTATCCAACTTGGTAAAGAGAAACACAATGGTCAAAATTCCATTGTCTTGCAGCCTACTCAAGACCTTATACATTAGCCTTCCGTCTCACGTGTCCATTTCCACTCTTCTTCATCCTGAACATCCATTCATCTCTCAGTGCTTTCTTCCAACTGGAAACTCCACCCAAAAACACTTGTTTGGTTCTTCTCCAAGGAATCACATTCCTCATCCATGCCAAGCTCCCACTATTTCTTGGATCTACCTATTCTGATTCTTTAATGACTTCCTAATTCTTGACCATCAGTGAGCAACAAGTAGAGTAAAAAAGGGAAATGATGAATTTGAGGCTTACTTACCCTTTCAGTCCTCCATATAGGCATTTGAGACTCCTTGACAGCTTGTTGTCCACCCAAAATATGTCTTAGTGACCGATCTCGGCCATCTCTCAGTCTGCACCCGACTGACGTCAGTTCCATGTGACTGACCTGTCTACCGACATCGGTTCTCCCTGACCAACACTGGTGTTTATTTGTCTGGATTCATCGATGCTAGGCTTCACCCAACCGACATCGGTCCCTGTCTAGATGCCGACGTCAGTCCTCTAATCGACATCGGTCTCTGTGTTTTTTTTGTGAGTGATGACTTCTCTCTATGAGCTCATCTTGGATCAAAACCCTGTCCATATTGCCCTGCTCAGAATTATTTAGCCCCTGTGACTGATCTCTATCCATCATCTCCTCCATAAACACCAAGGCTTCCCTATTCATGTCAAAAACATCAAATTTCCTTTTCCTGCACTGAACTCGATCTATGCCCTCTAAATCTAAACTCATATCCTTTGACTCAAGAACATGCATCTCCTTCTTATTCATGTGACCAAGCCTATTAAGCCACATCTCTGAATCTACAGCTGAAGTAGATAAACTAGAAGGAGAATTAGTAATACAAGTAGATAGGTAAAGTGTACCTACTTTCTTACCTCTTGCTAAAACAAGTGCACCCTTGGAAACCTTCCAAGAATCCGCTATGAGGGTTACTATGTATCCCTCATCACCCAACTTTCCTATAGAAACCAAACTCTGCTTCAGGACTGGGACATGCATAACCTCCTTTAACACCCATGTGTTGCTCGTCTGCAATTCCAGCTGCACTTTCCTTTTTCCAACCATTTGACAAGGCGTACCATCCCCTAAATAAAGCACTCCAAAGTCTCTTTGGACATACTCATGGAACAAATATCTATTTGGGGTTGCATGAAAAGAAGAACCAAAATCTAAAACCCATGATTCTAGCTGTATATCCAAAGAAAGTATGAGAGCATCTTATGCCACAATACCTGCATCTTTTACTTCTTCATTACCTTTATGTTTATTTTCTTTATCCTTCAACCAACAATCTTTCTTTGTGTGTCCTCTTTTTCCACAAAACCAGCAGGTGATACCTCTGGATTCGGATCTCCTTCCCATCTTTGACTTTGATTTCCCTTGCTCAACTTTCTCTCTTTGCCTTCCCCTGCTTTCAGCACTTAGAGCATTCCCTGATGATTCACCTGTGCTTTTCCTATGAATTTCTTCATTCAATATTACACTAACCACATCATCAACTTTTAAGATTTTAGAAGTAGACGCAGTATTACTTACTGCCATTACCAAACTCTCCCAACTTTTAGGTAATGAGCATAAAATTAAGAGAGCTTTTATTTCATCATCAAAAACAATATTGACTGAATTTAACTGGTTTACCAAACCATGGAAATCACTAAGATGAGTATACACCGATCCACCTTCTTGCATTTGCAAAGTAAATAGCTACTTCATAAGAAATACCTTATTTGAAGTAGAGGGCTTTTCATATAGATTTGCCAAAGATTCTATCAACTCTTTCGTTGTCTTACACTGTGATAAGTTAAAAATCACAGACGATGCAAGGCTCAACCTTATGGATCCCAGAGCCTTCTGATCAAGAACATTCCATTCTTCATCCTTCATGTCTGTGGGCTTGCATGCAACCCCACCCAATGGTAAGTACAAATCTTTCTGATACAGATAATTTTCTATCTGCATCCTCTAATGTTGATAATTCTTGCCGTTAAACTTCTCCATTTGTAGCTTACTTTCTTCTACCATTATTGTACTCCCACTCAATTAGAAACCCCTGAGAATGACCTGTAATCAAACAATAATCTGCTCCCTGCAACCTGGCTCTGATACCACTTGTTGAGATCTAGGAAACACAATTGATTACTTTTCTATAAGCAATTAAACACGAAATTGAACCAGAATGATTAAGTAACTAGAAACTTGAAACAACAAAGAATATGAGAAACAATACTATCTGTATTAATACTCTTCCAAAAAAGAATTACAATGAAGAGACACTACACTCTTCCACCTTACAGGCTTCCCACACCAAGTGTTTAATAATTCACACTCAAAAGTTATCTCTCTCTTTCTCAACCACAACTAACTCAACAACCTGAGTTTTTATCCCCTCCTTGATAGCTTCAACTGATCTCCTTGACCTTACACCTTGCAGATCTCCTTGACCTTGCTTTCTTGCTTCAATGCTTTACTTGCCTTAATTACAATACATGCCCCATGGGTCTCTTAAATAGGATCCCAAGCATACAATAATTAGACCTCTAATTACAATAATTAAAAACACAGACTCAAGACTTAAATTAGTCTTCAACATGCAAACACTCTCGGACCTCTTAAATTAGACGAGTCTAATTCTGGAAACGCATTCTGAAAACACATGCAAGAACATGCACATGCACAGGTGACCAACATCGGTTGCTGTCAGTCTGCTCCTGACCAACATCGGCCAATCCCTGGTCCCTACATGACTGACATTGGTAGAACTACTAATGCCGATTACTGGTTGAACTCAGTAACCTCCTGATTAGCACCCTGGTGAAGCTTTTAGCTCCACAACTTAACAAAAGGGATTTGCACAGAAACTAGGTATTGATTTTGGTGAAATTTTTTCTCCTGTAGTAAAAATGACTTCTATTCAGACTGTATTATCTTTAGTTGCTATTGAGGATTTGCATCTTGAGCAGCTTGATGTTAAGACAATGTTTCTTCATAGAGATTTGGATGAAGAAATACATATGGATCAGTCGGAAGGATTTGAGGTCAAAGGTAAGGAGGAACTAGTGTGAAATTTGAAGAAAAGCTTATATGGTCTTAAGCAAGCTCCTAGACAATGGTATTTGAGATTTGGCAAGTTTATGATAGAGCATGGCTTCTGTAGATGTCAATCTAACCATTGTGTTTATTTTAAAAGATTGGATAATGGTAGTTATATTATCCTATTGCTGTATGTAGATGATATGCTTGTTACAGGTTCACACATGCAGGATATTTATGAGCTTAAGGTAAAATTAGCTCACACATTTGCCATGAAGGATTTGGGAGCAGCAAAGAAAATCTTTGGCATGAGTATTAAGAGAGACAGAAAAAATCACATTTTGATTTTGTCTCAAGAGGATTATGTGAACAAGGTGTTGGAGAGGTTTAATATGCATGATGCAAAACCGGTAAGCACACCTATGGCTGGAAACTTCAAGTTGAGCAAAGAACAGTGTCCTAAATCACATGATGAGGTGGAGTATATGAGTAGAGTTCCATATGCTTCCACAGTTGGGAGCTTAATGTATGTAATGGTATGTACTAGGCCTGATATAGCCCAAGTAGTGGGAGTTGTCAGTACGTTTATGGCCAATCCAGGGAAGGAGCACTGGAAAGTAGTTCAGTGGATTCTCAGATATCTGAGAGGGACCAACAGTAGGAATTTATGCTATGGAGGGTCAAACACTTCTCTACATGGATATGTAGATTCAGATATGACAGGTGACTTGGATGGCAGGAGAAGCACCATAGGATATGTATTCACTGTTGGTGAAACAACGGTTAGCTGGATTTCAAAGTTACAGAAGGTTTTTGCCTTGTCTACTATAGAGGTAGAATATATTGCAGTCACAGAGGCTAGCAAAGAAATGATTTAGATGACTCGGTTCATGGAAGAGTTGGGAAAGGAGCAAGAGAGTTGTAGATTATACAGTGATAGTCAAAGTGTAATTCATTTGGCAAATAATTTAGCCTTTCATTCAAGAACCAAACATATACAGCTTAGGTACCACTTCATTAGACAGGTATTGGAGGATGGTGAGTTGAAGCTAGAGAAGATCCATATAGATAAGAACCCTCTGATATGTTAACCAAGCTGGTAATAAGGGAGAAGTTGAATCTTCATTCAACTTTTTTTGGTCTTCAAGATTGAGCTTGAAGATGGAGAAGCTAGAAGATGTTGCTGTACTGGTTTAGGTGCAACTGTTTATCTCCAAGTGGGAGATTGTTGAGTTGTGGAGCTAAAAGCTTCACCAAATGAGCAAATGCAAGGTTGTTGGTGTTACACAATCACTGGCGTCGATCAGGAGAGACTGACATCGGTCAGGAGTCGACCAAAGGTTGCTGATGTCAGTTATGTATCGGCCGACATCGGTCATGTGCAGATAGGCAGGGACCGATGTTGGTCACCTGTGTGTTTCAGAAGTCTATTTTCGTGGCAGAATAGATTGTTTGCATGAAAATATTAACTGTTGGTATTGAGTCCACGTTTCTATTTTGGGCAGGACTGATTTGAGCCTTTGATTAAGGTGGTATATCTAACGGTGGAGAATGCATAGCTCATGAATCCTAGTATTATATAATAGGGTTAGATCTTCATAGTTTCTTGTACAAGAAGACATTTATTATAAATGTGAATCAATCTAGGTTATTGGAGTTGGTTGTAATTGAGAAAGAAAAATCTTGAGGGAAAGAGATCTATACATCTGAGAGGTGTGAGAAGAAAGAGAGATTTCTTCATTGTATTTCCTTCTGGAAGAGTTTGATACAAGTTTTTGGGTTGTTTCTTGTATCTCATATTCTTTGTTGTTTCTGATTCTAGTTACTTATTATTTCTGGTTTAATTTTGTGTTTAGTTGCTTACACAAAAGTAATCAAGTGTGTTGTAAGATCCCAACATTTATCTCTTAGAATTCCTATCATATATCTTGCTTCAGTGTCTAATGACACCCTGATTACCTAATAGCTCATTTTTATGCCTAGTGGAAACCCTTTTTCTCTTAAGCTCTTGTGTCAATATTTAATGGAACATTGTATATATTTATTCCATTCATATTATATCTTCTTATAGATTACATGTATAGACTCCCATTTTATATCCCTTACAACATATTTTATACATAGCCCCAGTCTATATCGTTAGATTGTTCTTTATACTAATGTATTATGTGTACATTAGATATGGAATAGTATTCTACATTTTCTTATTTTACAATATCTTTATGTCAAATAATATTTTAGACTTGCATACATTTTGTTGAACCTAACATAAATATCATCCCATTTTGATTGGGTTATATCCTAGTTTTTATTTTCCTATTTTCTTCTCTCTATCAATTTTTCAAGCATACCTAGATTTCC
Organism: Torreya grandis; assembly: GCA_037957365.1. Taxonomy (NCBI): domain Eukaryota; kingdom Viridiplantae; phylum Streptophyta; class Pinopsida; order Cupressales; family Taxaceae; genus Torreya; species Torreya grandis. The sequence continues at coordinate 280,788 of JARHVA010001557.1, read as the reverse complement.
AAATTTATTATTTCCCTTTGGTAAGCCTAAAAGTCTATTATCTCCTCCTAACAATTGAATACCTCAAATATATTGAATCCAATTAAGGATTTTATTTTTCTTAGGTATAAAACAACCAAAATTTAAACGTGACTATTATCAATATTAATAAAAACACTTGTATTAATATTACCATGGTCAATACTAGTTACAGATCTAATTAAATGCAAGTTCCAACCTTGGAGGATGTAGAACATTAGAGATAAAAGGATGACTATGTTTAATTCATTCTTGAAATGAAAACATTTTAGCTGAATTTTGAAAAAAATTGTGTTAAGATCATGATATTTCTTACTAGATGGTTTATATGGGTATAAATAACTCACAATTTTATAAATTTGAATGGGAATCTAGATAGGGATACATATGGTCTGCACACAGTGTGAAAGAGTGGACTTTAGCTTACTCAATGCTCTAAAATATGCTTTTATACATAAATTTATATCATGTTATGGTGCAACCTAATCCCCTTGAAGCATTAAATCCAACTAGTAAATGACATTAAACCATATGACTAAAGATGATAAATCTATCCAACCTCTCAACAATATACCCAATGTTTTCTCTCATAATAGAATGTCAACTCTATATTTTAATAGTGTTTTTTACTTTTTTATTTTGTTAAAGAAATTTATTATAAATAGTTATAAGAGGAATTAACTTGCCAAAATAATGTCTTATTGATTGTTACACATGGTATATCTATAATGAGGATCTTATATATTATTTTGATACCTACATTAACCAATTACAAATGTAGTCCATATGTTGGATGATTTATTGACATGTGTAACATATATTTTAAGTTTCACATTTACAAAACAAATTTAATGCCCATATTGACATAATTTTAAATTTTAGGAGTTAAGTAGGGATTTCTCCTTTTTTTTATTACTCAAACATTTATATCATATTAGAATTGTTATCTATTATACAATGTCAATTATAGCTTTAGCATAGTAAATTATCCACTCCACATGATTGTAAATTTTATATACTATAGTCACCACTTGTCTTATAATTATAAGTACACAAATAGGTATGGATGGTAAAACTACTAACTTGAGGTCTTTTCTATTGAATTGTACATCATTTCCCTTAACTAGACATTTTGTGAAAGAATTTGGTTAGGATCATGTGAATGATGTTATACTAGGGTGGGTGCACAGAATTGGGGGACAATTCCATGAACATCCACATAAATAATCAATAATGCATACATGTTATATAATAACACATACACATTATATAACAATGTTTATGCATTATATAACATGTTTGCATTATTGACCATGTTTTTTGTGTTAAAAAGGTCTTACGACCCCCCATTTTACAAATTATTTATTACCTCTCACAACACTCATTTTACGATCGTGCTTCTACCTATCAAGGTATTATATATCCATTACAAAGCTCAGTACATAGCAAACTTCATGATGCTACCACATAGATGAGGTAATTCATTAAAAATTACACCTATTAACCTTGTATTTTACCAATTTTTTGTTTTTTACATTATTTAATTTGTAAATTGTTTGTTTTAAACAGTCTAATTTGTATGCAGTCAAAAATGCATCATGCATATAAATCAATCTTGGCTTAGAGAAGATAAAGCATCCCTACACTTTTGATTGGGAATACATTTATTAATTGGGAGCATGACCAATATGGGGATCCACTATACCCGATTAGGGGATCACTTGTCACATACACCATGCTAGGAAGGGTTATAAAGCCTACAGTCTAACACAATCATGTAACAACCCTAAAAGAGTCCTAAGGTTTAAATGTTCACTCTATTCTAATAATGAGAAATTAAATCTAATCTAGTGCACACCAAATCTTGTGGCGCAAAGTGGGGGTTATAAACAAAACAAACTAAACTAAACATGCATAGGAGACATATACTCACATCAATGTATACATAATCCTAATGGGTGGAAGAGAAACACAACCACATTATTTATCTAATATTACAAAGGAGAAATAAATTTAGTAATACTTACCTTTGAAGACAACCCTGTCGAGCCTCAATCTCTCCCTTGGCCAAGGTGATTTACAATATATTATTGTGGTATATAAGGATAATAAAGACATATCAACTCTAGGCTACACAACCTATCTATGCATCCAAAAGACTTCTCCATAATACAAGATCTGTATCTCTAAAGAAAGTATGGAACCCCAAGATTTATTCCTCAAGTAGAATGGTCAATAATAAGATGTTCATTTTCACTTATTCTTATTCACTTATTTTCTTCACAAATGGTTGGAAATGAACTTGTATTTCTAGGTAGATCTTGCCCTAAATCCTCTTAAAAACATCAACTATCTAGGGTCGACCCAGTCGACCCTATATGTTTTCAGGGACAATTCACTAAGTCTAAGCTAGGTCAGCCATAGGGATAAAAATCTTAAAGAGTGAAAAATACCCCTAGATAGTATAGGGTTGACCTAGTCAACCTAGTACAGTCGACTGTCCAAAAGGGAATTAAGGCAAGAAAAGGAGGGATAAAACATGAAAAATGACTAGAATGGGAGGACTAAGAATAATAAGCTTAGGGTAAATGTTTTAGGAGATAAGTTTATAGATGGAAAGTGGTAAAAGGGACAACAATTTTATGAAGCACCAATGGTCTGCCCACCCCTTTCTCGATGCACCCTTTAAGGCATGCACTCAAAGAGATTGAAAATTAATGGGTTCCTTCAAGATAAAAAGTGTCAGTAAGTGATAAAAGTTTAAAAATATTATGTGTATACATATTTCCCATGCAAATCTCATCACATGTCACGTAAGTGCAACACAGGATGGTGCTTTAGGACATAACATGATAACACACAACCCTGATGCTAAGTAAAGTGAAGTAAGTGGAAAATAAGATAAATGAAAGGATGAAATTTAAAAACACATACCTTTACTTACCCTAGTGTTATAGATAAAGAAGTATATTGCAAGAGGAAATGAAGGTGTCCAAAGTGAAGAACATTAGGTGAACCTGTAAAAATTAGTGCAAAAAAATCCAAAAAATCATTTTTTTTGGAAAATAGCCATATAGTATTTAGTGAAGACAAAGGTTTTAGGAAAATTGGCAGGTTGGGATTGGTAAGGAAAGTTTTAAAATATTGAAGGAAAATAGATGAAAAAAGGATGAAAAATAAATGACAAATGATGGAAAATGAATGATAAAATGATGGAAAATGAATGATAAATGAATCATATAGGTATAGGAATGACAAATGCAATATCAATGCAAAATAAGTCTAACAAAGATATGTAAAAGGGTGAAAAGTAAGCTCATGTAATATAGGTAAAAAGAAAAACATGAAATATGGAAAAATAAATGTAATTGAAGATGTAAGATAAACATGAAGAAAGCATACATAAAGAGAAAGATGTAATAATGGCAGAAGGGTGTGAAATTAGTTGTTCAAAATAGAAGGGTAATACAATAATGACAAATGATAGTGATCCATAGTTACTAGAACATGTTGTTTTGATATAAGGATAGATAAACTAAAATAAAGTAGTGCTAGCATGTTTTTAAGAGATGGAGAAGAAGGAATAATAGAAGAGTGAAAATAGATTTGGAATCATAATTTATCTGTCAAGGAGGGAAATGAAATGGGTGGAGGGGAGAATGAAGGAAAAACCAAGGTAGAGTAACTCTTTATCGAGGTTAAGATACTCAAATTAGGTTTGTCAAAACAAGAGTACTATCGACCTTAAGGACTCTAAAGAACTTCTCTTAGCTACAAAAGTCTTAGGTCAACAAATAAAGTATAAAGATCATCCCATGAAGGTTATTATGCATGAAAAGTAAAATAGACCTACCTTCCCACAACATGTTCTCCGTTCTTTAGAACCCCTTAGAGAGCCATCAATCTATTTCAAAGATTGGATACTTGTGTAATAAATTAGGTATCACCATAGAGTTTTTTGAATTATCTTATTCCAATCTACTGGCATATCACACCCCAATAGACCTCGGTTCTATGTGAGGCCAATTATGGAGTTTGAGCTTTGATTAGAGATAGGAGATGTGCTTAAAATCATGTCTTTTGGTATGATGTTGTATTTTGAGATTTGTATGTTAACTTTTTTATATCATTGCCTTTTATTTCAAATGATTTGAATTTTAACTTTATTGATGGATTTTTTTATTCCTCCTCCATACAGATTTGGAAAAAAAAACATGGGTGTTAAACATGACTTTAATTTGAATATTTGGGACTTGGTTTCTAAGAAAGAGGACTTTAAAGAGCATGGGTTCTAAGAGTCTTGTAAATTTAGGTGAAATAAACGTGTTATATTCACTTTGACCTTGTTTTATCCAATGTGGAGTGAAAGAAATGGGAATTCAAGAGGAGTGACACATTAAACAATTTGAATTACTTCAAATTGCAAAAGATGTGACAAAGGAAAAAAAGGGATACACTAATATTAAAATGTTATTCCTTATCATAAGAATGAGGAAAATGGAAGAAAATATGCTAACATAGATTTTTGTGCAAATTCCATCTATCACAAAGCTGAGAACAAAGATCAAAAAGATGATAATTTTATGAGGGTTGGGTCCTATCCATGGTCTTACACTACAAATTCATAAAAGATAAACCCAAAGGGGTGCCAAAAGTCATGTATGTGAAAAAAAATTAAGTAAACAAAGAGATGGTAGTTTTATGAGGGATGTCGGGTCCTATCCGCAATCTTATAAAGTAACTCACAAAAGAAAAACCCAAGGGGTGCCAAAAGAGAAAATTGGAAAACATAAGTGAGTAAAATAAGTAAAATATGGTGATTTTGTGAGGAGTGATGGGTCCTATCTTTGGTATTATAAATCAACTCATAAAATAAAAACCCATTAGGGTACCCAAAAAAATAAAGAAGACTATGGTACATCAAGAGGTAAATGCTAAAGAAAGGGGCAAAAATGATCATAAAGCTACGAAGGCAAAGAATGACAAAAAATAAAATAAATATATAAGGACAAAAATGAAAACAAATGCCAAATGTAATGTGTAATAAAAACCAAAGAATGTAAAGGAAAATAATGATTCTAGTAAATAAAAAGGCAAAGTGCACAAAAATAAAGAAACATGAGACAAAAAGAACAAGTAAGATCTATGATAACATCTGTATCAAAGATGGGCATGTAAAATATTTCTTGAAGCTAAATTTGTTTGTTATTATGCATTATAGAATAAGATTTGGCATCACAAGATGCCCCAAAGGGTAAGTGGATGCAGGGATATGCATCACAAGATGCCCCAAAGTTTGAATGAACATGTGGATTGGTATCGCAAGATGATCCAACATGTGAGTGGATATATGGATGGGCATAATAAGATGCCCCAAAGTATAAAAGGACATGTGGTTGGGAATCGTAAGATGCCACAACATGTGAGGTAGAGTGAGGTAATATTAAACCATTAACATGAGTTGCATTGGGTTGGTAGGTGCATTTAGAGATAGGTAAATGTGTTCATTTATTAGATTTTAAGGAGGTTGAATGTGACATATGATGTGTAGGAGAGGTATGAGGAGATAAAGGAGGACCATGGATGATATGTTTTGGGGTAGGCATTTGAACTAGGTACTATTCTGGTTTATGTGAATTAAGATGTTGAGGTTCAATGGATGCAACAATATGTTTAAAGTTCTTCATAGTAACTATTTTTTATTTATTGGTATAGGAAGAAGGATCAACTATGGTGTGAACAAAATTACTAGATGAGGAGTAGGTATGGGATGATTTTTTTTGTTTATTAGGTAGTTGATGTTTATGTGATTGTGGTGCTTGAGATTGACTTTGAGAAGCTTAAAGATAGTCTTGATAATGTTATTTTGTGAGTATTGAGATTGAAATGTGGACCAAGTAAGGAAGAAATAAGAAATCAATGAAGATCATGACAACATTCATGAGAATGACCTATAGTGGCATTCCACCAACAAAATTTACAAAGCTCATGGGTATATAGGGTGGAAATTTATTCTTAAGTTATTATATACTCAAGGGAGGGTGGGTTTGGTTAAAATTGGTTGAATTGGATGCTCCATTTTGAGGTTGGGGAGGATTGGATGAATCAATGTTATGATAAAATGATTGTAAATGTGCTTTAGTAATTATTTGAGATGGTTCAAATTGAGCCATAAAAAATTCTTGACTTTTTGTTTGGTCTAAGGCTTCTTTTAAAGTTTTAGGAGAAAAGATTCAAACTTTGTATTCAAGGGGAGGTTTAAGAGATGTGATAAATAGTTTTAAAAGAGTATCATCATTAATGTTATGGTCCACTTTATGAGCAAGATACTTCCATAATTTGATGAAAGTATAAGTAGATTCATTAAGAAGTTGCTTGGCATTAATGAAATGGCTAAGGTAATTTTCATGAAGGTCACCATGTTATAATTACTTCATTATAACATTGATTAAATACTTTATTTGTGAGATAGAATGTCTACAAAATTAGTTGTACCATTCAAGTGCATCACTAACAAATGTTTTGGCTTAGAGCTTGGTGGTAGCAGAGGCATTAGTTTGGACCCATTCCTTATAATGATTACCAAAAGACGTAAGAAATATAGTAGGGTCCTTAGTCCCATTATATGTTATAGTTGGAGAAATGTTTCTAATATATATGGATGCAATGAATGGGGCTAAAGGTTAATTTTTAAGATGTTGAAGCATTTTTTTATCCATTGGAGGTTGAAGTATGATATTCCCATTGGCATCTCTAAGAGGAGGAGGGACAAAATTTGGATTTGGTTGAGACATGATGACTTGAGGTGGTTGACTAGTCATGTTTAATAAATGTTATTACATGTTCATCATTTGAGATTTATTGGTTGTTTGCATGATGTTCATTTGTTGTATGACTTGTGCAATAAGTTGAGTTGTATCAATAGGTGGATTGGTATTTGTAGGAGGAGTATTAGTGTTGATAGGAAGAGGATTGTTAGTGTTAGTGGGAGGAGGATTATTTGTAGGTGGAGAATTCCCAACATTGGTGTTAGTTGTCTTAAGTGTGGTAGAAGAAGGAAACTTGGTAAATCATAATTATTGTGAAGAGTGTGAATAGTATTATCATCAAGATTTTTGAATAATTGGGAACAATTTGTATTATCAATTTGATTAGTTTCAACCATGTTACTTTGGGAATCAATAAGGCTTGGTGATCTTGTTATGGGCATAAAAATAGGATTATGATCATTGGTTGTAAGGGCATGAGTGTTGATAGGAGGATTCCCAACATTGGTATTGGGAATAGGATTAGGATGAATGACCTCAACTTCATTACATTGTGTAGTGAGTGGTTTTGGTTTAAGAGAAGAGGAAGGAATAAATTGGATAGTTTCATCTAAAGTAATGAAATAAGTGAGGTTATTATCTAAATCCTTGATTATGAAATGTTATGGACTAAGAGAACTCTAAAAATATGTCATCATGATGAAACAAGACTAAATAACCACACAAAGAGAATAAAAAGTGAAAAAAAATAGTACAAGGTCAACTGGGTTGATCTTATATAGCAAGCAAGGGTTGAAGAAGGTCAAAAAATAGTACAGGGTCAATTGGGTCAATCTTGTATAGTGAACAAAGGTGAAGAAAGGTACAGGGTCAACTGGGTCGACCCAATACAATAGACATGGAAGATGAGAATGAAATAAGATAAAATTTTCAAGTAATTTAAATAAGTAAACCCTAAAAGGAAACAAAAATTCAATTGGATTAATACTGGACAATCTAATTGAGGCAAAACCTTGCACTAACACTAGACAATTCAAGTTTTTGCACACATAATTGAACAAAGAGAAAGAAATCAATTGAAAAGTAAGGAGATAACTAATTGGTTAACCTAATATGTTTATTAGATTATTAAAATATGATTTTGAATGTGATGGGAAGTTGTCTGTAAGTAAGGAACTAGATATGAATCTAAAGATGATTTCAGGTAGTTTGGGTTGAAATGGATCTATAGTGGTAATGATACATGATTGGTATTGGGGCCTACCCCCTCACTTCACACACTATAGCAGTAAGGGTAATGGGTGCTTAGCTAAAATATACCATTAACCATGCTTTATACTTGACTATAACATTAAATCAGCTTCCCCCTTGGTGATGAAATCTAAGTAGGTTGGCCTTGGGTTGAAAAATGTTAAAGTGCTTGTTTATATTTTATGATTTGTTCATGTGTGCATAAAATAGAAATAGTGAAACTAAATGGTTAATTAAAACTCCCTAATTATACTATATGAACTATTTTAAACATGCACACAACAATAAAAGAAAGATATGAGTAATTAGTATCATATAAAGTTAATTCCAGCTTGGAAACAAGGTATAGTGTTGACATTGTATACATAAAATATAGAATAGGGACAAACTTGTACTACAAAAGTAAAGTTTAAAAATGAACAGGGTTGGCAGAGTTGACCTAGTTATCCAAATAGCACACATAACACAAAATTGGGTCGATAGGGTCGATCTAGTTGACTGTGCAGGGGACATTTTGAAGACTATAAATTGTGAAAGGAAATACAGGAAATAAAGAGACAAATGATAGATAGGAACCATGGTGGATCAAAGATGCATAGAATGAATATTGTTGATTAGTAACCTTGAAATATGCTTGTAAAACTTGCTAACTAGGTCGATTGGGTTGATCAAGCTATGCAGGAACCTATTGTAGAGTGCTTAAAATATAAAGGGTTTACTGGGTCGACCTGGTAGCCTGGACTGGATGTTTTAAAGTTTAAAAACCTATATTGGGTCAACTAGGTTGATCCAATTTCCTATTCTTGAAAACCTATACACAAATATTAATATTTGGTTTGATAGAGTCGATCTAGTATGTCAAAATCTATGATAAAAATGATGATAAAAATAATAAAATAAAGTGAATAAATCCTACAAGGGTTATTTCATGTTAGGTTCACCAGAATGTATGTAATAATAAATGCATCATGTCTATAAATCAATCCTAGCTCGAAGAAGATACAACATACCTACACTTATGATTGGGAATACATTTTTTAAATAAGAGCATAACCAATATAGGGATCTGCTAGACCTGATTAAAGGATCATTTATCATAATAAACCATGCTAGGAAGGGTTCCAAAGCTTATAATCTAACACAATAATGAAACGTCCCTAAAAGAGTCATAAGGTTTAAATGTTCACTCTATTATAATAATAAAAAATTAAATATAATATAGTTTACACCAAATATTGTGGCACAAATTAGGGGTTAGAAACAAAATAAACTAAACATGCATAGGAGACATATACTCATGTCAATGTATATGGAATCCTAATCCATGTAAGTGAAGCACAACTGCATTATCTATCTACTCTTACAAAGGAGAAATAAGGTTCAAAATACTTGTCTTTGAAGATGAACCCTCCAAGCCTCAATCTCTCTCTTGGCCAAGGTTATTCACAAGAGATTATTGTGGTAAGGATAACAAAGACAAATCAGCTCTAGGCTACACAACCTATCTATGCATCTAAAAGACTTCTCCACAAGATAAGATCTATATCTCTAAAGAAAGTAGGGAACCCTAAGCTTTATTCCTCAAGTAGAATGCTCAATAAGATGATGTTCATTCACACTTATTTTCTTCACAAATGGCTAGAAATGAACTTATATTTATATGTCGATCTTGCCCTAAATTCTCCTATAAATGTCATCTATACAGGGTCGACCTAGTCGACCCTATATGTTTCTGAGGATAATTCACTAGGTCTGAGCTAGGTTAGCTGAGGGGTTAATAAAATCAAAGAGTGAAAGATAAACCTAGATAGTACAGGGTCAACCCAGTTAAACTAGTATAATTGAGTATGCAAAAGGGAATTAAGGGAAGAAAGGAGGGATAAATCATGACAAATTAATGGAATGGGTAGGACTAAGAAGAATAAGCTTAGGGTAAATGGTTTTAGGAGACAAGTGTGTATATGGCAAGTGGTAAAAGGGATAACAATATTAAAAATCACTAATGGTCTACCCACCCCTTTCTCGGTTAACCCCTTAAGGTATGCACCCAGAGAGATTGAGACTCAATGGGTTCCTATAAGATACAAAGTGTTAGTAAGTGATAAAATTTTGAAAATATTATTTGTATACATAATCCACTAAAGAAGACCATAACCATCCTCTTAACCCTCTAATTGACCCTACTAATCCTGTGGTTGACCATCTACCTAAGCCTCCAGTTGACCCTATTGTTCCTCTAGCTAACCCTCCACCTAACCCTCTTAATCCTCTGGCTAACCCTCCTAAAATTCCATAATATCCTGAAGGTAGACAAGATTATGTAGTTTCACACATTATGGAAAAAAAATTGAAATTGAGTAAATAATCAGTAGAATGAGGGATCTTGCATCCACTAATATCCACCACACTCATATATCCAATAACATAAAGTCATTATTTGGTCAACCTAACTTGATAACTTATTAGATTGATAGATGGGCATATTATTAGGACACTTGTATGGATTATTATGTTGACAAATTATCATCACATGAGGTCAAAAAAACAAATATCAAAAACTAATGTTTGTGTATTATACATTGGCCCATCCACTAATGCACCATTTCTAGTAACTATTAAACATTTCCCAATCCATAGGTGCCAACACAATTTTATCAAAGCTAATTTATAAGACTAATGGCGGATTGTGTTTTATTATCTACCATGTAATAACCATGATATATCATTTTATTTTTTGAGGAAACTCTACTATGAGTTTATCCTCAATGAGATTCCAAATATTTTTTATTATAGTGAGTTTTAGGGCTGATGGAAAGGCTCTATGTAGGATTAACGAGGTGTACACCATCTACCAAATCAACCTACAAGGATCCCTACCCAAAAGTCACTTCATACTGAAATGCCCTCTGCAATGAAGGAAGTCATGGAGATCGATACTCTACATGCACTGTTTACATTTAAAAATAAATTCATTCAACATACAAGTAGGCTTTTAACGATTGATGCCAGAGATACACCACCTAGTGTGTATACTTGACCCCATACTTATAGATCTTATGGAGATATATGTACTAAACCTTTTGATGATGATGGTTCTAGTGGTTTAGAGGGGTTGTATGATATAATCTTGAGTGAAGAGTTTTTTACACACATATTTTGTGTGTAATCATCAACCATTACACGGATCCAGGTATTTTTTATATATTTATGTCATGTCAAATTTAAGATTTATTTGTAAATTTAAAATCTAACAATTAATTTATATATAAAATGAATTATATAAGTAAAATTTGGCCTGCTAACATAGGCAATTGCAGTAGTGGATGGGCTAGTAGCTGGATCTGAATAATGTTTGTTTAAGATCAAATCCTACAAACGTGGTCTGTGATGATGAGGGCACCATATCCTCTTAGAACATATATATATATATATATATATATATATATATATATATATATATATATATATATATATATATATGTTCTAAGAGGATATGGTGCCCTCATCATCACAGACCACGTTTGTAGGATTTGATCTTAAACAAACATTATTCACATATACAGATCCAGCTACTAGCCCATCCACTACTGCAATTGCCTATGTTAGTAGGCCAAATTTTACTTATAAAGAGTGTAAAATTTTAGTAAATATTACACCCTTAGTTTAATAAAAGATAAATAATTTCCATGTATCTTTGATACTTTATAAAAACTAAGTGAGACCTTGTTTATTTAGTTGATGTCTCGAGTAGATAATCCTCCATCACTACAAGTAGAGACAGGCATAAGCATTACTGCAATGATGTCATCCACACATGCACTCATAGAGGTACATATTAAATTGTAATTTTGAATTATAAAGAGATTTTTTTAATAATTTTACTAATAGTTGCCTTGCAAATATATCTTATGTGAATGTATTGTGTATTTAGGGTTATCTTATGACATATTATAGTCTAATTAAGATGGTTAGTAGGGAAACATCTCATATTTCATCCTCATTTCATATGCCTATTCACGTAGCTCAACCATAAATTAACCCAATCAATCGTTAATTTAAGATTGATCAGGACCATGATATGGTAGTAAGTGCATGCTTAAATGTTTTTTATTCTATTTTAAAATTAGTTTCTTAACTTGGTTGCATACATATTTTATGTTAATTTTCTAATAATATTTGTATTTAAATAATTTCAGCTACAAGGGATCTATGAGCATAGGACCCACTGTTGGACCTTGGAGCAATCCAAAGCATTCAAGGGATCTCCATCTACCAGCACAACATCCTAGGGAGGGTATTCTTCAAAGAAGGCAAAGAGAGGGAGGCTATTTGATGATTAGCTCATGTCTTACATGTGATGTACTTTTTTGAATGCCTATATGGTAATGTATGCATTTTTTATATGTCTATATATGGTAATATATGTATTATTGACATTGTACATGTACCTATATGGTATTCACCTGACATTCTATTATGTTTTTATACTATAAGCCTTTATGTATTTTATTATTATATTATATTTTTTGTTGATTTAATATTATTTTAGTAAATGGATGTGTTGTCTCCAAATATTTCAACCTAGAAGAGGATGTTCAGGCCTCTTCAAGATTTGGACAACATGGGAATACCTCCAGGTGTGTGGGGCACCTATGGTGGAGGTATAACTCTAGTATTATGAGGTCTAGCTCCCTAGATATGATTTGATGTGCTTATGCTCCTAAGACTACCTATCATGGGTGAAAATGGAGAGAGAGATGCATAAAACAAACCTACACTAAGAGGTGATACACCAAGAGTTTGGTTCCACATACCCTTGCAACTTGCCTAATGGACTAAGGTAGTCAAACTAGACTCAACACCATTGATGGATCTCTTAGTTTGTAGTGTTTCTCATGAAGGTAAAGAGTCACTCAAAAAATGAAGGTGCACACTTCAAGAGCCTATGGTAATAGTGTACACTTCATGGGACTTTCTAAGAGGATCCATTTGTAATAACATATTCAAGGATTGCATGAAAACAAGATGAACTAAATCTATACTTGACATTCAAAGAGATCACTTAAACACATAGGGAAAATAGACTTTGAGTAAAACCAACTTTATTTTCATTAATCTTATTAGAAATTAAGGTAAAATTTTGGTAGGGCTTCACCATACCAAAATTTGGAATCCCTTACAAAGCCAAAATGGCTTGCATTTATAGACTAGAGAGAGAGAGAGAGAGAGAGAGAGAGAGAGAGAGAGAGAGAGAGAGAGAGAGAGAGAGAGAGAGAGAGAGAGAGAGAGAGAGAGAGAGAGAGAGGAGAGAGAGAGAGAGAGAGAGAGAGAGAGAGAGAGAGAGAGAGAGAGAGAGAGAGAGAGAGAGAAGTTGGAAAGGCACAAGGACATGTGTCACCAAGTGGAAATTAGTTAAAATTGAATGTTGAAGATATTTGGGGTGTGATATGCCATGTAATTAAGGTATAATTGTCAAAAAAAGTCATGAAGATGATGCAAAGTGTCACAAAACCTGCAAACTTGGCATAAAACATTACCTATATGATTTGCCTTCCAAAACATCCCTTATCCCAACATATGGCCAGGTCTGATGATGAATCTGATCAAGAGGGGTTACAAATAAGTCCCCATGTGAATTTTACTAACCTCTAACCATCCCTATTCTCTTGGATATTCAAAATCATCCTTCAAAATTTCAAAAAGGCTCCCTCCATGCACCTCCTCCACTTGGCTTTGGAAAAGTCATAAAACATGAAATATGATCCATAAAAGAAATGTTATGACACCTTTAAGGACACCTCATATTCTCAACTCCATTCAAAACACCTTAAAAGACCTTCCACTTTGGGTTTCCACTCTTTCCCCCATGTGACTACTCTTCCATTCTTAACTAGCTAAAGTGAAGGGCATAGTAGGAATAATTTGTGAGTGTTTCCAAGGTCTAAAAATGGTATCTAGAGTTTTTTCAAGTCCCAATATACCCTCCCAAGTGATTTTAATCCTTAGGTCATCCTCAAAACCTACAAAACATAAGAAATTTTCAAAGAAATAGGTCCCTTGCTCCATCTGTATAGATTACATACAATCAGGTCACATTGATGGAATATAGGTGATGTCCTATACAACTTATATTTTATACCCCTAGCCAAGATATTCCATCTAGGTACACTTCTGGCCTCATTTCTCCAAGTAGGTCTGTGAGAAGGGTTTGCAAGGGTTTTGGAGTGGTTTTTGTTATTAATATTTGTTCATAAAGAAAAAATGTTGTAACCCCAAAAAAATGCCACTTAGGGGTCCTGAAGGACCTTCCATAACATCTCCAAATGGATCAGGATCCTATGCAAAAGATGATGAGAGGTATGAGTGTTCCAACTAGCCACTTGAGCTCCTTTTTGCATAATTTACAGGGTCTGACTACTCTAAAGCTAAGAAATGGATTTTATTTGATATATTATGTAACATGAGTGTTATAAAATCTATAATTTTCTCCTAATAATGTGTCCTATCCATTTTAAATATCATCTCATGCTACAAGTACAAATGACTCACCATTTTCTTTAGGCCTAGACCTTGTTTGCATAGGCTTGACTGCTACCACACCCTCAAATTAACCTCTTGGTGATTTATTTGCATAAATACAGCTAATTCACATTCATAATACCTCCCCTAACATTAATCAAGTCCTTTTATTTCTTGGAAAAAGCTACAATTTGAAATGACCACTCCTAACAAGCCATTTTCCTTAGGAAGTTTTATTGAGTTTTTAAAGGTCTCATACAAATATTCAAATCATTTTTTAATCTTTATTTTCCTTTGACTTATCATTTCACCCATTTTCCTCTAAAATTGTTTGCTCATGCATACCCAAACAACCCCTATTTTGAGATAAAATAGTGGGTATCAGGCCTAATATATCATCAAATCCAACTATTTGAGGGTGTAAAATTGGTCACAATTATGTTGTACACCAATTTTTAGCTTCTTAATGCATGTCTTGACCTTCCAAAAGAAATAAAACTAAGACAGACTTGTTGAGAAGACACTGCTTGTAGGGTTGCTTTGAGGGCTGAATGGACTTGCTAGTGTAGGGGCATAAAAATCATGGAATGATATTAGTTTGGTATTAATGGTCCTATTTATATTTTTATTATCCTAAAAATCACTATCATTCCTTGGTTCTACTTCCAATCCTTCAAGCCACAATTTGTGCCACAGTCCCAAATTGACTATGTTTGCTCTATACTGACTGAGACAGTCATAGTTCTAACTGTAATTGGACTATTTGGGGAATGTTTGATGATTTTTATATTCTTATATTATTTATCTCAGATTATAGGATCCTCCATACTCAACTTCACCTTGGAAGTCTTCAAACTAGCCAACAATCCCATGCTCATGCCTGTCAAGTTAACTGTCTTGTTAGACTCAGACAACCACCTTTATTGGATATGTTTTCACCTTTTGGCAATGTTTGATGTTTTTTATACCTCTCCTTCATGTATTTAGGTCATAGGACCATGACACCCTTGAGTTCAACTTTGGATACTTCAAACTAGAACATCAATATGAAGTCTGCTATCTAGGATGCCACTATTTTCTGTCTTGACTGAGATAGTCATTTCATTAGCTATGGATGCATTTGGGGGGTGTGAAGGGTTAGGGAAGGACTGTGTTTATGTCTTAAACAATCTCCTTAAGATATTTTATTTAACATTTCACCTTAAACCCACATTGGAAACCTTTAAATCACACCAAACACCAAACATCCACCCTACTGCCAGTGACCCTGCTGTAGGTGGCTTTTCTCAGCCCTATACAGATAGGGGAATGCATTAGAGGTCTTAATACATCAACATCACCTTTGAATTTATCATTTTATCTTATAATTATTACTTTAAATAGTTGGAATCATTTTAATTTGGTTGCATAGCCTTCACCCATCAACATGAAGTTCAAAACAAATTTTACAATCCATCCATGTAGACATTACTAAGCTAAATCAGTGGGTTTTTGACAAATTTTTAGGTGCCAAACTCTATCTTTTAATTGTCCTCATTATCTCAAAGTTTTTATGGTTATTATTAGGTGATATGGATACAATACCCAATCAACAAGAAGGCATAAGACATCTCTTTTCATAAGATATGACATCCCAAAAAAGCACCTAGACCTCTATTTGAGTAGTTTTGGGATTGAGACCCCAAAAGTTGCATTCAAATCTTCTTGATTTTGCAATTCCATCATTTCCAATGATCTTGATGGAGAAGTTAGGTTTGTTATGATGAAGGCAAGCTAAAATTTTTGATAAGGAAACTCTAAGACCATCTATCCTTCCTCAATGGCCCTCTGTCTCTTGTTCATGGCCCCTTGTAGGCTAAACTGTGCTAAAGCAAGCAATGAGGGGGAAAAAATTGAAAAGATGCATATTTTAGGTCTCCTAATGAAACCTATGCCACCACACACATTTTCATAACTAAAAAAGAGTTAAACACATCCAATTCTCTCATGTTGATGTGGAGAAATGCCCAAGAACAGGTATA
The DNA here is from genome assembly GCA_037957365.1 of Torreya grandis. Classification (NCBI taxonomy): domain Eukaryota; kingdom Viridiplantae; phylum Streptophyta; class Pinopsida; order Cupressales; family Taxaceae; genus Torreya; species Torreya grandis. Next base: position 264,212 of record JARHVA010001557.1, on the reverse strand, counting down.
CTACCCCAAAGTGGAAAACTAGTCTAGAGGAGGCTTCCTTGCATTATTGATTCCTTTCAAACAAAATGAATGATGAGGAGATAGAAATAAAACCTGGAAAATCATGTGGACATGTTTGAAAAACATTAAATCATCATTCCAAAGTAAGCAAATGGAAAAAGACTGCAAACAGTGACCCCCTCTTCAATGTAACTCCCCAAAAAGCTACTTGGACTCAAATTGATGATCCATGAAGCACCATAGAAGAGGATGTTTAGTATTATTCAATATTTTGGCAACATGGGAATACCTTCAGGTGTGTGGGGCACCTATGGTGGAAGTATACCTCTAGTATTATGAGGGCTAGCTCTCTAGATATGACTTGATGGGCTTATGCTCCTAAGACTACCTATCATGGGTGAAAAGGGAGAGAGAGATGCATAAAAAACATAAACTAAGAGGTGATAAACCAAGATTTTGGTTCGACATGCCCTTGAAACTTACCTAATGGACTAAGGTAGTCAAACTAGACTTAACACCATTGATGGAGCTCTTAGCTTGTAGTGTTTCTCATGAAGGTAAAGAGTCACTCAATAAATGAAGGTGCACAATTAAATAGACTATGGTAATATCATAAACTTCATGGGAATTTCTAAGAGGATCCATTTGTAACAACATATTCAAGGATTACATGAAAACAAGATGAACTAAATCTATACTTGACGTTTAAAGAGATCACTTAAACACATAGTGCAAATAGACTTTGAGTAAAACCAACTTGCTTCTCAATAATCTAAGTAAAAATCAAGGTACAATTTTGGGATGGATTCAGCATACCAAAATTTATAATCCCCTACAAATCCAAAATGGCTTGCACTTATAGACTTTTGAGGAAGAGAAAGAGAGAGGAAGTTGAAAAGGCACAAGGACATGTGTCACCAAGTGGAAATTAGTTAAAATTGCATGTGGAGAGGTGGGGAATGATATTCCATGTCATTAATGTATACTTATCAAAACAAGTCATGAAGATGATGCAAAGTGTCACAAAACCTGCAAACTTGGCATAAGAAATTGCCCAAATGATTTACCTTCCAAAACTACCCTTATCCCTACATATAGCTAGGTCTGATGATGAATATGATTAAGAGGGGTTAAAAAAAAGTCCCCACATGCATTAGGTTGACCTCTGACCATCCCTATTCTCTTAGACATGCAAAATCATCTTTGGCAGTTTCAAAAAGGTTCTCTCCTTGCACCTCCTCCACTTGTCTTTGGAAAATTATTAAAACATCCAATATGATCCGTACAAGAGGTTTTATGACACCTTTAAGGACACTTTATATTCTTAGCTCCATTTAAAACACCTTTAAATACCTTCCACTTTGGGTTTCCACTCTTTCCCCCATGTGACTACTCTTCCATTCTTAACTGGCTAAAGTGAAGGTCATAACAATAATAATTTGTGAGTGTTTACAAGGTTTAAAAATGGTATTTAGAGTTGGTTAAAGTCCCAATCTACCCTCCAAAGTGATGATCATCCTTAGGTTATCCTCAAAACCTATAAAACATAAGTTATTGTTAAATAAATAGGTCCCTTACTCCATCCATATAGATTCCATTCAATCAGGGCACATTTATAGAATCCTAGTGATGTCCTATACAACTTATATTTTATACCCCTATCCTAAATATTCCATCTAGGTACACTTCTGGCCTCATTTCTCCAAGTACGTCTGTGAGAAGGGTTTACAAGGGTTTTGGAGTGGTTTTTGTTCTTAAAATTTGTTCATAAAGAAAAAATATTGTAACCCCAAAAAAATGCCACTCATGGGTCCTTATGGAGCTTCTCTAACATCTCCAAATTTCTCATGTTCCCATTCAAAATATGATGAGAGGTATGAGTGTTCCAACTGGCCACTCGAGCTCCTTTTACATAATTTATAGGGTTTGACTACTCTAAAGCCAATAAATGGCTTCCATTTTATATATTATGCAAGTTATTTGTTATAAAATATATGATATTCTCCTAATAATTTGTCCCAGCCATTTTAAATATCATATCATGCTACAAGTGCAAATGACTCACCATTTACTTTAGGCCTAGACCTTGTTCTCATAGGCTGAACTGCTACCACACCCTAAAATTGACCTATTGGTGATTTATTTACATAAATAAATCTCATTAAAATTAATAATACCTCCTATAACATTAATCAAGTCCATTTAGTGCTTGGAAAAATCTGAAATTTTAAATAACCACTCTTAACAAGCCATTTGCCTTAGGTCTTTGCTATGGTGATTGCACCCTTTGTAGTCTAGGATGCCCTATTTCTTTCCAAGGAATATAGGAAGGTTTATTGAGTTTTTAAATGTCTCATAAAAATATTCAAATCATGTTTTGAGATATATTGGCCTCTAAATTGTCATTTCACCCATTTTCCTCTAAAAATGCCTGTTCATGCACACCTAGACAACCCCTATTTTGAGACAAAACAATGGGTATCAGGCCTAATTTCTCATCAAATAAAACTATTTTAGGGTTTAAAATTTATCACAAGGATGTTATAATCCAATTTTTATCTCTTTAATTCATTTATTGACCTTTCAAAATCAAGAAAACCAAGATAGACTTGTTGAGAAGACACTGCCTGTAGGGTTGATTTGAGGGTTGACTGTACTTTCTAGTATAGGGGCCTAAAAATCATGGATTAAGATTAGTTTGGTATTAATGGAACTATTTATATTTTTATTATTCTAAAAATCACTGTTATTACTTGGTTCTTCTGCCAAGCCTTCAAGCCACAACTTCTGCCTCAGTTTCAAATTGACTATGTTTGCTCTATCCTGACTGAGACAGTCATAGCTCTAACTATGCTTGGGGTATTTAGGGAATGTTTTATGATTTTTGAGCCTCCTATATTATTTATCTCAGATGATATGACCCTCCATACTAAACTTCACCTTGCAAGTCTTCCAACTAGCCAACAATCCCATGCTCATGCATGTCAAGCTGTCTTCTTGGACTAAGATAGTCACCTTTATTGGTTGTGTTTTCACCTTTTGGGCATGTTTGATATCCTTTAGACCTCTCCTTTATGTCTTTAGGTCATATTATTGACACACCTTTGAGTTCACCTTTGGATACTTCAAACTAGCTCATCAATGCCAAGTCTGCTAGTTAGGATGCCATTATTTTGTGTCTTGACTAAGACGGTCATTTCATTGGCTGTAGATGCATTTAGGGGGTCTGAAGGGTTAGGGAAGGACTGTGTTTAGTTATTCACTAATCTCCTCAAGATATTTTATTTAACATTGCACCTTAAACTCACCTTGGAAACCTTTAAATCACACCAAACCCCAAACTTCCACCCTATTGCCAGTGACCTTGTTGTAGGTGGCTTTTCTCAGCCCTGTATGGATAGGCGAATGCATTATAGGTCTTAATACATCAACATCACCTTTGAATTTATAATTTTTTCTAAAAATTATTAATTAAAATATTTTGAATAATTTGAAGTTGTTTGCATAGCCTTCACCCATCAACATGAAGTTTAAATCCCTATAGATATTACTAAGCTAAATCAGTGGTTTTTTGACAACTTTGAAGTTGCCAAACTCTATCTTGTACTTTTCCTCATTATCTCAAAGTTGGCATGTTTATTCATAGGTGATAGGACTATACAACACAATCAAAAAGAAGGCATAAGACATCTCTTGTCATGAGATATGACATCCCAAAAAAGCACTTAGACCTCTTTTTGAGTAGTTTTGGGACTGAGACCCCAAAAGTTGCAGTAAACTCTTATTGCTTTTGTAATTCCATCTTTTCTAATGATATTGATGGAGAAGTTAGGTTTGTTATGATGAAGGAAATCTGAATAATTTTATAAGGAAACTCTAAGACCATCTAACCCTTTTCAATTCCCCTATGTCTCTTGTTCATGGCCACTTGTAGGCTGGACTATGTTGAAGCAAGCAGTGAGGGGGAAATAATTGAAAAGATGCATAGTTTAGGTATCCTAATGAAACCTATGCCACCACACACATTTTCATAACTACAAAATATTTACACACATCCAATTCTCTCATTTTGACATGGATAAATTCCCAATAATGCCTATAGATGTACTCTTTTGGCAAAAAAATAGTATACTACCCCAAAGTGGAAAACTAGTCTAGAGGAGGCTTCCTTGAATTATTGATGCCTTTCAAACAAAATGAATGATGGGAAACCTAAAATAACACCTTGTAAATCATGTGGACATGTTTTCAAAACATGAAATCATTAGTCCAAAGCAAGAAAATGGAAAAAAAAATGCAAACAGTGACCCCCTCTTCAATGCAACTCCCCAAAAAGCTTTCTGGACTCAAATCCATGATTCATGAAGCATATTAAACAAATCCAAAGTTATTTTTATGGATGGGAAGATCAATAAAATAAATATCCTCCTATAGAAGTACTCCCTTCAATTTAACTTGTACGACCTAGGCCAAGTGTTTGAAGTTGATTGTTGGTTGTATGCCAAGACAAGAAGAAGGAAAAGAAGTTGTAGATGACTTTTCTTGATTTATCCATGTAAAACAAGAATGGGGGAGAGTCTAGGGAGGCTAGTAGTTACTCCACCACGTTTTTATCTACCTTGGCACTTGAGAAGTCTATACAAGTGCCCCAAAATGCCTATTTTCAAGGAGAAACTCTCCTTTTATGATTATAACTACATCTTGGACTACCACCAACCTAAATTTAACATTCCCTAATCTCATCCATGTTCCAAACTACCCTGGTGACAAATTTTACATCTTAGGAATTTGTGTAAGTCCTCCTCCTTAGCTCCAAAGTGGGCCCACAAGGCAATTTTTTCATATTGAACATGACAAATGCAATTTTATGGTTTAGAAAGATGATAGATTACATAAAAAACCATATTAGGGATAAATAAACAAATTTTATGCATTTTACCAAGTTTGAACTTGTTTGACTAAGGTTGAATTTCATTGACTAGGCCAATACAAGGAGAATGAACTTAGCCAAAGGCTAGGACCAGGCTAAGAAAGTGCATAGGACATTATGAAACCCCTATAGGACCTATGATAACTTCTCAAAAGTTTGAAATAGTATGGGTTGACCCAAATTTGATTTGGGATCAATTTTGGTCAATATTCTTGGTGATTTCTAGGGGTGGCATGCTTGTTATGCCTAAGACCAGGTGCCTTATACTTCCATTAGGTATGGAGTCACACATATGGACACTAAACTAACCTTAAACAGACCTTGACTCATTAAAGACAAGTTGATTGACCCACACACACAAAAGGAAACACACACACACACACTACAAGAAAGTAACAAACAACACATGTGCTTGACCAAGAATTTAGGGAACACAACCAAACAACATGAAAGGAAACTAAGCCACACAACTAACCTACAAAGAACACCCTCCTAGATCAAAGGGAAACTTTGAGATATCTCTTGTTTGATGACATGTATAATGGTATAGGACAAGGTGCTCTTTGAGCCATGTTATAGATGACCTCATCATCCTTGTGGCCTTTTGTCTTTGTGGCACATCTCCAAATGTTATATCAGTAGTAAATATCCAATCTTCAATGAGAAGGTACTCATCATAAGTTTGTATCTTCATATCATCATGGTTCTTGAGGTTGGTAACAACACCAAGCATATACATCATTTGGCACAAGGTAGAAACATCACCATTAACTTCAAAGAGACCTTGGAGATATAATAGTTATTCAATGATGACCTCTTGCACACCTTCATATGATGTCTTGGGAAAATTACTAGCCCTAACTACTGCTATAACTATTACAAGTGGAAGGAGTGGGCTATCAAGCACTTCATGATCTATCTCTTGGACTTCTTGAAGGGAATCATGCTCAAGATCACAAGTCTGATGTATTACAGTAGTAGTCACCTCCATATTGCTTCCCAACTCTTGAATTGGTTCATCTAATGACTAATCTTTGAGAAGTTCTTTAATGGAAGAGTTGTTTCCTTGATTTTCATGAGGTTTAGGCTCTTTGAGGATCTCAAACTCCTTATGTATGTCATTAAACATCTACCACAAGTCATCAACATCCTGTTGGAATTATTCTTGGGAATATGTCATGTGGAATTCATCCTTGAGAGCTTGTTCCTCTACTACAACCACTTGATCATCATTCCTATTTCTCTCCAAACAACCTTCTTGATCATTGCTCAAGATGGAGGTGTCCTCATCATCACCTTGAGGGGTTTCAATAATGGATCCTTCTTCATCAATGCTTGTGTCACCCTCTTATTCCAATTCAAGTTGAAGTTGTTCTTCCTTTGAAAGAGTATCTCCTTCAAGATGAGATGGGGTGGGAGGGTGGAAAATGGATGAATGGGCTGAATAAGGAGTGTAAGTTGTAGTGGGAGGATCATGAGTGGGTATGGGATAAATAAGAAGCTCTTGAAATGATTTTTGGGTAACAACAAGTCTTTGTTGGGTTGAGGGTTGTTCACTTTCTTCCAAAACCACCTCATGACTCTCCTCACCTTCTTGGACTTCTTCTTTCACATCTTCCTTTTCCCAAGACTTCACAATTTGGTCCCAAGTTAGAGGCTTAGGAATATTAGGCTCCTTTGGGGATTGGATAGGTTCTTCTTCAAGGAGAGGAATGATGGAAGAGAGGTATATAGGCCTATGGGTTGGGGCTAGAATGTGATGTTCATGGATAGACATAGAGATAGGTGGCACTTCTTGAATGGGATATTAAGGGAGAGGTAAGATAGGGTGAGCCATGGGGAAGGAATCATCTTCACACCAGCTCTCATTATCCTCCTCATCTTCTTAAGGTTCTTCATAGATCTTTGGGAAACCTTCTATAGCTGCAACTTGTTCCATGGTTCCTTATGTTTCCCATGTTTCTAACCTATCAATACACCATTGAAAAGCTTTCCTTTCTGTGGACAAACCCTCACCAATGACATATTGGTTCTCTTCTTCAACACATCTCCACATATCCATCACCATTCCAACTAAAAATCTCAACCAATCAATAAGGCCATCAAGAGTTTCATCACAACACTCATATAACACACTCATGTGATTTTCCAACTCTAGAAACTTTGGCATGACTACCCACACATTTTGAGAATGAGAGGCATATTAGGCTTGGACAAAGTGGTTGGGTTGTCTAATATCCTCAATCAAGGTTTTTAAGGCTTCATACTTAGCCTCCCAACTAATGGTGTCACTTGAATCTTCATGACAAAGCTGAGATGGATATGGGTCATATGGCTAGTCAAAAATGTCATGTTCATTTGGAAAGGGACTAGGACGACCATAGGACTGCCAAAACTCATAGGGAAGATGGTGTTCTTGATAGGGCTATTGAGAAGGATAATAAGGGTCACAAAAGGGTTGATATGAAGGTATATGGAAAAGATTATCCTCGTAGTCATCCATATCAACTTCATAGGTCACAAAGGAAGGAAAAAATTGATCAAATTATTCAACAAAAGATACATAGGCTACTTATAACTAGAAGTTACCATTCAGAGTCACCATTTGTGCTTACTTCAATGCTTCACAAAGCTGATGAGAGAGAATACACACCAACAATATTCTCACTATTTAAACCTTGTCCCACTGGGCATGCCAGAACTATTGTCTCAAAAAGAGGATTTTTAGGCCTCTTCAGATTTGGGCAACATGGTAATACCTCTAGGTGTGTGGGGTACCTATGGTGGAGGGTATACCTCTAGTATTATGAGGGCTAGCTCCCTAGATATGAATTAATGTGATTATGCTCCTAAGACTACTTATCATGGGTGAAAAGGGAGAGAGAGATGCATAAAACAAACCTACACTAAGAGGTGATACACCAAGATTTTGGTTCCACATACCCTTGCAACTTGCCTAATGGACTAAGGTAGTCAAACTAGACTCAACACTATTGATCGAGCTCCTAACTTATAGTGTTTCTCATGAAGGTAAAGAGGCACTCAACAAATGAAGGTGAACACTTCAAGAGCATATGGTAATAAAATAAACTTTATGGGACTTTTTAAGAGGAGGCATTTGAAACAACATATTCAAGGATTGCATGAAAACAAGATGAACTAAATCTATACTTGACATTCAAAGAGATCACTTAAATACATAGTCCAAATAGACTTTGAGTAAAACCATCTTGCTTATCATTAATCTACATACAAATCAAGGTAAAATTTTGGTAGGGCTTCACTTTACCAAAATTTATAATCCCCTACAAAGCCAAAATGGTTTTCATTTATTGAATTTTGAGGAAGAGAGAGAGAGAGGAAGTTAAAAAGGCACAAGGACATGTGTCACCAAGTGGAAATTAGTTAAAATTACATGTGGAGGAGAAGTGGGGCATGATATTCCATGTCATTAAGGTATACTTATCAAAAAAAGTCATGAAGATGATTTAAAGTGTCAAAAAACTTGAAAACTTAGCATATGAAACTGCCAATATGATTTGCCTTCCAAAACTACTCTTATCACTGCATATGGATAGGTCTGATGATGAATCTAATCAATAGGGGTTTAAAAAAATTCCCCACATGCATTAGAATTACCTATGACCATCCCTATTCTCTTGGACATGCAAAAACATCCTTGGAAGTTTCAAAAAGGCTCTCTCCATGCACCTTCTCCACTTGTCTTTGGAAAAGTCTTCAAACATGTAATATGATCCACAAAATAGGTGTTATGAAACTTGTAAGGACACCTCATATTCTTCACTCCATCCAAAACACCATAAAAGACCTTCCACTTTGGGTTTCCACTCTTTCCCCCATGTGACTACTCTTTCATTCTTAATTGGATGAAGTGAAGGGCATAACAAGGACATTTTTGAGTGTTTCAAAGGTCTAAAAATTATATGTAGAGTTGGTTCAAGTCCCAATATACCCTCCCAAGTTATTGGCATCCTTAGGTCATCCTCAAAACTTACAAAACAAAATAAATTGTCAAAGAAAAAGGTCCCTTGATCCATACATACATATTCCAAATAATTAGGTCACATTTATGGAATCTTGGTGATGTGATGTACAACTTATATTTAATACCCCTAGCCTAAATATTCCATTTGGGTACAATTCTAGCCTCATTTCTCTAAGTAGGTCTGTGAGAAGGGTTTACAAGGGTTTTGGAGTGGTTTTTGTTCTTAAAATTTGTTCATAAAGAAAATACATTGGAACCCATAAAAAATGCCATTGAGGGGTCCTTAAGGACCTTACCTAACATATCCAAATGGATCAAGATCCCATTCAAAAGGTTATGAGAGGTATGAGTGTTTCAACTGGCCACTTGAGCTCCTTTTTGCATAATTTACAAGGTCTAAATGCTCTAAATCCAAGAAATGGATTCCATTTTATATATTATGCAAGGTGAGTATTATAACATCTTTGATATGATCTTAAAAATTTGTCCCAGAAATTTGAAATATCATCTCATGATACAAGTGCAAATGACTCACCATTTGCTTTAGGCCTAGACCTTGTTTACACATGCCTGACTACTACCACACCCTCAAATTGACCTATTGGTGATTTATTTTCATACATACAGCTCATTAACATTAATAATACCTCCCATAACCTAAATCAAGTCCTTTTAGTTCTTTTCAAAATGACAATTTGAAATGACCACTCCTACCAAGCCATTTGCCTTAGGTCTTTACCATGGTGACTGCACCCTTTGTAGTCTAGGATGTCATGTTTCTTTCCAAGGCCTATAGGAATGTTTATTGAGTTTTTACAGGTCTCATACAACTATTAAAATCATTTTTTGAGCTTTTTTGGCCTCTAACTTGTCATTTCACCCATTTTCCTCTAAAACTAGCTGCTCATGCACACCGAGACAACCCCTATTCTAAGATAAAATATTGGGTATCAGGCCTAATATCTCATCAAATACAACTATTTGATGGTTTAAAATGGGTCACAATGATTTTATAAACCAATTTTTATCTTTTTAATTCATGTCTTGACCTTTCAAAATCAAAAAAACCAAGACAAACTTGTTGAGAAGACAATGCGTGCAGGGTTGCTTTGAGGGTTGACTGTACTTGCTAGTTTAGGGGCCTAAAAATCATGGATTGATCTTAGTTTTGTATTAATGGTCATATTTATATTTTTATTATCCTAAAAATCATTTTCATTCCTTGGTTCTAATTCCAAGCCTTCAAGCGAGAACTTGTGCCTCAGTCCCAGATTGACTGTGTTTGTTATGTCCTGACTGAGATAGTCATAGTTATAATTGTGCTTGGGGTATTTGGGGAATTTTTGATGATTTTTGAGCCTCATATATTATTTATATTATATTATATGACCCTACATACTCAAATTCACTTTGGAAGTCTTTAAACTAGCCAACAATCTCATGTTCATGCCTGTCAAGCTGACTGTCTTCTTGGATTGAAATAGTCACCTTTATTGGTTGTGTTTTCACCTTTTGGGAATGTTTGATACTTTTTAGACCTCTCCTTCATGTATTAAGTTAATATTACTATCACACCCTTGATTTCACCTTTATATACTTCAAACTAGCTCATCAATTCCAAGTCTGCTAGCTAAGATGCCACTATTTTGTGTCTTGACTGGACAGTCATTTTACTGGTTGTAGATGCATTTGGGGGGTCTGAAGGGTTAGGGAAGGAATATGTTTAGGTATTCATTAATCTCCTCAAGATCTTTTCTTTAACATTTCACTTAAACCCACCTTGGAAACCTTTAAATCACACCAAACCCCAAACTTCCACCCTATTGCTAGTGACCTTGTTGTAGGTGGCTTTTCTCAGCCCTATACAGACAGGGGAATGCATTATAGGTCTTAACACATCAACATCACCTTTGAATTTATCATTTTGGATAAAAATTATTAATTTAAATAGTTTTAATAATTTTAATTTGTTTTCATAGCCTTCACCCATCAACATGAAGTTCAAAACAACTTTTGCAATCCATCCTTGTCGACATTAATGAGTTAAATTAGTGGTTTTTTGACAACTTTATAAGTGTCAAACTCTATCTTGTACTTGTCCTCATTGTCTCAAATTTGGCATGGTTATTCTTAGGTGATAGGGCTACAAGACCCAATAAAAAATAAGGCATAAGACATCTCTTGTCATGAGATATGACATCCCAAAAAATCACCTAGACCTCTATTTGAGTATTTTTGGGACTGAGACCCCAAAAGTTGCAGTCAACTCTTCTTGCTTTTGAAATTCCATATTTTCCAATGCTCTTGATGAAGAAGTTAGGTTTGTTATGATGAAGGAAATCTGAAGACTTTTATAAGGAAACTCTAAGACCATCTAACCCTCCTCAATGCCCCTATATCTCTTATTCATGGCCCCTTGCAGGTTGGACTGTGCTGAAGCAAACAGTGAGGGGGAAATAATTGAAAAGATGCATAATTTAGGTCTCCTAATGAAACCTATGCCACCAAACACATGTTAATAACTAAAAAATAGTTACACACATCCAATTCTCTCATGTTGATGTGGAAAAATGCCCAAGAATGCCTGTAGATGCACTACTTTGGGGAAAAAAATAGTATACTACCCCAAAGTGGAAAACCAGTCTAGAGCAAGCTTCCTTGTATTATTTATGCCTTTGAAACAAAATTAAAGATGGGGAACCTCAAATAACACCTTGGAAATAATTTTTACATGTCTAAAAAATATGAAATCATTAATCCAAAGCAAGAAAATGGAAAAAAAATGCAAACAGTGACCTCTTCAATGCAACTCCCCAAAAAGTTGCCTGGACTCAAATCGATGATTCATGAAGTATAATAAACCAAATAAAAATTTATTTTTATGGATTTTAAGATCACCCAAATAAATATCCTCTTGTAGAATCACTCTCTCCAATTCAACATGTATGGATCAAGCCAAGCATTTGAAGTTGACTATTATTTGCATGCCAAGACAAGAAGAAGGAAAAGAAGTTATAGATGACTTTTATTGCTTTATCCTTGACAATAAATCATGTGGGAGAGTGTGGGGAGGTGAATATTTAATCCACCACGTTTTTAGCTACCTTGACACTTGAGAAGTCTGTACAAGTGCCCCAAAATGCCTATTTTAAAGTATAAACTCCCCTTTTTTTACTATAACTGCATCTTGGACTGACACCAGCCTGCATCTGACATATCTTGATCTCTTCCACATTCCAAAATACCCTGTTGATAAATTTGATAGCTTGGGAATTCATGCAAGTCCTCCTCCTTAGCTCCAAAGTGGGCCCACAAGGCAATTTTTTCATATTGATCATGACAAATGAAATTTTATGGTTTAAAAAGATGTTATATCACATTTAAAACCATATTAGGGATAGATAAACACATTTTATGCATTTGACCAAGTTTTACCTTGTTTGACTAGGGTTGATTTTCATTGACTAGGCCAATACAAGGAGAACAAACTTAGGCCAAGGCTAGGACTAGGCTAAGAAAGTGCATAGGACATTATGAAACCCTTATAGGACCTGTGAAAACTTCTCAAAAGCTTTAAATATTAGGGGTTGATCCAAATTTGACTTGGGGTGAAATTTGGTCAATAGGATGAATAGGTAGTTGAATTTTATGTGAATGTACTTGAGGTTGTATGATTAACTTATTATACTTGTAGTGCCAAAGATGGTGATAATTAATTATAATGGATTTAAAGTTTAAACACTAGTGTAGTATGTATATGATATATATCATTTGATTAAGCTAGGATCATATAATAAATATGTCAAATTTGTCATTATCTAGTAATACATGAAACTAAATTAGTAATATCTTAGGACCAATGATTATAGTTAAGTTAGTTATCCCAAGTGGTGTCCTATTTATAATATAATCACATCCCCTATTTTATATGGTTGTACCCATTAGATATTTGTGTGTATATATCAAATATTTGTAACAAAATTCATTATGTACACTTTAATACTTCAAACATTATGAATCATAATCACATTTTTACCTCAAATGTCAAGCATTTATAGAATCTAGAATGAATAACTGACAATGGTTAGAATCATCCTTTGGTGTGTTTTTTTTGAAAAAAGTAATTGGAGGAGATTACCTACTCATGTCATTAACTACATCAAATAATTCATCAATTGAATACACATTATAAAAAATTGGAGGTGATTTTTTAACTACCACATGGATATTTTCGTAGTCTTTGGATTGAGTAGCATGGTTTATAAAACATTTTTAGATGTTGATTTGGTTGAGAAACTTATTAAATCCAAGCACTATTATAACCTTCTATTTATATTTATTTGTCTTCAATCAAGTTTTGGATCATATGTTTTAGTGTAATGTGCATTTGTTTTAATAATGGATGAGGAGTCTATGGAAATCATAATATGCATTAACATCAATGTTTTGAATAAAGGGCTTTTATTAGTCAATTAATTTTCACTACAAAGGTAACAATATTATATTGTATTCTTAACTAATTTATAAGAAATGAGTTTTTTTTTTAATTAGTAGTAGTTAAGTTTAATGTTTGACCATTAATACATATTTGATAATTTTATGTGATTTTTACAATGAAATATAATTAAAAAAATTTAGGACTCAACTTATTCTTCTCCCTCAACTTCTCTTGCACTCCTACGGCCTCCTCTAGGCTTCACTAGGCTTAATGGCTTTCCACTTCAATCATGCATTAAATCAGTCTACCTCTAACTTCTAACATATTATTATACCTTATACCATACCTATAAACTTCTCTTATCTTCCCCTTCACTTATCTTGACTCATTTCTCTCTTTGGCCCTTTGAGGGCTATTAGGCCTAGAAGGCCTAATTCATGCTTCCAAGAGGTATTTTATCCCTAAGGCATTCTTGATAGTTATAAACCTTATATACATGCTAATAATATATAATATAACTTAAATAAACCATTATTAGGGTTCTATATGCTCCTTTTCTTGGATTTTCTCTCTTGGCTTGATTCCTAGGCCTAATCCTTGTAGCCCTCCAAACCTATAAACCTCCTTGTCTGAAAAAAAAAACTATCACACTTGTGAGAAAATTAAAACCTATTTTGGATGCCCTTTATGATCCTCCTTCTTCACACAAAATTTCATCTAATAAATCTTAAGGTAATTATACTTTATTTTCTATGCTTTTCATCAATTAGGTCTCTTTGGGCTTTTTTAGGTCTATTGACACTCTTACAGATAAGAAAATATACTATACGGTTGTACCCACTCACCAAAAATATCAAATATTGAATAGGATCACTATTTTAACAAAAATTATTATGTGGTGAATCAGTCTTCAAAAACTTTCATAACCATCTCACTTAAGCAATCATGAAACATTCAAACAAGCATATAGATCTTGCAAGCATAAACATCTATCCACATAAGCATGAAACACATGAACACATCACATATATGGTAAATACTCAAGGAGAATAAAATAAATTAATATATACAAATGGACTACATTCCTATAATAAAAACACCAAATTTAGTGAAGAATGCACTTCACATGGAGCACCAACCCCAACTAACTAAGCACCAACTCAACTAGGTTTTAGGAAACACTTAGTTGCAAGGGGGCACCAACCCCATATATGATTCATCACCAACACAACCACATGATTGATTTTATCACCTTTAGGACACATTTTTTCTCAACCAACTGATGATGACCTCCTCTTCGGCTCTTTACACTCTTAGCCCTCTCAAACTGCCTTCTTGGATCCTTCGCTCAGCAAGGTCTATTCAAGACAAATTAGTTCATTTTATCTCAATACTCATACACATAACCTATATAAAATATTCACCACATATCCTATATACTCATATTATGGTCTAAAATAACTCCTCCTACTGTATAATTTGATTTCTCATTCACATACACTCTACTCACATAAATAGGCCTAAAACTGCCTTTTATTTATACAAGCCTCTTGCTCATATCCTTCTTGGTCAGACAAACATCCTTACCTTATTAGGTCAGATATGTAATATATCTTATAACATATCATATATATTAATTATACATAATTTGAGTCCCTTTAGGTCTGACATACCTCAATTAGGCCTCATTTCATCTTTAGGTCTCATGGAGACCTAATCCCATTAGGTCTACTTTAGGACACATTACAATTTGTCCTACTTGGAACACATTAAAACATATAAAAAATAAGTAACATATCATATGTCACTCATATAGACCCATGATAAGATATTCTAGGCTCCATACAAGTTTTAGAGCCAACCACTACTTGAAGCACACCATTTGTATTGTTCAAAATTAGGCTTGTGCATACCCATAAAGTTTGTCTTGAATAACTAAAGAATAAATTTTTTTTTTCCTAATGACCATGGAAAAAAATCAAATATATATAGGCTACATGACCTTAGGTTCAACACCATATGCTTTATACTTCATAACTCAGGGCAAAAGGACTCAAACCCTTCTCTGCAAATAGCCCACTTAGAACTACCAACTAGCCTCAAAACATATTCATGGAAACTTGAACTTATGATACTTAAAATAACAAAATAAAGTAGTTAAAATTCATGAATATGATCATAAAAAATCCTTAAAACAACCTCCAATAAAAGGATCATAAGCTCTAATGGCACTTATTGGTCTTGTAGACCAATTTGTTGACCTTTTCTCTCTTAGACCTCACTCAAACAGACAAGCCATTTTGGATTCAATGTTATAACCTCTTACAATGACTTAAATTATTATGAAAAGAATGGATAGTTAATTAAAGTCCCAAAAATCAATATCATGTGCTTAGATACATCAACTTAGAGCATAGAGTCTCAAACTCATCATTGTAACTTGCTTACCTAGAACTGCCAGTTTGCCTTAAAGCACATTCATAGTGATAATGAGCTTCAAAACTTGTGTAGACACTTTCAGAGAATTATGAATCATTTATATGATCTTATGAGATCATTATTCAAATGTAATATAGATATATACTATGTTTAAATGGTAAAATGGGTCTTGCAGACCAATCTCACAACCTTATATCTCACTATCTCATCTGAACTAGACAGGTCAACTTATAAGCAACATTTTCATCATATCCACAGACCTCAAAAAATTATCTAAAAAATTAACATGTCTTAAAATTATTTAAAAATGTCTCCATGTACTTATATTCATTCCTAATCCATGATAACACATCCCTAATCACCATCTCACTTCTGCTTGGGTTTCTCACTATTTGTACCATTAGCCCTATTAGTGATAAGTTGCCTTGGTTGACTAGTTTAGAAAACTTTAGGGTTAAAACCTAATAAAAAACCACCATGTACATTAAATAAAAGTCTCAATATTTTTCCTCCATCCATTTATCAACTTTGACTTGGTCTACTCTGATTGTTATAGCTAATCTCTGAGAAACAAGGCCTTTCTTGTAGGATCCACTCACTCACCTGAATACCCAATCATAATTGGAGATACTTGGGATAGTTTAATAAAACTTATATCACTAAAATATCCATAAAAATCCATTATAATCACTTTAAAATAATATCCTTCACATTAGGTCATTGTTAGGGTTTTAGAGAGGGTTAACACTATATCTAGTGTTAACGATTGTTCATAAAGGATTGTCCCTCATTTCCAAAACTAATGCCTATATATATTATATATGATCCTTCCCCATATCTACTAAATAGATAAAGTTCCCATGCAGAGGTTACACATGATAATGAACACCTGAAAGTCCTTCTCATGTTGAGTACCCTTCATTTTGTGTACTCGAGAGACCTTAAAACACTTTTTATTTCATTAACCTTAAAATTCTGACCTAAAACTTCATGAAAATGCTTAAATTAACTTGAATTACCTTTTTCAATGCTCACCTACTCACACATGCCTTGGAAGTTTATCTTAATACTTCATTAGGCCATGCTCTCACCATCTTGCTTTCTACACCTGAGTCTTCACATCTTATTAGTTCTTGAACTAACCTTAAAACCCCTTTTCAAGCTACCAATATTTAAATCATATGATCACACAATATATCACATTCTAAAACAATGTGAATAATTTTTAAAATAGCTCATGATGCCTCATTAGGCCAGACAAGGTCTACAAATGGTCTACTTATAGACTAGACTTGTAGGTCCTACCCCTGTAGGTTCACTTTGAGACTCTCATGAGTTATCCAATGTATAATGTGTATTCTCAAGCAACCTTATACAACCTATTATGCCTTTGCACATCCATCTCACCAAGACATCATACTCATACCTTCTCATAAGGTCTCTTCATATTATGACTAGTACCATGACTAGGCTTCTCAAGCACTTGAAACTTGACAATTGACCTTGAAACACTTATGAAAGTATATTCACTTATTTTGCATGATCACATTATTCCAAACAACCTCTCACAATATTATGCTTACTTACTTTACCAAGCTTCACTATTCACACCTTCTCACAGAGTCTAGACTAGCCTTCTCAAGTCACCTTGTACTCAAGAACTAGTACTTAAACATGTTTTACTTAACTTGAACCTTGAAATCAACCTCATAATAATCATTAGGTTGCCTTCAAATTCTCTCTTGTCACATGGCTCATATCTCATAGACTACTCACCATGCATCTTTACTAGATGCATCTTGACATCAATGACATAAATATAAACATCAAATGACATCAATATTGACATCAATGACAACACTTCTCAATAAACTCCCCATTTATCATTGATGGAAATCCCAAATCACTCACATCTTCCCAAAACTAGTCAACCTTCCTTCTTAAAATTTCTCCCCCTTCAAAATTAATGACAAAGGGTCTTTCACAAACTGCCATATGGTACCACACCATTTTACAATAGGAACTCAACACACATAATTATTACAGGAACATGTTTCCCCTTACTCTATGCATGCCTACTTAAAATGAACTCAGAATTGAAGACCACTTCTTAAAAAAAATCAAGCTCGGTCAATAACCTGAATAACCCCCCTCAATCTAAGCAACCATCATGCATATACTAACTTGAAGTGAGTCTCCATGAATCCTAATGGATTCACCCCATTCATAGGGCATTAAAACAACCCAAGTTTAGGATATTCTTAGATCTCCATGCTCTCACAAGAATGAATATATTTTAGGATTTTGTTAGGCTCGATTTGTACCTTAGTCTTAACCTTTTCATCATCCATAAGATCATCAATTTAACTGACAACAGACATTCCTGACTTGATTTCACATCTGAAGTATGATATACCATAAAAAATAGTCCATTTGAACTTTTAGATTGATTATTGCTTACCTTTATTATATTTTTCTTCCACACATTAATTTACCTTATCTATTGCATTCTAAGAGCTTCAAACCTCTTATTTTGACTTGATGCCATAAATCCTCCTAAAAATGTTGGTTGTACAGGGTTGACCTAGTCAACCCTATATGTTTTTGGAGATGATTCACTAGGTCTAAGTGAGGCTGGTTGAATGGATAACAAACTCAAAAAGTGGAAAATACCCCTAGATTGTACAGGGTCGACCTAGTCAACTTAGTATAATTGACAATCCAAAAGGGAAATAAGGTAAGAAAAGGATGGATAAAGCATGACAAATGTCTGTAATGGGTAAGACTAAGAAGAATAATCTTAGGGTAAACGGTTTTAGGATACAAGTGTGTATATGGTAAGTGGAAAAAGGGATAATAGTCTTATGAAGCACCAATGTTCTACCCACCCCTTTCTCGATGCACCCCTTAAGGCATGCACTTAGAGAGATTGAGACTCGATGGGTTCCTACAATATACAAAGTGTTAGTAAGTGATAAAAGTTTGAAAATATTATGTGTATACATAATACCCTATAGGATACCATAACCATCCTCTTAACCCTCCAATTGACCCTACTATTCCTATGGTTGACCCTCCACCTAACCCTCCTAATCCTCTGGCTAACCCTCCACCTAACCCACCTAATCCTCTGGCTAACCCTTCACCTAACCCTACTACAATTCCAAAATATACCCAAGGTAGCCAAGAGTATGTAGTTTCACACATTATGGAAAACAAAATTGAAATTGAATAAATAATCAGGGGAATGAGGGATCTTGATTCCACTAACAGCCATTACACTCATATATCCAATAACCTAGAGTTATTATTAGGTCAAACTGACTCGATAATAAGTCAAATTAATAGATGGGAATTTAATCGAGACACTTGTATGGATTATTATTTTGACAAATTATCATCACATGGGGCCAAAAAAATATATCAAAAACTAACATTTGTGCATTATTCATTGACCTATCCACCAATGCACCATTTCCAGTAATTGCTTAACATTTCCTAATCCATAGGTGTCAACTCAATTTGATCAAATCTAATTTTTGGGACCTATAGTGGATGACATTTGATTATCCACCATGTAAAAACTATGAAGTCTCATTGTATTTTCTAAGGAAACTCTATTTTGAATTTATCCTCAATGATATTCCAAATTATTTTGATTGTAGTGAGTTTCAAGGCTAAGGGAAAGGCTATGTGCAATATCAACCTGATGTGTGCCATGTGCCAAATTGACCTGAAAGGATCCCTACCCAAAATCCACTTCATACTAATATCCCATCTATGATGAAGTCATGGAGATCAACACTTTGCATGCAATTAGTGCATTGAATGATACACTCATTTAGCATACAAGTAGGCTTTTAATGACTTATTCTAGAGATATGCCACCTAGTGTGCATACCTAACCCCATCCTTATAGATATTATGGAGATATATGTACTAAACCTTATTAATATGATGGTGCTAGTGGTTTAGAGGGGTTTTATGATATAATCTTGAGTGAAGAGTTTTTCACATGCACATTTGGTGTGTAGTCATCGACCACTACTTGGATGCAGGTATTTTTTATATATTTATGTCATGCCAAATTAAAGCTTTATTTACAATTTTAAAATCTAACAATTAATTTATACAAGAAATGAATTATATATATATATATACATACACACACATATATATATATACATACATACTATATATATATACATACATACATACATACATATATATATATATATATATATATATATATATATATATATATATATATATATATATATATATATATATATATATATATATATATATATATATATATATATATATATATATATATATTATGTTTTGTGAGTATATGGTGCCTTCATCATCACATAACACATTTGTAGGATTTGATCTTAAAAAGCCATTATTTACATATATAGATCTAGATGTTAGCCCATCCACTACTACAACTACGTGTGTTAGCACACCAATTTTTACTTATATAGAGGTAAAAAATTTAGTAAATTTTACACCTTTGGTTTAATAAAGAATAAATAATTTTCATGTATCGTTTATACTTTATAGAAAACTAAGTGAGACATTATTTGTGTAGACACCTAAATCTAGCCACCGATAACCCCCAATCAAACTTTTGACCAATTTCTACCCAAAATGCAAAATTTGGCCTAAAAACACTAAAACATGCTTAAAGATGTAAAAATGACATATTAAAGTGCCAATTTTGGCTAGAGTATCCTTAAATGGGGCAATGAAATTTATGGGACAACTAACTTTGATCAAATCATTTCAAGTTAAAATGCTAATTTTGCACCTAGGTGCTCTGGATTGTTCTTTCCTATCAAATTTCTTTTATGAGACACATGCCTTTGTTATTTTCTATTGGTAACATCCTAAATGGGAATATGATTCCAACACATCTGACATTGACTTCCAATTCCAATCCAGTTGAATTTTGGACCAATAACAAGGCATTATGATCAATTTGAGTAATTTGTGCACAAAGTGTTTAAACATGATTAAGAACTAATTAATCCAAATCAAGGCCTAATTAATAAATACATGAAAAATTGTTAAATAGTTTGTTTTGGAAATTAATATTGAATATCTACATCATCAGGTGACCTCATTTCTTGGGAAGACATCCCTAGGCCATAAATGCCACAAATATCAAGATTCATGCCTCCCATGCCTCATCAAAGCCCTCCATGCCTCTTAATTTCTCCTCTATCCCAAATTTTGATGAGCCTATTTATCAAATTTAGTTACAAAATTAGATTAATCCTTAGCCACACATCTCAATCCTAAGATAGATGGTTCAGGTTGATTCTGATCAATCTCAAAAATCTATAAATAGAGAGGTCATAAACATCATTTTTAAGTCTCGATTATGCAAAGTTATAATGTACAAATGGTTATAAAAGCTTCAAAAAAATAGTGTTACCATGCCAAATTTATTCCAAGCTAAGCCAAGCCATAAGCCAAAGGTGCCAAGGAGAGATAGAGGTATCCAAGCTTCTATTGTCAAGGACTTCATGAGCACAAGTCAAACAAGCCACTACAACAAGAATTTTAAAACATCCAAGGAAGGTAAAAGAGGATTTATTTTACATTTTAGTTGTGTGTTTTATTCATCTTTGTTAAATAATCTCTCCCTAGTGTCTAGGCCTAGAGATATTATGCTAGTTAGTGTGTTTCTTTCATTTTATTTTCATTTTGAAACTAACACCATACTAACCATCCTCTCTTGAGTCAAATTCCTAAATCACATATGGCATGCCCAGTGGGACAAGACACATCCCACACATGAAGATCATTTTAAAACTTTAAAATATTTATTTGGAACATTAAAAATCTTGCAAATTAATTTTCTAACTTTATTTTTCCATTTTTTGTTTGCCATGGGTTTACATAGTAACCGACATCGACTAGTAAGATCGACATCGGTTGGATAGCTTAACTGACATCAGTTGGATATCTATCATCAATGACAGGGGTATAACTAATGTTAGTTAGATAGTTGTCATCAATAAAAAAATGTAACCATCATTGGTTATATAACCAATGTCGATCATTGTGTTTTTCTTAAAACACATACCTGAGAGCTCTTTTTCTAAAGTCCATTCTTTCAAACCCAAATGAGCTTCAAGGCTAAAGGACATGCTAACAATTTTGTTATAGGACAAAGCTTGACATTTGATAAAAAACATGTTTAGATCACCTTTTTACATGCTTACAATGAATTAGGAACATTATTTTGGGTGCTTAAAGTTATATTTAGGTGCTTAAGTGAGTTTTTAGAATTAGTTTTCAAAGTTACAACTAAGACCAAGGGGTCAAGTGAACAACACCTCATTTTCCATTTGGGCTTAAAAATGAACTCACCTTTTCAAAGATTTTTATGTTTACTTAGTTGTTTAGATTAAATTTTTGTTTGAAAAAAAGAGGGATGTTGCATGTATGCTCTTCCATTTGTCCCCTTTAGGTAACCCTTGAAATCAAAATTGTCATTCCTATTGCAAGTAGCCTAGTCCAAGGCTTAGAAATAAAGTCATCTAAAGCACTCCCCAAAAACTCATCAAAGTTTGGGTGACCTAAAAATGACCCTAAATTCTTTCTACTTGCATGCTTTCTTTATTTTTATGTAAGCTTGGCTTACAAGGGGGAATTCATTACCTCCCACAAGTTCTTTAAGGAAGCTTTGACCTGGGGTTTCACCTCCCAACATTGAATTCATTTGGCTCCTAATTGGATTTTCACATAGGACGTAATGACACTTTGGACATCACACTACATTAAGCAAATAGTAGGATGTAGTGATTGTAAAAAAGACTAGATCTTTCTGCAACAAGCCAAGTGATACAGACCCAAAATCCATGCTTTTATTTTGCATTATTTGGTGTGAAAGTCATTGTGTAATTGATTCCCCTAGAACATTCAAAAACTTGTTAGATTTTAGAAAAATCCCCACTTGCCACAGAAGTATTGTTGGTGTAAGGTCCACCTCAAGGTCCATGTCATAGTACTATCATTTGAGAGAAGGGGGTGTAAAAACCCTACTATATAATGCACATTTACTTTTGGATGAACACTTAAAATTCTCTCAAATGATGTATATTGATGGATTCTAATAATACCAAGCAACCTTATTAGTTTAGGATTTTAAAGTAATTAATTAGTTGGTCTTATCCTAGATTAAAGTCTTGTTTAAAGTCAAAACTTGTTGTAAATAAATAATTCAAACCAAACACATAGTCCTAATTTTCCTTTTAACAAAGAGGCATTATGCTACCTACGTGAGATCATAAATTTGCCTTTTTCAAAGTTCATCAAAAGCTTGAGAGTCATATCATCCACTTTGACACAGTTATGCTGCCCAATTGAGTCTAGACCTTTACCAAAGTTATTTGAGTCCTTCACATATAATCTAAATTTGGAATATCACCTTCATAAGTTCATATGGTTGATGCAGTAAGTGGGTTCACCATTTTCACTAAACTTGAGGGAACTTAGGTTTAACTTCTAATTTGGGTTGAAGGCAATTAAGACTCATAAATCATTGTCATCACTTGATAGACTTAAGCCATTTTGTGCTAAACACTTTCACTTTGGGTCTATGCACCAAAACATTTTGAGTCAAGAAAATTAGTGTTATGCTGTCAAAATTATGGGAAAATGTCTTTGCCTTAGAGAGTTTTTGAAAAAAACTTTTTTGTCACACCTTTTGGGTAGTGTAGCGCCACCCAAAACATTTTAAATATTTTTTCATAGACCCTCTTGCATAGAGTTCAAATTTATTCCTACATTTTTAGACCAATTCAAGTGTACTTTTGTGATCTTTTATCTAAAATAGTTATACTGTTCACTTTTGTCTAGCTTGTTTGTCAAAAGAACTAAGTTTTATACCATTTTTTGTGAGAAAATAAACTATTTCTAAAGTGCCTTTTGTTTCATACCTTATACCTAGTTGATCAAGTTCATGTCCAAGAATCAAATGCCTAGTGTTTGTTAGAAGTGTTTCAAATCTATTAGATTAAAACTTTCATCTATTTCAAAGTCTAGATTTTGATGTTGTTTGGCCAGGAGTCCTAGCACATGCCTTGTTTGAGCCTAACTTTTGACGTCAAGTTTGGACAAAAGACCTAGCAACTTTTAAATTCCTAGATTAGACTGATTTAAAACACTTTAACCTTAGAGTTTGGCATTTTGATTTTTACACCATTTACATGCTTATCTTAATGTGAATAGTGAAATGTTAGATACTTCATGCTAGCTTCTTTCCTCAGAAATCTTTGCATAAACCTTTTGATCCTTTTGACGTATCTAGACCAAGTTGGAACATCATCTATTTTAGACATTATCTTTTTTAGAGTTTGTATAACTCTTTGACCTTTTATCACAAAACATTAACTATGGATCCCAACATGTATTCCTACACTCGTAGTGGATTCATGTAAAATCTAGGGATTAGTAATGTAGTTACACAAGAAGAAATGGTGCAAGACCCCTATGCAGATAATATTACTTATGAGATGGATTCTTATCCCTCTTATAATACTTAATTAGGGGCACAAAGACAAGATCCATTGGCTAACTATTTGGTTAACACACCACCTTATTCAGAACAAGACTAAAAACAAACTACACAATACCTATCTACAATACCCATAGTGGATGAGCCAGTTCTTCAATAGTCGTATTCTACTAATATGGCTCCCACATATGATCTATTTTTGTTTGAGTAATAGTTTTTAGATAACAAAGATGAGATTTTGGTTAGAGCCATAGAGGTAGGGGCCAAGTTTCTAGCAGCCTTTCCCCATGAAAATTTACCAAGTCTAGTAAGAGTGCCCCATAATATCATTTACAATCAATAGGTTTCTTCTAGCAACCTATGGTTCTAGTCCAAACAACATACCAAGATCCTAATATATCTAATCAAGGTAAAAACATCATGGAAGATCATTTTAACCAAATGTAGAGAGCATATAAAACCTACCTGAATCTAGCACATGATTTTAATCAGATGAACATGGTGAGTAAGCCTTTTATTGACCTATTTCATTCAATAGGGGTGTTGATAGAGTTAACTAAACAAGAGAATTCAAGTTCTAACCCATTCATATAAACCACTTCAATAGATAAATTAATGCATATGCCCATTATTAAAAAAGTGTCTTCAGCCTCTACATAGAGTAGTGAGCCAAATATAGTGGATAATGTGCAATAATGTCCAATCCTAATCAAAATGGTACTAATGTACAAACAATTAGCCAACAACATATGCCTATAGTTAATCCTATGAATAGATCATCATACCAAGGAATAGGATTTTCTACACCCCAAACTCAACTGACTGCTTCCTTAAGTGTACAACCTATGGGATTAGGAAATCAAATAATAGCTAACGTCACAACTCAATGACAAAATGTGATGAACCCTACTCCTTCTCAATAAGTAACAAGTAGTATTCCACAACAATAGACATAGTCTAGTGTATCAATGCAATAGAGGACAAATACATTACCACCTCAATCAGGGGCGACAAATGTTCCACCTCACCAGGTAATGACAAACATACTACTTAAATCATAGACTAATATGCCAATCCAAAACCAAGCAATGACTAGTCAACAACATGCAAATATTGGTCAGCGGTAGATGCTAAATCTGTAACCTATTTTTACTTATCCATAGGGATTTGTGCAACAAGGAGGTCTCCATGTTTCTAAAGTACCTACTAGAAAATTGTTGGTTCAAAATGTGCCACAAATTCATAGACAAGGTCTTGGACCACTAGTTCTCACTCAACAACAATATTTTATTATTCAATAACATGACCCTTTTCAACCACAATAGGGACAATATAGTTATATCCCTCTATCCCAACCACAAAAACCTTCAATTCAAACATTTATCTCCAACCCAAACTATAATATCATTCAACCAATTATGAAATTTCAAGTACATCATAATCCACGTATACGTATTCCTGGTTCATTCCCCAACTAAACAAATATACCCCAATAGGTATCTCTATCATACCCTAGTAAAAGTGTCCCACTTGTGACCTCCCAACCATCCACCCAAACCAATATTCTCCCTCAAACCAATGTTTCTTCTAGTTTCCTATCCCAAGAATTGCAATAGATGAAGGATACAATTCCTACCATTCAAGCTAGTAAACAGATTAAAATTTTCAAAATAGATGATGTGTGTTATTACCCATTCAACATGGAGTATTTGTAGATACCATTTTCTCTAGGATATGAAACACCAAAATTTGACAAATACAAAGGGAAAGGTGACCCTAAGTCTCATTTGACCAAATTCTTTGTCGCATGTCAACTAGTGGCATATAGCAACATTTACCTTTTGTTGTTGTTTCCAAGGAGCTTGGTTAGACAAGCCTTGGAGTGGTTTTTAAAGTTTCCCAAAAATTTAGTAATGTATTTTGATGATCTTTCTCATAAATTTGTGTATCACTTTTCCTATAATCTTGAGCATGATATTTCATTAGTGGACTTAATGCAAGTGAAGCAAAAAGCTGGTGAGAGTTTTGCAATTTATTTATAATAATGGAGAGCCCTTGCAAGTTATTTCACCCATAGTTTATTAGATAAACAATTAACCACTATGTTTACCAAAAAATTTCACAGTGAGATAGCTTATCATTTAGAACTACAATTTGCACATACTTTCAAGGAAATCATTGACAAAGGCTTGTTGATTGAGCGAGCATTCATCAATAAAGGAGTTATCAAGATTAATTCAACTAATCAATATCAAGGTACAAATTAGGGAAATGACCAACATCAACATCCCATTCAAGCACTAACATTACAACTAGCATAAGCCAATAACCAAGAAAGATCGAAGCAATTCAACCATAATAGGAATGATTTAAGAAATGGAGTAACCAAATCTTGTAATGTATAAATGGTGAAAACATCATCTACACCACCTTTTTATCTTACTCATACCCAAAAACCTCTCCAACCAATAATGCAAGTGCAACAACAAAGACCTGTATAACAAATACAATAACTGTTACCATTACAAAACCCTCCTCCTGGGAGGATTGTGCATGTACATCATGTCTTTAGTAACCTAGTAGAACCTATTGAGTCTATATTTCATAAGCTTGTTACTGCTAATCTGATTAGTTGGCCTATACCAAAGCATTATCTACAAGGCATTCCTTATCCTGATTGGTATCATGAAAATGAATTATGTGACTATCATTGGGTCAACGGGCATAATCTATGAAGATGTGTCCAAATCAAGCATTTAATTGAGAATATGTTGGAGAATGGGGAGATAACATTGGATAATGGTACTTCCACTTCTAATCAAACTCTTGGGATTTATCAAAACCCATTTCCCTAATATAACAATCAATAATAGAAAAATAATCAATAGTAACAACAACAATGGCTAGTATAACAACAAAATCAATAGTATCAAAATCAAAGGCTGAACCAACAGAATCAACAAAACTAGTAGCAGAACCCATAATGATAAAATAGTGGATAAAACCAAGGTTAAAATGGGAACAACCAACAAACCTACCATGCATTTGTACATGAATAAAATAGGGTTATAGGTCATATTATAGGGGTAGCATTAATACCATATCTATTAATCCTAGACCAAGTACTAATCAGCCTAGACCATTGCTAAACAACACCATTCTGCCAAATTACATGGATAATCCTTCTTTGACTTGGGAATGCATACAGGTAAACTAAAAACTAGGAATTACCCTTTTGGACCTTATATTGACAACTCATCCTTGCCATGTGACCACATACGAGTGCACCAGTAATCGATACTTATCTTATTTAGTCCCACACCATTCCCAACATTGGTTAGCAATAATGGTCTAGTATTCAATCCTGATTGTGAAATTACAACTCGAAGGTCAAATATTATTATCCCATGCCCACAAACATATACCACTTTGCCTGTCATCCAACTAATCATTTAACTTTGGAATAAACCATTCACTACTGACCAAGACAAGAAATTTGATATTGTGGAATAATTGTAGAAGACACCATCATAAATTTATATTTTAGATTTGTTGAAAATATAAATAATCCATAAGAACATCTTGAATGAGTTTTTGAACCAATCCATTGTTGTTAGTGACATATCTCTTGATAAATTTTAAGCTTTGGTTGGACACTTAGCTCAAGCCATCAAGTCACATTCAACTGAAGTGATCTATCTTCCCTTGACCCACTTCATAATAATCCATTATACATAGAAGTTTATATAAGATGACATAAAGTGAAAGGTGTCCTTATAGACAATGGATCCGGCCTCAACATAATGTTTCTAAATCTCATCAAACTTCTTGGGTACACAATGGTAGATCTTCAACCAAAAATAATAACCATCAAAGCCTATGATAATCAGGAAAGAGAATCACGAGGTACCATCAGTTTGCCATTTATCATTGGGCCTTTGACCCATGATACACTTTGCCATGTGTTGGATCTTGAGTTATCATACAATATTCTTCTAGGAAGGCCTTGGTTACATGAGATTCATGTATTTCCATCAACGCTGCACCAATGTATCAAGTTTTCCCACTCAAGGATGGAAGTGAATATTCCAAGAGATTTACACCCATATGAACACTGCAAGCATCTTGAGACCAAATTTTAAAGCTATAATTATCAGTACAACATGAATCCAAGTTTCAAGTAGGATAAAGGAAAGGCTATACCTATTGATCCTTCACCAGATAATTACATAGATTCTAATACATTGGATTCCATTTCCCACATGCCACCTCCTAAAGCTTATAATCATTTCACCATTTTAGATAATGGATCAGGAGAGTATGTGACCCATGATACATTTCATATTATCAATCTTCCTCAAAATTTGAAAACATTTGGGTGACCTAAATTCACTCCATATATGCATTGGCAACAAAAGAAGAAAGATAAGGGACCTCTCACATTTGTACCATCATCTAGCCTAGAACTTGACCCTCTTTAAGGGGATGAATCATGGTTATACAATGACAACCAAGATGATTTTTATAAAATTGCAAAGCATCCTATTCCCAATAGGATCATGGAGCATCAAAATTATGAAGAAAGAGGCCTTGAATCGAATCAACAAGGAACTACGAGCCAATTTCCATGACTAAGTATGAAAGACCTTATGGACTTAGATTTAAACCACCTAGGGGTGATCCCACATATCTTATTCAAACTCCATCACCAGTTAATAGTGATGATGATGCTAATAGTGAAGAAAAGTCTAATCATTTCCTCACCTTTGATGACCTAGCTGAAACCAACCTATTTGATAACCATGCCATTTGTACCCTTACCCTGGCTATACATCACAACCCATTACCATTATACTATCCTCAACTGATAGATTGGGACCAACAAGAATCCAGTCTATCGATTGATGAGTTCTAGAATGATGAGGAATTCTAAATTTTTAGGCCTTAGAGACAACATTCTATTGGGAGATCACAAATTAGGATTCTCAATCACATTGGATCCTACAACCTATTTTGGAGAGTGAGTGAACATCCTTAGCGAAAAACAAATAAGTAAAACATTGAGGTCCCAAAGTGAAAACCTCTTCAAAGTGCTTTTTAACCAAGAAAAAAGTAAAGATAAAGGTTATTATAATTGTGAAAACTTGTTTTAGACACCATTATATAGGGGCGTTCATTTTTCTTTAAATTTAGACTAGGAGACCACCAATGATGAACTTCCCTGTGGATCCAAGTTCAGCTTTGAGTAATAAACATTATTTGATCGAATTCTTCAAAAATTTCTAATTGTTTTTATCACATGGCTAGATATTCCATTAAGGGACTCAAGTTCATCATGCCTAGGAGAAGTTGAATAACATGTCCTAATAGAGGACCCTGACATAATCCAATAATTCATGTCATTGCCTATTATCCTAGAAGATGATTTGACCCTTCTAGTTGAAGATATAATAGAGGTAAATATTGGGGATCCATCAAACTTGAAATAGATAAAATTAGGCATGTCCCTCACTATGGAGGAACATGAAATATTTACAACTCTATTGAGAGAATTTGTAGATATCTTTGCATGGGCATATTCTGACATGCCAAGTTTAGACCTCACCTTGGTTTTGCACTACCTTATGATTAATCCTGATGCCAAATTGCTAAAAAAAGGCTACATAAGATGAATTTTTGCATTACTATATGGGTAAAGAAAGAATTGGAAAAACTCTTAAAATTAGGATGTATCTGATCTATTGACTACTTAGACTAGATCTCTAATGTGGTACCTATTAGTAAAAAGCTTGAAGGGATTAGAATTTGTACTAATTTTTGAGACATCAACAAAGCTTATCCTAAAGATGATTTTCCCTTACCTAATATCGACATGATCATTGACTCCACCATATTTTATGAAATTCTTTCACTCATAGATGGATTTTCAGGATACAACCAGATCAGAATAACACCAAAAGACCAACATAAAACAATGTTCATCAGTCCATGAGGAACATTTTGTTATCAGGTAATGCCATTTGGCCTTAAGAATGTTGGAGCTACATATCAAAGGGACATGACTATCATATTCCATGATATGATGCATGATATTGTTGAAGACTATGTCGATGACATATTAAGAAAATTCAAAACTAGGGCCAACTATCTAGCAGTGCTGCATCAGATATTTGAAAGATTATGAGAGTATAAAGTCATACTCAATCCAAATAAATGTGTTTGGTGTAACTTTAGATAAATTACTTGGCTTCATCATGTCTCATAGATGTATTGAAGTTGATCTAGCTAAAGTCCATGCTATAACCGAGATTCTACCACCAACTAATTTAAAGTAACTCCATAGTTTGTAGGGTAAGATCCAGTCAATCTGATGCTTCATCTCTCAGTTAGAAAACAAGTGCCAACCATTTACACTCCTTTTAAATAATGGAGTTGCATTTCACTAGGATGAGCACTGCTAAACAAATTTTCAACAACTCAAAGACTTCTTGTTAATTTGCTTATTCTATTAACTCATATGCCAAGAAAGCCATTCTTGTTATACATATTAGCTATCGACCATGCTCTGGGGGCACTCTTGGCTCAACATGATGATAATGGAAAATAGCATGTTGTATACTACCTAAGTCGTACCTTGGTTACATATGAACATAACTATACACCTATTGAAAAAGCTTGTTTGGCCATGGTCTTCATAGCTTAGAAATTATTTTATTACATGTTGAATAATAAGACCATGGTTATTTCAAAAGTATATCCACTCAAGTATATACTATCTAAAATAGATTCAAAAGATAGAATGGCTAAATGGATCATGTTTCTTAGTGAGTTTGATATAGAGTATGCCAATCAGAAGGCAATCAAGGGATAAGTTCTTGAAGATCAACTTGTTGAAGTACCTCTCACAGACATACAACCACTCACATTTCAATTTCCTAATGAATCCATAATGACCATCATTGACACACCCCTTAAGGAGAAACCTTAGAAGCTATATTTTGATGGTTCATTTACTACACATGGATTGGGGGTAGGCCTATTGTTTATTACATCATAAGGGGATCTAATCCCTAAATCATTCAGAATCAACATTCCTTGTATAAATAACATGGCTGAGTATGAAGTGCTTGTTTCATGACTTCAAAAAGTAGTGCATTGGAATATATATCATCTCAAAGTTTGTGGTGATTCTTATTTAATCATCAATTAGGTCATAGATCATTTTTAGACCAAAGATGATAAGTTGGTTCTATGTAAAGCCATGGTCGACACTCTTAAGCAGAAAATTACCAATATTCAGTTTTAGTACATACTAAGGGCTAGTAACAAAATTGCAAATGCCATGACTACTATTGGATCTCTAATTTGACAAATAGATAAAGCTAGAGAGTATCAATTTATTATCAAGAATTTGTCATCACCAACTCATGAACCTTTAATCATTGCCATGATTTATGATAATTTTAGAACTAATTCTATATAGTACTCAGACCTTTACAACTACCTTCATGACCAATTTCTGCCACCTAACCTATCTTGAAAACAAACCAAAGCCTTTATTCATCATTCCACTTGTTATACTCTACTAGGATCCACCCTTTATCTTCACAGTTTTGATGGAAATCTACTTCATTGTTTAATTTCAATAGAATCTACACTAGCATTAAGAGAAGTTCATGAAGGAGTATGTGGAACTCATTCTAGTAGGGTAGTCCTATCCAAAAATCTCTTGCATACTGGTTATTATTGGCCTATAATAGACGTATATTCCACTACATATGTAAGGAAGTGTGGAAAATGTCAATGGCATGTTAATCTGATTCATGCCCCAGCCAAAACTTTGAAACTGACATAGACACCATGGCCATTTTCTACATGGGGACTTAATCTCATTGGGAAGAATAACCCCACTTCATCTGATGGACATATACATATCCTTACCACCACTGAGTATTTCAATAAGTAGGTTGAAGCTATACCCCTCACTTATATGACTAGAAAGCAAATTTCCAAATTCATCTTCAACCATCTCATTTACTGCTATAATATCCCCTCTAACATTATATATGATAATGGAGGATCATTTAAGAACAAGGATGTAGATCAGCTATGTACTAAATATAACATCACACAATATTTTTCTATAGCATATTACCCTCAAGGTAATGGCTAAGCTAAGGCATCCAAAAAAACCATTATCAATATTCTCAAAAAGATTGTCAAGGATGCCAATCATGATTGACACTTATAGATATTCCCTGCCCTTTGGGCATATCATACCAATCATAATACTACCATAAGAGCCAGTCCATACTCAATTTTTTATGGTATTGAAGCCATCCTTCCCATTGAGGTCAAATTACCTTCACTGCACATCTTTTTCAAGCATGTCCTAGATGATCATGACTATCAAGTAGCCCACTTGTAAGAGCTAGACGTACTTGATGAAAAATGCATAGCCGTGCTCAAAAATCTTCAAGCATCAAAGGCCATTATAATCGATGTGTTAAGTATATAAAATTTGAACTTGGTGATCTTGTTCTTAAAGAAAACCAAAATAATATCATGGATGAGAAGAAGCATAAAGAAAAATTCAAACCAAACTCAATAGGGCCTTTTATCATTACTATAGATTATGGATCAAGAGCATACAAGCTTGCCACACCAGATACAGAAAAACTTCTTGAGATGATGAATATTACTCATCTCAAGTGGTACTATGATTGAGTTTTATACCATATTTTCTATAAGGACCATTTCATTTGTGCCATTTCATCACTATTCTTCTTTGTATAAATATCATTCTTAACCATTTTATTAGTCGTATTCATTTTACCATTATGTTCTATCAACCTGGTGTGCTCTAAAGCCTAGCCTATTTAACCTTGGTTTTTGTCATTTGTTATGTATTTTTAGCATCAAGGTATCTGATCAATTTCATTAGTTAGTTCATGTACTTCAGATAGAGATCATATTTTTAAATAGTATGACAGAAGTTTTGGTAGTTGCATCCTTCATTTGTTATTTATTTCTTATGATCGATCTTGATACTAATTATAACCACCTTTAGTCAAATTAGTACCATTTATCTATGCCATTGTGTCTTATTTATAAACACCTATGGGAAAAATAGGGGAAACATTAAGCCTTGACGTACCAACTTGCCACTTCCTATGTCATAATATGCCTTTTTATCAATTGTGCTTACTTTATTTGAATTGACTGCTACACTAGTCAAATTTCTCTGCTATAGGGTGGAACTATAGTGACTTAAGGTCCTACTCAGGGAATATGTAGGCATCACTCAATACTTGTTGAGGTCAGCTCAGTCACCCTTTCCACCATGATCTCATCATTTTGTGAGCAACCTTCATTTAAATGCTCTCACTATTTTTTGAGTAACACAAGTTTGAACACTCTCAACATTTTGTGAGCAACCTAAGTTTAAACACTCTCATAATTTTGTGAGAAGCCTTCATTTAAACACTCTTGCCATTTTATAATCTTGAACAATTTAGTGTCTTGTCATTCTCGATTGAGTTGAGATACTTCAAAAATTTCAAAAACATTTGAAAAATCATTAGAAAAGAACAAAAACACTGACCACATCTTTGCCTTAAGGATTCTGGGAACCCTTACTAAGTTTCAAGAAAATCACTTTTCATTTAGTTTTTCCATCTTTTTTGGCATTTTCTCTAATGCACTTTCAATTTTTCAAAACCATTCCTATTCTTCTATCACATCCATTCTATTTATTTTTATCAGTTATCATTTTCTTCCCATTCCTTAGGAGAACTACATTTGGCCTAAAGTTTTTTTATTAGATATTACATCTATGGAACTATGTAGGCAACTTCCACCTAGTGTATATGGAGACAGCTTGGCCACCCCCGTCCTTTTCTTCTATTCCCCCATTTTGTTTGTTTGTTCAGTTGTCACCTATTTTCTAGGGGTAATGTTTGTATGGTTTCTATTTCACTATTTGTTTGTTTATTTTTGCTTATTTTGTTTGTTTTTCTATCTATTTATTTACTTTTAGCATTGATGCCTTGATTCATTTTATGTGTGTTCATTGGGTGATTCCTTGCCCACACTTACACTTTAATCCATCTATATTCATATGTTTACATTGTCATCATGGTTTCTATCATTGGTGCATTGTATTCTATTAAGTATTGGGTTTTGGGAGTCAGTGTTTATGCATAGTTCAACCAAGTCCTCATGATGTTATACCATGATGCCTACCGACACATGCTACAATAAACGTAAGCTTCAATAATTTTATTCAGAAATGGGGACATCTTTTTAGCACTGACATCCTGATTTCATCCTAATCATATCCCAAATAGAGTAACTAAACATGAAAGAATTCCAACTTTTATTAGTTTAGATGAGCATCTCCCTACTAGTAGGTTGTTCCAATTCATCCTTACCCTCTGTGTTAATTTATCATTATCCTTGACCAATTTTATCATGTTTGTCATAATTGGGGTCCCATGATTATAACTGCCTATGGACAAATCATTGCACACCATCCCACCTACATTTTTCAATGATTATAATAGCCTTTGGGAAAATCATTGTGTTGTCACCACTTTGATTTTTCTACCTATACAGAGGCATGTTATTCTCTTTTTTGTCTATCCTAACTAGGGCATCTCTATCTTCTCAATGATTATAACCACCTTTGGGAAAATAATTGTGTTATCAAACCATGTTACCACTGTCAGGGTATAATGTTTATAACCACCTTTGGGAAAATCATTATACACCATCCCACTTGCATTCTCAATGATTTTGACCACTTTTTAAATATCATTATGTTTTCACCCCATCATCTTTCCTTTCTATGGTCCACTCATTTCACTTCTTATCGA
This sequence comes from Torreya grandis, assembly GCA_037957365.1. NCBI lineage: Eukaryota > Viridiplantae > Streptophyta > Pinopsida > Cupressales > Taxaceae > Torreya > Torreya grandis. The sequence continues at coordinate 228,986 of JARHVA010001557.1, read as the reverse complement.
GGGATCATTTGTTGACCTGCTTGTGCTAACCATTCCCTCGAGGGGGCATCATACAATTAGTTTATCATCATTACAGTTGTAGGCATACATGAACTTTTCATTCTTTGAGAATATGTTACTATGCTTATAGTTTTCAATGCCTTCCCAAATAGGGGAAAATTATATACACATAAATCTGGCTACCGATAACCCCCAATCAAAATTTTGAACAATTGCTACCCAAAATGCATAATTTGGCCTAAAAACATTAAAACACACTAAAAGATGTAAAAATGACATATTAAAGTACTAATTTTGGCTAGAGTATCCTTAAATGGGGTAATACAATTTATGGGCCAGCTAACTTTGATCATATCATTTTGAGTCAAAATGCCAATTTTGCACCTAGGTACTCTGGATTGCTCTTTCCTATCAAATCTCTTACATGAGACATGTGACTTTGTTATTTTTTATTGGTAACATCATAAATGGGAATATGGTTCCAATGCATTTGACATTGACTTCCAATTCTAATCTAATCAAATTTCTAACCCATAACAAGGCATTCTGATCAATTTGAGTAATTTGTGCACAAAGTGCTTAAACATGCTTAAGAGCTAATTAATCCAAATCAAGGTCTAATTAATAAATACATGGAAAATTGTTGAATAATTTGTTTTGTAAATGAATATTGATATATATATATCATTAGGTGACCTCATTTCTTTGGAAGACATCCCTAGGCCATAAATGTTAGGATTCATGCCTCCCATGCCTAATCAAAGCCCTCCATGCCTCTTAATTTCTCCTCTATCCCAAATATTTATGAGCCTATTTATCAATTTTAATTGAAAATTTATATTAATCCTTATCCACACATCTCAATCCTAAGATGGAATGTTTAGGTTGATTCTGATCAATCTCAAAAATCTATAAATAGAGAGGCCATGAACATCATTTCTAAGTCTTGATTATGCAAAGTTATATTGCACAAATGGTTCTAAAAGCTTCAAACAACTAGTGTTACCATGCCAAATTGATTCCAAGCCAATCCAAGCCATAAGCCAAAGGTGCCAAGGAGAGATGGAGGTATCTAAGCTTCTATTGTCAAGGACTTCATGAGCACAAGCCAAGCAAGCCACTACAACAAGCATTTTGAAGCATCCAAAGAAGGCAAAAGAGGTTTTTTTTTTGCATTTTAGTTGTGTGTTTTATTCATGTTTGTTAACTAAACTCTCCCTAGTGTCTATGCCTAGAGATGTTATGCTAGTTAGTGTGTTTCTTTCATTTTATTTTCATTTTGAAACTAACACCAAACTAACCATCCTCTCTTGAGTTAAATTCCTAGATCACAGTTTGTTTAGTTGATGTCTCAAGTAGACAGTCCTCCATCACTACGAGTAGAGATAGACATAGGCATTGTTTAAATGATGTCATCCACCCATGCCCTCATAGAGGTACATATTCAATTATAATTTTGAATTGTAAAATAGATTTTTTTAAATAATTTAACTACATAGTTGCTTGAAAAATATAACTTATGTGAATGTATTGTGTATGTAGGGTTGTCTTATAACATATGATAGTCTAATTCAGATGGTTAGTAGGGAAACATCTCATATTTTGTCATCATTTCAAATGCCTATTCATGTAGCTCAACCTTCTATTGACCCAATTGAGCATCAAATTAAGATTGACTGAAACCATGAGATGGTAGTAAGTGCATGTTTAAATGTTTTTATTTTGTTTTAAAATTAATTTCTTAACTTGGTTGCATACATATTTTATGTTAATTTTCTAATAATATTTATATTTCAATAGGTTTAGCTACAAGGGAGCTATGATCATAGGACCCGTATTTAGACATTGGAGCAATCTAAGGCATTCGAGGGATCTCCATCTACTAGCATGACATCACAGAAAGGGTCTTCTTTGAGGAAGGCAAAGACAGAAAGGCTATTTGGTGATTAGCTCATGTCTTACATGTGATTTATTTTTTTGTATGCCTATATGGTAATGTACGCATTTTTTGTGTGTCTATATATGGTAATATATGTATTATGGACATTGTACATGTACCTATATGGCATTCCCTTGACATTCTATTACATTTTTATTTTGTAAGCCTTTATGGATTTTATTATTACATTATAATTTTTGATGATATAATATTATTTTGGTAAATGGATGAATAGGTATTTAAAATTTATGTGAATGTACTTGAGGTTGTATGATTAAATTAAAATACTTGTAGGGCCTAAGATGGGTATAACTTGATTATAATGGATTTAACTTTTAAAGTGTAGTATGGATATGATATATATCATTTGATTAACCTAGGATCATCTGAGAAATATGTCAAATTTGTCATTATAAATATGAAAATAAATTAGTTATGTCTTACGACCAATGATTATAGACAAGTTAGTTATCCCAAGTGGTGTCCTATTTATAAAACAATCACATCCTCTATTTGTTATGGTTTTACTCATTAGATAGTTGTGTGTATATATCAAATATTTGTAACAAAATCCATTATGTACACTTTAATAATTCAACCATTATGAATCATAATTACATTTTTTACCTCAAATTTAATATATATATATATATATATATATAGAAGCTAGAATGAATAATTTACAATGGCTAGAATCATCATTTGGTTTTTTCATCAAAAAAAGTAATTCGAGGAGGTTACTTACTCGTGCCATTAGCTACATCAATGAATCCATCAACTGGATACACATTATAAAACATTGGAGGCAATTTTTTAACTACCACATGGACATCATATTAGTCTTTATATTGAGTATCATGGTTTATAAAAAAAATTAGATGTTGATTTGGTTGATAAACTTATTAAATCCAAGTACTATTATAACCTTCTATTTATATTTATTTGTCATTAATCAAGTTTTGGATCATAGGATTTGGAGTAATGTGAATTTATTTTAATAATGGCCAAGGAGTCTATGTAAATATAAATACACATTAACATCAATTTTTTGAATAAAGGACCTTTATTAGTCAATTAATTTTCACTATGGAGGTAAAGATATCATAATGTATTCTTGACTAATTTATGAGAAATGAGATTTTTTTTTACTTTGACTATCAATAATGAATTTTAATGTTCAACCATTGATCAAAATTTGATAATTTAGGTGATTTTTACAATAAATTACAATTAAAAAAATTTAGGACTCAACTTATTCTTCTCCCTCAACTTCTCTTGCACTCATAAGGCCTCCTCTAGGCTTCACTAGGCTTAATGGATTTTCACTTCAATCATGCATTAAATTAATCTACCTCTACCTTAAAACATATTATTATACCTTATACCATACCCCTAAACTTATCTTATCTTCTGATTCACTTATCTTGACTCAATTCTCTCTTTGGCCCTTCAAGGGCTATTAGGCCTAGAAGGCCTAATTCATACTTCCAAGGGGTATTTTATCCCTACGGTGTTATTAATAGATAAAAACCTTATATCCATGCTTATCATATCTAATAAAAATTTAATCAACCATTATTATGGTTCTATACCCTCCTTTCCTTGGCTTTTCTCTCTCTTGGCTTGATTCCTAGGCCTAATCCTTGTAGCCCTCCAAACCTATAAACCTCCTTATCTGGAACAAACTATGACGCTTATAATAAAATTAAAACCTATTTTGGATACCCTTTATGTTCCTCCTCCTTCACAAAAAATTTCATCTAAAAAATCCTAATGGAATTTTACTTTATTTTCTATGGTCTTCGTCAATTAGGTTTCCTTAGGCTTCTTTAGGCCTATGGGCACCCTTGCAGATAAAAAAATGTATTATATGGTTATAACCACTCACCAAAAATATAAAATATTTAATATGTTCACCATTTTTATAAAAATTATTTTGGGGGTTAATCACTCTTAAAAAACTTTCATAACAATCTCACTTAAGCAATCATGAAATATTCAAATAAACATATAGATCTTGTAAGCATAAATGCCTATCCACATAAGCATGAAACACATGAGAGCATCACATATGTGGGAAACCATCAAGGGGAATAAAATTAATTTGTATATTCAAATTGAATACATTCATATAATACAAGCACCAAATTTATTGAAGTACCCAATTCACATGGAACGCTAACCCCAACTAGCTAAGCACCAACTCAACTAGGCTTTAGCAAGCCCCCACTTTCAAGGAGGCACCAAACCCATAGGTAAATAAAAAATAAAAAATACACATGATTTATTTTATCACATTTAGGATACCTTATTTTTCAACCAACTGATGATGAACTCCTCTTCAACTCTTCACACTCTTAACCCTCTCAAACTACCTTCTAGGCTTCTTCGTTCAACAAGGTCTCTTCAAGAAAAATTAGTTAATTTTTTATAAATAATCATACATATAACCTATGTAAAATATTCATAAAAAATCCTATATACTCCTATTATGGTCTAAAATGACTCCTACTCTACAATCTTCTATCTCATTCGCATACACTCTACTCACACAAATAGGCCTAAAACTGCCTTGTATTTATACAAGCCTCTTGCTCATATCCTTATTGGTCAACCAAACATCCTTAAATTCTTAGGTCTACCATGGAATATATCTTATAAAATATAATATACATGAATTAGACATGATTTGAGTCCCTTTAGGTCTGACATACATCAATTAGGCCTCATTTCATCTTTAGGTCTCATGGAGACCTAATCCCATTAGGTCTAATTTAGGACACGTTACACTCTATCCTCATTGAAACACATTAAAACATATCACACAAAAGTAAAATATCATATGTCACTCATATAGACCCATGCTAATCTCATCTAGGATCCATAACACTTTTTAGAGTCAACCACTACTTGAAGTACACCATTTGTATTGTTCACAATTAGGCCTATGTATACCCATAAAGTTTGTCTTGAATAAATGAAGAATAAACACAATTTTTAATAAAAAACATGAAAAAATCACATATAAATAATATACATGACCTTAATTTCATCATTATATGGTTTAGACTTCACAACTCAGGGCAAAAGGACTCAAACCCTTCTCTACAAATAACCCACTCGAAACTACCAACTAGCCTCAAAACACAGTCATGGAAACTTGAACTTATGATACTTGAAATAAAATAATAAATTAATTAAAATGAATGAATATTATCCTAAAACATCCCAAAAACAACCTCCAATAAAATAATCATAAGCTCTAATGGCACCTATTGGTCTTACAGACCAATTTGTTGATCTTCTCTCTTAAACCTCACTTAGCCAGACAAGCCATTTTGGCTTCAATGCTACAACCTCTTAAAATGACTTACAAGATTTTAAAAATAATGGATAGATAAATCATGTACCAAAAAACAACATCATGTGCATTAGATACATCAACTTCGAGGATAGATTCTCAAACTCATCATTGTAACTATTGACAATTTTGCCCCATAGGTCAAATTATCACCCTTATCATTCAAAACTTTGCCCATCATGTCAGTTTGTCTTGAAAAAAAGGTCTTAACCCTTGAAAACTTGGGATAAAATCAATTTTGTGTAGGTACATTTGATTATTATCCAATCATGATTCATTTCTAGCTCTTGTAGAAGTAATCAGGATTACACAGGTGCTTAACTTATAAAGTCCATAAGTAATAAGTAGAAGCTCTTGGAGAACCCAAATGGGTCTATCCAGTGCATATCAAGTTTATCAATCTACTTTACTTATGAAGTTTCATAAGTAGAATCTTTGTGAAAACCCAAAAGGGTCTACAGAAGCAAATTGAGTTTGTTAAATCATATTACTTATAAAGTCTATGAGTTGGAAGTAGATGAAACCCCAAAGTTGAAGGCATCAGAGAACTCAAAAGGGTTTGTACAATGTGGATCGAGTTTTTGGAATAAATTAACTTCTAAAATTTTATAAGTTAAAGTGATTGAATAACCTTAATGGGTCACTATAGTGTTATTTAGGTTTGTGAGACATCTTTACTTATAAGTTTTTATAAGTAATTAACATGCAAAACCTCAAAGTAAGAGCCATGTGAAAACCTAAAAGGGTCTACGAGTGCAATTCAGGTTTCTTGATGAGATTTACTTGTAAAGTTTTATAAGTACATGACTTTGGAGAACCTGAAAGGGTATAAAAACTCATGAAGGACACAAGAATTATTTCAGAGGGAACTTGGGGAATTTGTAGGGTAATTTCCAAAAACCCAAAGGGTAAGTACCCTTGTGGAGGGAAATTAGAAGATGAATAGGACCATTTTAGAAAGCTAGAAGGGTAAGTTTTGAGGAAAATGGCCCTTGTAGGGGACACTTAGGGGATGAGATGGACCATTTCAAAAATCTTGAAGGGCAATTTTAGGCATAAGAGACCCTTATAGAGGGTAGTCAGGGCATAGACAGGACCATTTTGAAAAATCCAAAGGACAATTTTGAGCTCAAGTGACCCTTACAAAGGCAACTTCAAGTCAAAGAGGACCATGAATAAAAGTCTAAAGGGTAAGTTTCTAAGGCAAAAGACCCTTATGGGGAGCATTTGAGCAATGATAGGGACATTTCACAAAGACCCGAAAGGGCATGTGCCCTTTGGGAGGAAGAAGACCAAGAAGGAGATAATTCCTTAAAATTATCTGAAGGAATTCCTTCAGACAATTTGTCTAAAGGATAATTAAAAGACAAAGACCATTGAAAAGACAAGGTGAAGGAAGAATCAAGAAGGAAATAAATCCTTCAAACAAATTGTGTGAAGGAATTCCTTCAAACAGTTTGTCCTAAGGATCAAAACCAAAGTGGTAAAGAAACCCATGAGAATAAAGAGAGAAATAAGGAACCAAAGGGAAGAGACATAGAGAAAGGAAATGATGAACTGCCCACCAAAAATATAGAATTCACAAAACATGAGCATAGGCAAACACAAAAAACCTATAGATAAACAAAAGATAGACTACGCTCAAACTAAAGCCAAAAATGTAGAAAGATACTTTAAGATGAATAGAAAATGGATAGAGCCATAATAAGATAAGAACATAAAATAGAATAAAGAGCATGCATAGGTGAATAAGACATGCAAATGTAAGAGACTAAAGCAAGTAAAACTTGTTCTAAAACATGCAAACAAGGCTAGAACATGTACATATATAACTGTTTTATGCATGATTCAATTCTAAAAGTGGAAGACATGTCTTGCATGGTGAATGAAGGAGCTTAATGTTTTGATTTCAACAAGAGATTTCATGCATGTTAAAAGAGCAACCAAGAAAGTCACAATCTATTTTAAGGATATCTCATGCAAAGACTCAGTCTATTTTTTTTATTTTGTTACAATTATAGCTAATTCAAGTTTATATTCTCTTCTATTTTCAGCACCTCTTTTGGCTTGCTTGTATTGATCTATCTAACTTGGATTTTCAGCCTTGATACGGATCCCTCTCATCCCTCTCTTGGTAAGACTAGACTCTGCCAATAGTTGAGTTATGTAACATTTTAATATCAATAGAAGGATTGTATTAAAGATTCTAAGTGTTGGTATAGTGTATTTTCAATCAACAATTTGCATATGTGATAAATTTCTCTTCCTTAGCAAGTTTTAATCTTTACCTAGTTACTAGCTTATCATGTTATGCAGGTCATGTTATGCATTTTTATGTCTTTTATTGAGGCTGTAAGTGGATGTAGGTGGTTGTGTCTTAAATCAGACCTTTCTTCATCATTTTCCCTCAAGTTTCATCATTTGATTAGACCTTTTCATGAAATACTTATGCATATTAGTCAATTAGAATCAAAGATTTAGACTTTTTCCCCTTATATGTTAAGTGTTTAAGACTCCAAGTAGAGTGGATAATCAACATTTTGGTGTATCACTATCATCATGTAGGATTTCCCTTTAATTTTCCTTCTTCCCTTTTCCATGACAGTCCACATCATAGAGTAGAGATCATTATTGATACATAAAAAGGAGCTATCCCTCATAATCTAGAGACTCAATCCACTTAGTAGGTCACCCACAACCTAGGATTGTTTCCATGTTCCAACAGACTATGAAGGCTTAAAACTACCTTCACAAGGGTGTAGGTTATGATTGACAATAGTTTTTGGCATGCTTGGTAGGACCATAAGAATTTTTTGATATCTAAATAAGTTTGAAGGAGAAGCATTTATAGAGATTCATAGCATCACTTTAGTAGCTCTTTCATGCCAAAATTTACTACAAGATCAACAAGGAAAGGTATTCCTTTCAAATTCATTAAGTTACATTCTTCTTCTTATAAGGCATTAAGGTTTAGAAGGATAATTCCTTATCCTAGAAAGAATTATTTGTCTCCTTCCCATCCTATTGGTCTAATCACTTCACTTTATGTTACCCAAATGGCTGTTAGAAATAAAGTATTTGTTCCATTCAATAGAATAATCCCTCTAAATTTATCCCAATATGATGATATTTTTGTGTCTACCCTCAAAAGCATCCCTTTCTTCTCTGGAGAAAACCAAACTACACTTATTGAGCATATCCAAGATGTGGCTAACCTCTGTTTAGTCTATAACATTGAAGAAGACAATGTTGCTATTAGATTGCTTGTTTCTTCATTTAAAAGAAAAGCTTTACAGTGGTATAGAAATTTGCCACTCAATTTTATTTCTACATGGGATGAATTGGGTGCAACCCTAGTCTAATAATTTAAGGACAAATTTGATCATTTATCTTTGGTTGAGTAATTGTCTGCCATATCAAGAGCCCCTCATGAGTTCATGTTTGATTTTAATTTCAGATTTCAAAAGACATAGACTAGAATACTAGTGTTGATTAGACCATCTCTTGAATATACTTCTCTTTATTATTTGAAAGCTCTTAACTCTGATTTAAGTTTTATGATTCAATCATTCAGTGGGAATACTTGTTAGATGCTTATGAGGTTGTAATAAGGGAAAAAAATAGTTTAATATACACTGGTAAACTTGCTCCTAGACATCCTATGCCCATATTTCTAAAAATAAAATCCATACCACCTCTTCAAACCACATCTTTGGCCCCTAATCCCTCACCTCAAGCTCAAGTTACAACCCCTACTATTCAAGTAAGTGAAATTGGTGAGTTAAAAAAATTATTACAATCCTTTGAAAATGAATTAGTGCAACTAAAGAGGCAGAAATATCAAAATAATAAGCCATATCAACATCAAAATCAAAATATGTATCAATCCTACAAAGACCAAAGGCCTTCTTATCAAGGATTTAGAGAAAATAGACCACCTTACCAAACATAATGAGCCTTAAATACATCTAAGCTATATGCTTCCCTTGAAGCTAATGTTCATTCCATTTCAAAATCCATTGTTCCAACTCTATCTCAAAATAACATGATGCAAGATTCTAGATGGAAACCTTCAAACCCCAATGATGCTAAAAATTAGTCCTTGGTATCTCAAAATATCACCATGCCACAAATGACACAGAAAGAATTTTCTTTTCAAGAAAATCAATGCCAAGATTCAAGTTTTCCATCACAAGGAGAGACTTACCAAATTCAAGGACAACCTAATACTGTTAATGTTAATTGGCAAGTAGATGATCATATTGCTTTATCTCATAGTTTTAAAGCTAACAGTTCAGGTGGTCAAGTTGTAACTATTACTAGAGCTAAAATAAGATCTGTTGATGAAGTTAAAGAAGTGGAAAATGCATCAAGTACTCCTATTACTATTTCTTTAAGTACAAAAGAACAACTAGAAACCCCTTCAGCTTAGAAATATCAGAATGTTGAGGCTAGTACAACCTAGCAAACACCCTTAGTTTGTGAGCAACTAGGCCTTCAGAAGTTGTATCCAAAGGTTGGTGGTTGTAAATTTAGTATTGTTGATCAAATGAATAAATATAACATCAGTATTAGCATGTTGGATTCTCTTGATATCCTAAGACAAAGTGACATGCTCATCCAGGAGTTTTCAGCCCTTAAAGTGACTCCAAAACCAAGTGAGAAGGAGGTGTGGTCTTGGCTAATTCAGACCAACCAACTAACTAACAAGGGCATTAGGTAAATAAAATGAAAAAATTAAGCAAAGATAAGTTAAAGTCACATAAAAATCCTCCTTTCTATATTTCCTTGATAGTGAATGATACTTTGGTTCATAAGTGCATGGTGGATAGTGGCATTAGTATCACAATCATGCCCAAATAGATTGTAGATAAGTTTGGTCTTGTTTATGAGCCAAACACAAAGGGGGTGTTACAACTAAATGGTTCACCAAATAATATGGTAAACATCAATACAAATTTAAAACTAACATTGCATTCTTCCTCGAATGTTACTATTCAATAGGTTGTGGTCATGGTAGACTTGCCTCCCTATTTTGACATATGCCTTTCAAGAGATTTCACTTTAAATATTAGGGGATACTTGTTAGTTTATTGGAATTAATTACTTTTTAGAACTAGGTATGAAACTAAATTAATCATTCATTCCAAACCTCTTGCACATTTTCATATGGAACCATACACTCTAAGCAATATGAATGCAAATCGTGCTATATCAAATGAAGTACTTGAAACTAGCGTGGGAGAAGATGGATCACCTTTAGAGGGATTTAAAAATTTATTTATTGATGAATGGGCTTCCACTTTACATGAGAATGATCCCTATAATTTGATTAAGAAAGAAGGATTGGGCATCTATTACCTTCATAAGAATGATGCATCAATCCTAGCCATGTTCAAGGATGACGTTTCAAGTGACGGATTATGGAAATTAGTTTTTGATGGATCAAGAAATAAGCATGGCACAAGAGCTAGAATGATGTTGGTCTCTCCAACAAAGTAAAGGTATTTCTCTTCAATTAAATTTCAGTTTGGTTGCTCAAACAATGTCACAAAGTATGAGGCGTTGGTTCACAACTTGCAATGGGCCAGGAAGATGAAATTTGATGCCCTACAAGTATTTGGGGATAGAAAACTAGTTGTTCACCAGGTGAAAGGTTTCAATACATGTAAGAACTCATTGCTTAGATATTACAAACATAGAGTATGGGATTTACTTGAGGATTTTTAAGATTTTAACATCTAGGTGATTCTAAGAGATCAAAATAAACATGTAGATTGACTGGTTTTAGTTGGGGTGAAATTTAGTATCCCAACTAATGTGAAAAGTGAGAAGGTTCAATCACACATTAAAGTGGTTGTGAGGCCTTCTATCCCTGATAATAACGATGATTGGTAAGTATTTGAAAGTGATGATCAAATTATAAGATTCTTTCAAGAAGAGGTTGAGTTTTCTTCCATAAACCAACTGAAGTACGTGTAGTAGTATGGTGATTAGGTTGTACAACTGAAGACAAATAAATTTCCCAAAGGACTGGTCATGCTTGAGAACATCTTCAGTGGTGATGATGAGCTGAGAAAAGAGAAACCATCCTTATTGAAAAGAGAAGAGGATTACACCAATGTAGAAATCATAGCTGATAAGGTCTTAAAATTGGGCAAGGTATGCACTCCTCCACAAAGAGAAGCTTTCATTGAACTATGCACAAGTTTTACTGATGTCTTTGCTTGGAAATATAGTGATATTAAAGTTTTTGACCCAAGTTTGTCTCAACACACCATTGAGCTAGAGGATGAAGGTAAGCCAGTAAGACAAAGACAAAGGCCCATTAATCCTAATATGGAGCCTTTAATGAGGGTTCAACTTCACAATCTTATAGAATCAGGTATAATTTTTCCAATCAAGCATTCCACTTGGGTAGCAAGTCTTGTTCTAGTTCAAAAGAGTAATGATGAAATCAGGTTGTGTGTTGATTTTCATGATTTAAATAGGGCTTTGCTAAAGGATCACTATCCATTTCCATCAATGGAAGAAATTTTATAGTTTATTTTTGATTTAGAAAGATTCTCTTTGTTAGATGGATATAGTGGCTACAACCAAATCTTAGTCAAATAAGAGGACCAATTTAAGACAACCTTCACAACCAAGTGGGGAATGTTTACATACAAAAAATGCCTTTATGTTTATCTAATACTGGAGCAACTTTTCAAAGAGCCATGGATATGGCATTTCAAGGCCTTCTTAATAGGTTTTTACTTATCTATTTGGATGATATAACTATATTTTCCAAAAATACATGTGATCATATGGTTCATCTTAGACAAGTCTTTGAATAGTGTAGGCAGTTTGGGATTTCTTTGAATCCCAAAAAGTGTGTATTTTCAGTTCATGAAGATAAAATCCTTGGACACGTGGTTTCAAAATATGGCTTAAGCATTGATCCTGAAAGAGTAGAATCTATTCTTGCACTCTCCTTACCTAAGCATAGAAAATCTTTGCAAAGTTTCTTTGGAAAAACTAACTTCATAGGAGGTACATTTCTAATTTTTCCATTCTAGCTAAACCACTTACAACCATGCTAGAGAAAAATCATAGTTTTAGTTGGTCCAAAGAGGGAACAAGAAGTTTTGAGGATGTCAAGAAAGCCATAGCTAGTGCTCTTAAATTGATAAATCTAAATTTTATGAAAGACTTCATCTTGTACACTTATGCTAACATGGACACCATTTAAAGAATTCTCATACAACAGAATCATGAAGCTTTGGAGCAGCCAATTGCCTTCTTTAGTCAAGGCTTGGAAGAATATGAAATGAGGTATTCTTTTATTGAAAATCATGTACTTTCAGTCATAAGGTCTCTTAAGAAATTTAGGTACTTTTTTCTAATAATAAGATACAGTTGACGGCTTTTCATCCAAGCGTCAAGGAGTTCATTTTGAATAAGGATATAAATGAGAAGAGGGTTGTATGGATTACTAAAGTGATGGAATATGATGTAGAAATTAAGGTCACCAAGCTAGTTAGAGGCAAGGGGCTTGTGAGCATCTAGCTCAAGACTTTAAGGAGCCTAGAGAGGTGGTTATTATGACAAATGATGAAGAAGTTGCACCTGAACATACCTCACCTTCTAATTAATTTCAAGATTTGATAAGCTATCTTCAAGATGGTATCTATCCTCCTCAATTAAGTGCTTCCAAGAGAAGGTATTTCAGATTGTAATCAATTCCTTTCTTGATTATTGATGGTGTTTTGTTTAAGAATGATATCAATGGCATGTTACTAAGATGTGTACAGCCAAGCCAAACTCAAAGATGCCTTGAGGAGTTTCATGATGGACATGCTGAAGGACACTTTCCACAAAGACAATAGCCCTTAAAATCATGAGAGGTGGGTAATATTGGCCCAATATTTTTTGTGATTACCATGCATGGGTTAGGAAGTACAAATAATGTGTTATGTTTGTTGGAAAGGTAAGACTTGCAATCTTGCCTCTTCAACCAATTATGGTGGATCAACCCTTTGTTTAATGGGGTTTGGATTTCATTTGTCTCATAAATCCTCCTTCAATTTTTGGGCATAAGTGGATTCTAACAGCCACATATTACTTCACATATTGGACGGAAGCAATATCATCAAAATAAGCAAACAAAACCAATGTTCTTGATTTCTATGAAGGTTTGCTTACTAGATTTGGGGTTCCTTCAACCATTATTTTTGATAATGCCATGGATTTTTTGGGAACTAAGATTAGTTAATGGGATGTCAAACATGGTGTTTTTCTTATCACTTATCTAATTACTATACAAAAGGTAATGGCCTTGCTGAAGAACTTATTAAAGATCATATGAAGGATCATTGAAGACAACTAGAGTTCATGGCATCCAAGTTGAAGTTAGCTCTATGGGCTGATCGAATCACCTAAAAAATATCAATATCCAACTCTCCATACAAGCTATATGGTAAGGAAACAAGATTACCTATTTCTCTTGAATTTACAACTTTAAAACTAATGCATCAGATTGAGTTATTTAAGAATGACCCCATGGAATTCAGGTATGTCAAGCTTATGGAGCTAGAAGAAATTAGAAATCAATCAATGCTAGCCATGGAGGTTCATCAAGCACAAGTAAAGAGATCCTTTGATAAGGGGGCTTCTTCATGAAGCTTCAAACAAGGAGATTTGGTTCTCAAGTGGGATGAGGATAGAGCCAAAATAGGAAGGCACATGAAATTTAATTTGATTTGGAGTGTCCCATACATAATTTATAGCTATAAATCCCACAACACTTTCCAACTTTCAAAGATGGATTGTGAATAACTCCCAATCTCAGTCAATGGGATATATCTGAAACATTGATAGTAAAAGAGTGGAGTTTTTTGTATATAGTCTAGTGTTGTTTTTTTCCTCCAAGTGTTGTTTTAGCACATTAGTTTAGTTTGTTTTGTTCCAAATAAGTGTTGTTTTCATGCTTGCTTTGTTAGTTAGTTTTCATTGATTTGTGTGTTTCTTTTTCATTTTGAAATTTGAAATTTGTCTTATTTCAAAGGAAGGTTATATGAGAAGTCATGTATCAATTTTTAGTCATTGTGTAAGACCAAGAGTAATATTTATGGTCTAGTCCTTAAGCACAACATGCATGCTTCCCAACTGAGTCACCAAGAATGTTGACAATTTTGCCCCATAGGTCAAATTGTCACCCTTATCATTCAAAACTTTACCCATCATGTCAGTTTATCTTGAAAACTAGGTCTTAACCCTTGAAAACTCAAGAGAAAATCACTTTTTTTTAGGTACAGATGATTATTATCCAAGCATGATTCATTTCTATCTTTTATAGAAGTAATTGGGCTTACACAAGTTCTTAACTTATAAAGTTCATAAGTAATAAGCAAAAGCTCTTAGAGAACCCAAACGGGTCTGTGCAGTGCATATTAGGTTTATCAATCTACTTTAATTGTGAAGTTTCATAAGAAGAAGCCTTATGCAAAACTGAAAGGGTCTATAGAAGTAAATCAAGTTTTTTAAATCGTATTATGATCTAGGAATTTGACTCAAGAGAGGATAGTTATTATGGTGTTAGTTTCAAAATGAAAATAAAATGAAACAAACACACTAATAACATAACATCTCTAGGCCTAGACACTAGGAAGAGCTTAGTTAACAAAATATAATGACAAACACAACTAAAAATCAAGGAATCAAATACAAGAATTCCTTCACCTTCCTTGGATGCTTCAAATGCCTTTGTAGTGGTGGCTTTCTTGGCTTGTTCTCATGAAGTCCTTGGCAATAGAAGCTTGGATACCTCCATCTCTCCTTGACACCTTTGGATTATGGCTTGGCTTGGCTTGGAATCAATTTGGCATGGTAACACTAGTTTTTTGAAGCTTTTGGAACCAATTTGGCATTATAAATTTGCATCAAAAAAGCTTAAAAATGATGTTGCGAGGCCTCCTATTTATAAATTTTTGGATTTGATCAGAATCAACCTGAACCTTCCATCTCAAGATTGAGATGTGTAGTTGAGGATTGATTCAATTTTTGGAATTAAGTTTTTAATTATCCTCATCATGACATTGGAAGAAGGGGAAATTAAGAGGCATGAAGGGCATCATGGAAGGCATTGATGAGGCATGGGAGGCATGAATCCTGATATTTATGGCATTTATAGCCTAGGGATGTCTTCCCAAGAAATGAGGTCACTTGATGATGCAGATATTCAATATTCATTTCTAAAAACAAGTATTCAATAAGTTTTCATGGAATTATTAATTAGGCCTTGATTTGGGTTAATTAACTCTTAAGCATGATTAATCACTTTGTGCACAAATTACTCAAACTGATCAGAATGTCATGTTATTGGTCCAAAATTTTACTAGATTAGAATAGGAAGGCAATGTCAGATGCATTAGATGAATATTCCCATTGAGGATTTTTTCAAAAATAAATAACAAAGGCACATGTTTTATGCAAAATATTTGATAGATAAGAGCAATCTAGAGCACCCAGGTGCAAATTTGGCATTTTGACTCAAAATGAACTGATAAAAGTTAGTTGGCCCCTAAATTGCATTGCCCCATTCAGGGATACCCTGGCCAAAATCAGCACTTGAATAGGTCATTTTCACATCATTTTAGCATGTTTTAGTATTTTTAGGTCAAATTGTGCATTTTGGGAGGAAATTGGACAAAATTCTAATTGGAGGTTATCAATGGTCAATTTTAGGTGTCTACAATTTACCCCTATTTGAGAAGGCATTACAAGCTATAAGCATAATAAAATCTTCTCAAAGAATGAAAAGGTCTTGTATGCCTACAACTGTAATGATGATAAACTATCTATATGATGCCCCCTCGAGGTAATGGTTGGCACAAGCAGATCAACAAATAGTCCCTCGAAGAGAAAGAAGTAAAATGAGGGGACTAAAGAAAGGATAGATGATGGGGTAAAAACACAATGATACTAAAAAAGTATTCAATATCATTGAGAATGTAAGTGGAATGATGTACAATAGTTTTCCCAAAGGTGGTTATAAATATTTTACCTCAATAGTGGCAACATGGTATGATAACATAATGATTTGCCCAAAGGTGGTTATAATCATTGAGAAGATGGAGCTGGCCCAGTTAGGACAAACAAACAAGATAATAACATACCCTTGTATAGGCTGGAAAAAGTAAAGTGGTGAGAACATGATGAGTTTCATAAAGGTGGTTATAATCATTAAGAAATATAGGTGAGACAATGTGCAATGATTTACCCATAAGCGGTTATAATCATTGGACCTCGATTATGGCAAACATGAGAAACTTGGCCAAGGATGATGATCATTTAACATAGAGGGTAATTATGAATTGGAACAACTTATTAGTAGGGAGATGCTCATCTGAACTAATAAAGGTTTAAATTTTTTCATGGTTAATTACTCTATGTGGGATATGATTAGGATTGAATCGGGATGTCAGTGCGAGATGCCACCGTTGGTGAATAGAATTCTTGAAACTAAGGCGTGTTGTAGCATGTGATGGTAGGCTTCATGATATAACACCATAAAGACTTGGCCAAAATATGCATGAGGACTGACTCCCATAATCCAATACTCAATAGAAAACAATGCACCTATGATAAAAATCATGATGACAATACAAACATATGAATATGGATGGATTCAAGTGTAGAAATCACCCAATGAACACACATAAACTGAATCAAGGCAACAATGCTAAAAGTAAACAAATAGACAAACAAACAAATAAAATAAGTAGAAACAAACAAACAACACAATAAAAACCCTATGAACATTACCCTTAAAAAATAGGTGACAACTTAACAAATGAACAAAGGGGGGAATAGAAGAAAAGGAAGGGGGTGGCTGAGCTGTCTCCATATGCACTAGGCATGTGGACACTACCTAAATAGTTCCATGGATGTAATATCCAATAAAAAACTTTAGGTCAAATGTAGTTCTCCCAGGGAATGGGAAGAATGTGATAACTAATGAAAATAAATAGAATGGATGTGACCGAAGAAGAGGAATAGTCTTTCAAAATAATAAGTGCATGAGAGAAAAAGGCCAAAAAGGATGGAGAAACTAAATGACAAGTGATTTTCTTGTAACTTAGTAAGGGTTCCTAGAATCCTTAAGGCAAGGAAGTGGTCAATGTTTTTGTTCTTTTTTTTTAATGATTTTTCAAATGTTTTTAGAATTGTTTTGGAAAGTCTCAAATCAATCAAGAATGACAAGACACTAAATGGTTCAAACTCACAAAATGATGAGATCATTTAAATGAAGGTTTCTCTTAAAATGGTGAGAGTGTGGCTTAGGTTTCTCACAAAATAGTGAGATCATGGCTTAGGTTGCTTGCAAAATGGTGAGAGCATGGAAAAAATGGTGATTGAACTAACCTCAACAAGTATTGAGCACTACCTACATGGTCCTAGAGTAGGACCTCAAGTCACTATAGTTCTACCTTTATAGTGGAGGAATTCAACTAGTGCAGTAGTCAATTCAAACAAAATAGGCATAGTTGGTAAAAAGACATAGTACAACATAGGAAGTGGCAAGTTGGTATGTCAAGGCTTAATGTTTTGCATAATTTACCCATAGGTGGTTATAACCAAGATACAACAACATAAATCAAAGGTACTAATTTACCCAAAGGTGGTTATAATTAGTAGCAAGACCGATGGTAAGAAAGGAATAACAAATAAAGGATGTAACTGTTGAAACTTATATCACACTATCCAAAACTATGATCTCTATCTGAAATACTTGAACTAATGGATGAAATTGATCAGATACCTCAATGTTAAAACTGCATAATGAATGGAAAAAATTAAGGTCAAATGATGCTTTTAGAACACACTAGGCCAATAGGTTAGAAGTGGAAAGTGGATACGACTAAGAGGACAAATAAGGATGGTATTTATACAAAGAAGAATAGTGAGAAAATGGAATAACTGAAATGATCCTTATAGATAATACACCTTTGCACTCAAACATAGTACCATTTGAGATGAATAATATTCATCAGCGCTAAAAGTTCATCTCCATCTAGTGTGGCAAGCCTGTATGCTCCTAATCCATAATCTACAGTGATGATGAAATCCCCTATCTAGTTTGGTTTGAATTTCCCTTTATGTTTCTTCTCAACCGTGGTATTATTTGGTTTTATTTAAGAACAAGATCACCAATTTCAAATGTTCTATACTTAACATGCTAATTATAATGGCCTTTGAGTCAGTTTTGATATGCTTGAAGGTTATTGAGCATGATTGTGTGTTTTTCATCAAGTAGGTCTAGCTCTTGCAGGTGAGGTACTCGATAGACATGATCATCCAGGACATGCTTGAAAGAGATGCATAGTGAAGGCAATTCAACCTCAATGCAAAGGATGGATTTAGTACCATAAATGAGTATGGAGTGGCTCCTATGGGGGTATAATGATTGGTATGGTATGCCTAAAGGGTAGGGAATATATATAGGTTGTTAGGATCCTCTACTCTACTTTGAGAGTACAATTGATTACTTTTGTATAAGCAACTAAACACGGAATTAAACTAGAAGTAATAAGTAACTAGAAATAAAAAAACAACACAGAATATGAGATATGAGAAATAATACAATCTGTATTAACACTCTTTTAGAAGGAAATACAATGAATAAATCTCACTCTTCCCACACCTCTTGGGTGTACAGTAATTCTCCCTCAAGAGTTCTCTCTCTCTCAATCAATTACAACCACAACTCAATAACCGAGTTGTTCCCTCCACCAGTCAGTGACAATCAACCCAATGGTTGTTGTTGCCTACTTCTAGTCCACTAAGTAGATCTCCTTGATCTTGCACCCTTGAAGATCTAACTGATCTTACTTACCATGTAGATCTCCCTGATCTTGCTACTTGTAGATCAACTGATCTTACACCCCTTGAGACAACCAACCCAATTGTTGTTCTTGCCTTCAAGTTGAGGACCTAATCCTTCTTAGTCCTTGTCCTTGATTATAATATAGCACCATGGTTCTCTTAAATAGATCCCAAACCAAACAATAATTAGAAACATAGACTCAAGACTAAAATTAGTCTTTACATGCAAACTGACTATTCTCTTAAAATTAGCAATTCTAATTTTGGAAACGCTACCTAGAAATGCACAGGTGACCGACGTCGGTTCTTGTCTGACTGATGCCAGCTGACCACTAACCAATGTTGGTTACTATGTACACTGAATATGACCAATTTCAGTTGGCCTGCTCGACGTTGATTACTTTGACACTCAGCAACCTCCACATTTTCATAACAGTGAAGCTTTTAGCTCCACAACTTAACAATCTCCCACTTGGAGATAAATAACTGCACCTGTACCTGTACCTATACATCCTCTAATTTTGTTTCTAGCTTGTATCCCTCTTCAAGTTCAATCTTGAAGACCAATAAAAGTTTAATGAAGATTCAACTTCTCCTTTGTTCCCGGCTTTGTTAACATATCTACAAGGTTCTTATCCTTGCTAGCCTCTGTGACTGCAACAATCTTTTGCAACTCTAAAATCCAGCTAACAGCCATTCCACCAATAGTGAACACATATCCTATGGTGCTTCTCCTGCCATCCAAGTCACCTACCATATCCCAATCTACATACCCATGTAGAGAAGTGTTTGACCCTGCATAACATAAATACCTGCTACTAGTCCCTCTCAGATATCTGAGAATCCACTAAACTGCTTTCCAGTGCTCCTTTCCTGGATTGTCCATAAACTTGCTGACAACTCCTACTACTTAGGAAATATCAGGTCTATTACATACCATGTACTCAACCTCGTCATGTGATTTAGGACACTGTTCTTTGCTCAACTTAAATTGTCCAACCATAGGTGTGCTTATTGGTTTTGCATCCTGCATATCAAACCTCTCCACTACCTTATTCACATAATCCTCTTGAGACAAAATCAACCTATGATTTTCCTTGTCTCTAGAAATACTCATGCCAAGGATTTAATTTACTTCTCCTAAATCCTTCCTAGCACATGTCTGAGCTACTTTTACCTTTAGCTCAGCAATTCCCTGCATGTGTGACCCTGCAACAAGCATATACACTACATACAGTAACAGGATAATGTAGCGACCATTATCCAACTTGGTAATAAACACAATGGTCACATTAACATTGACTAAAGCCATGCTTTGTCATAAACCTGTCAAACCTCAAACACCATTGTCCTAGAGCTTGCTCAAGACCATAAAACCTGGCCTTCTGTCTCACCTATCCATTCTCTCCTTTCTTTAACCTGTGAATCCATTCATCTTTCAGTGCTTTTTTTTCTGGCTAGCAACTCTACCAAATCCCATGTTTGGTTCTCTTATAAGGAATTAATTTCCTCATTCATGCCATGCTCCCACTATTTCCTGGATTCTACCTACATTACCTCTTCAAAAATTCCTGGTTCTCGACCATCAGTGAGCAACAAGTAGTATAAAAAAGGGGAATAACAAATTTAAGGCTTACTTACCCTTTCAGACCTCCTCATGGGTGTTTGAGACTCATTGACATCTTGTTGTCCACCCAAATTTTGTTCTAATAGTAACCGATCTCAGTCATCTCTAGCTGACCTCGGTCTGCACCCGATCGATGTCGATTCCTCTTGATCACCGATGTTAGTTTCTTGACTGACATTGGTGTCCACCTGCCTGACATCACCGAATTTGGTCTCCACTAGATCAACGTCAGTTCCTACCTGATCAATGTCGGTTCTCACCTGACCGATGTCGGTATCTGTGTTTTCCTGTGAGTTATGATTTTTACCTGTGAGCTCATTTTGGATCATAACCTTGTCCAAATAAACACTGCCTTACTCAGAATTATTCAACCTCTTAAGCTGATCACTATCCATCATCTTCTCCTTGAAAACCAAGGCTTTCTAGTTCTTAAAAGTGTCAAAAAAATCAGATTTCCTCTTTATGCAATACTGTGATCCTCCAATAGAAGCTCCTTGAGCTGGTCCCCACACGTCTGTGTGAACAAGCTCCAACTTGTGCTTCTTCTTTGTTGACCCAGTTTCAAGAAACCTCACTTTCTTATGTTGCTTATAGAAATCTCGATCTATGCTTTTCAAATCTGAAAGCTTACCTTTTGACTTAAGAACATCCATTCCCTTCTCACTCATGTGACCAAGCCTATAGTGCCACATCTTTGCATCTACATTTGAAGTAGATAAAATAGAAGGAGAATCCGTAATACAAGTAGATATATAAAGTGTACCTACTTTCTTATCTCTTTCTAAAACAAGTGCACCCTTGGAAACTTTCCAAGATTCCACTGTGAGAGTTACTATGCAACCCTCATCACCCAACTTTCCTACAGAAATCAAATTCTGCTTCAGGACTGGGACATGCATGACATCCTTCAACACCCATGTGTTGCCATTCTGAATTTCAGTTGCACTTCCCCTTTACCAACCATTTGACAAGGCTCACCATCCCCTAAATAAATTTTTCCAAAGTCTCCATGGACATAATCATGAAAAAATTCTCTATTTGGGGTTGCATGGAAAGAGGCACCAGAATCTAAAACCCAAGATTCTACTTTATCCAAGGAACACATAAGAGCATCTCATGCAACAATACGTGCATCATTTACTTATTTATTTCCTTCATGCTGCTCTTCTTTCAACCAATAATCTTTCTTTACATGCCCTTTCTTTCCACAATTCCAGCAGGTTATACCTCCATTTCTGGATTTGGATCTCCTGTCTATCTTTGACCTTGATTTCCTTTGCTTGCTCTTCTCTCTTTGCCTTCCCCTGATTTCAACACTTAACATTACCTGATGATTTCCCTGTGCTTTTCTTGTGAATTTATTTATTCAAGATTACACTAACAACATCATCAACTTTCAAGATATTTAAAGCAGATGCAGTATTACTAACTACCATTACCAAACTATCCCAACTTTTACGTAAAGAGCATAAGATTAAGAGAGCCTTAATTTCATCATCAAAAACTATATTGACTAAAATTAACTGATTTACTAATCCATGGAAATCACTAAGATGACTATATACCGATCCACCTTCCTGCATTTGCAAATTAAATAATTGCTCATAAGAAATACCTTATTTAAAGCTGAGGGTTTTTCATATAAATTTGCCAAAGATTACGTTAACTCTACCATTGTCCTTGCCTGTGATAAGTTGGAAATCACGGACAATGCCAGGCTCAGCCTTATAGTGCCAAGAGCCTTCTTATCAAGAACATTCCATTCTTCATCTTGTATATTTGTGGGCTTGCATGTAACCCCACCCAACGATAAGTCCAAATCTTTCTAATACAGATAATCTTCTATCTGCATCTCCATAATTGATAATTCTTGCCATTTAATTTATCTATTCTTAGCTTAATTTCTTCTGCCATTGCTTTACTCCCACTCAAACAGAAACCCCTGTGAGTGACCTGTAATCAACAAACACTTAACACACTCTAAAACCAAGGTGTTAGTGAACCAAGCTCTGAACCAAGCTCTGATACCAATTGTCAAGATCTAGAACACAAAAATTTGATACCAACTGTCATGATCCTCTACTCTACTCTAAGAGTACAATTGATTACTTTTGTATAAGCAACTAAACACGGAATTAAACCAGAAGTAATAAGTAACTAGAAATCAGAAACAACATAAAATATGAGATACGAGAAATAATACAATTTGTATTAGCACTCTTCTAAAAGGAAATACAATGAAGAAATCTCACTCTTCCCACACCTCTTGGGTGTACAGTAATTCTCCCTCAATAGTTCTCTCTCTCTCAATCAATTACAAACACAACTCAATAATCGAGTTGTTCCCTCCACCAATCAGTGACAATCAAGCCAATGGTTGTTGTTGCCTACTTCCAGTCCACCAAGTAGATCTCCTTGATTTTGCACCCTTGAAAATCTAACTGATCTTATTTACCATGTAGATCTCCCTGATCTTGCTACTTGCAGATCAACTGATCTTAAACCCCTTGAGACAACCAACCCAATTGTTGTTCTTGCCTTCAAGTTAAGGATCTAATCCTTCTTAGTCCTTGTCCTTGATTATAATATAGCCCCATGGGTCTCTTAAATAGATCCCAAACCAAACAATAATGAGAAATGCAGACTCAAGACTAAAATTAGTCTTTACATGCAAAATGACTGTTCTCCTAAAATTATCAATTCTAATTTTGGAAACGCTGCCTGGAAATGCAAAAGTGACCGACGTCAGTTCTTGTCTGACCGATGCCAGCCAACCACTAACCAATGTCAGTTACTGTGTACACTAAATATGACTGATGTTAGTTGGCCTGATCGACGTCGGTTACTTTGACACTTAACAACCTCCACATTTGCATAATAGTGAAGCTTTTAGCTCCACAACTTAACATAGGTGCCAATCACAACTGGTATCATTGACAATCTTTTTGAGAATATTAACAATGGTTTTGTTAGATGCCTCAACCTGGCCATTACCTTGAGGGTAATATGCTATATAATAATGTTATGTGATGTTATATTCATTACATAGTTGGTCTACATCTTTTTTATTGAATGATCCTCTATTATTAGATATAATGTCAGAGGAAATACCATAGCAGCAGATGAGATGGTTGAAGATGAATTTGGAAATTTGCTTTCTAGTCATGTAAGTGAGGGGTATAGCTTTAACCCACTTAGTGGAATATTCAATTATGATAAAGATATGTTTATGGCCGTCATATGAAGTGGGATTAATATTCCCAATGAGGTCAAGTCCCCATGTAGAAAATGGCCATGGTTTCAACATTAGTTTTAGATTTTTTGTTGGGGCATGAATTAGATTAGCATGCCATTGACATTTGTCACACTTATTTACATATGCAGTGGGATTTTCATCTGTTGTGGGCCAATAATAACCAATACACAAGAGCTTCTTGGATAGGACTACCCTACTAGAATGAGTTCCACATACTCTTTTTTGAACTTCTCTTAACACTAATGTAGACTCTATCGAAGTTAAATAATAAAGTAGATTTTCATCAAAACTACAACTATAAAAGGTGGATCTAAGTAGAGTATAATGAGTATAATGATGAATGAACACTTTGGTTTGTTTTTGAGATAGGTTAGGTGGTATAAATTGGTCATGAAGGTAGTTATAAAGGTTTGAGTATTAGATAGAATTAGGACTAATAATATCATAAATCATGGCAATGATTGAAGGTTCATGAGATGGTGTTGATAAATTCTCGATGAGGAACTGATAATCTCTAGCTTTATCTATTTGTCAAATTAGAGAACCAATAGTATCCATGGCATCTACAATTTTGTTACTAGCCCTTGGTATATGTTCAAACTGAATGATGACAATTTGTTGTTTAAGAGTGTCAATCATGGATTTATATGGAACTAGCTTGTCATCTTTGATCTAAAAATGATCGGTAACCTGAATGATGATTAACTAAGAATCACCATAAACTTGGAGATTATATATATTATAATACACTACTTTTCAAAGTCCTGCAACAAGTGCTTCATACTCAACCATGTTGTTTGTACAAGGAAAGTTGATTCTAAATGATTTAGGGATTAGATCCCCCTGTGGTGTAATAAACAATAGGCCTGCCACTGATCCATGTGTAGTGGATGAACCATCAAAATAAATCTTCCAAGGTTATTACTCAAGGGGTGTATTAGTGATGGTCATGATGGATTTATCAGGAAATTGAAATGTGAGTTGTTGTGTGTCTGTGAGAGGTACTTCAACAAGTTGATCTACAAAAACTTGTCCTTTGATTGCCTTTTGATTGACATACTCTATGTCAAATTCATTGAGAAGCATGATATATTTAGCCATTCTACCTTGCAAAGATATTTTAGATAGGATATACTTGAGTTGATTTACTTTTGAAATGACCATGGTTTTATTATTCAACATGTAATGGCACAATTTTTGAGCTATAAAAACCATGGATAGATAAGCTTTTTAAATAGGTGCATAGTTGTGTTCATATGTAAACAAGGTATGGCTTAGGTAGTATATAACATGTTCCTTTCCACTATCATCATGTTGAGCCAAGAGTGTCCCCAAAGCATGATCAATAGCTGATAGGTATAACAAGAATGACTTTCCTTGCATAAGAGGTAATAAAATAGGTGGATTGATAAGATAGTCTTTGAGTTATTGAAAATTTATTCGGTAGTGATCATCCTAGTGAAATGAAACTTCTTTCTTTAAAAGGTGTGTAAATGGATGGCACTTGTCTGCTAATTAAGAGATGAAGCATCAAATTAACTAGATCTTACCCTACAAACTATAGAGTTGTTTTAAATTGGTTGGTGGTAAAATTTTGGTTATAGCATGGACTTTAGTTAGATTGACTTCAATACCTCGATGAGACATGATGAAGCCAAGTAATTTGCCTGAAGTTAAACCAAAAAAACATTTATTCAGATTGAGTTTGACTTTGTACTCTCATAATCTTTCAAATATCTTATGTAATACTGTTGGATGGTTGGCCCTAGTTTTGGATTTTCCTAATATGTCATCGACATAGTCTTCAATAACATCATGCATCATATCATGGAATATGATAGTAATGGCCCTTTGATATGCAGATCCAACATTCTTGAGGCCAAATGACATCACCTTATAGCTAAATGGTCCCTATGGAGTGGTGAATGCTATTTTATGTTGATCTTCTGGCATGATTTTGATCTAATTATATCCTGAAAAGCCATCCATGAGTGAAAGAATTTCATAACCTACCATAAAATTGATGATCATATCGATATTAGGTAATGGAAAATCATCTTTAGGACAAGATTTGTTGATGTCTCAAAAATTAGTACAAATTCTGATCGTTTCAAGCTTTTTATCAATAGGTATCACATTAGAGATCCACTCTGAGTAGTCAATGGATCAGATACATCCTACTTCTAAGAGCTTTTCCAACTCTTTATTTACCAATACAACAATGCAAGGATGCATTTTATGTAGCCTTTATTTTACTAGTTTAACATCAGGATTAACCACAAAGTGGTGCAAAACCAAGGTGGGATCTAAACCTGACATGTTAGAATAGGCCCATGCAAAGATATCTACAAATTCTCTCAATAGAGATATAAAGACATCCTATTCCTCTTCAGTGAGGGATGTACCTAATTTTATCCATTTTAGTTTTGATAAAGTCCCAATGTTTACCTCCATTGTATCTTTGACTAGAAGGGTTGAATCATCTTCTAGGATAGTAGGCAATGACTTAAACTATTGAACTATGTTAGGGTCCTCTGTTAGGACTTACTCTTCAACTTCTCCTAGGTATGATGAATCTGAGTCCCCTAATGGGAGATCTAGCCATGTGACAAAAATAGTCAAAAATTCATGAAGAAATTGATAAAATAATTATTATTGCTCAAAATTTAACTCAAATCCATAGGCAAGTTCATCGTTGGTGGTCTCCTGGTCTAAATTCAAAGAAGAATGAACACCTCCATCTAATGGCACCTGAAACAGGTTTTTTCCACTAGTCTAGCCTTTATCTTTACTTTTTCCCTAGTTAAAAAGTGCCTCAAAGAGGTTTTCACTTTGGGACCTCAATGTTTTACTTATTTGTTTTTGGTTAAGGGTGTTGTTGACACAGTGGATTGCATCTGTGGGCAGGAGGCCAAGCTCCTGCCTTTTCCACATGCAATAATGGAAACTCCCCTCTCGCCTGTGGGACCAGCGAAGCTAGAGGGGAGAGTCTTTAGATGAGGGCTAGCTCCCTCTGATGTATCTCTTAGGCCCTGGTTTCTCCTACTGCTAACAAATAAAATGAAAAAGGGGGGATGAAAAGGGAGAGAGATGCTGAAAATAGAACTTAACCTAAAAAAAGTAAAAGGTGATACAGCAAAAAATGTGTGATCTACTCCACCCAAACATACACTTTTCACCAAAAAGAAGCACCTATACACTTCATCTAACATGAAAAAACCTTCTGCATCAATGGGTTAGGGGTCCATGGAGATACAAGGAGTAAATAACTACTAGAGGCATTCTAAGACACACTGCAACAGCCTATCCACTTCACCTATACTCCTCTAGGGACACTTCTGATAGACCTATAAAAGGAAACTCAAAAATGCACCAGACATGCTGAAATAATTCTATAAAAGCATTAATAAAATGACTTAACATAGAATCAAGGCATAGACACATAGTAAATATGCAAGACTCAGAATGGAGGTAAAAATGCTAAGTCCCGATTGAAGGTAAAATTTTGGTAGAGCTCTACCTTACAAGCTCGAGAGATTTTTGGGTAGAGTTTTGCCTTAAGGCTGAGATTCAATCCTTCTTAAATGAAAAATTTTACAATATATAGGAAGAGGAAGAGAACTTGGCACTTCTTGGGAAATATTTTGGCACCCTTTTCTGTAAGTGGCTCATGTGCGTTCTGAACCTTGGGAAGAGGAAACCACTATTATTGATGTCATTCTTTTAGAAAAGGCCTGCTAGAACCATGTTGTACAATCACCAAAATTGACTTTGGTGTTTAAGCTTTAATGTAAAAACATGGCCACACCTCTTTTCTATAAATAGACTGTAGTTTGTCCCCTCATCAATGCCAATTAGAGAAAATAGGCTACACCGCTCGTCTGGTAATAATTCGCCTTCCCTTTGCCACTTAGATGCTTTGTCTTTTTTGCTCCTTGTCTTCTTCCTGCTCTTTCATCCCTTGAGGGTGATCTTCTAGTGAGTTGCTACATTCCTTGGGCTCTTTCCATGGTTGGTGCTCAGACAGTTCAAAAACAAAATGACTACCTCACTGGGTTAAAATTGACATTCGCGTAGCCATCACCTAATGGCTAGTTCATCTCCTTAAAAATGATAGCTTTTGGGATGTCACCGTCCTTGGCAAAATGTCATTAGGTATTTTCTATGGGCTTCTATGCTCTGGGCTTTTCCTCATAGACAAAAAGTCCATGGGAATTGGCTACTTTGTCTTTTCTCTGTGATGGTGGCCTCTTTGAACTGAGCTTCCCCCAAATTCCTTCAGGATTTTTGTCCAAAGGAAATCCTTTGGACAAAAAGTCTGAAGAAATTTGGAGCCTTAAGTCTTCTGCGTGCTTTGAAAAATATTTCAGCTCCCTTTGAAATACTCCCTGCCCTCTGCAAGGGCATCTGAACCCAGCACTGCCCTCCGACTTTGGGACACATCCTTGAACTAAGCCATAGAACCAACCCATTGAACCGAAATTAGTTCAACGGTTCAATCAGTTCAGTGGTTCAACACTGCATGCCGAGCCGATTGAACCAAGCTTTTGAACTTGCTGATGAACTAATTGATTGAACTAATTCATTAAATTGAAGGCACTGAATTGAATGATTAAATTGATGCATTGAACCAACACATTAAACTGATCTATTAAACTGGTTCAATGGTTCAACACTGTGTGTTGACAAACTGATGCCGCTAAACTGACTGAGTGAACTAAATGATTGAACCCACTGATTAAACCAAGGCATTGAACTTAAAACATTGAACCCACTAAATGAACTAAAGCCATTTGAACCAAGCGATGAACTAACACATTGAACCAAGTGGTTGAACCAATGTTGAACCTGAAGCTCGATGAACTGCAAGTGGTTGAACCAAGTGTCGATTAAACTAGTGAAGCATTGAACTTAGTGGTCGAACCAAGTTGAAGTGTTAAACTAGTTCATGAACCAAGGCTGAAGAACTTATGCAACCTAAAAATGAAATGGCTTAGAACAATAGGGGGAAAAGGGGACCAATTTTTGGCCTGTTGGGAAAAAAATGGTCAACAAATTGGTGACTCCCAAGGAAGCATGCCTGCTATGCTTAAATACCAATTGCCTTGTAGTCCATTGGGCATGGAGTTAGATGTAGCTTTGAAGAAAGGTTAGAAACAGCCCCAAAGATCCAAGAATCAAACATGAAGTTTTTTACCCCACACACAAAGGGAAACACACAAGGCTAAAAACACTACTTGTGCAAACTACACTTAGGGAAAGTAGGAAAGAAACTAAAAACAAACTACTATATACAGCTAACTAGGAATGTTTGCCTCCCTCCTAGATCAAAGGGAAAATTTCTTAAGTCCCCTTCCTGGCAAGAAGACTTATGGTGCCAGACAAGCGACTGAATGAGAAAAGGCTTTGGTGACCTACTCCTCTTGCCTATCACCTTGCTTGGCTTGTATCTGAGTGGATCAGAATCGAACATGCTTACAACATATATGTACTCTACTTGTCCTTAGAAGCTTGTAAAATGCTGGTCCCTCATACTGGTGCTCTTCACCAAGAAATCAGTGGCTACTGGATTATCACTGTTAGCCCTATGATGTGCATAGTCCCTCTGTAATGCATCATGGTATGACTTGTTTCCTTCTGCCTCATTGAAGACTCTGTCAGACTCATCCTATGCTTCCTCTTGGCCTTCTTGAAGGAGGGTGACTGTGGTGATGTCTGAAATGGAATCACAAATTGATTATTTATCCCATAGAACATCACCTCTCTATTCAAAACTTTCTCCTTCAAAGTTTTCCTCAAGGAAGATAGACCTCTCCTTTTCTTCCTCAAAGATCAGGATATCTAGATGTTCAAAGATATTATCTTGATCCTCCTCCAACTTAGGCTCCTCAGCGTAGTCATCCTCCTCATCTAAGCAACAAGGAATTTCATCAAACAAAGGGGGATAGAGCTCACCATGCTTATGTTCCTCCTCATATTGCTGGAACATATGCATGTATGCGTGACCTAAGTCTTCTCCATTATAGATGAGATCTTCACAAGGAGCATCAATGA
This sequence comes from Torreya grandis, assembly GCA_037957365.1. Lineage (NCBI taxonomy): Eukaryota > Viridiplantae > Streptophyta > Pinopsida > Cupressales > Taxaceae > Torreya > Torreya grandis. Next base: position 198,883 of record JARHVA010001557.1, on the reverse strand, counting down.
TGATTTATTCTTCATTGTCACTCATGACAGCCTCTTGGGAAACTATAGATTGGATCTTCTACTCCTCACCTGCCTCTTGTAAAATAGGTTCCTCCTTGAGAAGGGATGAAGTGGGAAGCTGATGATTGAACCTATGTGGAAGAGGAGGCAGTCCTTGAGCTAGAATCAAATGATTCTCCTCTTTCCACTTGGTCAACACTTCATCTATATCAGATGTGTCCTGATAACTCTCTTGGAGGTGTGTAAATGGGGTGTGTTCAGACATGGAATCTGTTGTTTGGTTTGAACCATCCATCACACATTGGCTGAGGAATCTCTCTCTAGATTCCAACTCTGAAATTCTCCTAGCTATGTTTTCTTGGAAGACCCTTTCTTGGAGATCATAGGAATCATGGGTAGGAGCAACTTTATCTTCCTCAATGTCTTGAGCAAAACCTTGCTTCTCTTCTTTCCTATCTCATGATTCCATCATTTCCTTCCAAGTCAGGAGCATACCATCAGGGTGAAAGATCTCAGAATTGGAATTTTCCCTTTTGGTTGAAGGGAGACTAGGAGGGCTGCTTGGGGAGATGCCATAAAAAGGATGATCTTGATCAAAATTATAAGAAGAACAACAAGGTCCATGATTTTATGCAGATGGATTATATATACAAAAGTGATTTCTTAATGGCACCAGGGCTGCTTAACTAGTGGATTCAACTCAGAGTCACCATTGGTGTTAATCTAAAAGCCTCCAAAGGCTGGTTGGTTGAAGAACACACCAAAAATTCTTTAACTCTTTGGATAAAACCTGTCCTAGTTGGTCCCACTGGGCATGCCAAAAATTGTTGACATAGTGGATTACACCCATGGGTGGGAGGCCGAGCTCCTGCCTTTTCCACATGCAACAATGGAAACTCCCCTCTCACCTGTGGGACCGGTGAAGCTGGAGGGGAGAGTCTCTAGATGAGGGCTAGCTCCCTCTGATGTATCTCTTAGGCCCTAGTTTCTCATACTACTAACAAATAAAATGAAAAAAGGGGGGGGATGAAAAGGGAGAGAGAGATGCTAAAAACAAAACCTAACCTAAAAAAAGTAAAAGGTGATACACTAGAAAATGTGTGATCTACTCCACCTGAACATACACTTTTAACCAAAAATAAGCACCTATACACTTCATCTAACATGAGAAAACCTTATGCATTAGTGGGTTAGGGGTCCATGGAGATATAGGGAGGAAATAACTACTAGAGGCATTATGAGACACACTGCAGCAGCCTATCCACTTCACCTATACTCCTCTAGGGACACTTCTGATAGACCTGTAAAAGGAAACTCAAAAATGCACCAGACATGCTGAAATCATTCTATAAAAGCATTAAGAAAATGACTTAACACAGAATCAAGGCATAGACACATACTAAAGATGCAAGACTCAAAATGGAGGTAAAAATGCTAAGTCTTGATTGAAGGTAAAATTCTGGCAGAGCTCTGCCTTACAAGCCCGAGAGATTTTTGGGCAGAGTTTTGCCTTAAGGCTGGGAGTCGATCCTTCTCAAATGAGAAATTTTACAATATATAGGAAAAGGAAGAGAACTTGGTGATTCCTAGGAAAGATTTTGGTGCCCTTTTCTGCAAGTGGCCCATGTGCGTTCTAAACCTTGGGAAGAGGAAACCACTGTTACTGATGTCATTATTTTAGAAAAGGCCTGCTAGAACCATGTTGTACAATCACAAAAATTGACTTTGGCATTCAAGAATTAATGTAAGAACATGGCCACGCCTCATTTTTGAAAATAGACTGTAGTTTGTCCCCTCATCAATGCCAACTAGAGAAAATAGGCTGCATTGCTCATCTGGCAATAATTCACCTTCCCTTTGCCACTTGGACACTTTGTCTTTTCTGCTCCTTGTCTTCTTCCTGCTCTTTCAGCCCTCAGGGGTGATCTTCTAGTGAGTTGCTACATTCCTTGGGCTCTTTCCATGGTTGGCACTTAGACAGTTCAAAAACAAAATGACTACCTCACTGTGTTAAAATTGATGTTCGCACGACCGTCACCCAATGGCTAGTTCATCTCCTTAAAAATGATGGCTTTCGAGATGTCACCATCCTTGGCAAAATGTCATCGGGTCTTTTATATGGGCTTTTATGCTTTGGGATTTTCCTCTCAGACAAAAAGTCTATGAGAATTGGCCGCTTTGTCTTTTCCCTGCACTGGCGGCCTCTTTGAATAGAGCTTCCCCTAAATTCCTTCAGGATTTTTGTCTAAAGGAAATCCTTCAGACAAAAATTATGAAGAAATTTGGAGTCTTAAGTCTTTTGCATGATTTGAAAAATCCTTTGGCTCCCTTTAAAATGCTCCCTGCCCTCCGCAAGGGCATCTGAACCCAGCACTGCCCTTCAGCTTTGGGACACACCCTTGAACCAAGCCATTGAACCAAAATTGGTTCAACGGTTCAATTGGTTCAATGGTTCAACACTACGTGCCAAGCTGATTGAACCAAGCTTTTGAACTTGCCAATGAACCAAGTGATTGAACTAATTCATTAAACTGAAGGCACTAAACTGAAGGATTGAACCAATGTGTTGAACCAATGCATTAAATTGATCTGTTGAACTGGTTCAACGGTTCAACACTACACACTGATAAACTGATGCCACTGAACTGACTAAGTGAACCAAATGATTGAACCCGCCGATTGAACCAAGGCATTAAACTTAAAATGTTGAACCTGCCGAATGAACTAAAGCCATTTGAACCAAGCGATGAACTAGCACATTGAACCAAGTGGTTGAACCAACATTGAAATTGAAGCTCGTTGAACTGCAAGTGGTTGAACCAAGTGCCGATTGAACTAGTGAAGCATTGAACTTAGTGGTTGAACCAAGTTGAAGTGTTGAACCAGTTCATGAACCAAGGCTGATGAACTTATGCAACCTAAAAATGAAATAGCCTAGAACAACAGGGGGAAAAGGGGACCGATTTTTGGCCTGTTGGGCAAAAAATGGTCAATAGGTGTTCACTTGCTCTCCAAAATAGGCTATAGGATCCAATGTGATTGAGAATCCTAATTTATGATCTCCCAATGGAACATTTGTCTTTAGGCCTAAGAAATCATAGAATGCTTCATCATTTTAGAACTCATCAATCAATTGACTAGATTCTTATTGGTCCCAATCTATCAATTAGGAATAATATAATGGAAATGAGTTATGATGAATGACTAGGGTAAGGGTATAAATGACATTGTTATCAAACAAGTTGGTTTCATCTAGGTCATCAAAGATGAGGCTATGATCAGATTCTACTTCACTGTCATCATCATCATCACTAGTCACTGGTGATAGAGTTTGAATAATATATGTGGGGTCATCCCCAGATGTTTAAATCCAAGTTCATAAGGTCTTTCATACTTAGTCATGGAAATTGGCTTGATGGTTCCTTGCTAATTTGGTCCAAGGCCTCTCCCTTCATAATTATGACTATCCATTATCCTATTGGGAATATGATACTTTGTATTTTTATAACAATCATCTTGGTTGTCATTATATAACCATGATTCATCTCCTTCAAGAGGGTTGATTTCTAGGTTAGATGTTGGTATAAATGTGACAGGTCCCATATCTTTGTTCTTTTATTTCCAATGTGTATGTGGGGTGACTTTAGGTCACCCAAAGATTTTTAGATTTTGAGGAAGATTGGAAATATGAAATGTATCATGGATCACATATTCTCTTTGTCCATTATCTAAAATGGTGAAATGATTGGAAGCTTTAGGAGGTAGCATGTGAGAAAGGGAATCCAAGGTATTATGATCTATGCATTTATAAAGTGAAGGATCAATAATTATATCCTTTCCTTTATCTTGCTTTAAACTTGGATTCATGCCATACTAATAATTATAGATTTGAAATTTGGCCTTAAGATGCTTAAAGTATTCATACATGTGTAAATCTCTTAGAATATTCACTTCCATTCTTGAGTAGGAAAACTTTATACATTATTGTAGTGTTGACAGGACTACATGAATCTCATGTAACTAAGGCCTGATTAGAAGCATATTGTATGATAACTCTATATCAAGCACATGGCAAAGTGTATCATGGGTCAAAGTCCCAATGATAATGGGAAAACTAATGGTGCCTTGATATTCTCTTTCCTAATTAGCATAGGCTTTGATAGTTATTGTTTTTGGCTAAAGTTCTATCATTGTGTACCCAAGAAACTTAATGAGCTTTAGATACACTGTATTGAGGCCATATCCATTGTATATAAGAACATGTTTCACTTTATGCCATCTTATATAAAATTATATGTATAATGGATTATTATGGAGTGGGCCAAGGGAAGACATATCACTTTGGTCAAATGTGACTAGTTGGCCCGGAGCTAGGTGTCCAACCAAAGCTTGAAATTTATCAGGGGACATGTCACTAGCAATAGTGGATTGGGTCAAAAACTCATTCAAGATATTCTTGTGGATTATTGATTTTCATAGAAAATCTAAAATAGAAATTTGTTCTGGTGTCTTCTATAATTGTTCTATAATATAAAACTTCTTGTCTTGGTTAATTGTGAATGGTTTATTCTGAGGTTGAACAGTTGGTTAGATGACAAGAAAAGTGGTAGATGGTCATGGGCCTGGGATATTAATCTTTGACCTCTAAGTTGTGATTACACAATAAGGATTAAATACTAGACCATTATTGCTAACTGCTATTGGAAATGGTGTGGGACCAGATAGGACACGTCTCGGTTGCCGGTGCACTTACATATGGTCACGTGGAAAGAACGAGTTATTGCTATAATATCCAAAAGTGGAAGTCCTAGTTTGTTGGTTTACTTGTATGCATTCTCAGGTCAAAGAAGGATAATCCATGTAATTTGGCTAAATTTTGTTGTTTAGTAATGGTCTAGGTTGATTAGTACTTGGTCTAGGATTAATGGAGATGGTATTAACACTACCCCCTACAATATGACCTACAACCTTGTTGTAGTCATGTGAAATTGCATGGTAGGTTTGTTGGTTATTACCATTTTGACCTTAGTTTTGTCCATTATTTTGTCATTGTGGATTATGCTACTAATTTTGTTGATTTTTTTGGTTTGGCCTTTCATTTTGATACTATTGATTTTGCTACTACATGGGCCATTGTTAGTTGTTATGTTAGGGAAAGGGGTTTTAATAAATCCCAAGAGTTTGATTGGAAGTGGAAGCACCATTATCCAATGTTATCTCTCCATTCTCCAACATATTTTCAATTAAATGCTTGATTTGGACACATCTTCATAGATTATGCCCGTTGACTTGATGATAGTCATAGAATTCATTTTCTCAGTACCAATCAAGATAGGGAATGCCTTGGGGATAATGCTTTGGTATAGGCCAAATAATCAAATTAGTGGTAGCAAGCTTGTAAAATATAGATTCAATGGGATCTCTTAGGTCACTAAAGACATGATGTGTAGGCATGATTCTCCTAGGAGGAGAGATTTGCAATGGTAAAGGTTGTTATATTTATTGTGTAGGTTTTCATTGTTGTGATTGTGGAATTGGTTGGAGAGGTTTCTAGGTAGGAGTAAGATAAAAAGGTGATGTGGATGAGGTTTGCATAGTTTGGACATGATGACATTTAGTTACTTCATTTCCCATAACATTCCTATTATAGTTGAATTGCTTTGGTCTTTCTTAGTTATTGGCTTGTGTCAATTGTGATGCTTGCACTTGGTTAAGATGTTGATGTTGTCCATTTCCCTAATTGGTAGAATTAAGTTTGATGACTCCTTTATTAATGAGTACCCACTCGATTAATAAACCTTTATGAATGATCTCTTTGAATGTATGTGCACATTGTAGTTCTAGATGATAGGCTATCTCACTATGCAATTTTTTAGTAAACACAACAGCTAATTATTTATTTGGTAAACTATGGGTAAAATGACTTTCAAGGGCTCTCCATCATTGTAAATAACTTGAAAAACTCTCACCTACTTTTTTATTTACTTGTGTTAGGTCCACTAATGGAATCTCATGCTCAAGATTATAGGAAAAGTGTTGCACAAATTTATTAGAAAGATCATCAAAGTCTGCTACTAAATTCCTGGGTAATTTTAAAAACCACTCCAAGGCTTGTCCAACCAAACTCTTTAGAAATAATAGCAAAAGGTATATGTCATTATATGCCACTGGCTGACATGTGATAAAGAATTTAGTCAAATGAGCCTTAGGGTCACCTTTCCCTTTGTATTTATCAAATTTGGGTGGTTCGTATCTTGGAGGAAATGGTAGATGAAAATACTCCATGTTGAATGGATAAGAACAAACATCATCCAATTTGAAATTTTTAGTTTTCTTCCCAGCCTGAATGGTAGAAATTGCATCCTTCAGTTGTTGTAATTCTTGGGATAGGAAACTGGAAGGGATATTTATTTAAGGGATAAAATTGGTTTGGGTAGATGTTTGGGAGGTCACAAGTGGGACACTTTGATGAGGGTATGATGGAGACACCTGGTGAGGTATGTTGGCTTGGTTGGGGAATGGATCAAGGATACACATACGTTGATTAGGATGTACATGAAATTGCACATTTGGTGGTATGATATTCTTATTTGGGTTGGTGATAAAGGTTTGAATTGAAGGATTTTATGGTTGGGATGGAGGGATATAACTATATTGTGCCTATTATGGTTGAAAAGGGACATGCTATCGACTAACAAAACTGTGATGTTGAGTGGGAACTTATGGACCAAGACCCTATCTCTAAATTTATGGAACATTATAAACCAATAGTTTTCTAATAGGTACTTGAGAAACATGGGGAATTCCTTATTTCATGAATCCCTATGGAAAATTGAAAATAGGCTACAAATTTGACATCTGTCACTGACCAATATTTGCATGTTGTTGACTAGCCATTGCTTAGTTTTGAACTGGCATATTAGTCTATGAATGAAGAGGTATGTTCATCATTACCTAGTGAGGTGGAACATTAGTTACCCCTAATTGAGGTGGAAATGTATTTGTCCTCTATTACATTGATACACTAGATTATGTCTACTATTGTGGAATACTACTGGCTACTTGTTGAGGATGAGAAGGGCTCATCACATACTGTCATTGAGGTGTAACATTAGCCATTATTTGATTACCTGATCTCATAGGTTGTATACTTGAGAAAGCAGTTGGTTGAGTACCACTTTGATCAGGATTAGACTTTATTTGCACATTTTCTACTATGTTTGGTTCATTATTCTGTGTAGAGGCCAAAGACACTTCTTCAATAACAGGGGTATGTATCAAGTTATATATCAAAGAGGTTTGTAAAAATAGGTTAGAACTCAGATTCTCTTATCCAATTAAGTCCATCAACACACTTGTTGAAGTAACTAGGTCAATAAGAGGCTTACTTACCATGTTCATCTGATTGAAATCATGTTTTAAATTTAGGTAGGTTTGATATGCTATTTGCATTTGGTTAAAGTGATCTTCCATGATTTTTTTACCTTCATTTGATATATTAGGGCCTTGATATGTTATTTAGACTAGAGCTATAGGATTAATAGAAGAAGCCTATTGATCATAAATGATATTGTGGGGCACTCTTATTAGACTTAGTAAATTTTCATGGAGGAAGTCTGCTGGAAACTTGGCCCCTACCTCTATGGCTCTAACCAAAATCTTGTCTTTGTTCTCTAACAAATGTCTCTCAAATAATAATGGATCATACGTGAAATATTTATTAGTAGAATATGACTGTTGAAGAATTGGCTCATCCACTATGTGTATTGTAGCTAAATATTGCACGGTTTTCTCTTGGTCCTAGTTTGAATAAGGTGGAGTGTTAACTAGATAGTTAGCTAATGGATCTTGGATTTGTGCCCTTGATTAAGTATTATAAGAGGGATAAGATTCCATCTCATAAGCAATATTATCTGCATAAGGATCTTGCACCATTTCTTCCTATGCCACTACATTACTAATCCATGGATTTCACATGAGTCCACTACGAGTGTCGGAATACATGTTGGGATCCATAGTCAATGATTTAAGATAAAAGGCCAAAGAGTTCTATAAACTCTAAAAAGGATAGAATCTAAAACAAATGATGTTTCAACTTGTTCTAGATTTTTCAAAAGGATCAAAAGGATTATGCAAAATTTTTTGAGAAAACAAGCTAGCATAAAATATCTAACATTTCATTGTTCACACAAACATAAGCAAGTAAATGGACTAGAAAATCAAAATGCCAAACTCTAAGGTTGAAGTGTTTCAAATCAGTCTAATCTAGGAATTTAAAATTTGCTAGGTTTTTTGGCCAAACACGGTGTCAAAAGCAAGGCTCAAACAAGGCATGTGCTAGGACTCTTAGCCAAATGACGTCAAAAGATAGACTTTGAAAATAGATGAAAGTTTTAATCTAACAGATTTGAATCACTTCTAACAAACACTAGGCATTTGATTCTTGGTCATGAACTTGATCAACTAGGTATAAGGTATGAAACAAAAAGCACTTTAGCAATAATTTATTTTCTCATAAATAATGTTATAAAACTTGGTTATTTTGACAAATAATCTAGAAAAAGGTGAACAGTATAACTATGCTTTAGACAAAGTATTACAAAAGTACACTTGGATTGGCCTAAAAATGTAGGAATAGATTTGAATATCTATGCAAAAGGGTCTATGAAATCAAGTTTTAAATGATATTGGCAGCATAATGATGTTATACTACCCAAAAGGTGTGACAAAAAAGTTTGTTTCAAAACTCTCTAAGGCTAAGACATTTTATCACAATATTGACAACATAACATTGCCCTTCTTAACTCAAAATGTTGTGGTGCATAGGCTCAAAGTGCAAGTGTTTAGCACAAAATGGCTTAAGTCTATCAAGTGATGATAATGATTATGAGTCTTAAATAGACTTCAACTCAAATTGGAAATTAAACCTAAGTTCCCTCAAGTTTAGTGTAAATGGCAAGCCCACTTAACACATCAACCATATGAACTTATAAAGGTGAAATTCTAAATTTAGATTATAAGTGAAGGACTTAAACAACTTTGGTAAAGGTCTAGACTCAATTGGGTAGCATAACTGTGCCAAAGTAGATTATATGACTCTCAAGCTTTTGATGAACTTTTGAACAAGGCAAATTGATGATCTCACATGGGCATCATAACACCTCTTTGTTTAAAGAAAAATATGGGCTGTGTTTGGTTTTGGATTATTTGTTTACACCAAGTTTTGACTCCATCAAGACTTTAATCTAGGACAAGACTAGTTAATTAATCATCCTTAGATCCTAAACTGATAAGGTTTCTTGGTATTATTGGAATCCATCAATATACGTCATTTGAGAGGATTTTTAAGTGTTCATCTAAAAGTAAATGTGTATTATATAGTAGGGGTTTTACACCCTTCCTTCTCTCAAATGACAATACTATGATATGGACCTTGAGGTGCACCTTACACCAATAATACTTTCATGACAAGTATGGATTTATCTAAAATCTAACAAGTTTTTGAATGATATAGGGGAATCAATTGCACAATGACTTTCATGCTAAACAATGCAAAATAAAATCATAGATTTTGGGTATGTATCACTTGGCTTGTTGTAAAAAGTTCTAGTCCTTTTTTCAACCACTACATCATATTGTTTTCTCAGTGTAGTGCGATGTCCAAAGTGCCACTACATCTCACGTGCAACTCCAAAGGATCCAAATGAAGTCAATGTTGGGAGATGAAACTCTAGGTCAAAACTTCCCTAAATAACTTGTGGGAGGTGATGAATTCCCCCTCACAAGCCAAGATGCATAAAAATAAAGAAAGCATGAAAGTAGAAAGACTTCAGGGTCATTTTCAAGATCACCCAAAATTTGATGAGTTTTTGGGGAGTGCTTTAGATGACTTTATTTATAAGCCTTGACTAGGCTACTTGCAATAGGAATGGCGCTTTTGATTCAAAGGGTTCCTTATAAGGGACAAATGGAAGAGCATACACACAACATACCTCTTTTTTCCAAACAAAATTTGATTAAACAACTATTACAAACAAGAATTGATAAATGTGTTCAATTTTAAGCCCAAAATGAAATATTTGGCGGTGTTCATTTGACCCCTTGGTCTTAGTTGCAAACTTTGAAAAAGTTCATTTGAACATCTAAATTCTTTGTTAAACACCAAAACAAAGTTCTTAATTGATTTTTAAGCATGAAAAAGGTGATCTACATATGTTTTAAGAAAATATCAAGCTTGGTCCTGTAGAAAAATTATTAGCATGTCCTTTATCTTTGAATCTCTTTTTAGCTTGAAACACTAAACTTTGAAAACGTAGCTCTCAGGTCTATGTTTTTGGAAAAACACAATGACCGACATTGGTTATTACCACTGACATCAGTTGCTCTAGCTAACTGAGATCTAACTGATGTCATTTTTTCTAACCAACATCGGTTAAGTCAAGTAAATGATGTTGGCATTTCTTAACGACATCAGTTACTGTGTAAAACTGTGGTAAGCAAAAATGGCAAAATAGAGATAGAAAATAAATTTACAAGAGTTTTAAAGGCTCAAATAAATATTTTAGAGTTGTAAAATGATTTCCTTCAGGTGTGAGATGAATCTATTCCCATTGGGCATGCCATTATGTGATCTAGGAATTTGACTCAAGAGAGGATGGTTAGTATGGTGTTAGTTTCAAAATGAAAACAAAATGAAACAAACACACTAATAACATAACATCTATAGGCTTAGACACTAGGGATAGATTAGTTAACAAAAGATAATGATAAACACAAATAAAAATCAAGGAATCAAATACAATAATTCCTTTACCTTCTTTGGATGCTCCAAATGCCTTTGTAGTGGTGGCTTGCTCAGCTTGTGCTCATGAAGTCCTTGGAAATGGAAGCTTGGCTACCTCCATCTCTCCTTGGCACCTTTGGCTTGTGGCTTGGCTTGAAATCAATTTGGCATGGTCACACTAGTTTCTTGAAGCTTTTAAAACCAATTTGGCATTATAACTTTGCATCAAAAAATCTTAAAACTAATGTTATGAGGCCTCCTATTTATAGATTTTTGGATTTGATCAAAATCAACCTAAACCGTCCATCTCAAGATTGAGATGTGTGGTTGAGGATTAATTCATTTTTTTGAATTACTTTTATAATTATCCTCATCATGAAATTGGAAGAAGGGGCAATTAAGAGGCATGGAGGGAATCATGGAAGGCATTTATGAGGCATGGGAGACATGAATCCCAATATTTGTGGCATTTATGGCCTAGGGATGTCTTCCCAAGAAATGAGGTCAATTGATGATGTAGATATTCAATATTTATTTCTAAAAACAATTATTCAAAAAAATTTCATATAATTATTAATTAGGCCTTGATTTGGATTAGTTAGATCTTAAGCATGATTAAGCATTTTGTGCACAAATTACTCAAATTGATCAAAATGTCTTGTTATTGGTCTAAAATTTGACTAGATTAGAATTGGGAGGCAATGTCAGATGCATTAGATGCATATTCCCATTTAGAATGTTACCAAAAACAAATAACAAAGGCATATGTCTTGAGCAAAAGATTTGATAGGGAAGAGCAATCCAGAGCACTTAGGTGCAAATTTGGCATTTTGACTTGAAATGAATTGATCAAAGTTAGCTGGCCCCTAAATTGTATTTCCCCATTTAGGGATACCCTGGATAAAATACGCACTTGAATATGTCATTTTCACATCATTTTAGCATGTTTTAGTCTTTTTAGGCTAAATCATGCATTTTGGGTGGAAATTAGTGAAAACACTGATTAGAGGTTATTGATGGCCAGTTCTAGGTGTCTACATGTATTAATTATAAAGTTTATGAGTTGGAAGTAGATGAAACCCCAAAGTTGAAGGCATCAGAGAACTAAAAAGGGTTTTTGCAATGTGGATCAAGTTTGTGAAATAGCTGAACTTATAAACTTTTATAAGCTGAAGTGATTGAAGAACTCAAATGGGTCACTATAGTGTTATTCGGGTTTGTAAGACATCTTTACTTATAAGTTTTTATAAGTAATTAGCATGAAAAACCTCAAAGTAAAAGCCATGTGAAAATCCAAAAGGGTCCATGAGTTTAATTTGGGTTTATTGATGAGCTTTACTTGTAAAGTTTTATAAGTGATTTTGGAGAACCTGAAAGGGTCTAGCAACTCACAAATGACACACGAATTATTTTAGAGGGCATGTAGGGAATTTGTAGGGTAATTGCAAAAAACTTTAAGGGTAGGTGCCCTTGTAGATAGCACTTATGGGATGAATAGGACCATTTTAGAAAGCCTGAAGGGTAAGTTTCAAGGAAAATTACCCTTGTGGGGGACACTTAAGGAATGAGATGGACCGTTACAAAAATCCTAAAGGGAAATTTCAGGCATAAGAGACCCTTGCAAAGGGTAGCCAGGGCATAGATGAGACCATTTTGAAAAATCTGAAAGATAATTTTAAGTTTAAGTGACCCTTGCAGAGGGCACTTCGAGCTAAAGAGGACCATGATGAAAAGTTTGAAGGGTTAGTTTCTATTGGGGATCAACCAACAATATGATTACAATATGAAAGCAATAAACATGGAATTAAATCAGATAGATAAGTAACTAGAATCAGAATCAACAAGAAATAAGAGATACAAGAAACCACCTTGAAAACTTGTATTAAACTCTTTACAGAAGGAATTACAATTGAAGAAACTTCTTTTCTTCCACACCTCTCACAGATGTACAGATCTCTTCTTAGATCTCTTTTCCCTCAAGAGTTCTCTCTCTCAATTACAATCAACTCCACAATCTGGATTGATTCACATATACAAATATTGTACAGTCCAATTCTGCTATGAATATTTAATCCTATATATAAAATAAGGAAACATGAGCATGCAATTTACAACCAATAGATGCACTTCCTAAACAAGGGCTCTAAAATAGTCTTACTAAAGATAGAGACGTGGAATTAAGACTCTGACTTAATCCTATCATGCAAATAATCTGTTCTGTCCACAGAAATAGCATTCTGGATGCACATAGGTAACCGACATCGGTTCTTGCCTACTTGCACCTGATCGATGTCGGCTGATTCATGACCGACGCTGGCATCTCTTAGTCGACTCTTGACCGATGTCAGTCTCTCCTGACCGACGCCAATGACTGTGTAAATCTTGCAACTCCTGCACTCGCTCATTTGGTGAAGCTTTTAGCTCCATACTCTAACAATCTCCCACTTGGAGATAAACAGCTGCACCAGTACCTATACAACAACATCTTCTAGCTCCTCCATCTTCAACTCAATTATGAAGACCAACAAAAGTTGAATGAAGATTCAACTTCTCTTTTGTAACCGGCTTGGTTAACATATCCGTAGGATTCTTATCTATATGGATCTTCTCTAGCTTCAACTCACCATCCTCCAATACCTATCTAATGAAGTGGTACCTAAGCTGTATGTGCTTTGTTCTTGAATTAAAGGATGAATTCTTAGCCAAATGAATTACACTCTGACTATCACTGTATAGTCTACAACTCTCTCACTCCTTTCCAAGCTCTTTCATGAACCGTGTCATCCATATCATCTCTTTGCTAGCCTCTATGACTGCAATATATTTTGCTTCTGTAGTTGACAAGGCAACAACCTTCTGCAACTTTGATATCCAGCTAATCGTCGTTCCACCAACAGTGAAAACATATCCTATGGTGCTTCTTCTACCATCCAAATCACCTGCCATATCTGAATCTACATAACCATGTAGAAAAGTATTTGAACCACCATAACACAAATGCCTACTACTGGTTCCTCTCAGATATCTAAGGATCCACTGAACTACTTTCAAGTGTTCCTTTCCTGGATTGACCATATACTTACTTGCAACTCCCACTGCTTGGGCAATATCAGGCCTAGTACAAACCATTGCATACATTAAGCTTCCTATTGCGGAAGCATATGGAACTTTTCTCATGTACTCTACCTCATCATGTGAATTAGGACATTCTTCTTTACTCAGCTTAAAATGTCCAGCCAAAGGTGTGCTTACCGGTTTTGCATCCTGCATATTGAACCATTTCAACACCTTGTCCACATAATCCTCTTAAGACAAAATCAACCTATGATTTTTCTTGTCTCTCTTGATTCTCATGCCAAGGATTTTCTTTGCTACTCCCAAATCCTTCATGGCAAACATGTGAGCTAATTTCACCTTTAGCTCAAAGATATCCTTCATGTGTGATCCTGCAACCAGCATATCATCTACATACAACAATAGAATAATATATATACCATTATCAAATCTCTTAAAATACACACAATGGTCAGATTGACATCTACTATAGCCATGCTCAGTGATAAACTTTTCAAATCTTAAATACCATTGTCTAGGAGCTTGCTTGAGGCCATACAAGCTTTTCTTCAATCTGCACACTAACTTCTCCTTACCTTTGACCTCATATCCTTCCAGCTGATCCATATATATTTCTTCATCCAAATCTCCATGAAGAAACGCTGTCTTGACATCAAGTTGCTCAAGATGTAAATCCTCAATAGCAACTAAAGACAATATAGTCCGTATAGAAGTCATTTTAACAACAGAAGAAAAAATCTCACCAAAGTCAATACCTAGTTTCTATGCAAATCCTTTCACTACCAATCTGGCCTTGTATCTCATCTTTCCATTCTCACCTTCTTTCAATTTGTAGATCCATCTATTCTTCAATGTCTTCTTTCCTGCTGGCAACTCAACCAAATCCCATGTTTGGTTCTCTTTCAAGGAGTCAATCTCCTCATTCATGCCTAGCTCCCACTGAACCTTGGATTCCACCTGTATTGCTTCATCAAAACTCTCTGGTTCTCCACCATCAATTATAAATAAATAGAATAATGAAGGGGAATATGGAATTAGAGGTTTACTTACTCTTTCTGACCTCCTGATGGGCGTTTGAGACTCATCCACAACACGTTGTCCACCCAAATTCTCTGACAGTGACCGACCTCGGTCACTTCCAAGCCTGTTACTGGTTGTCATTGGTTCTGACTGGCCGACATCGATTCTTGCCTAGCCAACATCGGTCACTGTCTGATCGACATCAATTCTTGTACTGCCGACGTCAGTTCCTTCCTGGCTGACGTCGGTCTCTATGTTTTTTTGTCTGTGATTATTTCTTCCCGTAAGCTCATTTTGGACTGTCACTTTGTCCAATTCTCCATTACTCTGCCTAGATTGATTCAGCTTCTTGAGCTGATCACTATACATCACTTTTTCATTGAAAACAACATCACGGCTCCTAATTATCTTGTTAGTTCCTAGATTCCAAACCCTGAATCTGAACTCATCAGAGCCATAGCCAATAAATGTGCACCTCATAGACTTAGCATCCAACTTCTTTCTATTTTCCTTATCAACGTGCACAAAGGCTTCACAACCAAAAACTTTGAGAAATGATAGATCTACCTTTTTACCTGTCCATGCCTCTTCTGGAATTCTACCATCCAGAGCTGTAGAGGGTTCTCTATTAATCAGGTAAACTGCAGTATCCATAGCTTCTGCCCAAAACTCTAAGGGCAATCCAGCATGCAATCTCATACACCTTGCACGCTCCATGATTGTTCTATTCATCCTTTCAGCAACTCCATTTTGCTAAGGTGTTCTTGGAACAGTCCTTTGCCTATGGATCTCATGCATATAATAATACCAATTGAACTTGTGGCTGCAGAACTCACCACCATTGTTAGATCTCAGGCACTTCAATCTCTTGCCTATTTCTTTCTCAACCATAGCTTTCCAAATCTTAAACGTGTTAAAAACATCAGATTTCTTCTTAATACAATAGATCCATACCTTTCTTGTAGCATCATCTATGAAGGAAACATAATACTGTGATCCTCCAATAGAAGCAACTTGGGCTGGTCTCCACACGTCTGTGTGAACAAGCTGTAATTTGTTATTCTTCTTTGTTGACCCAGTCTTGAGAAAACTCACTCTCTTCTATTTTCCAAAAATACAATCTTCACAGAAATCTAGATCTATGCTTTTCAAATCTGGAAACATACCTTTTGACTTAAGAATTGTCATTCCCTTCTCACTCATGTGACCAAGCCTTTGATGCCACAACTTTGCATCTACATCTAAAGTAGATAATACAGAAGGAGAATTATCAGTAATACAATTACATAAATAGAGAGCACCTACTCTCTTACCTTTGGCCATTACAAGTGCACCTTTGGAAACCTTCCAAGCTTCTGCTGTGAGAGTTACTGTACAACCCTCATCCCCTAACTTTCTTGCCGAAATCAAATTTCTCTTCAAGCTGGGAACATGCATGACATCTCTCAACACCCATGTGTTTCCATTCTGTATTTTCAGCTACACTTTACCTTTGCCAATAATTTTACAAGGCTCATCATCCCCTAGATAAACTATTCCAAAATCTCCATGGACATAGTCACTAAAATATTCTATTGGGGGTTGCATGGAAAGATGCACCAAAATCTAAAACCCAAGATTCTATATTATTATGCAAAGAGAATATAAAAGCATCTTGTGTAACAATACCTGCCACCTTTGCTTCTTCTTTATCATCATGTTGTCTATCCTCTTTAGGCTTTAACCAACAATCTTTGCTTATGTGCCCTATCTTTCCATAATTCCAGCATTGTGGCTTCCTGCCATTTCTGGATTTGGATCTTCCTCTCATCTTTGACTTAGATCTTGATCTCCCTTTTTTGCCCTTCTCTTTCTGCCTTCCCCTGCTCTCAAAACTCAAAGCGTTCCCTGATGTCTCTTCTGTGCTTTTCCTATGAATTTCTTCATTCAAGATTACACTAACAACATCATCTACTTTTAAAATATTTGAAGCAGATGCAGTATTACTAACTGCCATCACCAAGCTATGCCATCTTTCTAGTAAAGAGCATAAGATTACTAGAGCTTTAATTTCATCATCAAACACTATTTTGACTGAATTTAATTGATTCACAATTCCATGGAAATCATTTAGATGATTAGATACAGATCCACCTTCTTGCATTTGCAAATTAAATAACTGCTTCATAAGATATATCTTATTTGAAGCTAAGGGTTTTTCATATAAATTTGCTAAAGTAGTCATTAACTCTACCATAGACTTTGCCTATGATAAATTAGATATCACAGTAGATGCTAGACTCAATCTTATAGATCCAAGAGCCTTTCTATCAAGAACTTCCCATTCTTCATCATCCATGTCTGTGGGATTCTTTACAACTCCACCTAATGGTAAGTATAGATCTTTTTGATACAGATAAACTTCTATCTGCATTCTCCATAATTGATAGTTCTTGCCATTAAACTTCTCCATTCTCAATTTACTTTCTTCTGCCATTGCTTCTCCCACTCAAACAGAAACCTCTGTGAGTAACCTGTAATCAATACACACTACACAGATCTGAACCACCTGTTAGTGAACCAAAGCTCTGATACCACTTGTTGCTATCAAGCTTTAGAACCTGCAACCAAGCTCTGATACCACTTGTTGGAGAGCAACCAACAATATGATTACAATATGAAAGCAATAAACACAGAATTAAATCAGATAGATAAGTAACTAGAATCAGAATTAGCAAGAAATAAGAGATACACGAAACCACCCTGAAAACTTGTATTAAACTCTTTACAGAAGGAATTACAATTGAAGAAACTTCTTTTCTTCCACACCTCTCTCAGATGTATATATCTCTTCTTAGATCTCTTTTCCCTCAAGAGTTCTCTCTCTCAATTACAATCAACTCCACAATCTGGATTGATTCACATATACAAATATTGTACAGTCCAATTCTGCTATGAAGATTTAATCTTATATATAAATTAAGGAAACATGAGCATGCATTTACAACTAATAGTTGCACCTCCTAATCAAGGGCTCTAAAATAGTCTTACTAAAGATAGAGATGCAGACTTAAGACTCTGACTTAATCCTATCATGCAAACAATCTGTTATATCCATGGAAATAGCATTCTAGACGCACACAGGTAACCGACATCGGTTTCAGCCTACTTGCACCTGACCGACGTCGGCCGATTCATGACCAATGCCAACATCTCTTAGTCGACTCCTAACTGATGCCAGTGACTGTGTAAATCCTGCAACTCTTGCACTCGCTCATTTGGTGAAGCTTTTAGCTCCATACTCTAACAGTTTCTAAGGCAAAAGATCCTCGTGGGTAGCATTTGAGCAATGATAGAGGTATTTCAAAAAGACCCAAAGGGCATGTGCCCTTCGAGAGGAAGAAGACCAAGAAGGAAATAATTCCTTTAGATAATTTGTCCAAAGGATAGGTAAAAAACAAAGCCCACCAAAAAGACAAGGCAAAGGAATAAGCAAGAAGGAAATAAATACTTTGAACAAATTATCTGAAGGATCAAAATTGAAGTGGCAAAGAAACCTATGAGAATAAAGAGAGAAATAAGGAACTAAAGGGAAGAGAAATAGAGAAAGGAAATGATGAACTACCCATAAAAGATATAGAATCCATATAACATGAGCATAGGTAGACATAGAAAACCTGTAGATAAACAAAATATAGACTGTGCCTGAACTAAAGCCAAAAATGCAAAAAGAAACTGTAAGATGAACAAAAATTGGATAGAACTAGAATAAGCTAAGAATAGAAAATAAACTAAGAATATAAAATAAAATAAAGAGCATTCATAGGTGACTAAGACATGTAAACATAAGAGACTATAGTAAGTAAAACTCATTCTACAATATACAAATAAGGCTAGAACATGTACAACTGTAACTATTTTATGCATGCTTCAGTTCTAAAAGTGGAAGACATGTCTTGCATGGTGAATGAAGGAGCTTAACATTTTCAGTGAAGTAAAAGATTTCATGCATGTTAAAGGAGTAGCCAAGAGAAGTCACAGTCTATTTCAAGGATATCTCATGCAAAGACTCAGTCTATTTTGTTATTTTGTTACAGCTGTAGTTAATTTAAGTTAGCTTCTCTTCTATTTTTAGTGCCTCTTTTGGCTTGCTTGTATTATTCTATTTAACTTGGCTTTTCAGCCTTGATATGGATCCCTCTCATCCCTCTCTTGGTAAGACCAAACTCTACCAGTAGTTGAGTTGTGTAACATTTTTAGATTAATTTAAGGACTCTATTTTAGATTCCAAGTACTGGTATAGTGTATTTTCAATTAGTAATTTGCATATGTGATAGATTTCTCTTCCTTAGAAAGTTCTGATCCTTACCTAGTTACTAGCTTGTAATGTTATACAGGTCATGTTATGTGTTTTTATGTCTTTTTTTGAGGCTTTAAGTGGATGTAGGTGTATTTAAGTGTCTTAAATCAGACCTTATTTCATCATTTTCCCTCAAGTTTCATCATTTGATTAGACCTTTTCATGAAATACTTATGCATAATAGTTAATTAGAATCGAAGATTCAAACTTTTTTCCCTTATTTGTTAAGTGTTTAGGACTCAAAGTAGAGTGGATAATAAAAATTATTGTGTATCACCATCATTAGGTAGGATTTCCCTTTAAGTTTCCTTCTTCCCTTTCCCATGGTAGTCTGTAGCATAGAGTAGAGATCCTTATTGATACATCAAAGGGAGATAGCCCTCATAATCTAGAGACTCAATCCACTTGGTAGGTCACCCACAATATATGATTTTTTACATGTTCCAAAAGATCATGAAGGTTTAAAACTACCTTGACAAGGGTGTAGGGTTTGATTGACAACAATAACTTGCTTACCTAGAATTGCCAATTTACCTTAAAGCACATTCATGGTGATAATGACCTTCAAAACTTGTGTAGACACTTTCAAAGACTTTTGAATCATTTATATGACATTATGATATCCTTAGTCAACTCTCATTTATACAAATGGCAATATTGGTCTTGCAGACCAATCTCACAACCTTATATCTCACTATCTCATCTAAACCAGACAAGTCAACTTATGAGCAACATTTTCATCATATCCACTGACCTCCAAAACTTATATAAAAAATTAAAATGTATTAAAAGTATTTAAAAATGTCTCCATGCACTTATACTCATACCTAATCACCATCTCACTTTTGCTTGGGTTTTTCACTCTTTTTACCATTAGGCCTGTTAGTGATAGGATGTCTTAGATGACTGGTTTATCACACTTGAGGCTTAGAACCTGATCAATAACCACCATGGACATTAAATAAAAGTATCAATCTTTTTCCTCCATCCATTTATCAACTTTGACTTTGTTAACTCTGATTGTTATAGTAAATCTTTGTGAAATAAGGCCTTTCTTATAGGATCCACTCACTCATCTGAAGACTAAATCATATCTAGAGATGCTTGGGAGAGTTGAATACAACCTTAGATATCTAAAATATCCATACCAATCCATTATGATCACTTTATAACAATATCTTTCACATCAAATCAGTGTCAAGGTTTTAGAGAGGGTTAACATTATTTCTAGTGTTAATGATTATTCATAAAGGATTGCCCCTCATTTACAAAACTAATGCTTGTATATATTATCTATGACCCTTACCCATTTATATTAAGTAGATAAATTTACCATACAGAGGTTACACATGACAATGAACACCTGAAAGTCCTTATTGGGTTGAGAACCCTTCATTTTGTGTACTTGAGAAACCTTAAAACACTTTTTATTTATTTAACCTTAAAATTTTAACCTAAAAATTCATGAAAATGCTTAAATAATCTTGACTCACCTTCTCACCTACTCACACATGCCTTTAAAGTTGATCCTGATACCTCATTAGGCCATGTTCTCACCATCTTGATTTCTACACCTGAGCCTTCACACCTTATTAGGTCTTAAACTGACCTTCAAACCTCTTTTAAAGATATTAATACTTGACTCACATGATCACACAACATCTCACATGATTAAAAAAAATTATTTATATTTCAAATAGCTCATGATACCTCATTAGGCTAGGCAAGGTCTACAAATGGTCTAGTTGTAGACTAGACTTGTAGGTCCTACCCCTATAGGTTCACGTTGAGACTCTCATGAGTTATCTAATGACTCATATGTATGATAAAACAACCTAATACAACCTCTTATTCCTCTGTGCATCCATCTCACCAGACCATCATACTCATACCTTCTCATAAGGTTTATTCATGTTATGATAGTGCCATGAATAGGCTTCTCAAGCACTTGAAACTTGACAAATAACCTTAAAACACTTATGAAAGTATATTCAATTCTCTTTCATGATCACATAGTTCCAAACAACCTCTCACAAGATTGTTCTTACTTAATTCACTAAGCTTCATTATTCACACCTTCTCACAAAGTCTAGACTAGGCTTCTCAAGACACCTTGTACTCAATAACTAGTACTCAAACATACTTTACTTCACCTAAACTTTGAAATCAACCTCAGAAGAATCATCATGTTTCCTTCAAATTATCTCTTACCACATGGATCATATCTCATAGACTAATCACCATGCATTTTTATCAAATGCATCTTGACATCAATGACATCAATCTAGACATTAAATGAAATCATTGATGGTAAAACATTCTTCAATTTGATCACTAATCACTCACATCTTCCCCAAACTAGTCAACCTTTTTTATTGAACTTTCTCCTCCTTTGACATTAATGACAAAGGGTCTTCCACAAACTACCATCTGGAACCACACCTTCTTGCAATAGGAACTCAAAACACATAATTTTTATAGGAACATGTTCCCCCTTTATTTATGCATGCCTCCTTAAAATGAACTCATAACTCAAGATCACTTCTCAAAATAGATCAAGCTTAGTCAATAACCTGAATAGATCCCCCTCAAACCAAACAACCATCATGCTTATACTAACTTGAAGTGAGTCTCCATGAAGCCTAATGGATTCACCCCTTTCATAGGGCACTAAAATAACAAAAGTTTAGGAGATTCCTGGATCTCCATGCTTTCACAAGATTTAATATATTTTAGGATTCTATTAGGCTTGATTTGTAATGTAGGATTGACCTTTTCATCATCTATGAGATCATCAATAGCTAACAATAGACATTCATAACTTGATTTCACATCTGAAGTATGATCTACATAATAAATAGTCCATTTGAGCTTGTAGATTTATCATTGCTTACCTTTATTATCTTTGGTTTCCACACATTCATTTACTTTCTCTCTTTCACTTTAGGAGATTCAAACCTCTTGTTTTGACTTGATGACCTTATAACTCTATTAGGATAGAATTTTGCAATGTCTCCTTCATTATGAAAATTGTATCAAACCACCTTATACACACCATTTTATTGATGTGAACTGTGACTCCTTTCAGAGTCCCATGAGTACTCATTCTTGGAGTGTCTTCTAAACTCTCTTTCTCTATGACCAAATTGACTACATAAAAAATAACAACCATTGAATGAACTATCATACCTCATAGCATTAGGTTATTTGAGAGGCCTTTTCATGTTGACCTTCTTATCTTCAATAGCCTTCTCCTTGACTTAAGCTACCACCTTTTGGTCTTCTTTGAAACCAAGACCTGTCTTATCACTTGTATACTTTTGACTACTCAATATGTCATCTATAGCCTTATTTCTCTTTTTAAACTTCATAAATGTCTTCACCTTTATAGATGCTTGATCTAACTTGGATTTCAAGGATTCCACTTTAATTTATACTTGGTGCATTCTTCCTCTTTATCCTTTAGGATTGCATTGACTATTTCATTTGTGCTTCATTTTTATTGATGATATCATCATATTCCTTTGAATTATTACTCAGTCTCTCCTCAAACAAGCTAATTCGATCCTTATAGTCCTTAATTAATTATCTTAGTTTGTGATTCTTTATTATTTTTAATTTCATCTCCTCTAGGACACTTACTAATTCTACCTCAAGGTTAATTTCAGCTTCTCCATCTGATTCTACATCAGCCATAAGGTCTTTCACATTTGAGCAAACCTCATTATCTGATTTTATATCCATGATTAAAGTTTCATTATTTTCATGTTTAGGTTCATTATTGCCATCATCACTATTAGATGTACTTGAGTCACTTACATTAGATGAGTTATCCTCTTTGGTATATCAACTTTTCTTGTTTTTGAATGACCCTTTCCTACCTTCATACTTCTTGAAATATTTCTTGTTTTTGTTAGGCTTGTAGATATTATTTTCATATCCATGATGTTCATCATGTTTAGTATACCTTTATTAAGACACTTAGATAAAAATTGACCAATATTACCACAATTAAAACATTTGAAGGGCAACTTTCCCTTGTACTTACTAGATCCAAACTTCAAATTCCTTAAAAACATGGCTATCAGTTAATCATCATCAACACCTGAACATACCTCATCCTTAAACTTTTTGGATTTTGAATTCTTATCCACTTTGAAAGCTTCTTCATTTTTGGGAGGTCTTCCTTTATTTTTTTCATCTCATAGGTAGTAAAGATGCCATGAAGCCCATCCATCTCTAACTCGTCTAAATCTTCCATCTATTCTATTGAAAATACCTTAGAATCAAAATTAGGAGTTAGTTATCTAAATACCTTTTAAACAATTGTAGATTATTTTACTTCTTCTCTTAATTCTATGGTGACATTGATAACTTCATCAACCTTCAATACGTAGGATGCAATGGTTTAATCTTCATTCATCATCAAACTTTAAAATTATCTTTGGTGAGTCTACATCTTGGACATTTTTACCTTGGTATCTCCTTCATATATAGTCATAAATTTGTCCCATATCTCTTTGTATGATACATAGTGCATCATCTTCACAATCTTTACATCTGATAGGCCACAAATAATGGCATTCATTGCCTTCGAGTTGTTTTTACTACCCTTCTTACCTATTGCATCAATTGGTGGAATAGGAAGAGCACTATAACCATCCAAAAATAACATCCAAATATCATGACCTTGATACATAAAATATATATTCATCCTAATCTTCTAAAAGGCATAATTATATCCATTCAATAACATAGCCTTATTGGTAGAGAAGCCATCTTGAGCTTGTTGACTAGCCATCCTTGCTTCCAGGATCTCCATTAGGATTTTCAAACTAATTTAAAGGACTAGTATCTGATACCAAAAATTATAATCAAAATTGATAATAATGATGGTGAATCAATATTAAAAAATATTCTTAACAATCTCACTTAAGCAATCATGAAACATTCAAACAAGTATATATATCTTGCAAGTATAAACACCTATCCACATAAGCATGAAACACATGAACACATCACATATGTGGGAAAACATCAAGGGGAATAAAAACCACTAATATATAAAAAATTAATAAAATCCTATAAAACAAATACAAAATTTAGTGAAGCACCCACTTCACATGGAGCACCAACCCCAACTAGCTAAACACCAACTCAGCTAGGCTTTAGCAAACACCCACTTGTAAAGAGACACCAACCCCCTAGATGACTCAAAAATAACTCAAAAACATTATTTAATTAATCAAATTTAGGAAAAAATTTCTCTCAACCAACTGAGGATGACATCCTCTTCATCTCTTCACACTCTTGGCCCTCTCAAACTACCTTTTAGGCTCATTTGCTCTACTAGGTCTCTTTAAGATAGATCAATTCATTTGATCTCAATCCTCATACACAAAAAATATATCAAATAGTAATCAAAGATCTTATATATTAATATTATGGTATACAATACCTTATTCTTCTCTAAAATCTATTATCTCATTTGCATACACTCTACTCACACAAATAGGCCTAAAACTACCTTGTATTTATACAAGCCTCTTGCTCATATCCTTCTTGATCGGCCAAACATACTTACCTTCTTAGGATGGACATATAATATATCTTATAACATCTCATACACATGAATTAAATGTTTTTGAGTCCATTTATTTTTGACATAACTCAATTAGGCCTCATTTCATCTTTAGGTCTTATAGAGACCTAATCTCATTAGGTGTACTTTAGGGCACATTACACTTTGCCCTCCTTGGAACACATTAAAACGTATCACATGGTAGTAACATGTTGTATTTCAATCATATATACCTTTATAATATTTTATATTCTCATAACACTTTTTATATCCAACCACTACTTGAAGCGCACTATTTGTATTGCTCATAATTAGGCATGTGCCTACCTAGAAAGTCTGTCCTGAGCAACTGAAGCATAAACACAATTTTATCAAATGACCATGGAAAAAACCACATACATAGAATATAAATTACCATGGGGTCATAAACATATTATTTATACTTCACAAATCATTTCAAAATGACTCAAACCCTTCTTTGCAAATATCCCACTCAGAACTGCCAACTAGCCTCAAAACACAATCATGAAAACTTAAACTTATGATACTTGAAAGAAAAAAATAAAAGACTTAAAATTCATGAATATGATACTAAAAAAATCCTCAAAAAAACCTCCAAAAAAATTATCATAATCTATAATGGTACATGTTGGTCTTAAAGACCAATTTGTTGACCTTCTCTCTCTCTTAGACCTCACTTAGTCAGACAATCCATTTTGGATTCAATGTTCCAACCTATTACAGTGAATTCCAAGATTATAAAAATAATGGATATATTATTAATTACCAAAAAAAATATCATTTTCATTAGATACATCAACTTAAAGTATAGAGTCTCAAACTCATCATTGCAACTTGCTTACCCAAAACTGCTAGTTTACCTTAAAGCACAATCATGGTGATAATGACCTTCAACACCTATGTATAAACTTTCAAATACTTATGATGAATTTATATTATCTTATGATATCATTAGGAAACTCTCAAATAGAAATATACTATGGTCAAACTCTAATATTGGTCTTGTAGACCAATCTCACAACCTTGTATCTTAGCATCTCATTTGAACCAGACACATCAACTTATGAACAACATTTTCATCTTATCCAATGACCTCTAAAAATTATATCCAACATGAGCATGTATTAAAATTATTTAAAAATGTCTCCATGCATTTATATTCATCCATAATCCATGATAACACATCCCTAATCATTCTGCTTGGGTTTCTCATTGTTTGCACCATTAGGCCTATTAGTCATAGGTTGTCTTGGATGACTAGTTTAACATATTGAAGGGTTAAAACCTTATAATAAACCACCATGTAAACTAAATACAAGTCTCAATATTTGTCCTCCATCCATTTAGTAACTTTGACTTGGTCAATTCTATTTTCTATAGTAAATCTCCAAGAAATAAAACCTTTCCTAAAGGATCCACTCACTCACCTAAAGACTCAATCATACTTTGAGATTAATATTAGATTTTAAAGTTTAAATCACTAAAATATCCATACCAATCCATTCTAAGCACTTTAGAATAAGATCTTTCACATTGGGTCATTGTTAGGGTTTTAGAGAGGGTTAACATTATTTCTAGTGTTAACGATCCTTCATAGAGGATTGCCACTAATTTAAAAAACCAATGCTTTTAGATATTATATATTACCCTTACCATCTCTCCTAAATATCTCATGTTCACATGTAGAGGTTACACATGATAATGAACACCTGAAAGTACTTCTCGGGTTGAGAACCCTTCATTCTATATACTTGAGAGACCTTAAAACACTTTTTTTTGCATTAAATTTCAAATTTTGACCTAAAAATTCATTCACATGATTAAATCAATTTGAATCACCTTTTTAAATTGTCACCTACTCACACCTACCTTGGAATCTAATCTTGATACCCCATTAGGCCATGCTCTCCCCATCTAACTTTCTACACCTGAGTCATCACACATTATTAGGTCTTAAACTAACCTTAAAAACTCTTTTCAAGATTTAAATACTTAACTCACATTATCACATTCTTAAATAATTTCAATCATATTTCAAATAATTCATGATGCCTCATTAGGCTAGGCAGGGTATAGAAATGGTCTAGTTATAGACTAGACTTTTAGGTCCTACCCCTGTAGGTTCACCTTTACAATCTAATGATTATTCCAATGCCTCATATGTATGTTTAATAAACCTTATACAACCACTTAGTTATCTATTCATACATATCACTAGGCCATCATACTCAAACCTTGTCATAAGGTCTCTTCATGCTATGACTAGTGTCATGACTAGGCTTCTCAAGCACTTAAAACTTTACAACTAACCTTGAAACACTTCTAAAAGTATCTTCAATTCTCTTGCATGATCACACAGTGCCAAAAAACTTATCATAAGCTTGTGCTTACTTACTTTACCAAACTTCACTATGCACACCTTCTCATAGAGTCTAGGTTAGGCTTCTCAAAACACCTTGTACTCAAGAACTAGTACTAAAACATGCTTTAATTGAGCTAAAATTTTACATCAACATTAGAAGAATCATTAGGTTGCATTAAAATTCTCTCTTATCACGTGGATCATATCTCATAGACTACTCACCATGTATCTTTACTAGATGCATCTTAACATCAATGATATCAACCTTGACATCAAATTGCATCAATCTTTACATCAATGACAACACTTCTCAATAGTCACCAATAGGCTCTAATGACCAAGTTTAAAGTCAATATTATTTAGGAAACTCCCTCTCTCCTAAAATCTAAATTTTATTAAGGCCTCATTAGACCTCTTTGCATGGCTATAAAATGTCATTTCTTACTTGCAGACCTTCCTTATTAATTCCCAATATCAACTAAAATCACTTATATCAACTAGTTTCATCCCTTAATAAGATTTAATTTATATCTAAACAAACCTTATGGGACACTTTCATGCAAGAACAAGGTTCAAAATAGGGGTATAAACCCTATAACTCAATTTTATTTCTCTTCACAACTCATAGCACCCTCCAATATTTTCCAACATTTATTCCACATGCCAAAATAAATCCCTTTCATGTTTCAATCCTTTTAACTAGGTAAAGGAAAAGATATAGTTTTCTCTCTCTTGTCTAAGTCTACAGGACTAAGTCCAGGTTGAGAGTGCATTTAATTTCCTTAACTAAGTTCCATAAATTTTCAACACTTATTTCCTTAACTCATATGTCTTCCATATCACCTTTATGCCTTGTATGCAATCTAAGGGCTTGATTATTAGTATTCACCATCAAACTTAACACTTTCTTCTTGACTATACTAGTTATGCATATAATGTTAGGACTAAGACACCTTTTCCTTGAGTCTCTTAAATCTTAACCCCACCAATTCCAATACAAATAGTTTCAATACTTAAAGTAACTATCTAATCCCTTACTCCAATAGCTCTTAATACCAAAGATAATTCTTTGATGAAGTTAGTATTCACTTTTCATGGACTGTTATAGACTACCTATAGGGTTGGCAATCCAAACCCAAAACACAAAGGTGTAAATACATTTATATGATTCCATCTCTGACACTAATGGTTAAGACCTTTGTTATCACTCCATAGTCCTTCTCCATCAATCATATAACCTTGATCACTCACCTCATTCTCCAAAATTTCCACTTTTAAGACTATCACAGTTTATCTACAGGGTTTAAAAGACTAAAAATGGCCTCTCTTCTCCATTTAAACATTCTCATATCCTATAATAAGGTCTCACACAACCTATGAGGCTATTAAGACTCCATTATAGTTGAAAAATCTACTTAGTTTCCTTAAACTTGTAGGTAGGCATGTAGGTCTTGTCTTAGGAATGCAACTAGGCCTCAAGCTACCTATTAGGTGATCTTTTGATGATATCAGATGTTTTGGTTCCTTTGAGACCATTTCCTCACTAATATCACTATATTTGGGTCTCCATTTTCATTAATGTTTTTTCCTTCTTATATTTGGAAATCAAATTTGCATGTATACTTCACCACTTGACCTCTCAGACTGACTCTAATAGACCTTATATGTATGATCAAAGAATGAAAGTGAATTAATGAGATAAAACCTTTTAATGATGTTATAAAAACCTATAACATGAATCATGACCTCATATGCATAACTATACCTCTGTGATTGACCTCACTTGATGACTTAAAGGTGCTTATGAATTTGCAAAAAGACATGACAAAAGGAGAGACTTCAAATGGCACTACTACTATGTTATTCATAAACCTTAACATCTCAAAAAACCTTAAAATATGTTAATAAACCTTAAAATATGATAATTTAGACCATTATAGACCACTTTAAGGCATCACATGACATACAATGGCTATCAAAAAGGTTAGGGGACATGACAAGTCAAATTTTGAACTATAGGGGTGACAATCTAACATGTGAGGTCAAAGTTATTATTTGATAACTCCATTTATGGTGGTAATCTGATAAAAAATGGAACTAACAACATGTATATATTATAAATGATTTCTAGGACCACATTCTTGGTCTCCCCTCATGATCGTTTGAAAACCCAACACCCATTATGGCATCAGGCATGACCTTCCCAATACAAGAAAAATGTAGAATTTTAGTGTAACTTCACACATGCATATAAAGGAAACCATAAGTAATTTATATGAATCATAAATCCCTCCTTTTGGTGTCTATAAAATATTCTTTCACATTTAATAATTTTTTTTGAACCTTCGAGATCAATTTGTGGTATAAGTTGCAGTGATGGGTCCTAAAATGCAACATTTTGGTAGTGAAAAGACAACTTCTCGAGCTCCAACAAGATTTTTTAATCTCTAGGACCCCCAATGAAAATATATCCATTATATCATGTTTGTATAAGCTAATTACATGTTTTTCCATGATCCTAACATCCAGGTCCACCCAGAAATACATTTTCACTACTGTTCAAGAGGATGAAAACACTAACACCAAATGTTATCAAAGTTGGAATTGCTTTTTGAGAACTCTATTTTCCATGGTTAATTGAAAAATAGAAAATAAAACATGTTTTTCTAGTAAAATAACATTTAATACCATTTTATTGGCATCCCATCACTCTCGATTGACAAACCCACCACCCATTCTGACCTTAAGAATGACCTTCCCAATACAATAAAAATGTAGAATTTTAGTGTAACTTCACATGTGTATAGAACATAAAACATAATTTGTTTTTATGAACCATAAAATCTCTCCTTTATGTGTCTAAAAAATCTTCTCTCAACCTAAATCACTTTGTCCAAACCTTTGAGAGTAATTCATGGCATAAGATGCAGTGACGGATCTTAAAATGTAACTTTTGGTAGTGAAGAGATAAGTTCTCGATCTCCAACAAGCATTTTTACCTTTGGGACCCACAGATGAAAATATATCCATTGGATCACATATGGATATGTGAATTACATGTGTTCCCATGACCCTAACATCCAATTCCACTCACAAATATATTTTCACTACTATTTAGGAGGATGAAAACACTAAGAATAAATGTTGTCAAAGTTAGAGTTGTTGTTCGAGTACTCCATTTCTAGTGGTTATTCATTTCAAAATAGAAATTATATAACATATTTATGGGTGAATAACATCTAGAACCATGTTATTATCCTTGTCTCATGCTCAGTCAACAAACCCACCACCCATTCTAGCCTCAAGGATGACCTTCTGAATATAAGAAAAATGCATAATTTTAGAGTACCTTCACACGTGCATAGAAAAAAAACCATAAGTCATTTCAAATAACCATATTATCCCTCCTTTATGTTTCTGATAACACTTATTTCACCCTAGATCACTTTTATCTAACCCTTGAGAGCAATTTGTGGCATAAGTTGTAGTGACGGGTCCTAAAATATAATGTTTTGGCAGTGAAGAGATAACTTCTTAAGCTCCAATAAGAATATTTACCTATAGGACCCCTTGGTGAAAATATATCCATTAGATCATGTATATAAGGTGAATTACACATTTTTCCATGACCTTTAAGTCAAAGTCCACCCAGAAGTATATTTTCACTATTGTTTAAGATGATGAAAACACTAACAATAAATGTTATCAAAGTTGGAGTTGTTATTCAAGAACTCCATTTATGGTGGTTATTCACTATAAAATAGTAATTAAACATGTCTATATTGGATAATTATTTTTAGGACCATGTATTGGCCTTCTATCATGATCGATCGACAAACCCACCACCCACTTTGACCTCAAAAATGACCTTCTCAATATAAGAAAAATACATAATTTTAGCATAACTTCACACATGCATATAACAAAAACCATAAATAATTTCAATGAAATATAAGATCCCTCATCTAGGTGTCCCAAAACTTTTCTTTTATCCTATATCACTTTGGTCAAACCTTTGAGATCAATTCATGGCATAAGTTATAGTGACGGGTCTTGAAATGCAACTTTTTGGCAGTAAAGAGATAACTTCTCGAGCTTTGACAGATATTTTTACCTTTGGGTACCCTAGGTAAAAATATATCCATTGGATCACATCTATATTGATGAATTACACATGTTTCCATGACCCTGACATCCAAGTCCACCCAAAAATACATTTTCACTACTGTTCAAGAGGATGAAAACACTATCAACAAATGTTATCAAAGTTGGAGTTATTATTCAAGAACTCCATTTTTAATGCTTCTTCACTAAAAATTAGCATAGAAAACATGTCTATATGGGTAGATAATGTCTAAGACCTCATTATTGGCCTCCCATGATACACAATCAATAAACCCACCACCCATTCCAGCCTCAAGAACAACCTTCCCAATACATGAAGGGCCATAACTTGAGTTTTATAGCTCCAAATGAGTTGAAATTTGGATTAAAGATATGTATTGCCATTTAAAACTTTTTAAAGTGGTATGATGTCCATGGTGTACCTAAGTAGAGATAAAACACAAAAACTCTAGCTCAAAAGCTCTATGTTCTAGTCTTTATATGTTTGACACATTCTCGATGTTTGATCAGTTCATACATATTGGTAAGATTCATAAAAAAAATGAAAAGGTGATTTGGGATTGTTTAATTCTTTATGATACCGAGGACTCAGAGTTGATAATATTTCCTTTGGTTGAAGTTTGTTAAAATAGGGTTCTGTACATTAGAAGTCATGCAAAGCCTATATTCGAGAACAAACCATGTATTGTCAAGCCTTAGATTCAAAATAAAAAAGTTGAGCGATTTTCATATAGAGTTTTAGAAATCAATTTTAGGTCTTAAAGTGAATTTTTTTTCAAGTTACAAAATTATTCGTAAATAGCCTGATTGTTGTTCTAAGCAATTAAGATAACCAACTTTGAGTAAATATTGTAATCTGAGCAAATATGTACATGATTAACATTATGTGTATAAAAATAAAAATTTAAGGATATAAAAATAGGACTTTTGGCATTGGTCTGAGGTTTTTAAATTTTTATTTTGCTCAAGATGTCTAAAATTCTCTTTCCAAGCCTGACATACATTATCCTTGAGACTTGAAAACAAATGGAAACTTAAATATTTCCTAAATTACATGGTGAAACTTCATAAAATATTGGATCCATATTTGTTTTATCATTATTAATAGGATAAAATAGGTTTTACGGTGATTGGTTTTGTTTTCACACATGTTAGGTGTTAGAACAATCACATAAAGCCTAATTAGGCCTATTCCTAAACTATATAAGTGTAAAATAAAGTGGAATAGAGATTAATTTGGTTCTTAAAAACTTGGGATTTTACATTTAAATTCTTATTCAAGGACTAATATTTAGTTTTTTGATGCTTTTGCACATCAAGATCAAAATGGAATCAAGGAGACCACCATCCCTAAATATAGGTAGATTCATGAAGGCATTTGACCACATCAGACACTTCAAACAACCATGATGCTCCTTCTGCGTATTCCTTCATTCAAGGCAACCTCATTTCAAATAAAAATGTTAATTAATTTTATCTTGAGATTCTCTTAGCTTAAATAATATGAAATTATTTACTAACAGTGCCAACTTTGTGGAGGAGGCTTATATGACACCACCAACCTACAAAAAATTGTTAGTAAGTAATTAAAATGAAATTTATATGTACACTACCTAAAAAATCATCAAACATTAGTAAAATTGATTATATCTACATTTTATAAGTCAACATACCTACACATATCAATCTATAAATCAAATAGGATATGTTCTAATATTGATAGTAGAAACAATAGCTTCATGGGTTGACTCATAAAATTTCCATATATTCCTATTTAATGGACTTTGATGATATTTTATCAATTGAGTATTCATTGAAAGAACCAAATTTGAATAGTGTAGTATCTTTGTGCATGTTTCAAAGTCTTTAAACAACCATATATCTGAATTTTTTATTGGATATCATTGAATACAAGTTCTAGTGACTACCATAGACCCAATAGGATACACAATGTTTTCTCCATCTATGACTATGGAAGTTGATTTTTTATTTTCCTCTATACATCGACATAAGTATTAATTTGTCCCCTCTTCATTGTCCTCATCTGCAATAACTAAAAAAACATGCTATGTATCACAAAAAAAAACAAATTTTAATGATAATATATGAAGATAGATAACGGGATTAAATAGTACATAACGAATAATATTCTACCTAGTTGAACTAGATCAGATACATGTTCAAAGTCATGTGACAATGCCATATCTATAAATTATGATGCATGTGGAACCTGATATGTGTTGAGTGGAATTAAAGGTCTGAAATTATAGTTATCCACCCACTCTTATGACTCACACTCATTCCAAATAGAGTCCATGCATGCAGAACAAAAACATGCCAAGTATCTCATATGAATAATCCAAGAACCTACATTTTAACTACAAAATAAATGGAGCTCACTTGAACCCATTAAATTCATACAATCCTCATAATTTCCTAAGTTTTCTTCCTCCATTAACCAAAATGTCTATGAATAGTAGAATTTGGTTGAACACCATGACACATGTTCTCGTTACACCATTCAAACATGCTTTGTGCATCAGTCAAATGAGCATCTTAATCAAATTTCAACTCCTCTCTTACAAAGGTTCGTTTTACACATGCTCCTACATCATCATGCTCCCCTTTTCCATGGCCAACTTCAGTGAAACTCTAAATATGTTCTACACCAGTGGTAACATGCATCAACTAATAAAATATCTATGCATTCTTGAATTATGATGTGTAATTGTCTAACCAAATATAATGCTAATTGAAATTAATGTTCCTCTCAGTCAACTATCCATAGGACTTCTCAAAACAACTATGCATATACTCTGTACAATGTGAACAATCATCACTGATATTGAAAGGGTACTCCCTTAATATTTTTTGATCTTGCTTGGTACTATTAGGTGCATTTATAAATGTTATATACATGAATATGTAAACTTTTGACGAGTTTTAATATTGAAAATAAACCTCTATTTATGGTTTAAATGTGTAATCTTTAGCAAAGTCAAATACCAAAACAATCAAACCAAGATGTAATGTGTCTTTTCTTATCTTCATTTGTTCATCTAATCATCTTACCCTATGCGTGTACCTTGGATACTCAAATAATTTTCTCCCTAAATTTGAACATAAATTTTGAAATGAGTATTTGTTTTGTAACAAGTTCACACCTTTTAGATACTTTTTCATATTTTACTTGATATGTCACATATTTGTATTTGCTCAAACCAACTAATTCCTATGCAATTGCACTTGTTTCATCTTCATGGTTGCAATTTTTTAGTTTTGGAAATCAACCATAAATGATGCAGTTTCCATTCAAACATGTTTTATTATAAAATAATTGACCATCTGGTCTTTCACAAAAAATGGTTAGAATAAACTCCTTGGCTGATTTTGGAAAAAATTCTAATCCATACTCCTGTAAAATATTGTTAGCATGTAAATTACAATAACTATGGTAAAAAACACCATAGTGCATTGCAAACTCAATAAGTTGCCTATAACAACAAGTGGTGCGTGTGTGATTTATTTTTACATAAAAAGGTTTGGCCATATCAAAATATATTTTACTAATATAAATTTGTGGATATTTTTCCAAAAACATGAAGTATAATTGTGTTTGATTCATATCTAATAAATGTTTTTGATGTGGTTCACAGTTACGAGAACCAACTCTTATTTTGACTACATCTCTTACATTGGCTGAAACTCTAGTATTGTTCTTCCAAAATATTTCAAGTAACTCTTTCATATCATCGGCTATAGCCTTGTCTTTTGTGGAATTTGACTATAAAATGCCTAGAGATAATTGGTATTGGGTTCATTAAGTATTTTGCATCTTGAAATTACTTTTATTGATGTTTTTATGTTAATATCAAGTGTTTGGCTTATTTTTGAAATCAATCATTTTTCCCTGTTTGGCTACTTACTTCACAAGTTATGATTATACACCGAGTAGAATTATAATATTTGTTGTGTGATTTAGGGCCTACAATATTATATGCATCATGTAAGTTGTCAATAATTTTAAAATTTTAATCATCCATATTATATGTTTTTATCCTTAATGTGTACATCATAGGCATCATATTAATCAATTTCATCAATGAAATAAACAATTGACATATTTTAGTATCATGAATCAAATTATGAAAGAAACTATCCCAAATTTCCTACACTAGACTTTTTGAATGGGGGTCAAACATTTTTTTAGGCATTGGTTTCAAAATATTTTCATTAACTTCAATTAAATACTTGTTTTTTCTATGTATAATTCTTGGAGGTGTTGTTACTAGTAGAACTTTCTGAGAGGTTGTTTCAAAACAATTATTACTTTCATTGATTAGTGGTGGGATGACATTTTACTCATTGTTTCTTTCCTCGTATATGCTTTCATGAAATTTTCTTCCTTGATAAATTCATCATTATTTCTTTCCATAAAATTTTATTCATTGTTGGGGGTAAGGCATCATGCATATAGTCATCATCAAGAAAATAAAAAACACTATACTTTGAATGTGAGCTTCCAACATTGTCTAATTCATTATTGTCAATTTCATCATTGCTTAATTTAGTATTATCAATTCCATCATTTTTCAATTTATTATTTTTCAATTTTATTAGTATTTAATTCATTATTATCAATTACATCATTATTTATGACATTTGGCTCATTAGGGATAGTTTCTATAGCTTGTTTTAAACAAAATGTTTACATTTGTACCTTGTTTTTATTTCTCACATCTTGTATTTGCTCAATTGTTTTGTTCTTCAAATTCTTCCTCTTTATCAAATGTGATTCATCACCCATTGGATAATTGATATCATTTCAATGGTGGTGTCTAAAAAATCATTTGATAAATCTTGCTCTCAACTTGCAAGTACTATAGAAGCACACATAGAATGTTTATCGATATGGATTTCTTGAATATGGTAAAAAAATAGTTGAAAAGTATTTTTATATCTATATAGACATAGTGTGTACACATTATACTAGAGTACATACATGTTATAATATATCTCATGTATGTTATATGATGTGTATGAGTTATATAATACCTTGTACGTATTATATAAGGCATACACATTGTATAATGTATACGCATTATAAATTTGAATTCAAATTATGAGCCTTCAAAGGCTTAGACCTATCAAACTACAACTGAGTTTGAGAGCTTAGATAGAAAAAATGAAATTTCAAGTTCCATCACCAGATAAACTATGATTTTCAACAAGCTAATTAATAAAATTGTTACCACGATGATGAGCACACTCTCCTCTTTCCAAATACATGTTTTTAATAAATTTTAGACTATTTTAAGGTTACAAACTATGTTTATTTCTATCTATAGCTTTTTAGGCCACCGTATGCTGAAAATATACATGCCTATACATGTTAATATATTTTTTTTCATTCATCCAAGTGAAAAAAAATTATATGGTCACAAACTAGTCCTAATTCTACACACATTTTAAAAAACAATCCTTTTTCTCTTTTTTTTAGGTAGTTAGGGGGGCCACACAACAAGCTATCTATTTTTTAATTAATTTTTAGGATCTATTTACTTAAAAAATTAATTAAAAAAATATTTATTGATAAAATATAAAAAATACAAGTTACAAACTAGAAGATATTATATAGATGTTTACCTAAGGGTTTCAAACAATATTAAATGATGATCAAAAAATGATGGGCCACACGATTGTCTATCCACTCTATTTTTCTGAAAATAATAGGTGTTCCTATTCAAATTTTAGACATTTGACATAGTTATACTTAATCATTTTTGAAACAGAATACTATTTTGGAAACTAGTCTTGAAGTTCTACAATTCATGTTCATAAAGAATATTCAAATTTTGAGTGTAGCTATTTCAAATTATCTACACAAATTCAATTTTCTAAAATTTTAGGAAAATCATGTCCACGAGTATCTCTTTTTTGTCCCCCAACTTTGTGCACTTACCCACTGACTCATGATTATATGCAAAAAAATGTCAAAACATTTACTATGGGACCACTATGGCTTTAGCATTGCACCTTGTGCACTCCACGTGATTGAACATTTTATCTAGTGTGTTCACTAGTTATCTTGCACTATTAGTAAATAAGTGGGATATGGATGGTAGAATTTATATTATGTCATGTTTCATCTTAAATTATACATCATTTACCTTTTTTAGATAATTTTTTGGAAGAATTTAATTAAGACCACATAAATGATGTATCAAATCATCATTATAAATGATAAAATATGTCAACAAAATTACTATGAGACCACTATGCCTTTAGCATTGCACCTTGTCCACTCCACTAGATTAAATTTTTTTTTTGGTATGTTACCTTGTTGTCTTTCACCTATTAGAAAATAAATGATGATATAGACGGTGGAACTTTTTTGTGTGGTGTTACTTATTGACATGTACATCAGTTTCCTTATCTACACATTATTATGGAAGAATTTTGTTAAGATCATATGAATGATATTATACCACCTCATCATTATAAGTGACCAAATATATCAATTTTTTAATCATAGGACCACTATACCTTCAACATTTTACCTTGCTTACTCCATGTAATTAAGAAATTTGTCTATTATGTAACATAACTTAATGGTAAATAAATAAGATATGGACACTAGAGATTTTATCTTTTGGTGTTATGTTCAAATGTTCATAATTTCTCTTATCTATAAAATTTTTGGGGAATAAATTAATTAAGATCAAATCAATAATGTTATACCCACTCATAATTATGAGTGACAAAATATGTCAATATGTTTAAGATTTCAGCCATCAAAACATAGATTTCTCTATTTTAGTGGAACCACTCACAATTTGTGTTACCTCATCTAGCGATGGTAGAGGGTAGTTGTCCTTCTTGAAGGATTTATTCAAATTTATGAAATACATACATAATCAGATTTCACCATTCTTATTCCTTACTGGGACCAGATTAGCCACCCAAGTAGAGTATTGTATGGGGAAAATAATTTTAGTGCTCAATAACTTCTCAGCTTCTTTCTGAATAAGAGGCTCTAAGATGGGATTCATGGGCCTTTGCCTTTATTTGAATAGTTTATGATCTTGCTTGAGGGGAATAGTGTGGGTGATGATTTGGGGGTCATATTCTCTTAGTTCCTCATATGTCCTAGAGATGACATCCATGTGCTGGTAGATTAGATCTTTCATTCATTGTCTTTTCTTAGGAGTACAACTAATGCCAATATTGACATAACCTAGTTTATGCTCATCTCCCAGATTTTCTTTCTTGAAATCGGATTTGATTTCAATTAAATCCCATTCTCTATATTTATACCTCTTCAAATAAGATAATTTTCACTGGTATTTATTTATTATTTGTTGTATTACCAGCTCTGAGTCCCTGAATACCTTCATTTGCTTCACATTATTTTTAATGCAAATTGTAGTCCTAAGATTAGAGCTTCATACTCAACTCTGTTATTTGTATATGGAAACTACAATCTATAAGTAGCCAATAAATTCTCACCCTGAGGATTGATTAGTTCAATTCCCACACCTAATCCTTGTTTGGACTTTTTGACTTGGCTCCATCAAAATACATTATCCATAGCTGATCTGATTCTTTAAGCTCTAGATTTTGTGCTGAATTATGAGTAGTAAAAGTATAGATACCCAATGAGGGGGAATCATAATTTACCTCTTCATTCTTAATGTTATATTTGGTGATGGGGAATTTCATCCTGGGTTCTCTATCAATTCTGATCTGATTTTCAATACCCCTCCAAGGCAGCCAAATATGTGAGAAATCTATGGAAAGGTATATGTTAAGCATTTTAGACCAATTCCCACTCAGTAATAATGTATAGCCTTCTAGTATGTCCACTACAAAGATATCAATGGTCATCTAGACTCTAGGATCTGATGCTACCTAAATGTGTACATTATTCAACTCACCCACACTGGAACTATTATCTTGTCTAACTGAGAGACTAATCTCTTTGAAGGACTAGGGGTAAGACCAAAATTTTTACATGTTGAAGTTGGCATAATAGTGGAAGATGCTCTAGAATCAACCAAAAAATTATGAATATTCTTATCAAATGCTCTAATGGTCAGTAGAATGGTGGTACTTTATGTTTACTCTTATAGATAACATTGACATTAGCCACTTTGACTTCTTTTGCTCTATTCAAAGTTATCCTAGCTTTTTCTATAAGAACCTTCCCTGTAATAGATTTCCATAATAACTACTTTTGTTTAGTGATTTAGGCCAACTTGTGAAGTGTTATATTTGCCTTTATTTTCTTCATATCTTCCATGATGTTGTATCCTCCAAGCTTGCTCAATTTCTCTTTGTTTAGTAGTGGATCATTCCCTTTTGGAGGGGGTAGATTGTTGTCTACCTTGGGATTGGGCAAAATTGTTGTGGTGTTTAGAGGATTCGATGTGGTTAAAGGTTGCTTGTTCCTTAAGTTTTACACACTTCTTTGGAATTGATAGAAATAATGAGCTTATTCTATGTTATCCTTTGTTTTGTTATCATCTTCTCTCTAAAAATGGAATTCATGAGTTTCAAAGAACATTGTTGTGCTAGAAGATCATGGGTCTTGATGAGATTCTAGTGGATTATTCATTTGATCTTGCCTAGTTACTTGCCTTTGAAAGATCTTGAACATGGTACAAAATTCTTTAATATGAAATGAGATATATAATCCAACTAAAAATACATTCAACCTTAAAATATAGACTGCAGTCTAGTTCATTTAGTTTATAAAATCAATATTTACCCAAGTATTAATTAAATAATACACTACTATATCTCCATAAAATATTTAATCTTACCACAATATATTTAAAATCTTAAAATTAAAAACTAAGAGTATTTCAAACATAATAAAATGTTTAACAGATATCATTGGCATGTAAATTGTATTGAATAAAACAAGTGTTTTTCAAATATAATAAAGTGTCTTTGAAACAAACATAATAGATATCATTGTCATTTGAACAAACATTATAAATTTTTTGAAACAAACTAACAATTTTCTATAATATATTCTCCACTCACTTGATACGTGCCACTGCCCTCCTTTGAAAGCCTACTCTCCTCATGACATGCCTGTGTGCCCTCCTTGATAACTACATCCTTAAGAAGATACTCTGCAGCAGAATTTATATTTGCAAGATTTTCTCTCTCCTCATTCACTACATCACTTTCTAAAAGTAGACTCAAATCTACATTTTTTTTTGCTTTAATAAAATTTATAGATCCATCCCGTGCTCTTTAATAATTTTTTTCAAGGTGTTGTTCTATTTATTTAACAAAACAAGCTTTTCCTTGAATGCATTCACTGAAGTTATACTTTTGAGGGCATTTTTCAAATGCACATTAAGAAGTTATTCTTCTTTCTTCAAATTTTCATATTTTAACTACAATTGAAAAATGAAATACAAGTAGATAAAAGTTATAATAACAATAATATATATGCTATAAATGATGAAAACTTACCAAATCATTTTCCTTCTCTACTTGGGTAATGACAACAAGGTTTATATCTCTTTTTCATTTATTGAAATAAGTCTAAGCTTTTGCATTCAATTTTTTCAACATATTTATCATAATACCTAAAACATTGTCATTGTAAACATTATTAATTGAAATTACCTAGATTGAGCTTGATTGAATAAAGCGTCAATATTTGAGGGTTTATTTTGAACAAGGGAAAACAAATTCACTCTTTGGGAGTGATTATGAAAATGGGAGTTAATTTCCTATATTAATATTTTTGCCCTTATTTCCCATTGTTTTAAAGAATTGAACTCATCAATAACACCCTCCTTCAAATTGGAAATTATATTTTTGGATACTAAATTATCCAATGGAAAATAAGTGAGAGAATCATAAGACATGTTCAAATTATCAATGGTGGGTGGGGTAGAGGGTAAGAGGTGGAAGACACTTCTATTGTAAGCACATTAGAAACTTAAATAAAATCACGTGAATTAAAATCACCATCAGCTAGGTCCCCACTTTCAATCCCAAGATACTCTTCATCAAGATTAATATGCTACAAACATGTAAGTCCTTGTGCACTAGAAACACCACCAATAGAGAAATTAGGGAAATCAGACCCTAAAATTTGTAGGGTTTCTTTGCTCTATGCATGGAGGGATATATTCTTCCTTCTCTAAATCTGTATGGGTGGATTGGGTGGTGGCATATTTATCCTCATAGATTTAGGGTGACCTAAAAAACAAAAAATTATTTAAAAATGGCAAATTTGAAAACTTTAATTAATGCTAATTCAAAATGTAATAGTTATTATGTGTAGTTGGGGAGATTGCCTCTTCCACTCTATGTGTCTGAGTCAGAGTGAGAGTGGTGTTTTAAATTTCAAAAGAGACAATTATGTAATTAATAAATTATCCAATAGAATAAACTTCAATTCAAAAATCAAAAGTTTTAAGGTATCAAACATTGCAGGTGTTGTTGAGAAGATTCCTTGAGGACAACGGCTTGAGAGTCTATTGCAAAAAGTAAACAAATTAATAAAATAATATGAAAAATAAATTTTCATAAAATAATACAAGAAATAAATAATCATGGAAATTTGGGAGGATAATATGCAAGGGGAGATGATATTAAATAAGGCCTTAGACATTTGTAAATTTGAAATGAATTCAATGAAGACTCTGTGGACTTAGTATCATAAGAGCCCTCACGTGCATGATGACCTTTTGATGTTGCCTATCTTCTTATGTTGTATGCATGCATTATTATCTATAATAAGCCAAGAAATGTTACAATTTAAATTTGTAAACATGTATAAAGTAACACTCAGATGATTAATTTGAAGGCTAGACTAACCTCCTGTTGCTCAAGGGACAAAGAATTAGTGGTCATTTTTGTATGTAGGGTAGTTGGAATTGCAATTTTCTGTATATCATTTAAGGCCTCATAATACAAGGCTAGAATAAAATTAGAGGAATGAATTTTGGAAGTCTCATTTTTAAAAACATAATTCAAATTTGACTTGATCCTACTAGATATATATGTGCACTAGTCATATTTTAACCCCAATAGATAATGAAGATTATAGTAAATAGCCCAATAGGGAATGTCACCTAGTCTTTATTGTAAAACAATTTTGTCTTGGAATAAATGCACAACTACTTTAAAAATGGATTAGATATTTTATCCACTTAGATTCCCCTTCTAAACTGACTATCTATAATGAAAGTGAAACACATGCAATTGGGACATTAGCC
Organism: Torreya grandis; assembly: GCA_037957365.1. Lineage (NCBI taxonomy): Eukaryota > Viridiplantae > Streptophyta > Pinopsida > Cupressales > Taxaceae > Torreya > Torreya grandis. The sequence continues at coordinate 156,325 of JARHVA010001557.1, read as the reverse complement.
TCAGTAACAAGAATAAAAATTCATAAATTATAAAATCATATATAAATATCAATAATAAATTCAATACTTATTAGTTGAGTCAATGGCCAAATTATACACAGATTGAAATACTTTTTGTATTCATCAGATAAGAGGGTTTTTTTGTTAATAGGGTTTGCATTGTAGTGTGGAAGGCCTGTTAAATTATGGATATCCAAAGGAGAGGTGCCAAAGGATATAAGTTTTGTGTTGACACACACATAGTATATGGTCTTAATACAATCATAGAAATCCATTAGATATCGAAGTAGGTATGTGTTAGTATTATACTGAGGCATGTCAATAAGGCCTCAAAAATTACACGTATCGATCAAATCCACATATGTGTAAGGATGTTACACCATTATGAGAAAGTCCAAGCATAATGAATTCTTAAAAATCTACTTGTGGATGATACTTGTGTCTATGGATGTTATAGTTTTTTAATCCATTTGGATATATTAGATTTTTTTTCATCAAAATCATAAGTACATAGAGTGAGATGAGAAACAAACTAATGAGTAAAGTGTTAAAATGAGGGTCAAAGGTGTTATTTATAGGTTCATGATGAAATAGAGGTCACCGATAGATGTGAAAATAGTAACTAGTCATGCATTATTACTTGTTGGATGTATTATTTAGCTGAGCATCGCCTGATGCCATCTGATTACACCATGTAATCAGGTGACACTTGTTGTGTCCTGGTAGCACCATGGAACTAGATGACAACAAATGTCACCAAATGTATGGTGTAATTGGGTGGTAACAAACATCACCTGGTAGCATGATGTGACTAAGCAGTAGCAAACTTTTCCTAGCTTTATGGCATGAGTGGACAGTAACATGTGCCACCTAATAGCATTATAAAACTCAGTGGTGGCATGTGTCATCCAATAGCATTCTAAAATTGGGTGGTAGATCGAGTCACTCAACTGCACTATGCAGATGGGCATTTGTATGAAAAACTTGAAAATGAAAAAAAATTAGAACTTGAAGATTCACCAAGGATGTGAATCATATTTGCCTAAACAAACCAAAGGGAGTTTCAGATATGGGCTCTTAAAATTTACCATGCTTCCAAGAAATTTTGAAAACTTTCTTCATTAGAATATCTAAATTTAGATGTTTTTTATGGGATTCTTGATCTTCCTTATAATTTTGAGAAACTCACTTTATTAGAATATTTAAATTTGGAGGCTTATTGGGGGTTTCTTGATCTTATAATTTTGAGAAACTAACTTTTCTAGAATATTTAAACTTGAAATATTGTTCGACGCTTCTTTGTCTTATTTGTAATTTTTAATTTTTTTCTTCATTAAAATATCTAGACTTGCAAATTTGCTCTACACTGCTCCTAAATCTAAAAATACTTTTAAAATTGAAATATGTTAAAATGTAAATGAAAATAAATTTTAATTAACATATTTTTTAGTGAAACATGTACTTAATTTACTCTCTTCAATGGAAATGCAACTATATCTTACAACTTTTCATCATAGAAGGGTTATATGAATAAATACCCTTCAACTTGAAATTAGGATTAGCCCTTCAAGTTTGATCATTGTTGGACAATAGACAGAGCTTTATTTGATAAAAATCATGTGGAATTTAATACACAATAACACATATTGATGTCACAATTACAAGAAACAATCAAATATAAATTAAAATAACCCAGTGTAGCTACCAGCCTATTTGGTACTGGGATAGTTAGAAAAAGAGCTAATATGCCAATAATTGCCATTGTTTGGGTGGAGGCATGTGAATTATGGATGTTTTTTTATTTTTTTCTTTCCTTGTTATATCATATGGAGAATTTTTATTCTTTTTACTGGTATTGGGCAAGTAAATACATTGGGTTGAATAATAACATTATGTAATGTGCATATCCATTTCACTTATAGTTGTTTTCCTATGGGTAATAGCCCTAGTATATGAAAAATTGAACCGTTGTGTTGTAATTTTAGGAGGATGAGATGTATCATGTGAATCATGTGACATTTCGATAGCTCAAGGTTACTTACCTCTACACTTGGTTTAGGTTTATGCTAAGGGGAGAATGAAGAAGCCACATAGATAATGTATATGAATTGTCACCCTTAGGCTGCAGTATGTTTTTAGGGATATTTTAAAATATTTTGTTTATATATATATATATATATATATATATATATATATATATATATATATATATATATATATATATATATATAATACTAATTTATAGTGAGATTGGTCTCATAAAAATGACACAAATATATATATTCATTATAAATTAGTATTATAAATATATATAAAAATGAAACTATATATATATATATATATATATTTTCATTTTTATATATATTTATAATACTAATTTATAATGAATATATATATTTGTGTCATTTTTATGAGACCAATCTCACTATAAATTAGTATTATAAATATATATATAAATATGAAAATATATAATGTTATATTATTATATATTGATAATACTAATTAAATGGATATTGGTCTCTTAAAAATGAAACAATACAACTAAAAGAATAAATTGAAGATGAAAATGGGAACCCCAAAATTTTACATAATAATTGTTTTGCCACAGAGCTAAAACCACAATTTAAACTTGATAGCCATGGAAAATTTCAAACTCTTTAACTATAAAATAGGGTGGATTTTTTTCAAAAACCATCTATAATGAAAAGGTAAATGTTTAAGGAACCTTCAGAATATTACAAAGATTATAGATATATTTGAGAGATGATATTAAATATATAGTTAGTCTTTTGATATTTCCTTGTTTTTTTAATGAAGGTACTTACATTTGAAAGGAAATATTGAATGGATTGTTGTTAAAATTTTATTAAGGGGTAGGTTCAATCATCAAATTTAGACCATGGTGAGTTAAAAGTGTTTAAATTCTCCCCACTAGTGTCGGGTCTTCTTATTCACATCCACTTTTTATTGAGCATTTTAAATTTTCATATAAATTTGAACTATTTTATTTTATTTTAATTGAAGCATGCACTATATTTTTAAAGAGAAAAAAAGAAATAAATTATTAAATTTTATTTAATATTTTGATTTTATATTAAATTATAATACTAAATTATATTAATATATATATTTATAATAGTATCAGATATAATACTATTATAATTATTATTATAATACTATTATATGTATTATAATATTATTATTTATATATATATATATATATAATATTATTATCTTGAAATAAATAATATTTCACTCTAGTATATGTAACTTATTTTATTTATACTTTTATATTTATTTTAAAAAAATTATTAAGTAGGTATAAATTGTGAGAAAATGGTTTTTATTGGTCATCCTAAGAAAGATAAAAGACAATTATCACTTGTTAAAGCATTTCATATCCCTGAGATTCTAATCAACAATGCCATTTTATAAATGAAGATGTTGATGTTCATCTCCACAAAGAAAACTATGAATTAGATGGAGAAAAGATTTGGGAAGAGGAACAAGCATAAAAAAACATAAACGAACATTCAAGTTCAAATGGAAAACAATATTTCCATGGACTTATGTAGTAAAAGACTACAATGGTGTTGAAATGATAAAATGTTCTTGGTGTGTAAAATATAATAGAGAGCATCCATTTTCTAAATATGGGAGTACCACCCTTTAATTCAGTGGTCAAAGAATCCTTGTAGAATTAGAGCCTCATAAATTTGATTTTTAACTTTTGGAGGGAGAAAGCAAACAAATTAGTATTCCAATTAACAAACATGTATAACTAATGATAGCCATTGAGAAGTAAAGAATCATATTTGTGATAGAAAATATGAATTTTATTACCATACATGATTTACCTGTAGAACTCTATAAGCCAATTTGTGGCTCGAACAGGTATAAAGTCACTCCACACATGCCTCTAATAGATGAATACTCTGCATATACAAATACCACATCTAGAAAAGAGTTTCTACAAGTTGCGAAAGAGATATATTGGAAAAAGATAAAAGATGAGATTTTATGTAGTCTATTTTACATAATTTTAATTGATGAAAGTATTGATCAAACTATGGAACAACATTTGATCGTTTACATTACATATTTGACAAATAAAATAAGAGGTAAACATGTAAAAAACTTATAAGCCTCTTTCAAATAAATTATTGAATAACTCAGTCTATGTATCATGCCATGATAACTCTTTTAGTAGAGATGAAATTATTTTTGATGAAGTTAGTTGGATTTAGATCTAATAGGGATTCTACTATGAGGGGTATCCATGAAGGTTTATATACTAAGCTTAATCAAGATGCTTCTCAATTATTAGATATTCATTGCATAGCTCATCAAGAAGCATTAGTAGCAAATGATGCTTCATCTTATTTTCTAAAGCTACATTTTATCGACAAATTTGCAAATACAATTATTCATGTCTTAGAAAATATGCTAAAAGACATGGAGAATTAAGAGAGTTAATGAAGCCATTTCAAAGTAGTCAGTTAGAGGTGTTGAAAATTCATCAAATTAGGTGGATATATAGAGGAAAGGTCATAGACAGGCTTGTCAAACTCATGCCTATTTTGTTCAAAGAATGGGAGTTAGAGGAGAAAAAATTGTATGATTTGGAAAGAATTTTCCAAGTATAATTTTTCATCCATTTACTTGTAGACATGATTATTGAGTTAAATAATTTGAATAAAACATTTCAAGAGGACCATGTTGAAAATACTTCCATTGCAACTACCTTAGATATTACTATTGACATGTTTCATAGGAGATTTCAAAGAGACATATTTGGGGTAGGTACAATACATATTTCATATTTTTTAAATAGATCATAAGGAGGAGCTATTGAATATGGAGATGGATCAAGTACAATACATATACATCCATTAAGATTTTAGAGCTTGCCTAACTCACAAACATTAGGGATACTAAATGATTGCATTGTATTGGGAAACAAATTATAGTTAAGGTTATTGAATGAAGGTTCACAAATTTACCTATATTTAATGTTGCTAAGTTTTTCAGTCCTCATAATTATTATGATGAAATGGATGATAGAGACTGTAAAACAAAAAGATGGTTAAAAATTTTATGTGAAAAAAATTATGTTGGGAACTCACCTATTGTAGATACTATCAAATTTTAGGTGAGATAGATGAATTTGTTTTTACTATTTATAAATTGTACCCAAGAAACATATATTTGGAGCGTGGGATTTTTTTGGGGGTAAACTTAAATGCTTTGAAGGTTTTTCATGTTTAATGCAGCTATATAAATATATTATTGTTATTCCAATGAGCACAACAGTATGTGAATGAGGTTTGTCAAATTTAAATAGGATAAATAATGATGTTTGATCTAGACTTTCTTTGAACACATTGGATATGTTAATACTTCTTTCCCTTTGTGTACTGCATGCTCTAAATGAGTAGATTGGAATGTTATTTGTGTTGCATGGAAGCATATAAAAGCGTGAAATCCTCTTCCTCTAGACCAATAGATCCATTAGTACAATAGTTTAGAATATAATAATATAATAAAACAAAAACATTGCAATAGTTGTATTCTTGGAAGGAAATTTTTGAATAGAAATTTGTAACCAATGATATAAGTTAAATAAATATATATTTTATTTTTGTGTGTTTGAATCATTCTTTAGAAAATTGGAATTGAATATTCTATAGTTCATACTTTTAGTGATTATCATTCTATAAGTGAAGTGAAATTTGATGCTTCATTTGAAGATGCTTACTTAGAAAAAACGATATGTAAAAATATTTGAATGATTATTTTGAGGTTATTTTACTTTATTTTTGACATTTCAAAAACTTTCAAAACATTTAAATATTATTTAAGATTGATTATAATCATTAATACAACATTTATATTTATATATGTTTTGTTAATAAATAATGAACATGTATTGTTAATGTCTTTCTTGTTGGATCAAGTGTAGATGCAATAGTAATGAGCTAGGTTGGTTTTGGAAGTTTGTTGTGCAGTGGAAAAGGTGGTGCATATAGGTAAAAATAAAACATGATGCAATATGGTCACTCCATAGCCAAACCCCTTTTCTTTATTTTGTGGACTAAATTATTATTTTTCCATCTTTTGATGGTGGGATAGTCTTATGTCATTTTTTTGCTATTTGATTATTCCATTGTGGATTTTGAGTTGTTTTGTAAGTGAGAAACCAACCAACATTAAGTTAGGAACATGATTCAAATGGATGCCATTGTCATCTAAATGCAAACTAAAAGTATTTTAAAGGTCATGAGACCCTTGAAAGTTTTATAACTCCTCCATTTTTAAGACCAACTAAGGTTTGGGAACTTGAAAAGTTTTTATTTGAAATTAATTTATTGGGTTTAATATGTATTGAAAAACCTTGGTTTTGACTATAACCTTTCTTGTACCTATGGCCATTCTGCATCATGTTGCTGGTTTTAGTTGTATGCTCTAAGTTGGATACTACATTCCTACTTCCATATCTAACCAATGGTTATGGTGGGTAAGGATACCTAGTAATGGATGGGCTAGGAAGTTGCATGGATTAGGTTTTGGCATATGGAGGAACCACCATGAAATGAACTAGTTGAATATGGAAGTTTTGAATATTCGAGTTGATATTGTAACATTGCATAGTTATATTTTATTCAACCCAGATATGATTATAATGATATTGTGGGTTTCCTAATAAATTAATTTTAATCTACTATATATAAAGATTGGTTAGGGCCATTTGACCTAATAACTATTTAGTACTTTGAATGGTTTATATTTTTACAGTGGTGTATTTTTCATGTTAATCCAGTCCTTGAATGTATTAATCTATGGTTCTTCTTTGTTATAATCAAATGTACACTATTATAGGATATAATAAGGTAGTGTTTTGATGGTTATTGTTTTGTTATTTAAATGTTTTATTTTATCTCATCCTTGGAAAATAGTAATACATTTAATTTGTATAAATATGTTATGAATTATGATTGATGTACCCTTTTGAGTCACTGCTATAATATCACTGCATAAATTCTAAAGGTTACATTTCCATAATTTTATTAATTATTATTATTTTTAATTTGATTTAAACAAAAATAAATAAATGTCACCTTCAGGGCAACTTCTAGTAAATAAATAAATTATATTGTGGTTTATGAGAATGATTTAACACAATAGTTGTAGTCTCGGAAGGAAAATTTTAAATAGAAGTCTATAACCAATAATATAAGTTAAATAAATATATATTTTATTTTTGTGTGTCTGAGTCATTCTCCAATAAATTGGAATCAAAGCTTCTATATTTCATACTTTTAGTGACATGTGTAGTAAATTTAATCTTGTAAATCAAAGTGAAACTATTTTGTACACCTTTTTATCATCAAAGTGCTAGATGAATAAATACCCTTCAACTTAAAATTAAGGCTATCTCTTCAAATTTGGTAATTGCCATTGAAGTGAAGAAATAAGCACATACAAGTCTCTATGCATGCTTAGTACACAAGGGGACTTATCTCTATTAATGTGATATTTTTAGATGTAAGTACTATCATTCAGGGTCACCTACGGCCTATCTTGACTCTCTATCCTAATTATTTTTCTCTGTCAAATTTAGCTATCAAATATGGGTTATCTAAATAGTATTTTTAAACTGTATTTGGTCAAGTGGCAGAGACCTATATAGATTAAATGAAATGAAATGGTTTTAATTACATACATGAGACCAAATGGTCTATGGGACCATTGATTATATTGATTTCTCCAATCACTTAAATATTTTTGACTTGGCTATGTCCTTTAAAAAACCACTCATCCTTTTGTTGATTTGATTTAACATCTTCTCCAACCCTTTTATTATGTTTTCATCAAATATTGATATTATGGAGCCAAATTTTAATATTTCCATGTATATGACTTGAATGTCTTCATACCTCAGACATTCAAGGATGAAATGCTCCCCCATTTTGACTACACATGTGGTACATAAAACAAAAAAACTATCATCCCATTATTCCATGGGTGACATCTATCTACATATTTCACATTTGAGCCTATGGGAGCTTGTCCTTAGTTAACCAATGTGGATATTTTACATCTATTAAATTTTATCCCCTATATAAACATTTTCATAATGCTCACAAGTCAATTTGAACTATGTAATATAGTGTTGACATTTCTTTCTTGTTGTCTTCATCCACATCATTATTCTAAACTTCTCATTCACATAAGTGTTTATGTATGTGTTAAGGTTTGGGCATTCATTTAGTATAATGTCTCATCTACTCATTCATTTGAGATTTTGTTTCATATACATGTTTTTAGTTTATGTAACTCTTCATCTCTTACAACCCTAGGCCACCAATTAATAATCATGTTTTCTACTTTTTTAGGTGACCAAGTAACCTAGGCATAACAGTTACCTCTAATAGGGAAGTTATTATTTCAATAAGGATGATTTTAGAGGGAATTAAAGCCATAATTATGAAATTGTTTATGCTTTTTTTTGTGGATCCTTTCTATTCATCTACATTTTAAGTTTACCATTCTATTAACCCATACCTCATAACCATACAACACCATCAACATAACAAGTAACTAAAATAGGACCCTGGTGGTATTATAACCCTATAACTCAACATTATCACCCCTATTTTGTAGTACATAGAGAGTGGTCCAACCTCCTTGTATTATTTTCACCATGTATGTGTGTAATTTGAGCTTGTTTTCAAAGTCAAGCATGGAATATTTGTATTCTGACACCACTTCTAGAGACTTTCTTGCAAATTGAAAGTCGAGATGGTGTTTCTTCGTTTTCATTGATAAAATCTTAATTTTAATTTTATTAATGTTTACCTACATCCTTGCTTATTTATAAAATATATATAAGGCATGTATATGTTATCTTATATATTAGATTGTCTTTACCATTAAAATTAGTTGATTAACATAAAACAATCTTTTCACTACATATTTGGTCAAGTTGAATGATTTCCCTCCAAAATTGATTATCCAATTTTATAGCTTGTCAATGTATAGCCCAAATAAATTTGGGGGTGGAGGGAAGCATTATTTTATGCTTATTTTACTATTGAAACATTCAAACATCATTACCTACATTTTCATTTTAGCCTTAACTTGCTCATATAATATATGAACTATTATTCTATAGTGCACTAGGACCTCTAGTTCCTCCATTCTAATCCATAATTTTCTCCTTGGAATTATACCAAATGCCTTTTTGAAATCTATAAATCAATAATATGTATCCTCTTTTTTATCCCAAACTTTTTCAAGCAGGTGTCTAAGCATGAAACAATGATCTATAGTTGAGTGTTTGGGGTCTAAAACCTATTTTTCCCATTGCTCTCTTTCACTTTTCCTTTAACAAATTACTAATACTATGATATATCATACTTCCAAACAACTCTTTAAAAATAGGATTGACCATTATAGTTTGATAATTTGAGGGATTATTTACATCTTTAGTTTTAAAAAAGCGTATGTTTAGGCTAGTTGTCCACTTTTTGAGGAAACAACATTATATGGCCTTATAAAAAAATGATTTTAGGCACTAAGATCGCTTTTCCCAATTTTAAATGTTTTGCTTGCAAGTCATCTGTGTCCTGATATTTACCCATTGCTATTTTTTTCATCCCCTTTACGATGACTTCAGTCGTAAAAATATTTTCATTAAAAATGATTTTGGGAGGTGTGTATTATTCATTTTCATGTTAATATATCTATTTTTAATATTCTAGTCACTAAATTGATATTATGTTATTTTCTATGTGGATTTTTTCCTTGTGAAACTCTCTCCAAAATATCTTTAGTTCATGTTTCCCTAGGTAAATCAAATCCTTCATCCTAGTTCTTGTAAATTATTCTTTTTTCATTCTCATCATTTTATCATATGATTTTATATTGGCTCTTTTAGTGATCTTTGTGTTTCCTTACATTTTTCATCATACCATGGGTTTCTTGAGAAGCTATTTATTTAATTAATTTTAGGTATATCTCTTTTGCATGTGTTTAAATATTATTGAATGGAATGCATTAACCTCAGGGTCTATATCATAATATAACCCAATTTCAAGTATTCTTAGACTTTCCCTTTCATATAGTTTGTTATTCAATGTTTCCCTGAAGGCCTACTGGTTTTCCTCTATCAATATGTTGTTTCATCTAAAAGGTGGTTTACATTGGTTGACCTCAATGTACTCATCATGTTATTTTTCACCTTGTAGTTGGAGTTTTATAAAAATTGGGTTGTTATCTGATTTAAGTTACATGGGAGAGTCTTCTACTTCTCTCTCTTTTATTCTATGTATATAATCTTGTGAGAATATGACGTATCTGATTATACTCTACCCTTCATAAGTCTAGCATATATAGTTTATTGAATTTTACCATTTACTCATACCATTACATATAATCAAGTTTTGTATGTTAAATAAACATAATAACTCTTATCCAACATGTGTGATATCCCCCCATTGATTTTTATCTTTTACCATCCAAAGAGGATTCATATCTAAATCTTCATTTTTCCTAAAATGTAGGCTTGCTTATTTATTTTCCTTACATTAAAGTCCTCTATTAATAAAATATTCTTGATCTTAATGTAGACTAAAATGTCCTTCTTAAGGAAAGAGTATGCTTATTCATGATCTCAATCACGATTATTATATAATTTCAAATTACTGGATATGAAATACCTTTTAGCTATGCTAATGTTTGTGTCATTTTCTATGATTATTAGTGAAATGCATTATTTATTTTCATCTTGATTTTTATATTTTGATATTTTTTCTACATGAATATTTTATTAACACCACTATACCCATATGCCCATTACCATTCTCTTTTGCTTTATTCCACATTGTTTCCTTATTATAACCTTCAAACTTTGGTGTATTACACCTATCATTATTATGCGTTGAAGTCAAAAATATTATCTATATATCTAACTATGGGTCCTAACCTGGGTCCTCTTCTCCAAGGGTATCCTATACAATTACAAATTACCAAATGTTGTAAGATGCTTTCAGGTGAGCCATGCTCCCTATTTTCTTCAAGTTTGTTAAAATGGGATTTAAGATTTCCTATTGTTTAAGTATGTCCATCTCCCTTCACTCCTTGATACCTTCACATTTTTCCACTCCTTATTTGTCTCCTCTAGAGGCAAAAAGGATAAGGTTTCATCTAGGTAATAGTGTGAGCCTATCAACATGACTTTATTTCTTAGTACTCTTATTTTCTCTTCAAATTTCACTATTGTTACTCAAATATGCCTATATCTTTATCATTCTCTTAGCTTACCAGTTCTACTTGCTTTTATAATCTAATGTTTCCATTATAATTGGTATTAAAAGAAGTACCCTAATAAGTTGCTCATGACCTCTCATTATCCATAGTATTGTATCTCTTTAATGACTATATTTGATAATCTATTGTATAATTCTCTTTATTCTAATATTTGACTCTTAACTTGCCACTCTTTAAACTCCTTATGTTTTCCCATTATTTCTTTTTCTACTTGTTCCCATGTTTTATCCACTTCAAGTTTATTTTTTAGCTAATTTCCTCTTGTTTCCACGCTATGAAGTAATTATTGTAATTATTTTATTTCTTGTTGCACTTTATTTTTCATCCTCTACCTTCACATTTGATGGTGTGTGAATGTCTTATTTGATGGCATGTCATTCATATTGTCTAATAATTACAAGATTTCAAATCTTTTCCACTTTTGTTTGAGCATATTGGTATCTTATTATAGTCTTCACTTGACATTTACCACCTCTTCCATCTTAATTATTTTAATTTCTCCATTTATTCCATATTTTATAGTTTCTATTTTAAACTCATTAGCTCTTGTACATATAACTTGGATGACCATGTGAGTGAAGTCATTCTAGGGCCATATGTTTCCTCACCATCTTGAATCTCTTCTTGGTTACCTCCTTCATAATTATGTGTTTTCATGTTTCCTTTCATGATATTTTTATCAATGCATAGTTTTATTCTTATGTTTTTTGTTGTTGTTGGATTGATCTATCCTATTTTACTTCTTTCCATTGATTCCCTTGTGGTTTTTATTGAGATTTCTATTCTAGAATAATCAATGTTGATAACCATTATTCATTACCTATTTTATTTTGCTTACATGGTTTTATCTCCTTTGTTGTTAATCTTTGTTTATATTTATTCATAGCCATTACCCTCTCCTGAGATTGTTGTTGTCTTAATATCCCCCAATATTATTTCACATTGATGCATGTTGGCTTGGAGATAACTCATGAGGGTTCTACAGTTGTTTGTGATGATGAGCTATTATTTTATGAGAGCTCTATCCTTTATGGATATATAAATTTATGCGCTTTGATAACCTCATATGCTCAAATATTATCTTATGTTATAATTTTTAAGTGTGCATAAGCTTGGATCAATTAGTGTTATATTATTCCATTATATATATATATATATATATATATATATATATATATATATATATATATATATATATATGAATATTATGATGAGATGGTATTATATGAGATCTCTATCCTTTGTGGATATACAAATGCATGTTCTTTTATAATCTCGTATACTCCAATATTATTTTAAGTTATAAGGTTTGAGTGTGCATAAACTTGGACCAATTGGTGTTCTACTATGCCATCTTTCTAAAAAATATGAATTGATGTTTTATGATCTCTAATTAAATAGGTTTCTTCATATCTAGCATTCTTTTCCTTTCTAAGAGAGCCTCTTTCATTGGTGGGCAACCATTTTTAAGCCTAGTTGACCACCATGTCTCTATCCATATACTTTTATTCCATGTTTCCCACCAATACTTCTTTGACACCCTTATATTTTTGACCTCTAAAACCTTATTTTATTAATACTGATCCCTTAAATATTTTACAATAACCTTTGAAACTCTACTATGAATTTTATGATGCAGTAAGGTCCACATTTTTTACTAAAATAGTCTCTTTAATTTTTATATAAAAAGAATGTCAGGATCTTGTAGCTCACTCTGATACCAATTGTGAGTACCTTAGAGCTCAATTGATTACCTTTGTATAATCAACTAAACATGGAATTAAACCAGAAGTAATAAGTAACTAGAAATCAGAAACAACAAAGAATAAGAGATATGAGAAACAATACAATCTGTATTAAACTCTTATAGAAGGAAATACAATGAAGAAATATCACTCTTCCTCACACCTCTTGGGTGTCCAGTAATTCTCCCTCAAGAGTTCTCTTTCTCAATCAATTACAACCCAACTCAACACTAAGTTGTTCCCTCCAGTCAGTGACAATCAACCCAATGGTTGTTGTTGCCTACTACCAGCACCACTGGTGACAATCAACTCAATGGTTGTTTTGCCTACCTTATAACAGATCTCCTTGATCTTGCACCTTTGTAGATCTAACTGATCTTACTTACCAAGCAGACCTTCTTGATCTTGCACACTTACAGATCTAACTGATCTTACTTTGAGGATCTCATCCTTATTACAATATAGCCCCATGGGTCTCTTAAATAGATCCCAAAACAAACAATAATTAGAAAAGTAGACTCAAGACTAAAATTAGTCTTTACATGTAAACTAATTGTTCTCCTAAAATTAGAACAAATCTAATTCTAAAAATGCATGTAGATGCATTGAAGTTGGTGTCGATCTACAGATGACCGATGCTGGCCGACCCCTGACCGATGTCGATCGACCCCTAACTAGTTCTGACTGATGCCTACCAATGCCAGTTGACCCCTAACCAATGTCAATTGGCTTTCACCAATGTCGGTTACTGTTTAACCCAGTAACCTCTACATTTGCTCATCTGGTGAAGCTTTTAGCTCCACAACTCAATAATCTCCCACTTGGAGATAAATAACTGCACCTATACCTGCACAACAACATGCTCTAATCTATTTCTAGCTTGTATCTCCATCTTCAAGTTCAATATTGAAGACCAACAAAAGTTGAATGAAGATTCAACTTCTCCTTTATTACCAGCTTTGTTAACATATCAGCAGAGTTCTTATCCTTGCTAGCCTCTATGACTGCAACAACCTTCTGCATCTCTAAAATCTAGCTAATTGTCGTTCCACCAATAGTGAACACATATCCTGTGGTGCTTCTCCTACCATCCAAGTCACCTACCATATCTGAATCTACATACCCATGTAGAGAAGTGTTTGACCCTACATAGCATAAATACCTACTATTGGTCCCTCTCAAATACTTGAGAATCCACTAAACTACTTTCCAGTGCTCCTTCCCTGGATTGGCCATAAACTTGCTGACAACTCCCACTACTTGGGAAATATCAGGTCTAGTACATACCATGTACTCAACCTCATCATGTGATTTAGGACACTGTTCTAAGCTCAACTTGAACTATCTAGCCATAGGTGTGCTTACCAATTTTACATCCTACAAATTGAACCTCTCCACTACCTTATTCACATAATCCTCTTGAGACAAAATCAACCTGTGATTTTCTCTATCTCTAGAAATACTCATGCCAAGGATTTTATTTGCTGCTCCTAAATCCTTCATGGCAAATATACACTACACTACATACAGTAATAGGATAATGTAGCTACTATTATCTAACTTGGTAAAATAAACACAATGGTCACATTGACATTGACTAAAGCCATGCTTTGTCATAAACCTGTCAAACCTCAAATACCATTGTCTTGCAGCTTGCTCAAGACCATATAACCTGGCCTTATGTCTCACATGTCCATTCTCTCTTTTCTTTAACCTGTAAATCCATTCATTTTTTAGTGCTTTCTTTCCAGCTGAAAACTCTACCAAATCTCACATTTGGTTCTCTTCCAAGGAATCAATTTCCTCATTCATGCCATGCTCCCACTATTTCCTGGATTTTACCTGCATTGCCTCTTCAAAACATCCTAGTTTTCCACCATCAGTGAGCAACAAGTAGTATAAAGAAGGAGAATAATGAATTTGAGGCTTACTTACCCTTTTAGACCTCCTCATGGGCATTTTAGACTCATTAACAGCTTGTTGTCCACCCAAATTTCATTCTAACAGTGACTGATCCCAGTCATCTTTGGCTGACCTCAGTCTACACCTGACCGATGTCGATTCCACCTGATTGTCGACATCAGTTTCTTGACTGACGTTGATGTCCACCTGCCCGACATCACTGACTTTGGTCTCCACTAGACCGACATTAGCTCCTGCCTGTTTGACATCGGTCTCTACCTGATTGACATCAGTGTCTGTATTTTCTTGTGAGTGATGATTTTTACCCATGATCTCATTTTGGATCATAACCTTGTCCAAATCAACATTGCCCTACTCAGAATTATTTAGCCTCTTGAGCTGATCACTGTCCATCACCTTCTCCTTGAAAACCAAGGCTTTTCAATTCTTAAATGTGTCAAAAACATCAGATTTCCTCTTTATGCAATACTGTGATCCTCCAATAGAAGCTCCCTGAGCTGGTCCCCACACGTCTGTGTGAACAAGCTCCAACTTGTGTTTCTTCTTTGTTGACCTAGTTTCAAGAAACCTCACTTTCTTCTGTTGCTTATAGAAATCTCGATCTATGCTTTTCAAATCTAAAAGCTTACCATTTGACGTAAGAACATACATTCCCTTCTCACTCATGTGACCAAGCCTATAGTGCCACATCTTTGCATCTACATCTAAAGTAGATAAAACAAAAGGTGAATCATTAATACAAGTAGATAGATAAAGTGTACCTAATTTCTTACCTCTTTCTAATACAAGTGCACCTGTGAGAGTTATTTTGCAACCCTCATCACCCAATTTTCCTACAAAAATCAAATTCCACTTCAAGACAGGTACATGCATGACATCCTTCAACACCCATGTGTTGCCAGTCTACAATTTTATCTGCACTTCCCCTTTGCCAACAATTTGACAAGGCTCACCATCCCCTAAATAAATTTTTCCAAAGTCTCCATGGACATAATCATGAAATAATTCTCTATTTGGGGTTGCATGGAAAGAAGTACCAGAATCTAAAACCCATGATTCTACTTGACTATCTAAAGAAAATATAAGAGCATCTTGTGCAACAATACCTAAAACATCTAATTCTTCATTACCTTTATGCTGATCTTCTTTCAACCAACAATCTTTCTTTGCATGCCCTTTCTTTCCACAATTCCAGCAGGTTATACCTCCATTTTTGGATTTGGATCTACTGCCTATCTTTGACCTTGATTTCCCTTTCTTACTCTTCTCTCTTTGCTTTCCCCTAATTTCAACACTTAAAACATTCCCTGATGTTTCACCTGTGCTTTTCCTATGAATTTATTCATTCAAGATTACACTAACAACATCATCAACTTTCAAGATATTTGAAGCAGACGCAATATTACTAATTGCCATTACTAAACTATGCCAACTTTCAGGTAAAGAGCATAAGATTAAAAGAGCCTTAATTTCATCATCAAAAACTATTTTGACTAAAACTAACTGATTTACTAATCCATGGAAATCACTAAGATGACTATATACCGATCCACCTTCCTGCATTTGCAAATTAAATAATTGCTTCATAAGAAATACCTTATTTGAAGCTAAGGGTTTTTCATATAAATTTGCCAAAATATCCATTAACTCTACCATTGTCTTTGCTTGTGATAAGTTGGAAATCACAGATGATGCCAGGCTCAACCTTATAGATCCAAGAGCCTTCCTATCAAGAACATTCCATTCTTCATCTTGCATATCTATGGGCTTTCCTGAAACCCCACCCAATGGTAAGTATAGATCTTTCTGATATAGATAATCTTCTATCTGCATCCTCCATAATTGATAATTCTTGCCATTGAATTTATCTATTCTTAGCTTACTTTTTTATGCCATTGATTTGCTCCCACTCAATCAGAAACCCCTGAGAGTGAACCTATAATCAACAAACTCTAACCTACTCTGATGAACCAGGCTCTGATACTAACTGTCAAGATCCTATAGCTCACTCTGATACCAATTTTGAGTACCTTAGAGTTCAATTTATTACCTTTGTATAAGCAACTAAACATGAAATTAAACCAGAAGTAATAAGTACCTAGAAATTAGAAATAGCAAAGAATAGGAGATACGAGAAACAATACAATCTATATTAAACTCTTCCAGAAGGACATACAATGAAGAAATCTCACTCTTTCTCACACCTCTTGGGTGTCCAGTAATTATCCCTCAAGATTTCTCTCTCTCAATCAATTACAACCCAACTCAACATTGAGTTGTTCCCTCCAGTCAGTGACAATCAACCCAGTGGTTGTTGTTGCCTACTACCAGCACCGTTGGTGAAAATCAACTCAATGGTTGTTTTGCCTACCTTACAGTAGATCTCCTTGATCTTACACCTTTGTAGATCTAACTGATTTTACTTAACAAGCAGACCTTCTTGATCTTGTACACTTGTAGATCTAACTAATCTTACTTTGAGGATCTCATCCTTATTACAATATAACCCCATGGGTCTCTTAAATAGATCCCAAAACAAACAATAATTAGAAAAGTGGACTCAAGACTAAAATTAGTCTTTATATGCAAACTAACTATTCTCCTAAAATTAGAACAAATCTAATTCTGAAAATGCATGTAGATGCACAAAAGTTGGTGCCAGTCTACAGATGATCAATGCCAACTGACCCCTGATTGATGTTGATTGACCCCTAACTGGTTCTGACCGATGCCTGCCGATGCCGATTGACCCCTAACCAATGTCGGTTGGCTCTGACCGATGTCAGTTATTGTGTAACCCAACAACCTCTACATTTGCTCATCTGGTGAAGCTTTTAGCTCCACAACTCAACAAAGAAGCAAAATAAATATGGGAAAATATCATTTAACCCTAAAGCCTAAGGATTTTTTTTCCTATTCTTACACTTATACCTACAAAAGTATTAAAGGGCTTATTTTGTTTTTAAATCATTGAAACCTAAAAAATTATAGTAGTCACCTCTCCTCTTCCATATCTCTCATTTATATCATGGTTATGTGTGCCTACATATTTATAGTTCTTCTATTTATTTACTTTGTTTAATTTTTGGTTTTAATTTTACGTGGTTTTATTTCTACCTAACTGTGTGTTGCACATTGTATTATAACATGTGTTCTCCTACATTTTCCTACAATGTTGTCTCCTAGCATTCTCCTATTGATTTATGTGTATGTTCATTTATTTAATCTGAAACATAATTACATTGTTATTTATGTTTGATCACTACCAACCCCAAGTATATTAGGTATGTGGTATTTAGTCATTGGTGGGTCATCAGTTGTAGTTGTGATGAATAATGGATCCATTAGTTTTAGCATGGATGTACATTATCATCTCATTCTAATTGTAACACAGATTATCTATGATCTATTTTGTTTTAGGATTTTAGATACCATTGGGGTTGATGTTTGATAGATAGACTTTCCTATCAATTAAGTGATCATTTATCCTTATTTAATACATTAAATGTTAAAATTGAAGGCAATCTCTCTAATATAGACAATATTTTAAACAATATGATGTTCATATGTACAATATACAATCTCTCTAGTGTAGACAATGGTTTAAAACAATGTGATGTTTATATGTACATGGCACTTTTATAATATTGATAATGTATAATTTGATTTAACATCTGATAATTTTCACACTAGTTAAGGTGGAAAATATTCATACATGATGTAAAATACATAAAATATCACATAAAATATGTTTAAAAATCACATCATTTTTTCCCATGTTCAAGTCCCCTTAATTGTGGTGCCCAATAAGCTATGGACCTTATGGTCTACAAACTCTCATCCTCATTAATTTCAACCATTAAATATTTCAATGATAATATTTATATGCAAATTAATGGTGAATGTGGCCTTATAGAATATTGGGTGAACTTGACACCTCTATTTTACCCTATTTTTTATTTACCAATTATATGTTTGTGCAAATAAGAACATAAATGTGAGAGAAATCATAATTATTAAGATATACAATTATTAACAATTTTTATATGTAACTTGTTAAATATGGAAATATCTTATTTTTTAAAAATAGTAACAATAAATGTACTTAAATTAAATATAAAGTTATTCTATCTATTTCTAATGTTTGATAGTGAGAATAAGTAAAAGGTAGGAAAGTGATTGTGCTTAATTAGAGACAAAATCTAGAACTGCATCTGAACAAGACTACACTCTTAGACAATATCATAATAGCATAAAGAGAGAAAGAGAATCCATGTGAAAATAATTATAAACCATAGGTATAAATATCCATATAAAAATAATACATGAAAGAAAAATGTATATAAATGAGACCCAATGAAAATGGAAATCAATTTTTCCAATATATAAATAAGCATAAATTAAGGAAAAATCATGTAAAAATGTGATATAATGTAAGGAAATTACTTAGATGATTCAAAAAAATAAAAGTATATATGGTAGAATTAAGATCAGAATAAATAGATCCACAACAATAATTGGTAAAAGCACATAATACTTGAATATTATGATTGAGTCACTTCAAGGGGGAAACCTCCACAATAATGTAATAAGAATAGAAGTCATAATGTGATGATAAAATACTAACCAATAGCTCTTATATATACTCTAATTATCCATGGTTATTCTATAGGCTGACCATACTAAGGACATCGATAAATGTAAGAAGCTAATATGAAGGTGTGTAAGCCACAAGTCAGCCACACATATCCCTAGATACACTATAGGTTGAGGGCATAACATGTCTTTCCCATTCAAAACAATATTATCCTCAACATTGAATCAAACTAGAATATTGTTGTAGGAATTCTTAATCCTCCCGTGTTATATATTTAGAATACAGGTTCTTCCATTTGATCAAATACTGCTTAATGGTTTTGGTCCACACTTGCTTCGTGTGCATACAAAATATATCCTCAAGCTCTAGAATGACTTGGCCTTATTCATCCATTCTAGGTAACTTAGTATGAGTGGAAATTATGTGTCCAATTACTTTTTTCAATCAAGATACATGGAATACTATATGTATGCGAGTGGATGGGGGTAATTCTAGCTTGTAAACCACACTAACAATTTTATGTAAGATCTAGTAAAGGACATAATCCTTAGGTGATAGGTTTTTATCCTTTTTTCTATTTATTTAAAGACATATACTTATATGGTTAAAAATACACAATGACCCAATCACACATGTCAAAATTTCACTCACTATGGTGTTGATCTATTTTTTGCTTCTATAGACACCGAAATCGTGTCTACTCCTTGGTCATTTCCCTCTTCTCTCCCCTTTGGTCCCTTTCCACTTCTAACCATGCCTAACCTATGTCTTATTAATTTAAAATGATTATCTATTTTAAATTAATAATTCCCTCTCTCTCCCTTGACACCTCACCCCTCCTAGGATACCCTTCCTTGGATGCCCTCCACTACCCCTTGCCAAGTCTTAAATGATTTAAGACCCCATTTCCCTTATCCCACTCATTTCCCACACCTATTAATCCACCTTCGACCATTTCTTCCCCCGACCTGCTGACCCAGCAGTTGGGAAAATAGACAAAAGGCTATTTTTAGCCTTTTTCCTGCCTTCTAGACGCTGACGTCGGTCAACTGTCGACCGATGTCAGTGGTATTGCCAGCATCAGTTACCTTCAAAAATGCATTCTACCTCTAGAATTTGGATCAAATCTTTCAATCCTTTAATCTGACCTTTCGACCTTCAGCAATCTGATCTTTCACTCCTCAATCTGTCAATCCTTCCAATCATCAGACCTCTCACTCTCTCTCTCTCTCTTAGGTACACACAGCAAGCTACGACAGCAACAGGTCTTCTGCACCAGCAACATCAGCAATAGGTCTTCCACACCAGTAACATCAGCAATAGGGTTAACCAGTTAGCAACACTTCTTCTTCAGCAAGTATGAGCTAAGAATGTTTCATTTATTTCATTTTAATAATCTAGAAATGTATTAGCTGTTAGCTCCCATTCAACACTTCCTATCACCAGACCAGACCCAAATCCTTATCTCCCTATCACCCTATCCTCTATCTGATCCCCCTTTTGAGACCATACTTTCTGCCCTGTAAACCCTGCATAGACCTTTGCAAAGACTCTCAGACCTCCAACCAGACCTAGAGCCCTTCTCAGACCTGTCTATAGACCATAAACTTGTCCAGACCTGACTAGACCTCATCCAAAGACTACTGCCCCGACCGACACTGGCCACAGAGACCACTGTCTTCACTGACATTGGCAGACTAACCGACGTCGACAGACTTGACCAATCGACATCGGCAGACTAACCGACGTCAGTGAATGTGACTAGACTGACAACAGCATTCAGGTAAGCATTTGCTTTTATTTCTATTTCAATTTTTAATCATCTCAGTCTTTTATCATTCTGCCTTTTATCAGACATTATTTTTATCAATTAGTGGGTTGACATCCCTCAAGGAATTCTTTTGTACTTCTGGGATCAAGCTTTTGCTTGGCAGCCCACCATCTCCTCATCTAATGCCTTCTTTGTTTTAGTCTCTTTCTTATACAGGTGTCATCCTCCACAACCAAAGAGGAGTTCTCTCAACGTCTGGATAACGGTGTGTAGACCTCATCTGGGTAACATCTAACCTTGATCATTTATTTTAGTTTCTTATTCCTTTTTGAATGTGAAAGCAAAAATCATATAGAAACATTTTGGCACGCCTGGTGGGACCCTAGGGTCTTCCTTGGGTTCTTTTCATTTCTTTCCATATAGGTGCATTAGGTTTCTCCTTGCATCTTCTTCCTCTATCTCTTCCAAAAGACACCATTAGCAGGATTAAAAAGAACTCTTCTTTCTTTTCTTGCATCTTAGACTAGTCAAAAGTCATACTCTTTAACCTCTTTTCACTTGTCTTCATACGAACTCACATTTCTATTTGGGATTAAAATTAATTGCATTTCATTTCTTCTTGACTGCATACTTAGTCCACATCTAGTAATTAAACCGCATCATGAATTAATCGTAGACCACTTATGTTACACATCCAAATCACTTGCACAAATCAAACATCAAAACTTACCTGAGACAAGGCCCGACTAGGATTTCATCACCCAGCGGATACCTTACCCGTCCCGACAATCCCACTTGGACTTCACTACCAAGGGGAAAGCCCACTCTATTCTCTAGTAGAGGATAATCTCTAGGGGAAGTATATACTGGCTAAGCGGGCCCAGCTTATCACTGGGTTCATGAAGTGAGGGGAGCTTGCTCCTTAGCACCAGGCCATGTACAGAACCTAACACAGACTCTTGAGTGCCTAAACTAACCTGAAACCAACCATAGACTACTTCTTCTAGGACCCGTTCCACAAGCCAACCTCCCCAACACACTCTAAGGCATAAGCCAACATGATTCTAAAATTTGATTCTTAGGATTTAACGTTAGGGTCTACTTGTCTCCATCTTCTTTTCTATCTTTATCTGGTTTTTTGAGCTAGTGAGGATGTTTTCTTCTTTTTTTCCAAAAACTTTAAATTTTTTTGAGTTTCTGGAAAACACAGTAACCGACATTGGTTTTACCACTGACATCGACAACCTTTTCCGCTGACATCGGTTATCTGACCGACATCGGCAACCTGTTTCATCGACATCAATTTTTCAACTAACGTCGGTCACTGTCCAAAATCCTCTTCCCAAAATAACAAGCTTAAAACCCGACTTTCTTGCTATCCAGCACCCATTCTGGTTTCTTGAGACTGAAAAAACACAATTTCTGGAACCTGACCCTTCTTGCCTTGAATGGTTTTGATACACAGTCAAACCAAAACTCTTCTTGACCAAGCGAGGCAACAACCGCTCCCACCTTCGCCATCTATGCCCAGTCCTCTAATGGAGTATCATTCAGAGACCGAACGAACTCCTACTCGACCAACTCCCAATCAAACTTCAATTGTCCCTGAAGGGGACCCAAACTTTGAGAGACTCCTTGACCACAATGTTAAGGCTCTCCAACACTATCATGCAAGAAACCAAACGCGAGACCTTTCGGGTGAAGTGGTGTTGACATCAACACCATCTACTACCCAGCCTTTTATGACTCAGACTATTGCCTTAACCATTAACCTGACCATGGTCAATACACAAAGTTTGGCCTCCCCATCTATTTTTAGACCGACCTCCATCGGGGTTTCATTATCCCCTCGACCACACGTAATTTAACCAAGTTCTACATCATACCAGAACTTGATTGTCTCGACTCCACACACTCTTGTGCCTATAAATGTAGGAGTGTCTACCTCCCCTTTTGCCAATGCCACCATGCAACCACCTTTGGTGGTATCTAGTCAACTTATGCCTTCTACCTTCATAACCCAACCACCCTTGGCTTCCACTCCTGTCCCTATGACTAGTCATCAATATGTTGCACCTATACAAGCGCAACCGACTACGTCATATGCCTCTTCTAGCACCTTTCAAGCACCCTACAACCTAGAGGGCACTCCACCCACCAAGCCATCAGCAGACATAATCAAAATGCTGATGGACAAAATGTCTAGTCTTGAGGCCTCCATTTTTGGTTCACGCAATGCCCTTTCATATGAGCAAATTTGCAATGAGCCCATTCATCCCTCCATCCTGATCTGACCATACCCTAACCAGTGGGAGCTTCCTAAATTTACTCACTTCTAGAGTAAGGAAGACCCATAGCAACATCTGCGAGCATTCAGACATGCTTGTTATCTCATAGCCCATGACGATGCGTTGTTACTACACACGTTTCCCATGTCACTTTCAGGCCCTGCCCTTGATTGGTATAGCTCTCTTACCAGTCATTCTATCTTTTCATTCACTCAACTCGCCCAATTATTTCTTGACCATTTTTTTATCAATATCACCAAAAAAGTCTCAATCACAAACCTCTACTCTATCAAGCAATTTGATGACGAATCTATAGTCGATTTTGTCACCCATTGGAGAGGCTTGATCAACCAACTCTCCTTCCCTTTGCCTCAACCCGAGATCATTGATCTCTTTTCTCGAGCATGTGCCAATCACATCTCATCCACCTTGTGGGTTCAAACATTCTGCACTTTTGACGAGGCTTTCACCATGGCCTAAAAGCTTGAACTTCGCGCTATTGAAGAAAACAGGGTCAAATTGAATAATACCAATGCAAAAACCGATGACCCTTCTTCTTCCAGACCTTCTTCTTCCCACTCCAAGTCCAAAGGGGTGGCCAACACTGTGGTCGTTAGATCACCATCCTCGATAATGATCGACCAATCTCAACCTTCAACATCTCAAAGCATCACCAAAAAATTCCAACAATGGTACATACAGCGTAACTAAACTCCAATTAGAGAGTCATACGCTTCCATTTTGGAAAAACTTGTCAAGCAGGGGGTCCTCAATCTCCCTCCAATCTGACCACCTCAATTCGACCCTTCAAAACCCATCCCTACATGGTATAGGGAGGCCGACTTCTGTCACTTTCACCGTGTCCAAGGCCATGACATCAACAACTGCCGAACCTTCAAGAACATTGTCCAAAACATGATAGATAAGGGGGATCTTGTTTTAGATAACCCAAATGCGCCTCCCAATAAAAACATCGACATCTTCAGACAACCATTTCCTAACCATCCCCTATGTCAAAGCAGTGTCCAGACCATGACCGATGGCTCTCACGAGCATAACATACACATGGTCAACACTGTCTCGCCTCTTGTCTCTGACCAACCTCCTTCACAGGTAGAAGAGCCTTCTTCTCTTGTTATTTCTCTAATGGCCTCTCTTATATTGGAGGATGCCTTGACCATACTGACACCATTAGCCCCACCTTCATCCTTCCTCCTACCAATGGAAGACCCTACCTTGCCTACTCCTCAACCACAAATAGAAGGCACCATCATCCCTGCCCTCTATCCTCTTGAGGAGCCGCACTCTCCTATTTCTTCTCCACCAAGAGAAGAACAAGTCTCTTTACCCATTTCGACTGAGGAAGACCCAGTCACAGTTTCTTCTTGCCTTTTGCCTGAGATTGCTACATCTCACTCGCCTCCATCCACATCTGAATCCAAACCTATATCTAACCTCGCCTCACACAATGGTGGCCCTCAACCCAAACCAAAGAAGGCCACTAAACCACACTGGAGGACTCCTACCCCACCTTCATCATTACCTTCAATATTGGGCCCACATCTATCCACTTTAATAGGAGTGCTTCCCACTCCCATACCTCACAGAGGCAAGTCACCTCCATTATCCCCTCAACATATCAGACATATATTTCCTCCCAAGCATCCAACACCTATCATCACCAAAGTGCCATCTACACATGTGGCTACACCACCCACAAAAATGATGGTACGACCAATGCCCCTCTTACACCTCTCAAACCAAAGTCATCAACTCCCACTGCAACAAGACACACAGACCCATTAGCAGGTTCTTATGCCTTGCTATTACGACAATTGTTGCAATCTTCTCGCATCAATCTCCCACCTCTTAAACCATATCAATCTCTCGAACCAAAACCACCCTGGTTCGATGACACTCAGATTTGTGCGTATCATCGCACGCCTGTGCATGACACTGAGCATTGTTGTGCCCTCAAGGTTGTCATTCACCAATGTTTGGAGAAAGACATCCCTCTTCTTGACCACATTATCAACAAACCTTCAACACCGTCTCTTGCCTCTCAGACCTCCTCATCTTCCTCACACTCATCAACTCTCAGATCAAGACCATCTTGGTTCGACAACACTAAATTTTGTCACTATCACCACACTCTGGGACATGACACTGAGCGTTGTTGTGCTCTTAAAGTGGCCATTTGTCAACACCAAAAAAAGGATACCCTTTTCATTAAGGATCCTCTTGACCACTTATTAACTAAATCACCAACATCATCACATGCCTCCCAAACCTCTTCACCCTCATCAACATCTCATCAACAGACTATGGTCCCTCCACCGCCTTTAACCCCATTATTTGAAATCAACACAGTCAATCTGACCACCAAGCCTCAACCGACCTTGACCAATCTGTCAAACATTCTCCCTAGCCGCTGGGAGAATTCAACGTTCATCCAAGCCTCGACCAACCTTTCAACCCAGTCTCGACCAAATATCAATCACTCTTTTAATCCTAAACCTTGACCAAACCTCAACCAAACCTTGACCAAATATCAACCGATCTTTTTTTGACCAATCATTGACCAAATATCAATTGACCAAGCCATTGACCCAATCTTGACCAAACTTCGACCAAACATTCAACCCAACCATTGACCAATCATCGACCAAATATCCATTGACCTGACCCTCGACCAAACATTCAACCAGTATCGACCAATCAGTGACCATATCAACCAACCAAGCATCAGCCATCATCGTGACCAATATGGAAGGAAGTAAACAAGGTAAGTTTGCTCCAAGTTGGCTCGGACATTACATCATCATGCACAAGCATGGACCAGGGACTTATCAGAACTTGAGCCCCTTAATACCTTGCATCTGTGACCATTCTACTGTTAGTCGAGTCCTCATCCACTTGACATTTAACTCGAGCTTGTCCCTTGAGCAATTCCTGTCCTCTTTATCCTCATTCCTTTCAACCCTATTCCCTTCAGCAAACCTATGTAACCCTTTTATACAGTATGGATGCTTTGTCCTAATAAAAGGGAGCCCTTACACTTTTATAGTCTTGTCCATGACTCAAAATTCTGTCAAAAATAAATCAAGATGTTAAAATATCCAATGTCACAAAATCAAAAATCAAAAAGCAGACTGCTCCCTCGAAGGACAACTGTACTATCATTGTTGTAGCTAATAGACTGCTCCCTCAAAGGATAGCTATTCAAAGCCCTTATATATAGAAAAAATATAGACCACTCCCTCGAAGGATGGCTATGACTAAATCTTGCTACACACATCACTCTTTTAGAAGCTTCCCACATTGATCAGCTTTACAAATGACAACAAAGCAAAATGACATCCCTATGTAGACTTCCCGCATTGATCAGTCTGCACCAAAAAAAAAAGGGTCATGGACTTGGCTTATAGTCATTTCAGGGTCTCCTATAAAAAGGGGCAAGGTTCTCTCTATTCTAAAAAGGGTTACCCTATCCTCTCCTATCACATCACCTACTCAAGGGATTTCGAGCTCATTTTAATGTCAAAGTGATTCGATTACCTCTCTAACACAACCCATGGTCAACGACGTAAAGCATGAATGGGGCTCTCAGTTCTAACAACCCCTATCTATGCTATCATTCTGATCCTTGTCAATGAAAGGGCAAATATGCCTTTCACTTTCTGCCCATACACTCTGTCACATTCAACTACATCATTTGTCAAACCAAATCAACCCAACTCTTTTCAGACCACCAACATCATCATAGTCCATTTCACATAGTTTCTATGGACAACAATACACATGGAAACTATCGACCACTCAATTTATGTTAAGCATAAACCATTACTTGCTAAAGCATAAATAGACTCATTTCATTTTTAGCATACATCCATCACGAATATGGAAAATTGTTAGGGATGAAAGACCCCTCAACCAATGTTACAGAATACACCATCACACAATATGGAAAAGGCTGTAACATCATCTTATTCTCATCATTTTGACATATGACCAAAACCAATCATCGACCATTTTGCCTCTTAGCCTGAACTACATTGGTCTGAGGCCCTAAGACTGGGGCTATGTAGGCAGCACTCAGTCGACATGACGTCCTCTGGGGTTAGCTCAACCACCCTCATTTGTTCATCTCTCTGATGGACAAACCTTCTTTCCTCCTTTGACCATGACTTGACCTCGACCAAGACCAATCCATAACTTTGACCCTCTTCCTCCCTTTTAGGGAGAACTACATTGGCCTAAGGCCCTAATAACAAGGGCTATGTAGGTAGCACTCAGTGTTCTGAGGTTAGCTCGGCCACATTCCTTCGTCCGTCCATTCATTCGACCAGCTATCTATCTCGACTTGCCTCGACTAACAACCTTGGAGATCATGACTATCTCCTCAGGCTCTGACCACTTCTAAGACAAACATTGCCTTGGTTGTTTTTGCATGTTGCTACCTCATGACTGGTTAGCAAAATTGTTTGTAGCCCATATTTTGACCCTCACAAGTATAGGATCGCAAGCCGGTTGATCCCCACTACTTGTGACATTTTTGTGTTTCCAAGAGCACTTCATGATCCTGGGATACCTGGAACATGATGACCATTAGAGCTACAACTTAGATTGAATAACCCAACTAGCTATGACTAAATGTTGGGGCCTGGTTACTTTAATTTTAGCACTCCTTGACCTTGACTTGCGACAATTTGACCTGACCATCCCATGAAGTGGTATGCGTGCAATCACAACTATTACAGCGTTCACACTCACCATCTTTATCCATCTCTCTATCAAATTAGCACCTGATTCTAGGTTCCCTTCCCTCGACTCCTACTTTGAGGGGGAATACCTCATCTATAATCGGGGCAACCAACCCTCCTATTTTTGTCTTGCAGTTCATCAAGAACAACCAACAAGACAAAAAGGGGCAAATGTAGACACCGAAATCGTGTCTACTCTTTGGTCATTTCCCTCTTCTCTCCCCTTTGGTCCCTTTCCACTTCTAACCATGCCTAACCTATGTCTTATTAATTTAAAATGATTATCTATTTTAAATTAATAATTCCCTCTCTCTCCCTTGACACCTCACCCCTCCTAGGATACCCTTCCTTGGATGCCCTCCACTACCCCTTGCCAAGTCTTAAATGATTTAAGACCCCATTTCCCTTATCCCACTCATTTCCCATGCCTATTAATCCACCTTCGACCGTTTCTTCCCCTGACCCACTGACCTGATAGTTGGGAAAATGGACAAAAGGCTATTTTTAGCCTTTTTCTTACCTTCCAATCGCTGATGTCAGTCAACTGTCGACTGACATCAGCAGTATTTCCAGCATCAGTTACCTTCAAAACTGCATTCCACCTCCAAAATGTAGATCAGCTCTTTCAATCCTTTAATCTGACCTTTCAACCTTCAATAATCTGATCTTTCACTCCTTAATCTGTCAATCCTTCCAATCATCAGACCTCTCACTCTCTCTCTTAGGTACACATAGCAAGCTACGATAGCAATAGGTCTTCTGCACCAGCAACATCAGCAACAGGTCTTCCACACCAGTAGCATCAGCAACAGGGGTAACTAGTCAGCAACACTTATTCTTCAGCAGGTATGAGCTAAGAATGTTTCATTTATTTCATTTCAATAATCTAGAAATGTATTAGCTGTTAGCTCCCATTCAACACTTCCTATCACCAGACCAGACCCGAATCCTTATCTCCCTGTCACCCTATCCTCTATCTGATCCCCCTTTTTAGACCATACTTTCTGCCCTATAAACCCTGCACAGACCTCTGTAAAGACTCTCAGACCTCCAACCAGACCCAGAGCCCTTCTCAGACCCGTCCACAGACCATAAACCCATCTAGACCCGACCAAACCTCATCCAAAGACTACTACCCCGACTGATGCCAGCCACAAAGACCACTGCCTTCACCGATGTTGATAGACTAATCGACGTCGGTAGATTTGACCAACCGACGTCGGCAGACTAACCAACGTTGGTGACTGTGACCAGACCAACAGCAGCATTTAGGTAAGCATTTGCTTCTATTTTTGTTTCAATTTTTAATCATCTCAGTCTTTTATCATTCTACCTTTTATCAGACATTATTTTTATCAATCAGTGGGTTGACATCCCTCAAGGAAGTCTTTTGTACTTTTGGGATCAAGCTTTTGCTTGGTAGCCCACCATCTCCTCATCTAACGCCTTCTTTGTTTTAGTCTCTTTCTTCTACAGGTGTCATCCTCCACAACTAAAAAGGATTTCTCTCAACGTCTGGATAACGGTGCGCAGACCTCATCCGGGTAACATCTAACCTTGACCATTTCTTTTAGTTTCTTATTCCTTTTTGAATGTGAAAGTGAAAATCGTATAGAAACAACTTCATTTGATTTTGTGTTATTACTAAATTATCTCACAAACTGACTAGCACCTCTTGTTGATGGTGAATGTGTTCCTCAACATCTCAAACGTTAGGATGCATTGGAAAAATTAAAGTGATGGATGGGGGTGGTACCCATAAAATTATATAAAGGGAAACATCTTGGAATAAGTGTGAAAAGAAGTGTTATACCACCATTCAGCAAGTAATAGCTAATGAACCCATTTTTTCTATTTGTCAAAAACAAAACAATGAAGATACGCTTCGAGACATTTTTTGACTGTCTCTATTTTTACATTAGATTGAGGATGATAGGATGAGCTATGAGCCAATTAGGTACCCAAACATGCAAATAATTCAATCCAAAAATTTCTAGTAAATATGGGATCTCGATCACTTACAATGATCTTTAGAGTACCATGTAATTATTGAACTGTATTGAGAAAATCAAAACCTACTATACTAGTAATAAATGGTTATGATAAGGATAAAAAATGAGTGTACTTGGTGATTTTATCTACAACTACCATTATAAAAAATTTACCCTCAAACCATGGTAACCCCATAATGAAATCCATTGAAACCTCTTCCCAACATTGGCAAGGGATGGATAAAGGTTGTAAAAGACCTGGGGTCTTAATGGTTTCACCTTTATTTTTCTATCATACCATGCATTTAGCCACATATTTATGAACATCCCCTTTGATTCTTCCCAAAAATAAATCTTGCTTGATTATATGATATATTTTGAAAAATCTAGAGTGACCTCCAAGTGAAGAGGCATGAAGTTCTTGAAGAATTTTATGTTTGAGGAGACAATGCTTACAAAGGTATAATATATCTTTATACCATAATGTGTTCCCATTCCATTTAATTTTTTTTAGATTTTTTAGAACCTATTGAACATTATGAATCAAATCCTTGGTAACACTATCATTCTCTGATTTTGATCTTACTTCCTCTAGCCAATCCCACCAAGAGAGGGCATCTACCACCACATTCTCTTTTCCTTTCTTATACACTATTTCAAAATCATAGCCTAACATTTTAGTCACCCATTTTTTCTATTCTTCAAATTATAAGCATTGTTCTAAAAAATATTTGATTATATCATGATCAGTCTTTACTTAAAAGTGATGACCCATCAGATAAGGTCTCCATTGCTTCATTACATGAAGAATAACCATAATTTCTTTCTCATATATTGGTTGTATCTTATTTTTTCCATTTATTTAGTGAATTTCAAATGTTAGTGGTCTACCTTGTTGCATGAGTACAACCCCCATGCCATATCTTAATGTGTCACAATCCACAACAAACATTTTTGAAAAATTAGGAGTAGCCAAATCTAGAGTTGTGAACATAACCATTTTCAATTGTTCAAATTACTTGATAGATGAGGCAATCCATTTGAAGGAGTATTTATTCAACAAAGAGGTAAATGGGGATACAATACTGCCATAATTTTTGGCAAACCTATTATAGTAACTAGTTAGCCCCATAAATCCTTAGAGGTTCTTTGAGAGTCTTAGGAACTTGCCACTCCATCATTGCTTGGATTTTATTACAATAAAATTTCACTCCATGTGAAATAATATGACCCAATTAATCCACCTCTTATACACCAAAATCACATTTGGAAGGTTTGACATAAATATGATGTTGTTCTAGAACTAAAAACACCTGTTTCACATGCTTTAAATGGTCTTCCCAATTTTTATTGTAGATGAGGACATCATAAAAAAATCTAATACAAAAATTTTCAAAAATGGACTAAAAATGATATTATTCAAACTCTAAAATGTATATGGTCATTTGTGAAGCCAAAAGGCATGACCATAAATTCATAATGGCCTTCATGAGTTCTAAAAGTTATTTTAGGTATGTCCTCATTACAAATGTGAATATGATGATATCTAAAGTGAACGTGTAACTTGGTAAAATAAATAGCACCATATAATACATCAATCAAATCATCAATTAATGGAATAGGAAACTTATCTTTGATGGTGTATTTGTTGAGTTCTTTGTAGTCTAGGCAAATCCTCACACTATCATCCCTCTTCTACACCATGACCATTGGGGAGGAATATTCACTTTGATTGTGTCAAATTATTCCTGCCTCCAACATATCTTATACCACATTTTTAATTTCACTCTTTTTGGCATAGGGATACTTGTAGGGTCTGGTATTGGGTGGCATACTTCCTAGAATGAGTTTGGTGGCATGATCATGTATACAACTTAGATGAAGTCCTTTTGGCATGTCACTAAAATCAATAGAATGGTCATCTAACACCATTTACAATTAGGATGTGTAGACTCCTTGGTTGGTTTAACCTCTATGAAAAATAAGAATGCCACAAAACCTTTTGCACTTTTTCTAAGAATCCTTGTCATCTAGTGGGAACTAACCAATTGTGGATATTTATCCTGTAATACATGTAGTTCAAAATTCCTTCCTTCTGAATGGAACCTCATGAACAATTCCTATAAATTCATCTCAATATTTCTAAAAGTGGTGAGCCACTGCACTCCCAAAATAATGTCATATCCCCATGTGAATAGAAAACATAGCAAATCTAACAAATAGTCTCTCATAAAAAACTCAATGCTATGAAATTTTCTAGAATAGTTGACCATACCACCATCTGCAATCATGACCTAAAATTTTGGAGCTGGGTGAATTAAATAATTCAAAAAAGCAACCAACTTACTATTGTTAAATTTATGTGTACTCCCAGAGTTAATTAACATAATCACTTTATATTTATTCAAGAAACCCACCACCTTAAGTGTTTGAGGAGCACTAATGCCTAAAAGTGCATGATAGGAAATAGTAGGTTAATAATCTTCATATTTATCCTTAAGTTATTCTTGTATGAAATCATAAATGTATCATGTCTATTAATTAATCTTAGATCGGATAAGATAGAGCATACCTACACTTCTAATTGGGAATACATTTGTTAAGTAGGAACATGACCAATATGGGGATCTGCTAGACCCAATTAAGGTATCACTTATCATAATATATCATGCTAGGAAGAGATCTAAATCCTATAGTCTAACACAATCACACAATAATCCTAAAAGAGTCCTAAGGTTTAATATTTGCCTATTGTAATATGCAAAAAAATAAATCTAATCTAGTTAACACCAATTCTTGTGGCACAAAGTGGGGGTTAGAAATAATAAAACAAACTAAAATAAACATGTATTAGAAGACATATACTCATGTCAATGTATATAGAATCCTAATATATGGAGAGAAGAACACAAATGCTTTATCTATCTACTCTTACAAAGGATAAATAAAGTTAGGAATACTTACCTTTGAAGACGAACCCGTCGAGCTTCAATCTCTCCCTTGGCCAAGGTGATTTAAAAGAGATTATTGTGGTATGTAAGGATAACAAAGATAAATTATCTCTAAGATACATAACCTATCAATGCATCTAAAATACTTCTCCATAAGACAAAATCTGTATCTCCAAAGAAAGTATGGAACCCTAAGCTTTATTCCTCAAGTAGAATGGTTAATAAATAGATGTTCATTTGCACTTCTTCTCTATTATTATTATATTCAAAAATGGTGGGAAATGAACTTATATATATATAGGTAGATTTTGCCCTAAATCCTCTTGTAAAATTTAGCTATATAGGGTTGACCTAGTCTACCCAATAGGTTTTCAGGGACAATTCACTAGGTCTGAGCTAGGTCGACTAAAGGGCTAACAAACTAAAAAAGTGAAAAATACCTTAGACGGTACTGGTTAACTTAGTTGACCTAGCACAACTGACTAACCAAAAGGGAATTAAGATAAGAAACAAAGGATAAAACATGATAAATGAGAGGAACGAGTAGGGTTGATGAGAATAAGCTTAGGGTAAATGGTTTTAGGAGGCAAGTGTGTAGATGAAAAGTGGAAAAATTAATAAAAATATTACAAAGCACCAGTGGTCTAACCACCCCTTTCTCGGTGCACCCCTTAAGGCATACACTCAGATATATTGAGACTTGATAGATTCTTACAAGATACAAAGTTTTAGTAAATGATAAAAGTTTGAAAATATTATGTGTATACATATTCCCCACTTGAAGCTCATCATGTGTCATGTAAGTGCCACATGGGATGGTGATTTGGGATAAAACATGATAACACATAATGTTGATGTTAAATAAAGTTTAGTAAGTAACAAATAAGATAAATGAAAATATAGAATTAAAAAAACCCTTACATTTAACTTACCTTAGTGTCATAGATAAAGAAGTAAACTATAAGAGATGTGAAGGTGTCCAACATAGGGAACACTAGACAAACCTATAGAAGTTAGTGCAAAAATAGCCAAAAATCAAAATGTTGGGAAAATACGCATATGATAGTGGAAAATATTCTCTAAGTCATCATGAATTTAACACATTTTACAGTTTGTAAAATGGACGAGCAAAAATAAAGATATAATAAAAAGATGGAATCTACTAAAAATAATTGATATAATTTGAATTTGGAAAAGTGTTTTTAAATAGGGAAATGAGAAGTCATTTGTTATTTTGAATTGTGTAAGAGAGGAAAGAGAGATAGGGAGACAAAATGATCTAAGATGGTGAGGATACAACATGATAAATGAGGAGTGGCTCCAGAGATTGCATCAAGTGCACTACAGGTATGTAACTATGAATCTCAAACTAGTTTTTGAATTTTGAAATGAATTAAGTGTATTTTAAATATTTTGTGATTTTAAGCATTTTTACATGTCAATATTGAACAAAATTAGATTCTATATGTATAAAATAGGAATATTGGAAATGGGTTTTAAGGAATTAGGAAAAAAACAAAAAAATGCACTTTTTTAGCAAAACGTAAGGGGTCGACAGTTAGAATGAATTGGGTCAACCCAGGTGATCTAGTAGGTTGAAACTAGGAAGAATCCATAGTATCAACTTAGTAGGTATGGATTGACCATGTATAATCTATAGGTTGATGACCTCGTTTGAGTTACCAATTGGTCTGAAAGGTCCAAAATGGAAACTCAACACTAGGGAGGGGAAAATAAGAAGGTTGACTTAGATTTTGGAGTCAACCAAGTCAAAAATAAGAAACTTTTGGTCAAACTAGTTTGACCAAAGAGCTATAATGATATTAAAATGCGTGCAAAAGATCGAAAGAAGGATAGAATGGTTTGAAATGACCAAGTAAAGGCAAAAATGAATGAATAGGCTAAAGATAGGCTAAAATGAATAAAATAAAGTGGTTTAGACTTGTTTTTGAAAAATGTATAAAAGAATGTATTATGATTATACATGACATGGAGGTGCTAATACATGTTTTATTATTTATTAGGTGTAGGGATGACAGAGATTTTGGAGACTAGTTGATGTGGCTTGGCTACCTGATTTTTTATATAAATTATCTAATGGAGATAGGGCTAGACTAATATCTATATGTCTAAGTGGGATAGCAGCATATGCAAGATCCCCCTTAGTGTTGATTTGTTAGTCATGTTCCTTGGTTGTTGGGAATGACTGACTAACACCTTCAAATGGGAGGCAAATGGGGATATAGTACATGTGGGTATCATGCTAGAGGATGCCCATGCCATCCTAGGGATACCTATAGGAGGAGCATAGGTGACCACATGGATACTAGAAAACTTAGAGGAGAGGAGAGCCTTAGCCATATGGGCTACAAGATCAGAGATGATCTTACCAAGTAGGAGATTTAACATGTTCAAGGTATATACATCATAGGTTCTAGATATCTAGAAGGTTATGATAGGGCTTGTGACATAATGAATGATATGTCATAAGTCAAATGGTAAGGTACTACTATTTATGGTATCCTTGAGTAGGATGATACTAGAGGAGAGATTTTTATATGATTTAGGCTCTATCATCTAGGTCTAGTTGGTACATGATATGTATAAGATGTTGGTAAGAGGGCAGAAGACCATGGGATCAATCATATTAATAATGACTTGGATCCATGAGAGATTTCTTATGTATTGATTAGCTAGGTTTCCTCATGCAATTAATGATAGGTCACCTCGAGTATAGAGATGGAGAGAGGACAAGGTAGCATAGGCCATGCCCTACATGCTAGTGTTGTAGTTAGTGAGACATGTAGATATAGTATGGCATCCATACGAGCACATAACAACTACATGGATAAGTTGGGACATAGTTTCACCAAAAAGGATGAGGAAATAGGTGGTTGAACACTATTTATGGTAGAGAGAGCCACATATGGTGGCATGGGTGCTAGGATAGATGGGCCTACCTCATCTAGTAATACGAATAATGATGCTCAAGCAGTGGGCTCGACATGCAAGGGAGACATAAGGGAGGAGAGGAATGGGGCCACTAGTAGTGAAGTTGATACTAAGGCCACATCAAAAGTGACCATGGACTAGTCAGGCATGATAAAGAGTGGATCAAGAAGAGATAAACATGAAGGTAGAGATACTAGAAGTACCACTACTAGCTCCATAGTGAGAGGATACATGACCATCAAGGACACAGTGATGATGGAGGTAGGAAATATAGGAGAGAGTGAAAACTATCACCATCTCAAGTGACTATATAGGTGAGCTAGAGAAGATGATAGATAGACCACTCAGGCATAGGCTGAAATTGACATGATCCATGATAGCTAGGTTTAAGCTGAAGAGGTAAGCTATAGAGGAGGTGTTAGGAGGCCATTAAGTTGGGGAGAATATGTTAGGTAGTCATATATATGGAAATATGATGGTGGCCAAGACACATATAGGTAACAAAAATGGTTAAATTATTTAAGTTGTTACTTTAGAAATAGAAATAGATAGATATTTTGAGATATGATAGTGATCTAATATCCATCTAGTGTGATTTTATAAACATATCTAAGGATGAAGAGGATAGATGGGGGTATCTAGTGAGGGGATAAATCCATGACATCCTATATAAGACTCTATAGTCATACAACCCCATGACACTAGAGGATATGAGTGTACTATCTGTGGCAGCTTAGGATAGCTAGTTCAGATTAGCTAGAGAGGTAGATAGGTAGATATGAGCACAGAGAGAGGGGATGAATCCACCATTAGAGGTAGTTATAGGGGAGATATGGGCATGTAAATCCCTAATAGATGAGATAATAATGCATCTATCCACAATGGTATAGATGACAAAGATTTGAACCTAGCTATTGGAGTCACAC
Organism: Torreya grandis; assembly: GCA_037957365.1. NCBI lineage: Eukaryota > Viridiplantae > Streptophyta > Pinopsida > Cupressales > Taxaceae > Torreya > Torreya grandis. Next base: position 119,087 of record JARHVA010001557.1, on the reverse strand, counting down.
ATGTGGGTAACACATCTATATGGATAGGTAGTGAGATTGAGATCACAAATGACCTCCTTATAGTGTACTATTCAGAGGATTCAAACTAAGTCCTCAGTAGGTAGCATGGCTAGGCCATAAGAGAGAAAATATGGAGCCCATTCATAGAGTTGAAGCATTGTATATGATTATACTATTGTATCAAACTCATGATATATATATATATATATATATATATATATATATATATATATATATATATATATATGATGGATCATTTTGGCATATTGGATATTAGATGTGTATGTTTTCATTATCATGGTTGTGTTTGTGTATTCTTTAGATATATTTATTTCTAGTGCATGTATTGATCTTTGATGTATATGCTATAGAAAATATATGAGATGTGGTTTATTTTCTAGTATTATGTAGGACACATGCATGGTTTAAATAGAAACATGCAAAAAGGACTTGGAAAATTATAATCAATCAAAAGTATACTCCACATTATTTCAAAATGGGAAATGTGTAATAACAAAAAATGACTAAGTATAAAGAACCAATTGATGGTAAAATGAAATTTATTTTTAAACCAAAGTGAAATATTTTTACACCAAATTAAAACAAGTAAAATCATATTAATTCACATTGGGAAGTATGAAAATAATGTAAAAAAATGGAAGGGATGTAAAATGGCACAAATGGCATAAAAAAATTTAATTAGGTAAATCAATCACACTAAATCATGTTGGGAAGTATGAAATAAAAACAAAATTGTAAAAATTTGGTCTTAAATTGGTCATACTAATTCAAGCTAGGAAGCATGAAAATTTTGAGAAATAGTTGAAATCTCACATGCACTCAGAAAATAAGAATATAAAGTTGAAATAAAAATGAATTAAGCATAAAACATACTAATTCAAGATGGGAATCGTGTAAAATGATGTGTAACTTCATAATCAATCAAATCTTATCTCAAATTTGACACATGTAATTTAGATGGTGGCAAGGATATTAGAAAACTTTATGAAGAGGGTTAGGTCCTATTCATGGTCTTACACTTCAAATCAACAAAGGGAACACCATTGGGGTGTAATAAACAAGACAAATTAGGTAATAAAGGATGTGGATAATAGGAAGGAAAAGATGATAATTTATGAGGAATGTTGGGTCCTATCTGTAGTCTTACAAAGCAAATCAAAAATTAAATCCCAAGGGGAGTGATCAGTAGACAAAGAAATATTTATCAAGAGGAAATATAAAGGATAAGGGATGAAAAAGGGAGTTTAAAAATCAAGACTTAGTCATCTTATGAGAATAACTTAGGAGGCTAGAGGTATACTAAGGACATGATAAGACACTAAGTGACTAGTGGTCATCTATGTACAAAGAAAACTTGTTTGTTATAGACACAAAGATTTATAGGTAGATAAGTGTGCTATTAAGATAAAATCATGAAGGTATATTGGTACAAGAAAAATTAAAATTCACCTACCTTCCGACAATATCTTCCCTATTCTTGAGGGCCCCTTACAGAGTTGTTGGTCTACTACAAAGATTGGGTACTTGCATGAGAAAGTAGGTTACACTAAAAGGTTTTTTTGTTCTCCTCTTCTAATCTACTCACCTACTACACCCCAAAGGACCTCAGCTCTATCATGAGGCTAAATGTGGAGTTTGATCTTCAAATAGAAGAAGGAGATGTGCTTTGAATCACATCTTCTAGTGTGATTTGACTTTTAAGAATATTTTGAATATTTTTTCCTTTGAATATCATTACCTTTTATTTAAATGATTTGGATTTTAACTTTATTTTGAAGGATTTTAAAGATTCCTCCTTCATACAAATTTGGAATGACTAATCATGAGAGATATAATGATACACATGAATGAGTTATAGGCTAAGGCTAAATGAAGCTAAGTAACCAAAGACATAGATTGATTGGGACACTTAAGCTTAACAGTGAACTAACATGTGATCTCAAGTATCAACCATGTATATGCTTAGTTTGTAGAAAAAGGAAGAAGGGAATAAGGAGATCTAAATTCGACTGGTGAAAGGAGATAATAATTAATAATATTGTTTGTTAACTGATCACATGGTAATAGGAGATAATAACCAAATGTAATAGGGTAAGTATAACCAAGTCACTATGATAAATTATTTGTAAAAAAGTGAGGATAAGAAATCAAACAATCATAAAGATACAAGAAGAACAGTTTTGAGAAAAACTCTAGGAAAAAAGGGAAAGCAATGATAAATAAAAAGACAATCATATATGGATGTAAATGAAAATATAAGCAAGATATAGTAAAACAAGCATGATATAAGATAGGCAAAAATTTAACATAGTGTCAAATGATATAAAAAATAGATAAAAATAATATTGGAGCACATGTCCAATCCAAATAAAAATGAGAAAGAACCATTCATGTGCTCATAGATACTAGTAAATCTATCTACACACATTATCCAATACATCGGATAAGTCTCTATAAAGCTGAATATGAAGTGCTACTAAAGTCTCATCAATCTTTAGTGAATACTGGGAAAATACTTCTCTTATAATGTCCACATAAAAATTAGGAATACTCGATGGATCGTACTATGGAGGGAAGTTAGGCAAGGGATGATAGAGAGAATGTGTGGGAGTGGGATCTACAGGATATGTAGGAATCATTGATGGAGAAGGATCCATGGGTGAGGGAAGGTCCATAAGTGAAGGACTCATGGGTGGAGGCATGAAAGATGACAGAGGGACCATAAGCCATGATGGAACCACAGGAGGTGGAATCATGGGAGAATAAGGAGAAGCCTTATTATGATAATGACCTATGGGAGGAATAGAAGAAGGTCTGGGAATGGCTATGAGGTGATACTTAAGATGTTGTTGGAAAATGTCGCAATGATTAGTGTGATGTGTGTCACATAGATGCCATAGATAATATACCTCACCATACTTAGTAAAATATTTAATAAGTACCTTAGGAAAAGGTATGGATTTATTTGATGAAGGGGAATAAGGATGCAAAGTATCAATATATTTTCATAAATTATGACAATGGGTAGAAGAATGATTATCTAACCCATAGAAGCAATAGATACGCTTGTGAGTAGGATTAGGAGAAACACTCATAAAATGAGGTAAAATAGGAGTGAAAGAAACTGAAGAGGACTCGTCATCCCATTTGGTGGACATTAGAGCCATCTTAGGTAAATGAATCAAACCATCACCAAGGGAGGGTGATGATAAGGAAGGAATAAAACTAGGCTCAATGAAAGGAATAATGGAAGGAGAAACAAGATTAGGCTCAACAAGAGTAGGAGTGAAAATGGGCTCCATTATAGTGGGAATAATAATAGGGTCAATTGTAGCTAGCTCTATTGAAGGAGGGGAGGGACTAAAAGAAGGTCTAAGGAAGGATGCACTAATATCAAGATTAAACCAACTAAAATCATCAAAGAACCTATAAAAGTAGTAAGGGTCGATCATAACATGATCAATGAACATAGTCCTATAGTGCTTCTCAAAAACTAGATGTGTTGGCACCATCTCTACCCTAGGATAAAGGGGAAAATGCAAGATTTAGGAATTATAAGTGTAGTAAAATGAGAATATGCACGAAAAGAGTCAAATAAATAAGAATGGTAATGAAAAAACTTGGCATCATGAGCTTGGACAAGACCACCTAAAATAGGATAATCTCAATAATATCTAGCATCATAATAGGGTGTGAAGATCAATGACACAAGTAGGGATGCCCTTGTTATTTGAGGAGGCATGGTGAATAGATTGGCGAGTCTTGGTCAAGACTATAGGAATGTCATCATAAGGAGGCTTGTGAGAGTGAGGCTACAAGGAAGTAAGAAGTTGTAAGATGAGGTGAGGTGAGAGATCAAAATTTTTAATATTTAAGTTAATATCATTGAGCTCATCATCATAATAATCTAGGTGGTTGGGAGCAATGTTATCAATGATATCGAGATGCCCATTATAACCTTGGGTTGAGTTAATGAGAAAATTGAGATGGTGAGCCTCACAAAATGGAATGTTGGGAAAAGGCTCAAGAGTAGGAATCTTTAAGACACCACAGTCTTCAAATATTCTATAATTTAAGGGTTAGTGTCACCTTGAATGCTGTAAATGGCTCCATTATGAGGTAATTTAACACATTGGTAATTAGAAGAAGTAACGACTCTCATGAGATGAATCCACAGCCTACCAAGTAGGATATTATAAGAAAAGGGAAATTTAAAGATCATCACCTTCACATGAATGGTAATAGGAAGCCACACATAGCCTAAAGGAGGCATTTTCCTTTTATCATATCATTGATAGGTGTTGCATGTAGACTTGAGATTATATTTTGAATACCCAAGAGTCTTAATAAAATCAAGAAAAGCAACACAGGTGCTAGAACCCTCATTAATCAAAGCACACTTAACTTGGATATCACCTATTTGGATGCTAATGAATAAAGGAGGATCATATACATGAAGCAAAATTTCATCAAGAATCATAGATACGATAAGAAAGTATAAATAAATAGAAGTGTTAATAGTTTTGTCAACATTGATAGACATCTCTTCACACTATTGTAATATACTATACTTGGATCCAAATAAAGTTACCTCCCATCCCAATAGGGGAGAATGAGGGACATTCATCTTGAATAATAGTTGCATGAGATACTTTATATGATGTGGAGATGTCCTCATAAGATTAAGGAATGGAATATGAGATGGTAGATTAATCATCTCTGCAATAGGATCCCACTCATCATAACCCATAATAATTTTGTTAGATATAGGTGCATAGTGATTAAGGAAGTCCTTGGAAGGAGGAGCCAAAGTTCATTTAAATTTATGTTGATATGAAGAAGAAGGTTTGGAAAAAAGTTATAAATCATGTTGTGATGATGAATGAGTTGATTCATGTTAACTTGGAAGATGGGTAGAAGTGTTTGAATATTGGTTATCATTAGTGTTAGAAGGTGATGGAAGAGTGGTATAAATAGAATGGGATGTGTTATCAAAGTGAAAATAAAAAATTGGATCATCAGAAGTTATAATATCTTCTTGCCCCAACTCATTTAAATGAGTTGGAGAAGAATATGAATAACATAGTATGTTTGAGATAAATGAGTGTAGGTAGATTATGAATCAATAAAATCCACCACCCTTCACTTATTAGTTATGTTAACCACATTCTCTTTGGAAGTTGGTTCAACAAGGCTTTCTACATTATTGGTGGAAGGGGTGGGATTGTCTTGGTTATCTAGAATAGGTTGATGATTAGGTAAAGGGTCTTTGTAGATGGCCAAATGAGCATTGGCTTGATTCAAGGCTTGAGTTTTATCATGTTTATATTCCTTAAAATTAATCTCATAGGTTTGTTGATGCTTATAGATGATGGAATCATGATCAAAATTAGGGCCAAGAAGGAAATCCATATCTAAATTGTGAATTTATCTATAGGTCTCGTGAGAATGACCCCAACTAGCATAAAACTAACAAAACTTGATAGGAGCATACTAGGATTTCATAGGTCGAGTAGGGTCAAGTTCTCATGGAAGAGGCCTAGGTAAATGCTTAAGCAATTCAACTGAGGACAGAGGTTTGTGAACATTAATGTTGTTTAGTGAAAATAAATGAGGATTAGTATATTGTTGAGAAGGGAGAGTTGGTTCTGAAGAAGGGTTAGGAATGATAACTTGAACACTATGAGTGGTGTCTTAAGAATTAGTATCACCATCATTGGTAACATTACAATTTTTTTTTTAATTAAAAGATGAGAACCCATAGAAGGTTGGGGTGGCTTGAATTGATGCATGAGGAAATCTTATCTTTTAGCTTGGTCAATAGCCTCCTCTAAAGTACATTGAGAAAGGGTGTAGACTCTACATTATTATTTAAGAAAGAGAGCATTTTTAAAGAGATGAAAGAGGTTGTCATCGGCCATGTTATGTTCACATTTGTCTGATAAAGTCTTCCACCTCTTAACAAAGTCTTGGGTAGTTTCATTTTATTATTTCTTGAAATTGATTAAGTGGGCCAAAGTGTTTTCAGGAAGATCACTAGTTTGGAATTCTTATACTAGAGCATTTACTAAATCCTCCAAACTAGTAATGGAATGAGTTCAATGTTGATTGTACCAATCCAAGGCATCACCTATGAAGGTTTTGGATAATATTTTGGTAGCAGTAAAAGTGTTTAATTTGACCCAATCCCTGTAATATTTTTCAAATGTCTTAAGATGAAGAGTGGTTTTGGTTGATCTATTATAAGAGATTGTAGGTGTGATACTTCCTATATCAATGTTATCACTTTGAGTAGTGGGAGGTTTATTTTGTAGATGCTTGATGGTTTTATTAACTAAAGGAGGTTGAGGAATGAGATTTCCTTGATAATATTGAAGAGAAGGAAGGAGAACATTTTGTTTATGTGTGCCCCAAGCCATTGGTTGAGGATGCGATTAAATATTAAGAAGGTGGTTTTACATTCTCATCATTTGATTTGTATTGTGAGCTTGAAAGGTATTCATGTGATTGAGAGTTTTAAATAAGAGTTGATGTGTTTGATTCACATTTTTAGAAGCATTGGAGTTTCTATTTGTATTGGAATTAGTGGTTTGGGTACCACTATGGGTGTTTATATGAGCCTGAGAAGGAATATGAAAATGTGAGGTACTAGTGGAAAAAATTTCTTATGTATCAAAAGATGGACTAGTGAATGGTTGATAAGAAGCACTATAAGCATGATTTCCTTGGGTATAAAATGATGTACTAGTGGAAGGATTAAGGATAGTGGATCTCATGAGAGGCCCACTAAATATAGAGCCTACCATGTTAGTTGAGATCTTGTCATTGCATAATAAGGGGCCAAAATTGAAGGAAGAGGTTGAGAGTTAAGGAAAGTGGTACCCCCAAATATATTATTGAATGTAGGAGTAGGTGAATAAGGTTCTTCAATTTGACCACTAATCATGAGGTTATAGATGGAAGAAGGATCCTTTCATTGATGTTGAGGAAATTTAGATATAAAGAAGAGCATTTTAGGAGTATACTCTAACTTAGGTTGGTCCTATAAGAAAAGAGGAGGATTTTGTTGCAAAGAGGTATGAGGGGTCCCATAGTTTATTATGTGAGTATAAATATGAACATTTATATCATTTAAAAGAGGAATCCTACTCTACCTATGGGAGGCCCTATGAGGATTGATAAAGTTCATCATGTCCACTGACTGTGACTCAAAACTATCACCAAACAGAAAGTCCATGATGAAAGGGAAATAATTAAGATGAGAAATCAAGGAACCAAGAGGTGACATAAATAGTACAGGGTCGACTAGGTTGACCTATCATAGAAATAGGGATCTATAACTATACAGGGTCCATTGGGTCTATCCAGTATAGTGGATAAAAAGTAAAAAAAGGTACTGGGTCGATTGGGTCAATCTAGTACAATAGATAGGGAACTCAAGAAGCTTAAAAATAGAATTTGAAATTAAATAAAGATAACTTTTCAATTAATTTAAAGTAGTAAGTATTGAAAAAAATAGATAGTCAATTAGATATATTTTGTCCATTCCAATTGAAGCACATAAAATAAAACCTTGCACTAATGCTATCTAATGCAAGTTTTTGCACACAATATTGAGCAACGAGTAAGTAATCAACATGGAAAGTAAATATCTAACCAATTGGTCAACCAAAGTGTTAATTATATTATTAATATATGATTTTTAATGTGATGAGAAGTTAGTTGTAAGAAAGGTACTAGATAGCAATATAAAGATGGTTTCGGGTGGTTTAGGCTGAAAGGGACTATAGTGGCAATGATAAAGGCTTGGTATTGGGGCATACCCCCTCACTTCACATATCTCAATGATAAGGGTATCAGGTGCTTAGCCAAAATATACCATTAACCATGCTTTATACTTGACCAGAGAATCAATTCAGCTTCCCCCTTGGTGATGAAATCCAAGTAGGTTGGCCTTGGGTAGACAAATGTTAAAGTGTTTGTTTATGTTTTTATGATTTATCCATGTGTGGATAAAATAAAAATAGTGAAACTAAGTGATTCATTAAAAATCCCTTAATTAAACTATGTGAATTATTTTAATTATGCAAGCAATAATAAAAGAAAGATGTGAGCTAATTACTAGCAAATATATGGTTAATTCCAACTTGAAACAAGGTATAGTGTTGACACTATATGTAAAAAATTTAGAATAGGGTTGATAGGTTCGAACCTATACTATGAAATCATGGTTTGGGAATGAATTGGATCAGCATAGTCGACCTAGTTATTCTAGACAACACACAAAACTAGGTCAATAAGGTCAATCCAGTTGACTATGTAGGGGTAGTTTTGAAAATTGCAAATTGTGAAAGGAAAGATAGAAAAAGAAGGAAATAGAGAAGTAGAAAGGAACCTTGGTGGATCACAAATGAAAATGAAGAATATTGTTGGTTTACAACCTAAAAAAATGTTGTCAAAACCTACTAACTGGGTCAATCAAGTTGTGCAGGGACCTATTGCAGAAGCTTAAAAATGTACAGGGTCGATTGGGTTGACCTAGTAGTTTGATCTTGATGTCTAAAAAGGCTAGAAATCTATACTAGGTTGATTTAGTTTCCCATTCCTGAAAACCTACACACATAAGTTAAAAACTAGGTTAATAGAGTTGATCTAGTATGATAAAAATATGATGAAAATAATGATAATTAAAATGAAAATAAAGCAAACAAATCTTGTAAGGGTTATTTCATGTCAGGTTCACCAAAATGTATGTAATAAAAAATGCATCATGTCTATGAATTAATCCTAGATCAGATAAGATATAGCATACCTACACTTCTGATTGGGAATACATTTGTTAAGAGGGAGCATGACCAATATGGGGATCCACTAGACCTGATTAGAGGATCACATATCACAACATATCATGCTAGGAAGGGTTCCAAAGCCTACAGTTTAACATAATCACACAAAAATCCTAAAAGAGTCTTAAGGTTTAATATTCACCTATTGTAATATGCAAGAAAATAAATCTAATCTATTGCACACCAAATCTTGTGGAACAAAGTGGGAGTTAGAAACAATAAAACAAACTAAACTAAACATGTATTAGAAGACATATACTCATGTCAATGTATATGAAATCCTAATAAATGAAGAGAATAATAAAAATTATTTATCTATCTACTCTTACAAAGGAGAAATAAAGTTAGGAACACTTACCTTTGAAGATGAACCTGCTGAGCCTAAATCTCTCCCTTGGCCAAGGTGCTTCAAAAGATATTGTTATGGTATTTAAGGACAATAAGGATAAATCATATCCTCAAGTAGAATGGTCAATAAGAATATGTTCATTTTGTAATTATTCACTATGATTCTTCTATTCAAAAATGGTGGGAAATAAACTTGTATTTATAGGAGTATTTTTCCCTAAATCCTTCCATAAACATCAATTGTACAGGGTCAACCTAATTGACCTAGTAAGTTTTTGAGGATAATTCACTAGGTCTGAGTTAGGTCAATTGAAGGGATAAAAAACTCAAAAAGTGAAAAATACCCTAGATAGTACTGGATCGACCTAGTCGATTAACCAAAAGGGAATTAAGGAAATAAAAGAAGGATAAAACATGACAAATGAGAGGAATGAGTAGGATTGAGGAAAATAAGATTAACATAAATGGTTTTAGGAGACAAGTGTGTAGATGCCAAGTGGCAAAAGGAACAACAATCTAATGAAGCACCAATGGTCTGCCCACCCATTTCTTGGTGTACCCCTTAAGGTATGGACTCAAAGAGATTGAGACTCAATGGGTTCTTATAAGATACAAAGTGTCAGTAAATGATAAAAGTTTGAAAATATTATGTGTATATAATTCTAACCCTTCCCTTTAAGCCTTGTCATCTTATTTCTCCTTAATAGCATCGTCAATGTATAATAATTTATTTTTAGCATATCGATTCCCTTTACTTCATTTATTATCATATCCAAAATGCAAAAATTTTGCACACTTTTATTCCACTTGTCAAAGTGTCAATCTAGCAGGCTGATGAAATGATGGTGCTAGGAAGGTGTATTCATAAAAATTAGTCAAAGGTCTTCTTCTGATTAGCTCTTTTTCATTAGCCATGCATGCCTTTGGTATGGCCTCAGATATAGTACTAGGATGAAATATTCAAACCTTTAATTAGATTCTATCTTTAAGTCCACCCAAAATAGGTCAGTCAAAATTTCCTTAGTAATCCCTGCCACACATAAGTAGAGATTCTAAAATTGATGAATGTATTCCTTGACAGTTTCAGTCTAGTGCAACTTGGCTATCTGATTGAAGTAGTTATCAAAGACATTTTGTAATAGTGGATCTGAAAATCATCAAAAAATATTGACCATGAAATTGGGACACCCTTATTTTTTTTAGCACATAACCAATGATACCAAATTAATGGCTTAGGTTCTAGATATAGAGAGGCCTTAACCACTTTTTTTGAACATAGATCCTAATGTAAATCAAAATAAATTTTCAATTTGAGTGAGCCAAGTGAGTGGATCATTACCATCAAAATTGCATAGGTCCACTTTTTGCAATATTGGATTAGGGCTAGAATTGGTATTAGTATTATTTGGAGGAGGAGAACCAAACTGAATTGGTAAAGGGTTATTTTAGAGTCGATGAACTGGCAAGTTGGCCAATTACTTAGATATTTTTTGTAATTGATCCACCACACTATCCAAGTCCCTTTTCAACCCTATAATGTCCCCTTAAACTGTATCAAAATCATATTTTTTCATCATTCCCTTCAAATCTAACTTAAGTTGTTGAACCACATCTAAAATAGATAAATTAGAAGTTCTAGACTCCATGTCATCCTTGTGAGGAGTTTTCAGAGTTTCTTGTCATTTCTTGTATCTATGAGTTCTTAGACCAGCTATGCACAAACCTTAGGAGGGTTTTAGCCCCCAAAAAAATGTATTAGTGGAATACACCATTGCAATCATCTCACCAAGATGAATCCAACTACTATTATTATGTATAAGGGTGAAAATTCTAACATAAAAAGTGTATTATTATAATATATTATTGTGATCATCTCACATAGATGAATCTAATGAATGTGCTAATTTTCACAAGGTAAAAAAATTCCAAAAAAAAAAATTACCAAAAAAAATTGTTTTCTTTTTTTGTAAAAAAAATCTCACGAACAAAACTATGTTGACAAAAAAAAATTCCTCCCAGATCACAAGTTATGTTTTTTTAGCCTTTTAGTGCTTAGGATCCTAGATCTGAAGAAAACAATTACACCATAGAAACTTGCCCAAATCAAAGCTCTGATACCACTTGTAAGGAAATTACATATATGATTCACAATAATAGAATTATATATGGCATAATTAAGAGTAGAATAAGTAGATCCAAAATATAAATTGGTAAAAGACTAGAATACTTAAATATTATGACTAAGCCACTTTGAGGGGAAACCTTAAAAATAGTACAATAAGAATAGAATTCATAATATGATGATAAAAGTCTAACCGCTACCTCCTATATATACTCTACTTAGTCATGGCTATTCTATAGAACAATTATACTAAGAACATCAATAAATGCAACAAACTAATATGAAGGTGTGTAAGCCATAAATTGGACACACATATCCCTAGATACACTATAGGTTAAGGGCATATAATAGAACACCATGATGTTTTTATAAATACTTATAAATATCACTATAAACACAATCCATAACATCTAATACATCCTTATGTAGTTGAATTTTGACATCATTGAGAGTCTCATCAAACTTCAAAGAAATTCATGAGAAGACTATTTTTTGTATTATCTCTACAAAAAAATTAGGTGTGGCAGAAGAATGATGATGCTCCTAAGGCACCTCCCATGTGGGATAATCAATTCTATGTAACAAGTGTCCTAAAATCTATAAGAAGATGTAGGTGGTGGGGAAGGAGAAGCCTTTGCTTGCAGATGAACTAGAGAGGAAGGTTGAGCTAGTGAAAGTGTAGGTTATGGAATATCCCAAAGCTGTTGTTGAAGTACTCAACATCTATTATTATAGTGTGTAGTGCATTTATTCCAAATAAAATATACTTCTCTATGGTTAGGGATATGCTCCATAAGTATATTAGGAAGTGGCATATTTTTATCTTTAGGTTGTGATATGGTTGGATGCAGTGTATCAATATATTACCCGGGATATTATCAATGAGTATAAGAATGGTTACCCATACCATTAAAATAACAAATGCATCTATTATTATATGATGAAGGTCTACTATATAAATGGTAAGATGTTTGTTATTGTTGATGTATATGACAATCCTTGGTATAATGACCAACAACTCTATGGATATCAAAATAGAGTTCATCTACCCATTATGTTAGTAGAGGATTGAGCTTAGGTAATGGTAGATGTACATCACTAAGAAAATAAGAAGTTGTAGCAGAGTATAGACTAGGGTCATCCATATGTATGGCTAGTTGTGTAGTGGGTCGCAGCAGAGTGGCTAACATCTGAAGAGAAAGCAATCTGAAAGTATCATGGTATCTAGAAAATTGGTAAGGTCCCATCAAGGCTTGGTATATAAGCATAATCTTAATAAGTTTAGTAGTGACTGAAGGTGATTTAAGTGTGTGCTCCATCTCTGACCTATGCATAGTAGAGGAAAAACTAACATCAATTACTATAGCAAGAGAAGGAATTGTAAAAAAAAAAAATTGGGAGACTATAGTAGTGAAGAATGATATCTAACCACCTTTGCATTTTTAGCATGAAAAAATATAGTTAAAAATAGGTCATCTAGGAAATATCCATATTCATAATCAGGTTTACATAATTTAATAGTATATGCATCAACTATTTTATCAGATGAAGAAGCATGGTGAATAGAATGTGTAGTTTTAGTAAGGTCAATATGTAGTTCATCTAAAGGTTTTTGACAAGAGTGAGGTCAAAGAGGAGGTAATTGAGTAATGATGTTAAGAGAGAGATTGAAAGTTTTGATCTTTAAGCTTATTTCATTTTTTTCATCATCATCTAAGTCTAGGAGGTTAGGAAGGATATTTCCTATTAATTCAAGATGACCATTATAACCTCAAGTAGAGTTGATGGGATAATTAAAACATTATGATTGAATAAATGGAATACTAGGTAAAGGTTCAAGGGTAGGTATTTTGAAAATAACTCATTCTTATAATTTTTAAAAATATCAAGGGTTTGTATCACTTTAAATCTTATATATAACATCATTATGGGTAAATTTAACATATCGGCATGTAGATGAGGCAATTACTCTCATGCAATGTGTCCAAGGTCATTCGAGTAATATATTATATGAAAGTGGAAAGATAAATATCATAACTTTCACATGAATAATGATGGGAATCCAAACACAACCTATAGGAGGAATTTATCTTCTATAATTTCCTTACCATGTACTTTGCGTAGATTTAAGATTACATTCAGAATATCCAAGTGTTTTAATAAAATCAAGGGAAGCAACACAAGTACATGAACCTTCATCAATTAAAACATGTTTGACTCTAATATCACCTATTTAAATGCTAATGAAGAGAGGGGGTCATCTATATGAGGCAATATCTCATCAAGAATCATGGAATAGATAGGAAATTTGAGTGAAAGATAAGTGTTTACCATTTCATCAACATGGATAAACATCTCTTCACACTGTTGGAGAATTATATATTCTTATCCAAACAGGGTATCATTTTTCCCCATGGTTGGAGGATGAGGGATGCTCATTTCAAATAGTAATTTCATTAATCAATTATGATGATGAGGGGAAGTTCACATAAGTTCTAGAAAGGGAATTTGGGATGGAAGATGGGAAAGTTTTTCTATAGGATCCCATTCATCATAACCTGTTAGAGGATTAGTGGATAAAGGTACATAATGTAATAATAAATCCATTGAAGTGGGGTTGGATACATTATGAAATTTTTGTTGATAATGTATATTTATTTTTGGTTTGGTTGGCTGATCTATCTTAGCTGATGTAGTTATGTCTTTAAGTGTTTCTTGTGTTTGAAAGGAGGAAAGTTGGTGTGAAGTTTGAGAAATTTATACTTGAGGGATCTTAGATGGAGGAGGATTAGAACTTGTATCAATTATATGATGGAGATTATTCTTGTGTGTTTATTGGTTCCACATGCCCCAATTTTGTGAGATGTAATGGGTAAGTGTCTTGAACAATTCATGACATTAGAGAATTGTTATTCTTAGAGGCTAAATATGGTTCGATATAACAAACTACTCTCCTCATATTATTCATTTTCACCACATTCTCATAATTTGTGTTAGGATCTATGTTACTCTCTATGTTATTGGTGTTAGAGGTAGGTTGGTTGGTGTTATCTTAATGGTTAAGAAGATGATATTTGTAGATAAATAGATGAGCATTAGCTTGATTTAAGGTTTCATTTTTAGTTTTGGTTTCATGATCCTTAAGTGTTATTTCATAGGCTTGTTGACATTTACATATAATTGATTCATACTCAATTTTGGGTCAAAAAATAAAATCCTTATTAGAAATATTTCATAGTTGCCCATAAGTTTCATGAGAATGACCCCAAATTGCATGTAACCAACAAAATTTGTTAGGATCATACCAGTGTTTCATAGTATGTGTAGGGTCAAGGTCTCATGGTGAGGGTCATGGAAGATACCTTTGAATTTCTTCTAAGGAAAGAGGTTTGTGTGTATCCATGTTATGTTGTTAAATAAATGAGGAACTAGGATGAGAATTTTATTAGGTGTAAGTGAAAGAACATGCTTCATTGTAGTGTTTGGAGCAATCATTTTGATGGTGAGTATGGAATAATAGGTATCCATAATACCATCATTTGTTACATGTCATTTTTTAACTTTCACAAACATGCAAGTTCATGATGAAGGGTGGGAAGATTCAAATTGATGTATAAGGAAATCCTAGCTTTTAACTTGGTCAAAGGCCTCTTCCAAATATTTTGGGGAAAGAGTCCTAACATTGTATTGTAACTTAAGATAAAGATCATTAGTGAATAAGTGGAAGAGGTTATCATCCATCATGTTATGTTTGGATTTATTAGATAGGGATTTCCATCATTTAAATAAAACTTGTGCCATTTATGATTCTATTTGTTTACAATTTGTAAAATGGGCTAAATTATATTTAGGAAGATCATTTGTTTGGAATTATTGAATAAATTCATTAACCAAGTCCTCCAAACTAGTGATGGAGTGAGTTTTAAGTTGATTATACCAATCTAAAACATCTCTAGAAAGAGTTTTAGCTAAGATTTTGGTTAGAATGAAGGTATTAAGTTTAACCCAATCTTTGTATAGGTTTTAAAAAAAATTTAAGTGCAAGGTAGGATGGACATATCCATTATAAGTGATAGTGGGAATTATACCTCATATGTCATTTTTTGCCATTTGAAGTACAATAGGTTCATTTTTTAATTGTTTAATAATTTTATTAATAAGTGGGGGTTGAGGTATAAGGTTACCGTGTGCATCCCTAAGGGGAGGTTGATGGAATTAGGATTTGGTGCTCCCCATTGAGTATGTAGAGGTTGATTTTGGAGTTGTAATAGATGGTTTTGCATTTGCATCATTTGGTTTGCATTATTGGTTTAAAAAGTAGCCATTTGGTTGAGAGTTTATAATAGTAGTTTATTATTTTGAGCACTATTTTGACTAGTAAAAGTAGCTTTGGAAGCATTAATGTGTTGTGAGGTGTTAAGAAATTGGGATGCACTAGTAGCATGAGATGAAATAGTGGAATGAGAAGTGATTGTGGCATGGGAAATAGTTGTATCATGAGAAGTACTAGTTTTATTAGATCTATTATGAGTTAAGTTAAATTTGGTATTAATGTAGATGTTTAGGGTAGGCCCACTAAAACATACACCAACCATGTGAGTAGAAAAACTTGGCATAGAGGTGAAATAAGACATGGAGGATGGCATCATAGTGTTAGGAGGAGATATTATGGAAGGTAAATGTGTGGAGGAAATTATTAATTGGCTTGCCCTAAATCCTATGGAAAATCTAGGTGAAAGTGAATGGGGATATTCAAAATGATTTCCCATCATGATGTTATATAAGGCTAAAGGATCCTTACCTCTATGTTGAGTATTTTCATTGATGAATGGAATCATTGCATCTATGTATTTAAGATCATTTTTATCTTCCAGTATTTATCTAAATAAGAGATTAAGTGATGAAAAATAGGAAGGAATCCTATAGTTAGTAGTTTTAGTTGTGGCATGAATGTTACTTTGATTCAATTTAGTTACCCAAAAAATTTGGCTTAGTATGTTTACTATGATTAGTAAAGATCATCATGTTAGTCTAATTTTTATCTATTGCAGTATCATACAAATGTTCCATGATGAAATGGGGAAGTGAAACACTTACTGAAGAAGAGGACAAACTAGTTATTATACTAAGTTGAATGGGTTAATTGTGTTATTTAAATAGAAAAATTGGCATGAAACAAAGTCAAACAGGTTGAATTTATTCTATGGTAAGACAAACATAATATCTCTATGGGAAATGGAGTCGACTGAGTCAAATATGTTCTGTGGAAGAAAAATAGAGTAACATGTAAGAGCCTAAGTTGAATGGGCCTACTGTGTTCTATGGAAAACAAATAGAGTACCATGTAAGAGACTGAGTTGATTGTGTTATATGGAAGACAAACATAGTAGCCTATAAGAGACTGAGTTAACTAGGTCAACTATGTTATGAAGGAAGATAAACAGAGTAGCCTGTAAGAGACTAAGTCAACTAGCTTGACAATGTTTTGTAGGAAAACAAAAATTGTATCTTGTAAGAGACTGAGTCAACTATGTTCTATATGATGGAAAAATTAGAAATTTAATAAATATGGATGACTAAGTAGCAATTCTATTGGAAAATAAGCTAAGCACACATGCAATTAGGTCAATTAAGTTGATCTAGTCACATCACACATCATAAACCTTATATCAACATTGGCAAATACAAGTTATGCAATACAAAATACAATTATAAAATAGTGAGCAACAATACTAAAATGTAAATGCTAATATAATAAGCAAACTTTCCTATGTGTTTTAAATTAGATTATATTTGATAATATAATAGGGAATTTTTATTTACAAAGGAACTAAAAGAGGTAAGTTAAATTTGGTTTTAGGTATGTTAAAGATGAAAGGGATCTGTATTGGTGATGGTATTGTATTAATATAGGGTCCTATCCCTTCACTTCATAATCTCAAACTGATAAAGGTGTTGAGTGATTTTCCAATATATACCATCAATGACATATTTATACTCAGCCATAAATCTGAGTTAGCTTCCCCATTGGTGATGAAATCCAAGTAGGTATACCTAGGTATAAGTGTTTGAATGCTTATTTGATATTTTATGATTTGGTAATGTGTGAAAGAAGAAAGTGACTAATCTAGTAGATTAACCTTCATAGTTATACTATGTGTGCTACTATAAGTAAGTGAGTAGATAAATGAAAGGTGAATTAATGTTGTACATAGTCATTGATGTCTATAATATTATCATTAATTTAAAATAAATAATGTACTATCAAGCATTAATGACAAAGGTGTTGAGCTGAACAGACTAGTTATAGTGTCCTCATGGAGTTGTTTGTGCACCTTGAATTCCAAGAACAAGTCATATGAATGGCTTTGATATTTTGTTGAATATGGTTGAGTACACAGTTTGTTGGTGACTATATTTGCATATGTGGTAGCATCTAGAGGAAACAATCACACCAAGCTACTCAAGTTTGTGCCTAGTTGTGATGGTTCAAGTTTCATGTCCTAAAGATGAGAAAAGCAAAGTTTATGAATGCATAAGGTTATCCCTTAGCTAAAATCCTACAATTTTCCATACTTAATTGATTTTAAACCTTTGTATTTATCAGGGGAATTATTTCAGAAGAAATGACTTAGGCAATTCTTTTAATAAAATGTTTGGTCTCCACACTTAGTCTTTGTAATTTAGAATTCTTTCGAAGAAAGTGGTTCAACAAATTCTCTTAGGAAAATGGTTTATCCTTTGTCAAAAAAATTGTCTACAACAATTATCTCAGACAAAACGCCTACAATAATTAGTCTGAAGGGTACTTTTACAAAGTTTTGAAGGGTATTTTTACAAAGTGCCAAAGGGTATGTGGACCATTTCAAAAAGTTTGAAGGGTGCTTTTGCAAAGTTTTGAAGGGTGAGTGGACCATTGCAAAAAATCAGAAGGGTATGTGGATGCTTGCAAAAATTTTGAAGGGTACTTTTACAAAGTTTCAAAGGGTAAGTGGACCATTGTAGAAATTCCAAAGGGTATGTGGACGCTTGAAAAAAGCTTGAAGGGTAATTTTTTAAAGTTATAAAGGGTAAGTGGACCATTTTAAAAGTTTCTAAGGGTATGTGGATGCTTGAAAAAAGTTTGAAGGATAATTTTTTAAAATTTTGAAGGGTATGTGTCCTAAACAGAAGCTCTAAAAGATATGAGTGAAGAAGTGAAGGGAAATTCAAAAGTCCTAAAAGGAACTTAGACTTTATATCAGAGAAATTGTCCTGAAGGGAACTTAGACAAAAATCCCACAATAATTTATCTGAAGGATATGCTCTGATGGGTAGGTGCCACAAATAAAAGTTTCGAAGGATAACTATGAAAGATCTGAAGGACACTTTCAAAGGAGATAGGAGACTTTTAATTTTTCCAAAATACATAGGGCACTTCCACAAGTGATGATGGAAAATTATGAAATACACAAGGCTATTTCAAAAAATCCAAAAGGCTTTCATGACAAAATTTCAAAAGGCATATAGGAAAGATAAAGATTGAGCATGTCTAGGATAATCGAAAGGAGTGAAAGTGACCCAATCATATAAGAAATAGTGAGATGCAAAAAGGACCTTGACAATTAATAAAAATATCCAATGACTTGAGAAATCTTGGATAAAGAGATCAAAGGATCTATTTCAAAAGTTGAATGGTGCATACAAAAGATCTGATGGTTCAAGATAGACTATGAATGGTTCCAAAGACAAGATGAATGATCATCATTTAAAAGACATGACCAGACAAATGATTAGCTCAAAATATCTACATGGAGCTTGAGATTGATCGATATAACTGATCAATCCTTGATAAAGGAAGTGGCTTAGTTATGAGCTAAATCTAGCTGTTGACAAAAATAGAAAAAGAGATCTAAACATTACAATGTGGTGCATGAATTGAGACATAGGAAAGTACATATGTCAAAGTCACATTGAATGAGAATCCAAAATTGGAACCAGTTCAATGTGGTTGAAGTGTTAAATCATTGTAGATATAAAACCTTGACTCATTTATCCATATATGCAATATATATAACATTATCAAAGTTTGGTTGTGGTTGTGGTTATGGTGTGTGTTGCTACTGTAATTACATTTTTGAGAGTGACTCAAAGGTTTTTTATTATAGGTGCATGCCGATAAAGTAAAAAGTAGAGAGAAAATGAAATTAAATGTGTCTAAATAGGATATAACCAGACACAAAGAGAGTAAGGTAGAGAATAAGAAAGGGCACATAGAGAATGTGTAGAGATTAAACAGTTACAAACCAGACTTATAACAAAGAAATAGAGTTTGAATCTTTTATATTCTAAAGTTGTAGCATCATAACTATGATAGGTTGGTTCCATCAAAAATACTAATTTGGTGCTCAGTTAGGGAGTGGGTGCTTCCTTTGAGTGGGAGTTCTTGAATGTAACCAGTGAGGTTTACTAGTGAGGCATTTAATTATGAGGCTGAATTAGAATAGTAGATTATAGTAGCTATTCTCATTGTGGTATTTCCCTTTGGGTTTTACATGTATAAATTGAGTGTATTGTGATTGTGTGTGTGTGTGATCTCTACATTTTGTTTTTGATATGCATATGTTGTTTGTATCTTCTTTAAAAAGTTAAAGAACTAGTTTTAATTGATCTACTGATTCACCCCCCTCTCAATAGATAGTTGTGTTCAAAAATTAGTATCAGAGCATAAGGTTTCTTAGGAAGAAACTTAATCAACTTAGGTAGATCCTAATTAGTGAACATAATGGCTAGTCAAGAAGGTTCCTCCTCAAATAAAGCACCTCTCTTTGATGGATCTAACTATGCTTTCTAGATCATATGAATGGAAACATATCTATCCTCATTAGGGTTTGATGTATGGAGGTTTGTGGTTAATGGATACTTAGCACCTATTATGCCTCCTATTGATCAAGATACCAAGAAGGCATATGACAACAATGTTAAGGCAAAGAATTTTATTTTTTGTGGATTGTCAAACTCAGAGTTTGTCAAAGTAATGCACTGTCAGAATGCAAAATATGTCTAATAAAAGTTGAGAGCATCAATTTCAAGGTAAAAGAAGGTTTTAAACATGTTAAACCTAATGAGGAGATAAAAATTTAAGAATTAAAGGAGTAGAAAATGAATAAGAAGATATTTAAGAGGAGGAAGAAAGGACTAAAAAGGCACCCCAAAGGTTTGTTCAAAAGGATCATCCCAAGGAGCAGATAATTGGCAATAAAAATGGAGTTTAAAATAGGAAAAGAGCTATAATAAACAAGGAGAAAGTAAGTTTTTCTATATTTTTATAAATTGAGCCTAAGACCTTTAGTGAAGCTAGTAAGGATGAAAACTAAATAAAATCCATAGAAGAAGAACTAAGCCAAATAAAAAAGAACAAAACTTGGAAATTAGTTTTTAGACCCTCAAACAAGAATGTGATAGGAATAAAATGGGTTTACAAAAATAAACTCAATGAAGATGGAGTTGTTATAAGAAACAAAGCAAGGTTTGTGTGTAAGGGATATGCACAAGTAGAAGGCATAGACTTCGAAGAAACATTTGCTTCAGTGGCAAGATTGGAAGCTATAAGAATGTTTTTAGAATTTTCTATTCATAAAAATTTCAAATTATATCAAATGGATGTAAAGCTAGCCTTCTTGAATGGAAATTTAGAAGAGGAAGTCTACATTGAACAACTAGAAGGTTTTTAGCTAGTAGATGAAGAATATTATGTGTGCAAACTGAAGAAGGCACTGTATGGTCTGAAATAAGAACCTAGAGCATGGTATTCAAGATTGGATCAATACTTGAAACAATAAGGTTTTAGAAAATGATGTGTAGAAAACAATTTGTACTTTAGATCAGAGGGTGAGCATATGCTAACTATTGTTGTCTATGTAGTTGATATCATCTTTGGATGTAGCAATAGTGAAATGTGCAAAGAATTTTCTACAAAAATGCAAAGTGAATTTGAAATGTCTATGTTGGGAGAACTTTCCTTCTTTCTTGGTCTACAAATTACACAATCTGATGAAGAGATATTCATATCTCAAACCAAGTATGCAAATAAGATGCTCAAGAAATTTGGAATGGAATACAATAAACTAGTTAGTACTCCCATGATAACTTGATGCGAGTTGAGCAAATAATATAATTCCCCTTATGAAAATTATACCATTTATAGATCAATGATAAGTAGCCTTGTGTACCTAACTACATCAAGACCAAAAATCATGCAAGAAGTATGCGTGGTTGTAATATTTCAAGTAGCTCTGAATGAATCACATGTCAATGTTATGAAAAGAATCTTTAGATACATTAGTTCACAATTGAGTATGAGATGTGGTACTCTACAAGTGAATATCTCACTTTGATTGCATATGCAGATGCTGATTGGGTAAGAAGTGTGGATGATAGGAAAAGCACTAGTGGTGGTGCATTTTTCCTTGGAAATAGACTTGTGTTATGGCTTACAAAAAAGAAAGAGGTGGTTACACTTTCTACAATAGAAGTAGAGTATGTAGTAGCAGCAACATGTTGCACCCAAGTCTTATGGATGAAGCAGACTCTCAAATAAATTAAGGTAGACTATCAAGTACCTATTTCTATCTTTTTTGATAGCTCAAGTTCCATCAACATATCCAAGAATCTTGTGATGCATTCCAGAACCAAGCATATATCCATCAAATATCACTTTTTGAGAGAAAAGGTTACAGATCAAGAGGTCACAATGGAGTATGTGCCAACAAAGGACCAAATTGTAAATATCTTCACCAAGCCTCTTCCCAAGGAGAAATTTGAGTATCTAAGAGGGAAGTTTGGAGTGGTATCTCCCACATCACATCACTAGGTTCTAGTGATAGAGCATGCATCCAAGGGAAGCATTACAAGAACATCATTAAATCTTGGATTAAGAGTAAAGGCACTATAGATGAGAAGGTGTGGTTTCTCTAGATCATTATGCCTATCTATATATAGAGATGTAGATTATTGATTGGTCTTCTAGACCAATGCTATATAAATGATCATTTGGAGAATCATGGAGCTAGGGGAGCTAATGTACCATTGCCTAAGGGGGAGTTACTCACAAAGGGTTCTAGCCTATCAAGTCCAAGGATTATAACAACCAAAATGATAGCAAAGGAGTATATTATTGACATATTATGGTAGAGACTCTTTGTCATTAATGTCAAAGGGGGAAAAATTAGAATGAAGATAAAGGAGTTAAGTCATTCTGATGATGTGTTGCCATCAATGATAAAGGGGGAGATTATTGGACATAGTCATTGATGTCTATAATATTATCATTGATGTAAAATGAAGAATTTATTATCAATCATTAATGACAAAGGTGTTGAGCTAAATAGACTAGTTTTAGTGTCCTCATAGAGTTTTATGTGCACCTTGAATTCTAAGAATAAGTCCTATGAATGTCTTTGTTAGTTTTTTGAATATGGATGAGTACATAGTTTGTTGGTGACTACATTTGCATATATGGTAGCATCTAGAGGAAACAATCACACCAAACTACTCAGGTTTGTGCCTAGTTGTGGTGGTCCAAGTTTCATGTCCTAAATATGAGTAGAGTAAAGGTTACGAATACATAAGGTTGTACCTTAGCTAAAATCCTACTAAGTTTCCATACTTAATCGATTTTATACCTTTATATTTGTCAAGGGAATTATTTCAAAATAAGTGACTCAAGCAATTCTTTTGGGAAAATGTTTGGTCTCCACACTTAGTCTTTGTAAGTTAGAATTCTTTTAAAGAAATTGGTACGATGAATTCTCTTGAGAAAATGGTTTAACCTTTGTCTAAAAAATTGTTCACAATAATTATCTTAGACAAAAAGCCTGCAACAATTAGTCTGAAGGGTAATTTTGCAAAGTTTCAAAGGGTACTTTTGCAAAGTGCCAAAGGGTATGTGGACCATTGCAAGAAGTTTGTAGGGTAATTTCACAAAGTTTTGAAGGGTAAGTGAACCATTGTAGAAATTCCAAAGGGTATGTGGATGCTTGCAAAAAATCCAAAGGATACATTTGCAAAGTAACAAAGCATAAGTGGACCATTGCAAAAATTTCAAAGGGTATGTGGATGCTTGCAAAAAGTTTGAAGGGTACTTTTTCAAAGTTTTGAAGGGTAAGTGGACCATTGTAGAAGTTTTAAACGGTATGTGGATGCTTGAAAAAATTCCAAAGGGTACTTTTGAAAAGTTTTGAAGGGTATGTGTCCTAAACAAAAGCTCTAAAAGATATGAGTGAAGAAGTGAAGGGAAATTCAAAATTCTTGAAAGGCACTTAGACTTTCTATCGGGGAAATTGTCCTGAAGGGCACTTAGACAAAAAGCTCACAACAATTTATCTAAAGTATATGCTCTGATGGGTAGGTGCCACAAACAAAAGTTTCAAAGAATAAATGCAAAATATCTGAAGGACACTTCTAAAGGAGAGAGGACACTTGCAATTTTTCTAAAAAACATAGGGCACTTCTACAAGTGTTAAAGGACAATTACAGAGGACACAAGTCCATTTTGAAAAAGTTGAAAGGCTTCCATGACAAACTTCTGAAAGGTATATATGCAAGATAAATATCAAACATGTCTAGGACAATCAAAATGAGTGAAAAGAACCCAATCATATAGGAAATAACAAGATGCAAAAAGGAGCTCAATAATTAATACAAAGATCTAATGACTTGAGAAACCTTGGATAAAGAGATCAAAGATTCTATTTCAAAATTTGAATGGTGCATACCAAAGATTTGATGGTTCAAAATAGAATGTGAATGGCACCAAAGATAAGATGAACAATCCTCATTTAAAAGACATGACCAAAAAAATGGTTAACTCAAAAGATATACACGAAGCTTGAGATTAATTGATCTAACCAATCAATCCTCGATAAAGGAAGTGGTACAGTTATGACCTAAATCTAATAGTTGACAAAAATAGAAAAAGAGATCTAAACATTACGGTGTGGTGCATAAACTGAGACATGGGAAAATGCATATGTCAAAGTTGCATTGAATGAGAATCTAGAACTAGAACTAGTTCAATGTGGTTGAAGTGTGAACTCATTGTAGACATGAAACCCTAGACTCATTTTTCCATATATGCGATATTTAGAACATTTTTAAAGTCTGGTTGTGGTGTGTACTGCTTTAAAGTCTGGTTGTGGTGTGTACTGCTACTACAATTGCATTTTTGACAGTGACTCAAAGGTTGTCGATTATAGATGGATGTAGATAGAGTAAAAGGTAGAGAGAAAAGGAAATGAAGTGTGTCTAAATAGGATATATCCAGACACAAAGAGAGTAAGGTAGAGAAGAAGAAAGGGCACACAAAGAATGTGGGGATATTGAGCAGTTAAAGACTAGACTTATAACAAAGAAATAGAGTTTGAATCTTTTATATTGTAAAGTTATAGCTTCATAACTCTGATAGGTTTGTTCCATCAGAAAGACTGAGTTAGTGCTTAGTTAGGGAGTGGGTGCTCTTTAATGTAAGCAGTGAGGTTTGCCAATGAGGCATTTAGCTATGAGGTTAGATTAGAACGGTAGATTCTAATAGCTATTCTCACCATGGTTTTTCCCTTTGGGTTTTCCATGTATAAATCGAATGTATTGTGCTTTTGTGTGTGTGTGATCTCTAGATCTATTCTTTGATATGCATATGTTGTTTATATCTTCTTTTAAAAGTTAAAGAACTAGTTTTAGTTGATCTACTGATTCACTCCCCTTCTTAGTAGATAGTTGTGTTCAATAATTAAGCAATACCAATGTGATTTAATTTTATTTGCATGAAAAATACATGATAATAGGTCGATTGGATTATCCTAGTATGGAAATAATATATAACAAAGACCATCTGGTAGACTGTCTATTGTAAGACAATCTAGATAAATACAGTTGATCAAGTTGACTAAGTTTCCCAGGTAAGAATTAGTTATATATCTAAGTCATGTCGATCGACATAGTTTATTGTAATGTGACAATTTTTCATAGAATTGAAAAACTATAAAAATAAAATTGAAGTTTGATTAAAATTGTGAAAAAATGAAATAACTAGGTTGGTTAGAATGAACCTAAAGTTGGTTTGATCAATTTGTTATTTGATTGATTTTGAAAATGTATTGAATCTATTGAATTGTTGTTTTTCTAAAGCTATGTTATCTAGATGAGGGTTTTAACCTACAAAATAAGATGTTGAAACAAAGTTGTATTAGTCAAGTGAGTTTTCATAAAACAAATAATTAAAAATAATTGAGAGAACTATGTCGATAGAATCAATCTAGTAATATAAAGAGAACTTGTTAGAAAATTTGAAAGACAGGATGAAAACCTAAATTGATATGATCAATCTAGTTTGTTAAGAGGGAAATCTGATCATAGAGATTTGAAAAATATCATCAGGTTCACTTTGATGGAAAAACATGTAAGTTGATTCCTTAACTGTGTCGATCAGATTGATGAATTAGAAGATGACTTGAAAATAATATATAACTATTTTCGATCTGATTGATCTAATTGTTTATAAGAGAGAAATACCTACAAAAAAATTGAACTAAGTCAATTTGATCAAATGAGTCTTGGGACCTACATAGAAACTATTATACTGAGTTTATTGAGTCGATCTAGTAGTCTAAACATGAAGATTGAAAACCTACAAGGGTTACTCCATGTCAGGTTCAACAAAATGTATGAAAGAAAAAGTGAATTTGATCTACAAGTCAATCCTACCGTAGTGAATATAAATCAACTAACTATACTACTAGCAATGTATAGATAATCAAGTTCATGACCAATATGGATCCACTAAACCTACCTAAGAGATCTATTATCATATGACATGGCTAGAGAGGGTTCCAAATCCTATAGTCAAGAAACACCACATAATATCCCTAGCTAGGTCTTGATATTCAATGTAATAATAAAGTAAAGTAAATATAATCTAGTGTTCACTAAAGCTTGTGGCACAAATAGGGGATAAAAATAATTATAAACACTAAAAAAGAACTCTACTCAAGCCAATGTAGAGGAAATTCTAAGCATTGAGAGACAATACATTCACTATCTATTATACATGCAAATCTATCTACTAATAATAGAAAAGTAAGAGTTATGAATACCTACCTTGAAGACAAACCCATTGAGCCTCAACCTCTCCCTTGGTCAATGGTGATTTATGAGAAGTTGTTGTGTATTGTTGAATAAATTAAGGATGTAAAATAGAATATAGTCTATCTAAGGACCTTCTAGTGAATCTCAAGACATCATAAGATAAAGTTTCTCCTACAAGAAGCATTAAACCCTAAGAAATGACTTGTCAAGTAGAATAGTGGATAAGAAGATAAAGAAGTGCAAATGAATGGTTTTATCTATTGGAAATGGGGTGAAAGATCTATGTATATAGCTTGATTTTATATGAAATTAGAAATGCACTAGATCTACAAATAAATCTTATCTTGGAGAAGATAGATCTTACTTACACTTTTGATAGGGATACATTAGATAATTAGAAACATGACCAATATGCAGATCTATCAGACCCAATTAGGGGATATCTTACCACAATAAGATCACTGGGGAGGGTTTCAAAGCTTCCAGTGAAACAAAACTATGTAATAACCCTAACTAAGTCCTATGTTTTCAAATTAACTATACTAATAAAAAGTAAAGTAAAGAAATATAATCTAGTGCTCACTAAATCTTGTAGCATAAATTGGGGGTAATAAACACTAAAATTAAATATGCATAAAATATATATAATCATGTCAATGTAAACAAAATACTAATGCATAGAAGAGAAGTATAGATGCATATCTATCTACTGTTACAAAGGATGAACAAAGTTATGAATACTTACCTTTGAAGAGGAACCCACCAAGCCTCAATATCTCCCTTGGCCAAGGTGTTTCACAAGATGTTGTTGTGGTATGTAAGGATGACAAGGATAAATCAGATCTACGCTACACAAGCTATCAATACATCCAAAATACTTCTCTAAAAGATAATATCCATATCTCTAAATAAAAGTATGAAACCCTAAGCTTGATCCTCAAGTAGAATGGTTGATAAGTAGATGTGCAATATATCTTACTTCTTCTTCTCTTCTCTAAATAATGAAAAAGTGATTATTTATATATAGGTAGATTGAACCTTAAGCCCTTCTAAAAATTTTAGACAATAGGGTTGACTTAGTTGACATAGTATCATTATTAACAAAAACTCACTAGGTCACGAGCTAGGTCAGCCAAGAGACAACCTAGGCCCTAAATGAGTTTCACCAATAAGAGTACAAGCTCGACCTAGTTGACCTAGTCATGTAAACTATCAAAAGGGGTTTTAGGTTAGGAAAAGAGGTATGAAAGGTGGGAAATGAGTAGAAGAGTTTAAAAGAGAGAAGAACGAGGTTAGGGGAATTGTTTTTAGGAAATAAGTGTGTATATAACAAGTGGAAAAAGGGACACCAATCCTATAAATTACCAGTGGTCTACCCACTCCTTTTTTAGTGCATGCCTTAGGGCATGGACTCAGAGAGATTGATCCTCGATGGGTTCCTACAAGATAAAGTTTGTTAGTAATTGATAAAAGTTTTGAAATATTATGTGTATGCATATGCCCCACTCAAATCTCATCACGTGTCATGTAAGTAAAACACAGGATGGTGCTTTGGAAATAAAACATGATGACACATAATGATGATGCTAAATAAAGTACATTAAGGAGAAAACAATATAAATGTAAGGATAGAATTTAAAAACACATACCTTTACTTATCTTAGTGTTGTAGATAAATAAGGATATGAGAGAGATGTGAAGGCATCTAGTGTGAGTAATATTAGGTGAACCTATAGGGATTAGTGAAAAAAAGAGAAAAATATCAATTTTTTTTCAATATAGACATATGTTAGTGAAAAATATTCTCTATGACATCATGATTCTATAACTTTTTTTTGGTTTTAAAAATGAGTTAATAAAACTAAAGATATGATCAAAATAAGGAGTTTGATGGTAAATATTTTAAGGGTAAAAATTTATGAATAACAACTTTAAATAGGGTGAAAAATAATTCATTTTATATTTTTTGATTATTTTGAGAGAAAAATAGAGCTCTGATAGATCTAGTAAAATCTGAAAGAGCCAAGATGGTGAGGAGATGATAGCTAAGATGAGAGGGATGCCTAGCAGTCATAGTGAGTGCAGCATAGGTAGTGATGCAGAGGTCATCACTACATTTGTTTTTCATGAATAGAAACAAGAAATATATACACCTTTACCTCTACCCTTTCACCTAGCTCTGACTCATCTCCTTTGAGTCTCTAATTCAAACATGTTATTTCTCTTTTATCTCACTCCTTTTTCCACTCTTGTGTGTCATATCCTCAAGGCTTGATGTTTTATTTAACAAGGTACCATCCTCTACCCCTCTTGTGTCTTTATCCCTTCTATATCTTATCTCAATCTTCTCTTATCAATAACTCCATTCACACTTGACTCCTTTTGGTCAGCTTGCTTTAGTAATGGTTTAATAGTTCTTTGTGCACTCAATGGTTCTTGGATTAAATGTTTGGTTTAGTGATTAATAAAACCTTCTCCACACTCTTTATACTAATTTATCTCCCATAATTCAAAAACAAAACTCTTAAAACATCAACTAACTCTGTACATCACCTTTACTTATCTTGGCATAGAGGATTGTAGCCTTTTTTTAGTGTTTTTCTTATAGTACAGACAAGTATAGTGGCACAGTGAAAAACAAGATACCTTTTCTAATATACATTATCACCTTATAATTATTTATGCAATCTCATTCTCCAACTCCAATTCTTATTCATGCCTTGTGTTTTTTTCCAAGCACCTTATTATTCCTTGTATGCTTCATCCTTCCTCTTTGCATCAACATCAATGTATCTTTCTCTTCTCCTTGTATGATTTCTCCCTCATTGAACACATGTTCATCAACCTCATTAATTATAACTTCATCTTGTAGGGTGTCTTCATGTACTTGACTCCTCCTTTTCATTATTAATACTCTTATTTTAGACACCAATGTTGCATACCCTAAGATTATATTCTCCTTAGTCACCTCCTTAACCATCTCTCTATACATTTGATGAGGATCAAGGCCATATTATTTCTTCAAAGATTCATAGAAACTAGAATAATCATCATACCTTTCCTCATGCTATTACCCTAATCCTCCTTTTCCTTCATTTACATCCTCTTGAGTGAGTATCTCTTCACTTCATGCTTTCTTGTTTTCTAGATGGCTGACCTGCTTGTTCTTCCTCCATCATCATGACTCTACCTTAAGTCTCTTCTTCATCTTGTTTCTTCTTAAAAACCACTTGGTTATATGATTCTTCATCTTGTTTATTTAGCATATGCATGGGCTCAACTAACTCATCCTCTTCATCATGTCTCAAACTTGCATTCACACATGCCAAAGTAACATTAGTTTGAAAATCATGAGGCTTGATTGCCTCCTCCTCCATCTTTTACTTCTTTCTCAACACCTTCAAATATTTCTTCACTTTGCCAATGTCTTCTTGTATTTTCCTCTTCTTCATGATGTCTTTGAGAGACCATCTTACTCTTTCACTAACTCCAACTGAAAAATTTGGTCTAAGTATTTCCAAAGCTTTCTCCAATTCTACCAATACTATCTTCAAGTCATCAATCCCTCTTTGCTTATCTTCCTCTTTCCTCAATCTCTTGTGGCCATCTTCTTATCTCAATCCCTTCATCTTTTTGCACTCTCTTATCTCCACATTATCTTTATATATATATATATATATATATATATATATATATATATATATATATATATATATATATATATATATATATATATATATATATATATATATCATGGACCTATCTCTCCTCTTGACAAGCCTTCTAACTTGTCTTATTGACCTTCACTTGGTCTCTTTATTCTTTCTTCAAGCTCTTCTTGAGCTTCTCTCTCTTGTTAGCTCACACTAACTCGCCTCTTTCTATTTCCAAGCCTCTATGGGCTAAGGGATTTAACACAACCTTATTAAACTTATTCCCAATGAACTCCTCACTCTGATACCAAATGATGTAGAGTTCATCACTACATTTGTTGTTCATAAATGGAAATAATAAATATAAACACCTTTACCTCTACACTTTCACCTAAATCTAATTCATCTCTTTTGAGTTTTTTATTTGAACATGTTATTTCTCTGTGATCTCACTCCTTTTACCACTCTTGTTTATCATCTCCTCAAGGCTTTGTGTTTTCTTGAAAAAGGTACCATACTCTACTCCTCTTGTGTTTCTATCCATTCTATATCATATCATAATTGTCTCTTATCAGCAACTCCATTCACACTTGACTCCTTTTTGTCAACTTGTTTTAATAATGGTTTATTAGTTATTTGTGCACTCAATGGTTCTTAGACTCAATGTTCCATTTAGAGGTTAATGACACCTTCTCCACACTCTTTCTACTCCTTTATCTCTTCTAATTCAAACACAAAACTCTCAAGACATCAACTCACTCTTTACACCACCTTTACTTATCTTGGCATATAGGATTATAACCTTTTTATAGTTTTTTCCTACAATATGGACAAGTATAGTAGCACACTAAAAAACTAAATACATTTTCTATACCCTTTATCACTTTTACCTATTTATGCAATCTCATTACATAACTCCACTTCGTGTTCATGCCTTGTGTTTGCTTCCAAGCACCTTCTTGTGCCTTGTATGCTTCATCCTTCCTCTTTGCATCAACCATCAATATATCTTACTCTTCTCATTATATGATTTCTCCCTCATTGACCACATGTTCTTCAACCTCATCAACTTCAAATTTATCTTATAGGGTGGCTTTATGTTCTTGCCTCCTCTTTGCCTTCATTATTTCTCTTATTTTAGACACCATTGCTGCATGCCATAAGCCTATATTCTTTTTGGTCACCTCCTTAACCATCTCTCTATACATTTGATGAGGATCAAAGCTATGTTATTTCTTCAAATATTCATACAAACTATACTAATCCTCATACCTTTCCTCATGTTATTGCCCCAATGCTCCTTTTCCTTCATTTGCATCCTCTTGAGTGAGGATCTCTTCATGCTTTCCTGTTTCCTTTTAAATTTTGACAAGCTAATTGTAGACCTATGCATCAAGTAGGCAACTAAGCATTTCAATTTTGTTTTGAGTATTTTATTTAAAATTAAGTATTTTATATAAATTCATAATTTAAACCAATTCTAGAAACCATAATGAACCCTAAGAAGTTGCTAAGGGAACTAGAGGTCAAGCGGGGAAATGGGTTGAAAGGAATCAGAGTAATAAATGATAAAGGTATTTATTACAAGTGGGTCAAAGAGTCAGCAGTTTGAAAGATCTAAGTCAATCCAATCAACCTAGTAGATTAAAAATCAGGTTTTGACAGGGTTGACCTAGTAGGTATAGGATGACTTAGTTATTTGGAGAAGAGGGATGAATTAGTACCCTATACCAACTTAGTTAGTTAATTAAAAGTGTTGAATTATTACTAAGGGGGAAATGAAAGGTTTGAATTAGTTTTTTAAGTCTAAATGGTCGACCTAGTACCATTAGGTCAACTTAGTATGTTACTAAGTGGTCGATATAGTATTGAAATGCAATAAATTTATCAGTATAGTAATTTTAAAGCCCAAGGTGCCTGACTAAGTAATGAAATGACAAATTAGGCTAAAAATAGGTGAAATTGGTAACAAATGAAATATTAAGGCAAGATGTGTTGATTTTGTTAAAATTTTGATTAAAATGTATTTAATTATAAGTGATGTGGAGGTCTAATACATCTTTTATTTTTTGATGGTCTAAGGAGCACTGATGATTTTGGAAATTAGTGCATGCATCTTAGTTTCCATATCTATTAGTGTGCTTGATGGAGGTGGACCAAGATAGATTAGTCATACTAAGTTTGGGAGGCATCATGGAGATGTAATGAGTTCTACTGAGTGTTGATTTAGTGGTCATGTCCTTGGGAGCCTGGGAAAACTTGACAAATACCTTTAGGTGGGTGGTGGATGGGGATACCATAGAGGTTAGTACCATATTATAGGATGTCCATGATTTACTGGGGCTTCTTATAGGAGGGACATACCATATGGTTAGGAGAGGCAAGCATTAGCTTGATGGGTGACATGCTTGGATATGATTTACTCAAGAATAAGGGTGGTTCTATTTTATGTCTATATCACATAGATTTTGGATATTTAGAAGGTTATGATATGGCTTGTGATAGCATGAGTGATGTGTCACAAGTCATATGGCATTATGTCAATCGATATTGGAGCAGGGGTTACTCTATGACCTAGGTTTTGTCATCTAGGTTTAGCTCATGCATGATATGTATGGGATGTTATCTAAAGGGAAAAAGACCATAGGGCTAGTGGTATTACTAATTTCTTGGATATATGAGAGGTTCTCAATGTACCAACTAGCTAGATTGCCCCATGTGGTTGATGATTGGTTGCCTCGAGTGTTAAGATGGAGATAGGATCAGGTGGAATAAATCATGCACCATATGTTAATGCTATAAATGATCACATGAGGAGAGATTGTGTGATATTCCTATGGACACATTGTGATAGTTTAGCCAAGTTGGGTGATGGTGGCACCAGAGTTAGCATGAGCATGAATCACAGGGCACTATACTTGGTGGGTAGAGATGCATCTAGTATCACACTTACCAGGATAGTTAAGACTCCCTCATATGATGAATCCTATAATAGTGCCCATATTTTGGGCTTGACATGTGAGATAGATGAGGGAGAGAGGATGAGGAGGAACACTAGTTATGTTACTGGAGATTAGACCATGGACAGGTCATTCATGATGACCAACAATTAGAGAGGTCATATATGTAGATGCACGAGTGTCATAGGTACCAAAAATAATGCCATAGTAGGAGGAGTGGTAATAACCTTAGTTGTACCACTGACAAAGATGCCAAAAACAAGAGAAAACATAGAGGGTGGTTATCTAAGATGATCCATCAGTCATCCCAATATAGAGTTGGTCTATAGACTCACCACTAAGGAGAGGCTTGAGATAGGCATAGGTAGTGACCCTAGGGTTTGCATTAATCGAGAGGCATCCTAAAGATGAGTTACTTGGAGGATAAGTTGATAGAGAGACCATGCTCGATGGATGAGAGAATGGGGAAACCATGATTGGTGACACCTAGACAGGTAATAAATGGTTGAAATTTGCTTAAGTGTTTGAAAATAGAATACTAGCTATATAGATAGATTGATTGATAAATTATAAATAGATATATTTTGAGATATATATATGATCTAATATCTATTTGGTTTGAATTTTTTAGATCCTATGGACAAGGAGGAGGCCAGATGGGGATCTCTAGTGAGGGGATCACTCCATGATATTTTTTATAGGGAATTGATGTCATACAACCCTATCATATTGGATGATCTCTTGGTACCATTAGCCCCAACTTAGGCGAGCTAGTTCATACTAGTAGGGGATGTTACGAGGTAGTTATAGGCATGTAAAGATGGGATACAACCACCGATAGGGGTGGGAGCATGAAAGGCATAGGCATGACAACCCTTGGCTCAAGAGAGATCCATATATTTGGTTACCATGGTTTAGTGAGGATAGGTACAGGCCTAGGTGGCCAACCTATAGGGATAGGTATTAGCCTTGAGATCTCAGACATCACATTTTTAAATTACTATTTAGAGGGGACTTTCTGAGGCATTTATGGGTAGCATGGCTAGGCCACGAGATGTATATGATAAAGCCTAGATTTAAAGCTAGAACGATGTATTTTTGTACTTTATATCAAAACCACATAATATATACAGATATCTTATTTTGATAGTTGGATGTTGATCTTATGTGTTTATATGATGGTTTTGGTTGTGGAGACATGGATGTATTTCTTTCTAGTGCATCTATTTTGTTTTTGTTGTATATTATATAGGAAATATATGTGGTGTTTTCTTTTCTAGCATTATGTGGGACATATGCATGGTTAAAAAGAAACATGCGAAAAGGACTTGGAAAAGTATAATTAATGAAAAAAATGGTACTACACACTATTTCACATTGGTAAATGTGTAATTTCAAAATGGGACTAATTATAAGAAACCAAAGAGTGGTAAACAAGAGGGAAAAAAGCTATTTTTAAACCCTAAAAAAGATTGGCACCAAATTAAAATAACTAAAATCACACTAAATCATATTGGGAAGGATGAAAATAATGTAATAACTTAGAAAGCATGTGAAATACCAAATGGGATAAAAAAAACAATTAAGTTAATAAATAATACTAAATCACGTTGGGAAGTATAAAAAGAGAAATAAAATGAGCAAAATTGGTCTTAAATTAATCACACTAATTCAAGTTGGTAAGTATGAAAAACTTAAGAAAAGTGGTTGGATTCTTACATGCAATCAAAAAACAAGAAGATAAAAGTGAAAATATTAATGAAGTAAGCATAAAACATGCTAAATCAATATGGGAAGCATGTCCATGACATGTAACTCATAATCAATCACATCATATCTCATTTTTGACATGTAATTTTGTTGTGACTTGGATTATTGTAAAAATTTATGAGGAAGGCCAGGGCCTATCCATGATATTACATTGAAACTCATAAATGAAACACAAATTAGGTGTAAATAATGTGAAAATATGTTAAAAGGGGATGTTTGGAAGGGTAATTTGAAAATTTTGGTAATTTTTTAGGAAGGTCAAGTCTTATCCATGGTCTTACAATGCAACTCAAAATTGGAATTGTTGACCAAATTTGACCCCAAGTAAAATTTGGGTCAACCCATACTATTTAAAACTTTTGATAAGTTTTCATATTTCCTAAATGGGTTTCATAATGTTCTATGAATTTTGCCTAGCCATGTCCTAGTCTTTGACTAAGTTCATTCCCCTTGAATTGGCCTAGTCAAACATGGTCAACTATGGTCAAACCTTGGTAAAACTTAGTCAAAGGTCATTTTATTTAAAATATATCCTAATATGGCATTTAACATGTTTTAATGTGGTCACAAGTCTTAAAATGGTCATTTTTTAGGTCTCATGTGAAAAAGGGGTCTTTTGGCCACCTTTTGGCCTATTAAATGACTTTTACTTACTTTCATGCCATAAAATTTGACACAAAGATCAGTTTAAACGTGGGTTATGTAATGATAATGTAATAAATATTCATATGTCAACCAATAGTCAGTTATGTGCAGGAAATGGGAGTTTCTCCTTGTTTTTAAGCCTCTTTAGGCACTTGTAGGGACTTATCAAGTGCACTTACAGATAAAAACATGGGTATGGTGTCTCTTCACCTCCCAACACCCATTTAAACATTTTTATTACAAATATAAGACAAAAAATTGCATCTTCAACTCATTTCTCATCTTTCTCCATTGGCATGCCAAGGAAGGTCAACTTCAAGTACTCACTATGAGTCGTACAGTTTGAGTTAGAGGGATGATTTTGGGGTTGAATATTTATATAATTCACATTCACATCCATATAAATAATTTGAATTTTGGTATAGTATTCTTCATGAACCATCAATTTGAATCTAGGCAATTTTTTGAGAGTTTGCATTCAAGAGGGGTGTATGTTTGTATATGTTTCTTGTTTTCAAGAATCCAAGGGGCTGTGTGAGTTTGATGATGTGTTTTAAGGTGTTAATTAGATCATATAAATGATGATTCAACAATACAACACTTCTATTTCAATGCCACTTGAAGAAGGATTCCAAAATGAGCTTTTTTTTCCAAGTTTACAACTATGGGTGAAAAATCTGAGTTTTCCCAACATGAAGGAGGATCTTGAAGGTGATTGATATGCTAAGAGTCTTGTTTTTAAATTTACTTCCATAAAATTATCTTGTGAGATATAACCAACACACCCCTTCAAGGCAAATTGCCCATGGTCTCTTTGCTCACTGCCTTGTTTCCAAAATGTGCTTCTAGTCAGCCTTCCAGGAGGATGGTACAGAGGTATGAGTGTTGGAAAAACATGTTGGAGATCATTATTTATGCTTATCATATCCAAGAGTCCTTTTTTCCATGCTAGGAAGGTGTATAGTCTTCTACAAGTGGATTGTTCACTCCAAAAGAATGATGATTGATTTTGGGCCCACAGTCCCTAAAATGGCCAAATAGAGCTCCAAGAGGTTCTTGTGATTTTCATATGATGAACACATGATATTATTATCAAATCCTCTTATTCAAATCTTGTATTACTACCTACAATATATCACCATGCCAATTTTTGACTTGAAAGGACAAAGGCAAGGTTGTTTCTGACACCATCCAAAATGACCAAAAACCACTGATTTGCAACAGTGATATCTATAGGATTTTCAAGGGAAGTTTGAAACTTGCATCATATGAAGAAGTCTAATCCATGCCTAGTAAGAGGAATAAACTCAAATGGTTTTAATAAGCAAATACAAGCACTCATTCCATGAAATAAGGGATGGTTATGTGAAATGACCTTATAGGATTGTATCCTATCCGTACACAGGGTAGAGGAGACAGTGAGGACAATGTTTCAATGATTGGCATAGAATGGATGTTGTTTAGAACTCCTA
Source organism: Torreya grandis (assembly GCA_037957365.1). Lineage (NCBI taxonomy): Eukaryota > Viridiplantae > Streptophyta > Pinopsida > Cupressales > Taxaceae > Torreya > Torreya grandis. The sequence goes on along the minus strand of JARHVA010001557.1, from coordinate 82,130 downwards.
AAAATAAATATGTCTAGTGTGAACAATGTAGAGCCAAATAAATCTTTTATCAATCCCTATACACTCCTATCCTACTCCAAGTGACTATTGGAAACCTACAGGCTTGAGATTATGCACTTATAGCTAGGGGTACTAGGAATTAGTCTCATTCAAGAGTGAGTGGTATTTTAAAGTCAAAAAGTGCATTAAATTGGGTGTAATGATGTAGTATGATGCTCAAAGGATATGTAATGTGACATAATAACCCTCTAAGACTATCCCTTGTCCGTACAGGCCTATACAATGGCCACCTACAGTAGTCAGGATAATGGTAGTAAAGTTGAAGCATGAACATGAGATAGTGCTAGTGTGAAAGGTTTACAAGGTGAGGTTAGGCATGAAAGGTCTTGTGACATAAGGATTCATAATAAAAAGGATCCTCAAGCATCAAAACAAACACTATGATAAGCTACAATAGGCCTAAAAATATGCAAAACACAGTCAAGTAAGGAATTAGTAGCAGTCAAAGTAAAATTAGGTCTTTTGAGCTCAAGTAAAGCATGTAGATGAGGTGAGATGATGTGTTATGACGTGATTAATATCATAAGAGGACTTATACACCTATTTTTAAGCTTTAACACCTATCAAGAAGCAACCTACAGGCCAAGAACAGAGGTGTAGCAGTTAGGACAATGACAATCTAGTTGAGGACTGAGCATGAGTTGAGATAGTTGAAGGTTTCCAAGCAAGTAAAATCAAAAGGGTGGTCCTATTATCCAAGAAATATTTAAATAAGGATAAAAAGCACAAAAATCAAGCCCAAACCACCACCTATAGTCATCTAAGTGACTATCTTAGTCAAACAGACATAAGGACAGGGTTTGGAAAGATGAGAGACCTAAAGCAAGTTGAAGCATGAACCCCAAGTTTGGAATGATGATCAGGAAGGATGGTAGGAGATCTCATAAACTATTTAAAATTCCAAAATCATGAAAACAATGGAAAAAGGGTTTCCTTCATGGGCATACATAGTCACTTTCAAAGAACACTGCAGATAATGCATCTCTTAACAAGCCTATCTCAATTTCTCATGATTTTGGGAGGTCAAATAATGAATTAAAGATATGTAATTTTGTGTAGATCATCCTTGTGATCCCTTAGACACCCTCAAATAGTTTTATTTGATTATATATCAGGCATAATACCATCTATTTTGTCTCATAGGTAGGGCAGTCTTTCCTTGCATGGACAAGCAATTTTAGGGATAAAGAGATGAAATGATAAGTCAGAGACCAATAAAGATCAAAGAATGATTTGTATAGTTGGATAAGACCTGTAAAAACTTAATTAATCTTTATATAGGCTTGGAATGAAAATAGGGCACCCTATACTACTAATGGTACAGTCACCTTAGCAAGGAAGGGTAAGCAAATATCTTGGTATGAAGGGTCACTTAAATTTCCAACTCTTGCCAAGAACTCCAATGCTTTGATTCATGTTGGGGAATGTATTTTGGATGTTTATAATCTGAATATATTAAAATATAACATCAAAAGGTCAGTTTGAGGGTGTGGTTGTAGTCATGCTTGTGAAGACAAGGTCTAGACCTAGTCTCTAAGTGGGGTCATTTCCATTCCTAGATATTAAGGAGATTATATAATGGTTTAATCATGTTTTTAGAAGATATTCAGAGGTGTATAAACCCTTGGGTTATAGATAAACTCTTTATAAATTCATATTTTGACTCTAATACACCAAGACCCTAAAAATTGTGCAAAAAGGAGCTCGAGTGGCCAGTTGGAATGCTCATATCTTTCATGAGCTTGTGCATGGGATCCTGAGGTAGTTGGAGAAGTTAGAGAGGGTACTCTAGGATCCCCTAGTGGAATTTTTTAGGATATCCAATGTCTGTTATTTATGAACAAATGTTAAGACTAAAAATGACCTCAAAACCCTTGAAAACCCTTCTCCTAGACCTTCTTCGAGAAATGAGGCTAGAAGTGCATCAAGATGAAGGATTTAAGCTAGGGGTATAAAATTAAAGTTTTAGAGGACATCACCAATATTCTATCCATGTGACTTGATTGTACAGAATATATATGGATGGATTAGGGGACAAGTTCCTTTGACAATTTCTTGTGTTTTACAAGTTTTGAGGATGACCAAAGGATGCCAATCACTTGGGAGGGTAGTTTGGGACTTGAAACGACTATAAATACCATTTTTAGACCTTGGAAACACTGAAAAGTGTCCCTATTATGCCCTTCACTTTAGCCAATCAAAAATGGGAAGAGTGATCACATAGTGGAAAGAGTGGAAACTCAAATTAGAAAGCCTTTTAAGGTGTCTTGGATGGAGCTAAGAATATGAGGTGTCCTTAAAAGTGTCATAACACCTCTTGTATGGATCAGATTGTAGGTCTGAGGACTTTTCCAAAGCCAAGTGGAGGAGGTGCATGGAGAGAGCTCCTTTTGAAATTGCCAAAGATGATTTTGCATGTCCAAGAGAATAGGGATGGTCAAAGATTAATCCAGTGCATGGGGGGACTTGTTCGTAACCCCTCTTGATTATATTCATCATTAGAACTGGCCATATGTAGGAATAAGGGTAGTTTTGGAAGGCAAATCATATAGGCAGTTTTTTATCCCAAACTTGTAGGTTTTGTGCCACTTTTCACTATCTTATGACCTGTTGTGGACAAGTGTACCTTCATGACATGGGATATCTCACCCCACCTCTCCTATACATGCAATTTTAACTGATTTTCACTTGGTGACACATGTATTTGTGCCTCTTAAACTTCTCTTCTCTCTCTCTTTCTCCAAGTTCTATAAATGCAAGCCATTTTGGCTTTGCAAGGGATTCCAACTCTTGGTATGGTGAATCCCTACCAAAATTATACGTTGATTTTTAATTATATTAATGAGAAGCAAGATAGTTTTACTCAAGTCCATTTGCACTATGTGTTGCAATGATTGTCCTTGAATGTCAAGTATAGATTAGGTTCATCTTGCTTTCATGCAATCCTTAAATATGTTGTTACAAATGACTTATTAGCAAGTTTCATGAAGTGTATGTTGTTTCATTAGGCTCTTGAAGTGTGTATGAGTTTGGTAGTGTCACATGTGACCTTCCTTTCACTTGCCTTCATTTTTTGAGTGATTCTTTACCTTCATGAGAAACACTAATTCTAGGGAACTTCATCAATGGTGTTGAGGCTAGTTTGGTTGTCTTAGTCCATTAGGCAAGTTACAAGTGTATGTGGAACAAACTCTTGGTGTATCACCTCTTAGTTTAGGTTTGCTTTATGTATCTCTCTCTCCATTTTCACCCATGATAGGTAGTTTTAGCATCATAAGCACATCAAAGCCATATCTAGGGAGCTAGCTCTCATAATACTAGAGGTATACTTCCACTATAGGTGCCCCACACACCTGGAAGTATTCCCATGTTGCCCAAATCTTGAAGAGGCCTAAACATCCTCTTCTAGGATGCAAGATTTGGAGAGAATAGTTTTGGCATGCCCGGTGGGATGAGGTCTAAACAGTGAGAAGATTGTTGGTGTGTCTTCTCTCTCATCAGCTTTGGGAAGCATCCAAGCAAACACCAATGGAAAATCTGAATGATCAATTCTAGTTGTAAGCACCCCAGGTATCTATTGTTGAAATTTTTGATCATTTTTGTCCTTTCATGTGACCTATGAAGTTGAAATGAATGGCCATTGTGAGAATATTTACCATACACCTCCTTATCACCCCTTTTGTGATCCTTGCTATCCTTCTCAATAGTCTTATCAAGAATACCATCCTCCTTATGAGTCATGGCAGTCCTATGGTCAACCTATCCCCTTTCCAAGTGAGTATATGTTGCTGACCAGCCATATGACCCATGTTCACATCAACCTTGTCATGAAGACTTAAGTGACGCCATTAGTCAGAAAGACAGTATGAAGGTTTGAAAACTTTGCTTGAGGAAGTTAGACAACCCAACCACTTTGTCCAAGCCTACTACACCTCTCATTCTCAAAATGTGTGGGTAGTTATGCTAAGGTTTCTTGAATTAGAAAAGCATATGAGTGTGCTAGATGAGTATTGTGATGAAAATCTTGGTGGTCTTGTGGATTGGATAAGGTTTTTAGTTGGGATGTTAATGGATATGTGGAGATGTGTTGAAGAGGAAAATCAATATGTTATTAGTGAGTAATTGTCCATGGCAAGAAAGGCTTTTCAATGGTGGATTGATAGGCTAGAGAGATGGGAAACACAAGAAGATATGGAACAAGTTTCAACTATAGAAGAATCTCCAAAGAGCTATGAAGAGCCTCAAGAAGATGAGGAGGATGATGAGAGCTGGTGTGAAGATGATTCCTTCCCTATTTCTCATCCTATCTTACCTATCCCTCAAGAGCCCATTCAAGAAGTTTCACCCATCGCTATGCCTATCCATGAACATCACACTCCATCCCCAACCCATAAAACTATATACCTCTCTTCTACCATTCTTCTCCTTGAAGAATAACCTATTCAATCCCCAAAAGAGCCTACTAGTTCTAAGCCTCCAACTTGGGACCAAATTGTGAAGTCTTGGGGAAAAGAAGAAGTTAAAGGAGAAGTCCAAGAAGATGAAGAGAGTCATGAGGTGGTTTTGGAAGGAAATGATGTGTCCTCAACCCAACAAAGCCTTTTTGTTACCCAAGAGTCATCTCAAGAGATCCCTCTTTCTTCCATATCCACTCATGATCCCCTCACCACACTTTGCACTCCTTCTTCAGCCCATTCATCCGTTTGTCACCCTCCTAACCCATCTCTTCTTGAAGGAGAGAGACTCTTTCAAAGGAAGAACAACTTCAGATTGCATTAGAGCAAGAGGGTGACACAAGAATTGATGAAAAAAGATCTATTATTGGAATCCCTCAAGGTGATGGCAAGAACACTTCTATCTTGAGCAATGATTAAGAAGGTGGTTTGGAGAGAAGTAGGCAAGAGGATCAAGTAGTTGTAGTAGAAGAACAAGCTCCTAAGGATGAATTCCAAATGACATATCCTCAAGAAGAAGGCCAACAAGATGATGATGACTTGTGGTAAAATTATAATGACATAAGCAAGGAGATTGAGATTCTCAAAGAGCCTAGACCTCATGAAGAGCAAGGAAACAATTCTTCCATTGAAGATCTTGTCAAAAGTCAGTCATTAGATGGACAAGTTCAAGAGTTGGAAAGTAATATGGAGGTAACTTATATTGTAATACATCAGGATTGTGATCTTGAGCATGATCCACTTCAAGAAGAATAAGAGATAGATCATGAAGTACTTGATAGTCCACCTCTTCAGCTTGTACCAGTTGCAACAGTAGTTGGGGCTAGTAATTTGCCCAAGATATTATGTGAAGGTGTGAAAGAGGTCATCCTTGAGCAGCTACTATATCTCCAAGGCCTTCTTGAGGTTAATAGTGATGCTTCTACCTTGAGTCAAATGATGGACATGCTTGGTGTTGTTTCAAACCTCAAGAGCTATGATGATAAGAGGATACAAACATATGATGAATTCCTTCTCATTGAAGATTGGTTATCTATTACTAACATAACATTTGAAGATGTACCACAAAGACAAAAGGTCATAAGGATGATGAGGTCATCTATGACATGGCTCAAAGAACACCTTTTCCCATGTCATTCTACATGCCATCAAAAAAGAAGATTCACAAAATTTCCATTTGATCCAGGAGGGAGAAATTCTCTAAGGTTAGTGTGTGTCTAGATTGTGTTTCCTAAGTGTTTGGTCAAGCACATGTTGTTTGTTGCTTTCTTGCTATGTGTGTGTCTTTAATTTTATATGTGTGGGTCAATCATCTTTTCTTTTTTGAGTCAGGGTCTGTTCAAGGTTAGTTTGAGTGTCCATATGCATGACTCCATGCCCAATGGAAGTGTAAGACAACTGGTCTTAGGCATAGCAAGTATGCCACCCTTAGAAATCACCAAGAATGTTGACCAAATTTGACCCAAAGTCAAATTTGGGTCAAATTATACTATTTAAAACTTTTGAGAAGTTTTCATATGTCCTATAGGGGTCTCATAATGTTCTATACACTTTACCTGGCCATGCCCTAGTCTTTGCCTAAGTTCATTCCCCTTGAATTGCCCTAGTCAAACCTGGTCAACTATGGTAAACCTTGGTCAAACTTATTCAAAGGTCATTTTATGTCAAATTTGTCCTAATATGGAATTTAACATGTTTAAATGTGGTCACAAGTCTTAAAATGGTCATTTGTTATGTCTCATGTGAAAAAAGGGGTCTTTTGGCCACCTTTTGGCCTATTAAATGACTTGTCTTACTTTAATGCCATGAAATTTGACACAAAGGTAAGTTTAAATGTTTTTTATGTCAGTATAATTTAATAAATAGTCATATTTCATCCAATAGTCAGTTATGTGCAGTAAATGGGAGTTTCTCCTTGTTTTTAGGCCTCTTTGGGCACTTGTACAGACTTATTAAGTGCACTTTCAGCTAAAAACGTGGTTGGGGTGTCTCTTCACCTCCCCAAACCAATTTAAAAAAATTTATTCCAAATATAAGGCAAAAAATTTCATCTGCAACTCATTTCTCTTCTTTCTCCATTGGCATGCCAAGGAAGGTCAACTTCAAGCACTCACTATGGGTCGTACATTTTGATTTGGAGGGAGTGATTATGGGGTTGGATAATGATATGATTAATATTCACATACATATCTATAAATTTCATATTGGTGTAGTATTATTAATGAACCATCATTTTGAATCTAGGCATCTTTTTTAGAGTTTGCATTCGAGAGGGGTGTATGTTTGTATCTATTTCTTATTTTCAGGAATCCAGGGGACTATGTGATTTTTATGAGTTATTTTAAGGTTTTAAATATGTAATATAAATGATTATTCAAGCATCCAACACTTCTCTTTTAATGCCACTTAAAGAAGGATTCCAAAATGAGCTTGTTTTCCAAGTATACAGCTATGGGTGAAAAATCTAAGTTTCCCCAACATGGATGAGGATCTTGAAGGTGATTTATATTCTTATAGTATTGTTTTTAAATGTCCTTCCATAAAATTATATTGTGAGAGATCACCAACACACCCCTTCAAGGCAAATTGCCCATGGTCTCTTTGCTCACTGCCTTGTTTCCAAAATATGCTTCTAGTCAGCCTTCCAGGAGGATGGTACAGAGGTATGAGTGTTTTAAAAACATGGTGGAGCTCATTATTGATACTTATCATATCCAAGATTCCTTGTTTCCATGCTAGGAAGGTTTATAGGCTTCTACAAGTGGATTGTTCACTCCAAAAGAATGATGATTGATTTTGGGCCCACAGTCCCTAAAATGGCTAAACAGAGCTCCAAGAGGTTCTTGTGCTTTCCATATGATGAACACATGATAGTATTATCAAATCCTCTTATTCCCATATTTTATTCCTACCTAAAATCTATCACCATGCCAAGTTTGGACTTGAAATGACAAAGGCAAGGTTGGTTTTGACACAATCCAAAATGAGCAAAAACCACTAATTTGTAATAGTGATATCTACAAGATTTTCAAGGGAAGGTTGACACTTGTATCATATGAATAACTATATTCCATGTGTATTAAGAGGAATCAACTCAAATGGGTTTAAAAAGAAAATACAAGCACTCATTCCATGAAAGAAGGGATGGTTATGTGAAATGACCTTATAGGCCTATACCCTATACGTACACAGGGTAGAGGAGACAATGAGGATAGTGTTTCAATGATTGGCATAGAATTGATGTTGTTAAGTACTCCTAAGAGGAACTATGTCTAGTATGAACAATGTAGAGCCAAATCAATCTTGTATCAATCCTATACACTCCTATCCTACTCCAAGTGACTATTGGAAACCTACAGGGTTGAGATTATGTACTTACAGCTAGGGGTACTAGGAATTAGTCTCATTCAAGAGTGAGTAGTATTTTGAAGTCAAAAATTGAATTCAAGTGGGTGTAATTATGTAGTATGATGCTCAAAGGAGATGGAATGTGACATAATAACCCTCTAAGACTAGCCGTTGTCTATACAGGCCTATACAATGGCCACCTACAGCAGTCAGGATAGTGGTAGCAAAGTTGAAGCATGAACATTAGATAGTGATAGTGTGAAAGGTTTACAAGGTGAGGTTAGGAATGAAGGGTATTATGACCTAATGATTCATAATAAAAAGGATCCTCAATCATCAAAACAAACCCTCTGACAAGCTACAGTAGGCCTAAAAATATGCAAAACACAGTCAAGTAAGGAATTGGTAGCAGTCAAAGTAAAATTAGGTATTTTGAGCTCAAGTAAAGAATGTATATGATGTGAAATGATGTGTTATTACGTGATTAATATCATAATAGGACTTAGACACCTCTTTTGAAGCTTTAACACCTATTAAGAAGCAACCTACAAGCCAAGAACAGAGGTGTAGCAGTCAGGACAGTGATAGTCTCGTTGAGGACTGAGCATGAGTTGAGATAGTTGAAGGTTTCCAAGAAAATAAAAGCATAAGGGTGGTCCTATTATCCAATAAATATTTAAATAAGGTTAAAAAGTACAAAAATCAATCCTAAACCACCACCTACAATCAACTAAGTGATTGTCTCAGTCAAACAGTCACAAGGATAGGGTTTGGAAAGATGAGAGACCTAAAGCAAGTTGAAGCATGAACCCCAAGTTTGGAATGATGATAAAGAAGGATATTAGGATATGTCATAAACTATTTCAAATTACCATCTCATGAAAAAAATAGAAACATGGGTGTCCTTCATGGGCATACACAATCACTTTCAAAAAACCCTGCAGATAGTGCATTTCTTAACAAGCCTGTCTCAGTTTCTCATGCTTTTTGGAGGTCAAATCATGAATTAAAGAGATTTAATTTGGTTTAAATAATAATTTTTACCCTTTATACACCATAAAATATTTTTATTTGATGATATATTAGGCCTAATACCTTCTATTTTGTCTCAGAGGTAGGGCAGTCTTTCCTTGCATAGACAGGCAATTTTAGGGAAAAAGAGATAAAATGATAAGTCAGAGACCAATAAAGATCAAATAATGATTTGGATAGTTAGAGAATACCTTTAAAAACTGAATTAACCTTTCTAGATTCTTGGAAAGCAAACAAATCACCCTATACTACTAAGGGTACAGTCACCTTAGCAAGGAAGGGTAAGCAAATGGCTTGGTATGAAGGGTCACTTTAATTTCCAACCCTTTCTAAGAACTCCAATGATTTTATTAATGTTTTGGGAGGTATTTTGGATGTTTATAATCTTATTATATGAAAAGATAACATTAAAAGGTTAGTTTGAGGGTATGGTTGCAGTCATGCTTGTGAAGACGAGGTCTGGACCTAGTCTCTAAGTAGGGGTCATTTCCATTCCTAGCTATTTAGGAGATTTTAAATTGGTTTAATCATGTTTTTGGAAACTATGAATAGTTTTATGAACCCTTGGGTTATAGATAAACTCCTTATAACTTCATATTTCAAGTCCAATATACCAAGACCCTAAAAATTATGTGAAAAGGAGCTCGAGTGGCTAGTTGGAATGCTCATATTTTTCATGATGTTATGCATGGGATCCTGAGGTAGTTAGAGAAGTTAGATAGGGTCATCAAGGATCCCCCAGTGTCATTTTGTAGGAGATCTAATGTCTGTTCTTTATGAACAAATTTTAAGACTAAAAATGATCTCAAAACCCTTGAAAAGCCTTCTCCCAGACCTGCTTGGAGAAATGAGGCTAAAAGTGCATCAAGATGAAGGATTTGAGCTAGAGTTATAAAATGAAAGTTGTATAGGACATCACCAATATTTTATCCATGTGACTTTATTGTAGGGAATCTATATGGATGGAGTAAGGGACCAATTTATTTGATAATTTATTATGTTTTGTAGGTTTTGAGGATGACCAAAGGATTAAAATCACTTGGTAGGGTATTTTGGGACTTGAACCAACTATAAATACCATTTTGAGTCCTTGGAAACAGTCACAAGTGTCCCTAATATGCCCTTCACTTCAGCCAGTCAAGAATGGGAAGAGTGATCACATAGTGGAAAGAGTGGAAACTCAAATTGGAAAGTCTTTTAAGGTGTTTTAGATGGAGATGAGAATATGAGGTGTCCTTAAAGTGTCATAACACCTCTTTTATGGATCATATTGTAGGTTTGAGGACTTTTCCAAAGCCAAGTGGAGGAGATGCATGGAGAGAGCTCCTTTTGAAACTGCCAAGGATGATTTTTCATGTCCAAGAGAATAGGGATGGTCAGAGGTTAATCCAATGTATGTGGGGACTTTTTTGTAACCCCTTTTGATCAGATTCATCATCATACCTAGTTATATTTAGGGATAAGGGTAGCTTTGGAAGGCAAATCATAGGCAGTTTCTTATGCCAAACTTGTAGGTTTTATGCCACTTTTCACTATCTTATGACTTGTTTTGGACAAGTTTACCTTCATGACATGGAATATCTCACCCCACCTCTACTCTACTACAATTTTAACTGATTTTCACTTGGTGACACATGTCTTTGTGCCTCTTCAACTTCTCTTCTCTCTCTCTTTCTTCAAGTTCTATAAATGCAAGCCATTTTTGCTTTGCAAGGGATTTAAACTCTTGGTATGGAAAATACCTTAAAAAATTTTACCTTTATTTGTACTTATATTAATGAGAAGTAAGTTGGTTTTACTCAAGTCCATTTGCACTATGTGTTGAAGTGATTGTCCTTGAATGCCAAGTATAGATTAGGTTCATCTTGATTTCATGCAATCCTTAAATATGTTGTTGCAAATGACTTATTATCAAGTTTCATGAAGTGTATGATATTTAAATAGGCTCTTGAAGTGTGTATGAGTTTTTTAGTGTCACATGTGACCTTCCTTTCACTTGCCTTCATTTGTTGAGTGATTCTTTGCCTTCATGAGAAACACTAATGCTAGGGAACTCCATCAATGGTGTTGAGGCTAGTTTGGTTGTCTTAGTCCATTAGGCAAGTTACAAGTGTATGTGAAAAAAATCTTGGTGTATCACCTCTTAGTTTAGGTTTGCTTTATATATCTCTCTCTCCCTTTTCACCCATCATAGGTAGTTTTAGTAGCATAAGCACATCAAAACTATATCTAGGGAGCTAGGCCTCATAATACTAGAGGTATACTTCCACTATAGGTGCCCTACACACCTGGAAGTATGTTTACCAAATCTTGAAGAGGCTTGACATCCTCTTCTAGGGTACAAGATTTGGAGACAACATGAATCCTTGGTGGAGTGATCAGTTAAAAAAACAATACTTCTCAAGGGGAAATATTAGGGTTTTAGGGAGTGAAAAAGGGAATGTAAAAATCATAATGTAGGCATATTTTGAGAATACATTAGGAGACATGAGGCACACTAAGGACATGAAAAGATACTGAGGGACTAGTGACCATCAATATATAGAGGATACATGTTTTCTATAGACACAAAGATGTGTAGGTAAATAATTGTGCTACAAAGATCAACTCATACAGGTAGTTTCAAACACAAAATAAAATGGACCAATCTTCCCAATATGTGTTCCCCATTCCTAAAGACCCCTTATAGAGTTGTCGATCTACTACAAATATTGTGTACTTGCATGAGAAAGTAGGTAGCACTAAAGGAGTTTTTATTCTACTTTTATAATCTACTAGCCTACAACACCATAATAGACCTCGACTCTATCATGAGGCCAACTGTGGAGTTTGATATTCAATTAAAAAAATGAGATGTGCTTATAATCACGTCTTTTAGTGTGATTTAAATTTTAGAATTTTGAATGTTGCCTTTTGGATCATTGCCTTTTATTAAATGATTTGTATTTTGAATATTTTTATGGATTTTAAGATTCCTCCTCCATACAAACTTGGAATGGCCAATCATGAGAGATATAGTGATACACATGAATGAGATTTAGGCTTATGCTAAATGAATCTAAGTATCTAAATACAAGATTGACTAGAACACTCATGCTTAATGATGAACCAACATGGTATATCAATTCTAAACCATGTGTATGCTTAGTTTGCAAAAGTGAAAAGGGGAAATAAGGAGATACAAAATGGACCAATAAAAGGAGACTGTAGAATTATTTTCTAACTAATCACATGGTAAAGAAGGAATGACTAAAGGGTAGCTAGGTTTGGATAACCAAGTCACAATAACAATTATCCATGTTTATATAGATAAGATAGTAAACAATCATGAAAAAGAACAAAGGAGTCATAATAAAAATGAATTCGAGAAGAAAATGAATGCAATTATGAAAAATAAATACATAAAGAACACAATGACATCATAAGCAATATAAAGTCAAAAACCAAAGTCACCATGTAAGATTGATAAAAATTTGACATAATGTCAAATGATATAAAATAAATAAAGATAAAGTTGGAGCACATGTCCAATCCAAATGAAAATGTAAGAACATCATGCATGTGTTCATAAGTATTGATATGTTTGTCCACACACATTATCCATAACATCTGATAAGTCTCTATGAAGTTAAATGCAAATTGTAGCTAATGTATCATCGATCTTCAACAAAAGTGGAGAAAATACTTTGCATCAAATTTCCTCAACATAAAACGTAGGAATGCTTAAAGGATCATGATGATGAGGGATATCATGCATGGGATGCTCAAGAGAATGCATGGTAGTGGTGAGGGGCCCATGGGTGGAGGAATAGTAGGTGGAGAAGGGACCATAGGGGGAAATTGAACCATGGGGTAATAAGGGTGAGCCTTATTATGGGAACAACCTATGGGAGGAATGGTAGAAGGTGTAAGAATGGTTAAGAGGTGATCCTTAAGATGTTGTTTATAGATGAAAAAATGATCAGTGTGATGTATGCCACATTGTTACTAGAGACAATATACGTCTTTGTACTTAGGAAGATACTCAGGTAATACTTGTGGGGGAGGGATAGCCTTGTTTGAGGATTGAGGATTAGTGGGATGCAAAGTGTCAATAAATTTTTATAGTTTATGACAATATGTGGATGAATGGTTATCTATGTTGTGGAAGTAATAGATATGCATGTGAGTAGTCTTGGTAGATGTATTCTTAGGAAAAGTGGAAATAGAATCTGAGGGAGCTTGGTATAGGGAACGATCTATATTATAGTGACTGGAAACTTTATAAATGTCACAATAAGGCTGATTAACCCATTTGGTGGATGAAGGAGATAACTACTATAAAAGGAGTAGACCATAACAAAGATAAGGTGGGTTTGGTGGAGAGATTGGATGAGGCTCAAATGAAGGAGAAACAGGATTGGAAATAGGAAGAGATTTAGTTATAGGAGTAGGAATGGGATCCGAACATGGCTCTGATGAGGGATGAGCGAAGTCCATAGAAGGCTAAAAGATAGTTACACTCATATCAGGGATAAGTAGGCTATAGAGGTCATGGTATCTAGCAAAGAGATAAGACCCGGTCATATCATGATCCATAAGCATACTCCTATGAGGTTATTCAGAAACTGAAGGTGTGCACACCATCTCTACCCTACAATAAAGGGGAAAAATTATAAAATTAGTAATGATATAAGATGGAATACATGAAGATATACTAAAATAATGAAGCAAAGAGGAATGATAACATATAATCTTAACATCATGGGCTTGAACAAGACCTCTTAATAATGGATCATCTAAGGTATAACCATCATCATAATCAAGTGTATGAAGATCAATGGCATAGGTAGGGATGACCTTGTCATCTGATGTGGTGTGATGAATGGAATGTTGTGTCTTACTTAAGACTATGGTGATATCATCACAAGGTGATTGATGATAATGAGGCTAAAAAGAAGGGGGAAGCTAAGAGATGAGATGAGGTGAGAGATCAAAAGTTTTAATCTTGAAATTGATCTCATCAGGCTCATCATCATCAAAATCTAAGAGGTTAGGTAGAATATTCCCAATGAGTTTGAGATGACCATTATAACCTTGGGTAGAATTGATGAGAAAGTTAAATCATTAAGATTCACTAAATGGAATGTTTGGCAAGGGTTCAAGGGTAGGAATCTTTAATACACCCTGGTCTTGGAATTGTTTGAAATTCCAAGGAATGGTGTCACCTTGAATCTTGTAGTTGGATCCATTATGATGAAATTTGATGCATTGGTAAGAGAAAGAGGTAATTTATCTCATACGATGAGTTAATGGCCTACCAAGAAAAATATTATAATATAGAGGAAATTTTAAGATCATTACCTTCACGCAATTAGTGATAGGTGGGATAGTAAAGGGGAGCCACACATAACCTAAAGGAAGCTTTGCCTTCAATCATAGACTTGACATGTGTTGCTTGTGTATTTAAGATTACATTAAAAATATCCATGGGTTTTGATAAAATAGAGAGAGGCAATACAAATGCCAGAACCCTCATCAATCAAGGCATGTTTGACTTGGATATCATCAATTTGGACACTGATAAAAAGAGGAGGATCATCTACATGAAGCAGAATCTCCTCAAGAATCATAGAAGCAATGGGGAATTTGAGGGACACATAAGTGTCCATTATTTCTTCAACATGTATGGACATCTCTTCACACTATTGGAGAATGTTATCTTCAAATACATATAAGGTGGCTTCATAATATAGTTACGATGATATGGAGAGATCCACATAAGTTTGATAAATGGGATTTGAGATGGGAGATTAGTGAGTTCCATGATAGGATACCATTCATCATAACCCATAAGAATATTTTTGTAAAGAGGTGCATAGATTTGAAGGAGGTCCTCGGATGGAGGATCCGAAGTTCATGTGAATTTATGTTGAGAAGAGGTAGAAGGTTTAATTAGAAGATAAGTTTGTAGATTATGTTGAGAAGATGGAGTAGTTGATGCAGGTTTGTTTTGAGATAGGTTAGAAAAAGTGTTGATATAAGTTTGAGTATCATTGGTGTTAGGTAAATAAGGGGGATGGATGGTAGAAATAGTAAGAGAAGTGTTATCCAAGGAAGGTGTTAGAATTGATTCATCAAAATTTATAAGGTCTTCTTGCCCCAACTCAGTTAAGTGAGTTGGAGAAGAATCTTAGATAACATGAAATGTGTGAGACATTGAAGGTGTGTAGATGGGTTGAGAATCAATGAAAGCAACCACCTTTCATATTTGAGTCATATTAACCACATTCTCTTTAGGATTTGGTTCAATAAGACTATCAACATTATTGGTAGGAAGGATAGGTTTGTCTTGGGTATCTTGGCTATTTGAAAGAGGGTCTTTATAGATGGTCAAATGAGCATTATCCTAATTCAAATCTTGTGATTTATTTTGTGTTTCATGGGATTTAAAGGCAATGTAATAGGCTTGTTGGCATTTGTGAATTATCTAATCATGGTTAAAATTGGGACCGAGAAATAAATCCATAGCCAAATTATGAAGCTTCCTATAGGTCTCATAAGAATGACCCTAACTAGAATGAAACCAAAGAAATTTATTGGGATCATACCAAGATTTCATGGGATGAGTAGTAGCAAGTTCTCATGGTAGAGGCCTTGGTAGACATTTTAGTAAATTCTACTAAGGATAAAGGTTTGTGAACATTGATGTTATTGGTTGAAGATAAATGAGGATTAGTGATGTGGTTGGGAGGGGAAGCTTGTACTAAATGTTGGTTGGGAACAACTGCTTGAATAGTGTGAATGGCATCATAAGAGTCTGTGACACCATCATTGGTAGTGTGACTATTCTTATTATTTAGTAACATACAAGTACCTATAAAAGGTTGGGATGGCTCAAATTGATGCATAATAGAATATTCACACTTAGGTTGGTCAATAGCCTCCTCTAAAGTACATGGATAGAGTCCAGACTCGATATTGTCATTTGGGGAAAAGAGCATTGATAAATAGATGGAAAAGGTTATCATCATCCATATTATGTTCACATTTTTTGGATAATATCTTCAATTGTTTAATGAAATCTTCAATAGTTTCATTCTCAATTTGCTTAAAATTGATAAAATGGGCCAAGGTATTCTCAGAGAGATCACTAGTTTAGAACTCTTGGACTAGAGAATTAACTAATTACTCCAAACTAATAATAGAATAAGAATTGAGTTGGTTGTACTAATCTAAAGCATCACCCATGAGAGTTTTTGATAATAGCTTGGTAGTGGCAAAGGTGTTTAATTTTACCTAGCCTTTATATAGATTTCCAAATGATTTTAAATGATGAGAAGGATTAGTTGACCTATTGTAAGAAATGATAGGGGTGATACCTCCTATATCGATATTATCAATTTGAGATGTAAGAGGCTCATTTTTAATATGCTTGATTGTTTTATTAATTATAAGAGGTTGAGGGATAAGATTACCATGGAAAACCCAAAGAGGAGGTGGGGTAACATTTTGGTTATATATGCTCCATAGCATCTATTGAGGGTGGGTTTGAAGATGGATAAGGTGATTTTGCATTTGCATCATTTGATTTGCATTGTTAGCTTGAAAAGAATTCATTTGATTAAGAGTTTGTAATAGGATTTGATGGGTTTGAGTTGAATTATTGGTTTTTTTGAAGTATTAGAATTTGTAGTAGTGGATTGGGTACCACTATGGGTGTTAGTAGGAGTTTGAGAAGAGTTATTAGTATGTGAGGCACTAGTGGCATAATTTGCTTATATGGAAAAAGATGGACTAGTAAAGGGATGAGAATAATAAACACTAGAGGCATGATTACCATGGGTATCAAATGATGCACTAGTGGAAGAATTAATAAGAGTGGGTCTTAGAAGAGGCCCACTAGATATAGAACCCACCATGTTAGTAGAGATACTAGGCATGGAGGTACAGGAAATCAAAGAATAAGAAGTAAAGGTATGAGAAGGGGTCAAAATAGAGGGAAGAGGCTGAGAAGTAAATATGCTAGTATCCTCTAATCCATGTGAAAATGTGGGAGAAGGTGAATGAGGCTCCTCAACTTGACCACTTATCATGAGTTGGTAGATAGTAAAAGGATCTTTTTCTCGATGTTGAGGAAATTCAATGATGAATAATATCATTTATGGTGTATACTCTAATTTGGGTTGATCTTCAAGTGAGAAGAGAGGATTACAAAGTGAAGAGGAATGAGGAGGGGTCCCATAATTTGTAGTGCAAGTGGCTATATGGACATTACTTTCATCTAGGATAGGATACACAAGCTACTTATGAGAGAACCTATTAGGGTTGGTAAGATTCATCATATTCATTAAATTCAACTCAATTTTGTCTTCAAACATGAATTTAATGATGAAAGAGAGAGACTAGGTAAGTAAATGGTGATTTAAAATCAAGGAAATAAGAAAGTACAGAGAAGAGTACATAGTTGACTAAGTTGACCTAATACAAGAAATAGGGTATGAAAATTGAGCTAATAAGGATACTGAGTCGATAGGGTTAACCTAATATTGTAACCTGAAATAGAGAATATCCTAATAAGGATACAGAGTCAATAGGGTTGACTTAGTAATTTAATCTAAGAGGCAAAAAGGAATATTGGGTCGACCAAGTTGACTTAGTATTATAGGTAGGGGAAAATATAGTTTGTAAGAGACTATGTCGAATATAATGATAGTGTAATGAAAATAGGGAAATTTTTTGCAATTTAATTTAAAGCAATAAGTGAAATCAAACACACAATTAATTGGGTCAGTGAGAATGATCCAGTTGATGCACACAACACAAAAACTTGCACCAACATTGGTCAATGCAGGTTTTTACAATACAACATATAATGATCATAAAGCAAACAATCAACTAAAAAGTAAATGGTAATTAAGTGGTCATCTTAAATGTTTTTGGATTATTATAAAATATTATTTTAAGTGTGATAGGGTAGTTGGCTGAAATTAGGGAACTAGAAAGTAATCTATGGATGGTTTTAGGACATTTAAGATGAAAGAGATCTGTGTTGGCAATGGTACTGGCTTGGTATTAGAGCCTGCCCCTGACTTCACAATCCTACAACGATAAGGGTGTCAGGGGATTTATAAATATATATCATTAACCACATGTTTATACTTGGCTAAAAAACCAAGTTGGCTTCCCCCTTAGTGATGAAATCCAAGTAGGTAGGCCTTGGGTAAACAAATGTTTAAATGTATTTTTTAAATTTTGTGATTTGGTAGTGTGTGAAATAAAGATAAAAATAGTGAAACTAAAAGTTATATTTAAAAATCACCTAATTAGACTATGTGATCTATTCTAAGCATGTAAACAACTGAAAGTGAAAGTGTGAAGTAATTACTAACATATAATTGTTAATTTTTAATTTGAAACATAGTATAGAGTCAGTTTAAATGATAATGTATCAAAACATTACATAATAGAGTCAAAATGTCACTACTATATTGTAAAATCTAGAGTCATTAAAAACTAACTTGACCAAGTCAATCTAGTCTTTCAGATAGAAGATAAAATATAGAACTAGGTTGACTAGGTCAACCTAGTTTGATGTATGATTGTAATTTTAAAGACTACAAAATTTGAAAAATAGAACTTTAAGGAAGAACTAAAATGAAAGAGACAGAAATAAAATAACCTTGGTGCATTGGAAGATGCTAAGGAATGTGAAATTTCTATTAAAGTGCCTTGAATACTATTTTCAAATTCTGCCACCTGTATAGATTGGGTTGACCTAGTTCTACAATTCCTTATTTGTTGAAGCCTATTAAAATGACTATACCAGCTTGGTCAACCTAGTATGTTAATTGGAAGCTATCTAAGATACTATGTTGTCCTATTTGGTGTAGTTTGATAATATGGAGATGAATAAGGATATTGTGTCGACCTGTTTGATCTAGTAACCTATATCTGATGAAGACCTACATAGAAAGAAAAGAGTCATTTTGATGCAACTGTGTATTAGAATTACACATAGAAGTTAAAAAATATATTGGCCATGTCGACCTCGTATCAAACATATAGATAAATAATAAATAAAATGATATAAATAAAAAATGTGAAAGAAAACCTATAAGGGTTATGTTAATGTTGGGTTCACCAGAATGTATGTAATCAGAAATGCATCAGATATACAAATCAATCCTAGCTCGAAGAATATAGATACTACTTACAATTTTGTTTGGAGATACATTAGATAATTGAGAACATGATTAATATGTGGATCTTATAGACCTAATTAAGGGATATCTTACCATAATAATATCACTAGGGAGGGTTTCAAAGCCTCCATTCAAGCAAAACTATGCAATAACCCTAACTAAGTCCTATGTTTTCATATTTATTATATTAATAACAAGGAAATCAAAGAAATCTAATCTAGTGCTCACCAAAGCTTGTGGAACAAAGTGGTGTTAATAAACACTAAAATTAAACATGCATAGAAGACATATACTCACATCAATGTATATGAAATCCTAATGCATGAAAGAGAAGTGCAAATGCATATCTATCTACTCTTATAAAGGAGGAATAAAGTTAAGAATACTTACCTTTGAAGATGAACCCGCTGAGCCTCAATATCTCCCTTGGCCAAGGTAATTCACAAGAGGTTGTTGTGGTATGTAATGATGACAAAGATAAATCATCTATAGGCTACACAACCTATCAATGCATCCAAAATACTTCTCCAGAAGACAAGATCCATATCTTCAAAGAAAGTATGAAACCCTAATCGTGATCCTCAAGTAGAATGGTGGATAAGTAGATGCACAATACATCTTACTTCTTATTCTCTTATCTAAATAATGGCAAAATGATTGTGTATATATAAGCGGATTTAACCCTAAGCCTTTCTAAAAGTTTCGATTGACAGGGTTGACCCAATTGACCTAGTATTGTTATTGACAAAAACTCACTAGGTCATCGGCTATGTCAGCCAAGAGCTGACCTAAATCCTAAATGAGTTTCAATAATAAGAGTACAAGGTCAATTCAGTTGACCTAGTCATGTAAACTATCAAAAAAGGTTTTAAGTTAAGAAAAGAGGTATAAAAGGTGGTAAATGATTAGAGGAGTGTGCAATAGATAAGAACAAGCTTAGGGGAATGGTTTTTAGGAGACAAGTGTGTAGATAAAAAGTGGAAAAAGGGACAATAATCATTTGAAGCACTAATAGCCTACCCACCCTTTTCATGGTGCACTACATAAGATGTACATTCAAAGAGATTGAGACTTGATAAGGTCTTGCAAGATAAAGAGCATAAATAATTATTAAAATTTTAAAAATATTATGTGTATACAGATGTGACCCTAAAACTTTCCAAAGTTTTATTCGATGTAATTGGCCTAGTCGATCTAGTTAGTTAGGAAATAGAGTAGTTAGGTCTTGGACTAAGTTGGTTGGGTCGATTTAGTCCTATAACATGTTAAATTATTAGAACTAAGTCAACCCAATTGAGTACATTTGGTAATGTGGTAAAAAGGGGTTATAGATTGGATATAGGCTATTTGAGCTGGTGAATTGTTTGTAAAGGAATATAAGGGAGGTGTCAAAGCTTATAGAAACATACATGAGGGGTTTGTATTGGTTTTAGGTAGATCTATAAGGAAAAACAATATTGTGAAGCACCAAAGGCCTCTCCACCCCTGTCCTGGTGCAGGCATGTACTTAGAGAGGTTGAGACTTGATTGGTTCTTGAAAGAGACAAATCATCAATAGTTAATAAAGTTTAAATATATAGTGTGTATATAATTAACACATTATTACATATTATTAGGGCATATGATAGGATTGTGCACACATTTTTATAAAAATAAAAACATATAATCATACAAAATTCAATGTATATACATGGGCATGTGCAAAATAGTCATAAGATAAAAGTTACAGGTTGTAAACACATTTATAATTGAGCATATTGATGCATAACATTATATATCATCAACACAAATTCAGGGGGTCATGATACTAATTCATGCTCATGCTTTTTCAAAGTTTAAAAATGGAAAGTTTCAAAGTTTAAATAGAAAAATATAAAATTCAAAGGCAAAATATTCATTTTAATTCAATTATATGAAAAACATGGTCATGATGAAAGCATGAATATTCTCCATTCTTGATCAATCATGCAAAATAAATTTTAGATATGTCTACAATAGTTTGCTTTGATATGTATACATTACTAATATATAGAACTTTCAATGTCAAATTCTCAAGCTATCTAGAATCAACTTCAGACTATCTCTAACAAAGGACAAATGTTTGTAATCCTTTTGGACAAGTCCACACTAGGTTAACATAAGCATAGTTCACTCCTATCCACTTATAATGGCCACATACCATACTAAATAACTATTACTTTCTTAAATTCAAAATATTATTTTGGGTCTTCCTGAAGTTTTCACATTATCAGCTAAATGAGTTTGTCAAAAGGTAAGTATATAAATACATATCATAGGTCATTAATTTGAAACACTTGAAATTAACTTCTCTCAAGATTGTAAACTATTGCACATTGATAAAATCTTCCCTATTCTCTCCAAATTCAATATCATTCACAAGGAATAACCATAAGCCAAGCCAAAATCCCTCTAAAGTAACTCATGAGATATCATTATCAAGTATCAAAGCCATTTTATAGATGCATACACATAGTCAAATGAACATAATTGAACAATTACTCTATATGGGAGATCTATGTGAGCTTGATTTCCCTCCTTCGAGTATTGGATATTTAGGCACCAATCAATCATCAAAGGGGTGATTGAGGTCAACTTATCCATTTAAAGTCCCCTATTTTTTATAGGTTTTCAAGCTATCAAAGTGCACTTACAATTTTAATGAAAATAAAAGACAAATAATGATGTCTACCTAATAAAACACTAATTATGATATCTCAAATTTCTAATCATCCATAAATGTAAAAGGCACAATAACTAGTTCTTTGTCATAGTCAATCAGAATAAGTCCATAATCACAAAACTCAATCACACTATGTTATATCCCCCTTACAAGGGTAATTTTTATAAATATATTATACCTTTACCTCTAATCTATCATTACCATACTTTTTCTTTCTCTATATTTTCCTATCAATAACCTATCATAGTCAATTGAGACAAGCTCACATTTAATGGAATCGAAAGCAATGCACTACAGTTCACTTATAGTGGACTTGTCCAATTTTTTTTTATAATTCTATGACTCATCCTGATCCTACATAATCATATATTTTTTTTATTTTCACTTTCAGATAGGTAAAATAGTGAACATAAATATGTGTAAGATAAGTATATCTCTTCTCATTATTTTCCAAAATAGTAACTTTTCATGTTTACCATTTTTTAAAATCATAAATGTTGAATATTTTACATTTTTAGCTTTGTGATATTCTATATTAATACACCTATAAGACATTTAAAAAATGTATTTATTTTAAAAAAATAGGATAAAATAATAATATGGATGAGTCTTAATAGGCTGAGGATTTATGTAGGAAATAACATGCTTCATGTTGTTCATGTTAACCAAGTTTTACACATCATTAGAAGAATGAGGGTTGACTGTGGTTTTAAAAATTTTAGAAAATATTTAAGAAGGGGTTTTATTATGATTATTAGCTTGGTGGTTTTGATCTTTATTTGGAAGTGGATAGGAATATATGGTAAGGTGAGCATTGGCTTGGTGAAGTCTTTCATGTTTGACCTTGGATTCATAAGCCTTATCTACCTTATCACAAATTTGGTGTCATTATCTAAACATGGATTCATGATCAAAATTTTAACCAGGAAAGAACTCAAAATCTACATGTTTACGTTACTTACAAGTCTCATGAGAAAGACCCTAATTTATGTGAAACCAAAAAAAAATCTTAGAATCATTCCACTAAGAATTAGGACAAGAAGGATCAAAATATCTAGGTGAGGGTCTAGGAAGGAATTTCCTAATCTAGATTTTAGGCATATCCCACATTCTAGGAAGGCATTAACTATTGTAGACATATCTAGATTTTATTTTGCATGATTGATCAAGAATGGAGAATATTCATGCTTTCATCATGACCATGTTTTTCATAGAATTGAATTAAAATGAATAATTTACCTTTGAATTTTATATTTTTCTATTTAAACTTTGAAACTTTACAATTTTAAACTTTGAAAAAGCATGAGCATGAATTAGTATCATGACCCCCTGAATTTGTGTTGATGATATAGAATGTTATGCATCAATATGCTCAATTGTAAATGTGTTTACAACTTGTAACTTTTATCTTGTGACTAATGTGGGAAGGGACTTTCCCTTGATAGATGGAGAAAGAGTCACTTCATTGGAGCTTCCTAGAAGAATGACATTGATGGTTCTCTTAGAATCATATGTATCAAAGATATTATCATCTATATCATTCTTGTATTCATTTTTCATAAGCATTTGAGTACAAATATTAGGTTGGGGAGGCTCACATTATATTGTAAGGAAATATTGAAATTTGGTTGATCTAAGGATTCCTATAATGATTTTAGAGAAAGAGTCTTGAAAATGTATGGTAATTTGACATTTAGTGTACTATTGAAAATGTGGAATAGGTTTTATAATGTCATATTGTGCTCAATTTTTTTAGTTAATATTTTCCATGCTTGATGAATGTTTTTGTAGTCTCATTTTGTGCTTGCTTGAAGTTGATGAAATGGGCTAAATTGTTTTTAGTTAGACCATTAGATTGAAACTTTTGGACTAATGCATTAACTATTTCTTCCAAGCTAGCATTGGAGTTAGATTTTAGTTGATTGTAACTAACTAAGGCAACACTAGGAAAGGTTTTGACAAGTAGTTTGGTGTTGGTTCATTTAATGATCCAAAGTTAGTTTATTTTATATTGTTAGATTAATATTTAGTTAGTTAATAATTAGTGTTTACTTTGTTTTAAATAAAAGTTGGATCATGGGTTAGTTGTAAACCATAACCACAGTAAAATATTATAAAGCTTTTACTCTTCATTGTAAAAATGATTTGAAACAATACAATATTATAGTTTTTTCAAATATTTGCTTTTACAATGTAATTTCTTCATTGTTTCCATTAGAATCTAGGCCAACACTAGTATTGGAGCATGGTGAATTCGAGAGAAAGTGAGGTGAAAATTTCATTCACGTGGAAGATTTGCATGGATGGTACATGGTATGCCATTTATTAATTTTGTGTCTAATGTTGAAATTTTTAATAAATTATTCAAATATTTTAATTTTTCAAATAATTTTACATTAAATATTTCTAAAGTTTGAGAAAACTTTGAGAAATAGCCTGTGTTTGGTTTTGTATGGTCTACTCTCAGACTTCATATTGAACATTAAAGATTGTTTTTTTTAAGCCACAGAGTGATTTAGAGTTGTTTTTCAAACCCAAAAATATGTCCAAAGGCCATTTGTATGGCTTTATTTGAACTTGGAAGTCTTTGAGAAATGTGAAAATGGATCCAAACTTCCCTCAATCCATATGTTGAGTTTCTGATATGTTTTTGAGCAATTAAAGATCATTTGGAATTAAACAAGGCATCTGAGAGATTTTTAAGATGAAAATTGTTGTTGTACAACCCACATATGAATTTTTATGGCCTTTTCATGCTGGATATATCTGTGATTGAATAAAATGGCTTCTATTTCTCTAGCAATTGATTTACTCAGCATTTGATTTGATTTTGAGTTATTGAAGATCAAATTCTAACACCAAAAGTATCTGAGAGTTTTTTAAGTTGTAAAATGGAATAATACAACCCAAAATTGTAGTAGTATAGCCTTCCAACATCCTGTATCATCAAAAATTAGTTTTACACAACCAAAATCTCTCCTGTCAATCTCAAACACTACCAATTAATGAAATATTCAATCTTGTATGGATTTTATACGGATTAAGAGAGTACCAAAAGGGTTTTAGAATTGTCCAAATCAGCCATGGTGTTGGAATTCCTCAGGGAGGCATTGGAACACTATGGAAAAATAAAATATTTCATTTATATAAAGTTTTTGATATAGTTTGATCAAAATTAGGGTCTGGTGGGTCCTACAAAAGCTTTGGAAAGATTTAGGTTTTATTTAAAAAATTACTTTCACGGGAAAAATTAATTTTTCTCACCCAAGTAATTTAATTTTTATTGTACTAGAGTAAAAATATCAAGTTCATATAAAAATTCCTATCTTTGTAAACTTGTGAATGCTCATAGATCACTTGGATAGCTTAATTTTGTGAAGTGGTTTGAAAATGGGAGGTCAAGGGTTCAACCCTCAAAAGTGCCAAAAACATTTTTTTTGAAAAAATATCATTTCAATTAATTGTGAAAACCAAGAAAATCTACACCTATCATGACCAATTTTACCATATCTTGAACATACCATTATTTAATTTTGTCAAAGTTACCTTTTTAAAAACTAGACTCGAATAGATTTTCAATGAGTACAAGCAAGTAGGGGTCCATCATGTCTTGCTATGATATTTTAATCCCCGTAAACTAGTCAAAATTTTTTAATTAACATTGAGAGGGGGTCTGCCTAGTTTGACAGAGGAGCAAAATTTTAAACTATCATATATTCTGCATACAGTGGCCAAATTCTTTATATGACCACTCATTTTTATGGAAATAGATTTATAAGAGCATCTATGTAATAAATTTTTGACTATGGCATGCATAAATATATATTTTTACATATTTTGAATAAATTATGCATTGTAATAAAATTAGGTGCATTTTTGGTGGAATCTGACACCCCAAGTCTTTTTCAAATAGTAAAAATGTGTTGTCTACATCAAAAAAAGATTGTAATGTTGATGGTATTACATTTCAACGTTTATAGGTCCCTAAGGATGTAACAGGCTAAAAAGAGCAAACTGGAGGTTGGAGGATATTTTCCCTTCTCTAGTTCACTATTCACTCAGAGTATGGGTTAGTGCTTGAATATAAATTTTGGCTTGTGTACTTTACTTTCAAAGATGTAGTGTTTCTATGATCTTTGATGTGGAGCATTTCAATGATTTGTACTTGGTTTATTTGTTGCACAACTTCTCACCTCTCACTTGATAGGGGGAGAAGATATTGCATATTGGTTTTTTGATTAGTCATCAGTGATTTGTGGTATGAGTCAACATTGTGTTGTTAGCATTTTTTGTGTTGATCAAAGGCTTGCGAGAGATATTAGTGATTATTGGGCATTAGTTTGAGATGTGTCATACATAGTACAAGGGGTAGTACTTGTTGGATGGACTTTATGTGAGGATAGATGTAGTTGGACAATGCATGATCATGTTCTACTACAGTATGGGATGATCAGGATGGATCAATCTAGGATGCACAGTGTACCAGTTGTGACAGAGTCTACTTGGATGACTCACAGTTATTTGCTCCAATATTTCTATACCCCTTTGGATCAAGGGAGAGTTTGTTGGGTCATTTAATGATCCAGAATTAGTTTATTTTATATTGTTAGATTAATATTTAGTTAGTTAATAATTAGTCTTTACTTTATTTTAAATAAAATTTGGTTCACGGGTTAGTTGTAAATCGTAACCACCATAAAAGCTTATAAAGCTTTTACCCTTCATTGTAAAAATGATTTGAAATAATAAAATATTATAGTTTTGTCAAATATTTGCTTTTATAATGTAATTTCTTCATTGTTTTCATTGGAATCTAGGCCAACATTTGGTAGCTACAAAGATGTTGAATTTAATCTAGTATTTATATAGGTTACCAAAAGCCTTCAATTGCAAGGAAATATAGGTGGATCCATTAGAGGATATCATAGGAGTGATACCACCTATGTTAATGTATTTAATTTGAATGATTCAAGGTTAATTCTAAAGGTGTTTGATGACTTTATTTAAAAGTAAGGGTTGTAGAATGAGTTTACCAAGATAATTTTAAAGGGGATGGGGGGAATTTTTATTTGGTACTCCCAAATTAAGTTTTTAAGGTCAATTTTTCATTTTCAATGGTTGATTTTGCATTTGCCTCATCTAATAACTATTATTGGCTTAAATGTGAGCCACTTGACTCACTATTTGAAAGATAATTTGGTTAGGATCAGGAGTATTTTGGTTAGTAATAGAGGTTTGTGTGGTCTATTGGGATGCAATAGACTGAGCATTAATATTGGAATCAATGTGAACACTTTGGTTAGGCCCACTAAAAAAGATACCAACCAGGTTAGTAGCATTACTAGGCATGGTGGATGAGGAAGGAAATAAGAAAGTTTCAAATTGATTTTCCCCAAGTCCTATAAAAAATTATGAGTAGGGGAAGGGGTATATTCCATGTGGGGTGCCATCATGAGATGATAGACAACTACAAGGTCCTTGGCTCAATGCTTAAAATGATCTTGGAGATATAATTTCATTGCATATATATAATCTATGTCACATTCCTCTTCAACCTCATGGTCTCGAAGTGGGTGACCTCAGCTAATTTTATTAGGGTTTTTATATGGCTCATAGTGTTTAGATCTAATGGAATCCATATTATAATTGATAAAAATTTGATCTTGAATCATGGGAAAATTATAAGGCATGTAACTCTTTATGGAAAATATATGGGGATTAGATAGTTTCATAGAATTAAGGTTATTATAAAATCCTTGAAAATCTTAGTAGGTTTTTTCTTCATATTGGTCTAAGATATGTTTCATGGTGAAAAAGAAAAGATCAATTGTATTGAGTTGGTTGGTGTAGTTGATCACATAGGAATGTTAAAAATATATTATATTGGGTTAGTTGATACAATAAGGAACTGAAACAAGAGATATATAATCATATTTATATGGATGATGTAGTTAGCTTAAAGAACATAACTGTATATAAATAATTGGTATAGTTCTAAATAAGGACAAAACTACATTGACCCAGTTGATGTAAATAGAAAGAAGAATAGAATTGTATCAGGCTAGCCAATGCAGTTGTAAAGAAGGAAATAAATTCATTGGGTTTGATTCTATTTTTGGAGATAGACTGATAGATATTAACTATAATGGGCTATTTGATGCAGTTGTAAAGACACTCAGAAATGTATTGGACTAGCTAATATAGTTGTCATAGATAACATAGAATGGTATCAATTTGGGTGATGTAATCTATAAAATAAACAAGCTAATGATTCAACTAAGAAGTATCAAAATGAACAAAGTATAAAGGTATTACTAAGTTGCATATGTTTTACTTGTAGTCTCTCAAATTTATTGATCCCATGTGTAAATAGTGTAAATTGCCTAAAGGGCACAAAACAAAGAGGATTTAAATTTTCACTATCACATAACTACAGTATCCTATATTTGAGGTACGTTAAGAGTAATTTCATGGGGATAACTGATTACTAGTGCACTAAAAAATCAAATTATTAAAAGGCTTATTTTTTTACTAAAAAAAAAACCCATAAGAATTTATAATATATCATGAGGTACATGGAAATTAAAGTCCATATATAGTGTTATATAATGGATTGAGTATTGGGGTAGTACCCCTCACATCATGGCTTAGGTAAAATTGATAATTGTTTTTTTTTAAATGACAACTACTATGAGTTTTACAATTATTAGAACACATTTGTAGGAAGACTAAAAAAACCCAAAGATGATTCAAATTGAAAGTAAAAGATAAAACATTCAATGAAATAAATAAACACTCATAATGGTATCAAGTTGGCCAATACAGTTAGAAGCAAAAATTGATCAAACAAAGCTATATCAGGATAACCAAAATAGTTGGTAGAAGATGAATAATTGTATCAGGTTGGTTGATATAATTGGTAAAATATACATAACTATATCGAGTTGGATGATATAGTTTTAAAAAAATATGAAACTATATCAGGTTAGACGATACAATTGAAAAGACTAAGAAAAATATAGCAAGTTGGCCAATATAATTAAACTAAAATATATATGATGGTTTTGAATATGTTGCTAAGAAGTTAAAAGGACAAACATCAAACTGATCAAACCAAAGGTTGGATAAGATTCACATTAGGTTCACTAATTTATGCATGGGATAGGATGACTTAAAACTATCCTCAATCTCTCAATATACTAGGACTCAAATAAAGTCTAGTAATAAAGGGCCTATGTATACTTGGAGGACTAGGTAAGGGCTTATAATATCTATATACCTAAAAGAGGTTAATCTACACTCAAACGTCAAGAGAAAATGGTTATAAAGTCTAAGCCTATGACATAGGGTATAACTCACACTAAGGCTCAATAATGGGTAAGTGATTGACAAAAATACAAGTAAAATCAAATGATTATAAGAGGTATAAGTAAATTAAATGATGGGTAAGTGATTGTAAAGAAGGTAAGGTACAATGGTAACCAATTGGGGGTCTATCCAACCTAAGGTGATAAATGGAAAGCCTACATAACCATATATCTATACTAGTTTATTTGGTATAAGGAAGGTCTTAAGAAAATATACACACATACATTCATAAAGAGATAAATAACATCTTGTCTACTAAGTAAAGGAAAGCGTGTGGGGATAGAAATACTTACATTTGGGTGGACCCATCAATGATTCAATCTCTCCCTTTGGCTCAAGTGTCCCTCTGAAATAGATGTTATAGATTTAAGACCTCAATTGGTAAGATGAAGACCTAGATATACTTAGTTAGGAGTTATAAATACCTCTCCTATTGAGATTTAATGAAACCAAAAGACAAGACCTCCAAGATAAGGTTCCAAATCTCTAACTCTCCCAAATACTACTTAGGATCAAAAATGTAAGTCCAAGTACAGTGTATGAATTGCTATATAATTTTATGAATGAAATATGATACATATATATATATATATATCTATAGATCCAATACTTAAAACCAACCTAAACTCTAAGTCAATGGTATTAACTAGGTGGATATAGGTGGAAGATGTTGGCTATCATAATAAGGTATCAACTAGGCCGATACAATATGAATGATAAAAGATAAACTCAAAATTATATTGGGTTGGCTGATACAGTTTAGGGAAGACTTAAACACAAAACATATTGTATCAACTCGGATGATACAATATGATATAAGGAAGCTAGCAAATTTGGTTGGAAGCTAGATAGAAAGGTAATGCAAAAATAGCCTTAGAGGAGGTCAAAATGATACTAGTGAAATTTTGGGCATGACAAATAAATTACATCACTTATTTATTTATAGACAATTGAACTGAAATTAGGTCCTTATTAGGACATTTAACTAATAATTTAAATAGAAAAGGATGGATATGATAAGGGGAAGGTGCACCATGCCTTAGAAAATACTGATAAAAGGGATAATAACACATGGGATACTCATCACAAGGGTTTGGGACACTAGGTGTACACTTGGCACAAGGACCAAGAAACAAAGATAAGAAGAAGAGTTGAGAACCATCAAAACTCAACAAACACACCAATAATGTTTAATTTAGACTAATAATTAAAAATATAAAATCACATTAAAATTACATGAACAATACTAAAAAAATGCCACATGGATTTTTAGGTGTCTATAGTATCCCTCAAATTATAATTATGTTGATTATGAATTGGTATTAGACAAATAATTAACCTCTCACAAATGACTACATGATGCAGGTACAACCAATAGTTGTCTTAGTGTTTGGAATTCTTTGTTGTGTGTTTTAGAGTGTGCTAGGAATGTTCATGTGTTTTCCCTCCAAAAGTTTGTATTTCAAATGTTCAAATTGTGTATAGGTGTCAAATAGCCCTTAAAAGTTGTCAAAAACAAGAATATAGGCCAAAATATGTAAATAAGGACAAAATGTTGTTGTATATATATATAAGAGTTGTCATGGTCATTTTCACTCTCCTCTAGGTGAGGGGGATGAGATTCCATGTTTCTATCATCTTTCTTTTGTTAGTATATTGATAAGATTGCTTAAAGTATAGTGGAGTGAGACCAGGGAAAGTACTTTAGAAGTTTAAACTTGAGTTTTTGTCATTATGAAGATGGATTTTCAATGGAAACAATTGAATAATCATACCCCAAGCATGATCAATGAATTTCAGACCTTTCCTAGTAAAAAATTTGTGATTTTTTGAAGTCTTTATGTGCATTTTTTGAACTTTATAGAATAGGGCAGCAAGATAAAAAATGACAGTCCATACCATAGGCTCAATTTCTATACTGTGATGATTCCTACAGATGGAGGATGTCAATACAATCTCAACACAATTTTTTTGAGGTCTTTATCATCAAAATTAAGGTCTGTAGAGCCATTTCTTTGGCCACTACCCATAACTAGGGCTTCCTGGTACAAAAAATCCATAGTATTTCCAGAGTTGAAACTTTGTAATTTGTCTTATATCATTAACATATTACTTTGTGTGAATTTTCAAGTCATTTTGAAATGGTTAAGCCTAGTTTCTAACTCACCCTTGTTATTGCACGAGGGTTCTATGCCTGTGATTATAAAAGAGCAATTTTTTATCATTTATTGCACTTTCAAATGAATTTAATGATTAGAACATGTCTAAATTAATGATTTACACCTTCCTTAAAAGTTTCAAGATCAAAATCTAACCATTACTCTCTGTTGTTCCATATTAGGCCTTGAAAGAGACCTAATTAGGTCTATACCAGACTTCAGTTCAACTAGTCCGTACAAAGTAACACCACTTGAATTTTTCATATGTTTTGTAATTACCAAATGGGTGTCTGGAAAGTATATTTGTTTTATGTGAAAAGGAACATCATGAAATTTATGGTCAAAATTGTCCTAAAATAGGGCTACAAGCCCTTAAGCCCACTTACAAAACAAGTAAGGCCTTGTGGCCTAGTACTATCAATATAAGAATAAATAACCTTCATAATAAATTTAAATAGTGTGTATAGAGTTTATTTAGGGTGAAACATGTGTTCTTTGTATAAAAAGAGTCTTTTGATGTGTTTGTTAGAGTCTTAAGGGGAGTAACCCTTGTGTGGTTGTCAAACAAGTTGGTATTTGCCAAATGAATGCTTTGTAAAACCTATAGTATGATCCTAGATAAAGCTATTTGATTTTTTTATGGTCTTGTACCACATCATTCTTGGTATCAAATCCCAAGAGATTGTGCACAATCCAAAGATCCAAAGCACAAGAATAAGGAAAAGGTGATTTGAAGACAAGAGCTTCAAGATGACAATGTGAGTTAGAGGTAGAGGAGGAGGAAGGAGACAAGATGGATAAATAGAATTGGTAGAAGAGATCAGGAACCTGACAACTAGGTTGTAAGACCTAGATTTGGCTTAGAGAAGAGGCACTAACATGGGTGAAGTCACTGATAGAGAAGAGGAGCCATGAGAAGAAGACTTGGTAGTAGAGGAAGAGACAACTGAAGAAAGGCTGATCAAAGCCATTATGAAGTTGAATACTAAGGCCAAGATGGAGGTTCTAATGTATGAGAGAAATTTGAATGTGGAAGAACTGATTGATTGGATTAGTGCATTAGACAAGTACTTTGAGTACGAAGGGATTGAAGAAGATGACAAGAAGTTCAAGTATGTCATGACCAGATTGAAGAGCCATGCATCCCTATGGTGGGATGGATTTAAGAGGAAAGAAGGAGAAAAGGAAAGCCAAAGATCAGAAGTTGGGATAGGATGATAGAAAAAATGAAAGGTAAGTTCATGCCTAAAGACTATCAAGCTAATCTTTTTAAGCAGTTACAAAATTTAAAACAAAAAGAGATGTATATAAAGGAGTATATAAAGGAATTTTATAGATTGACTATAATATCAGGCCATATTGAGGATGATGTAGAGAAGATAGCAATATATACTATTGGATTGATGTTTTCTATCCAAGATGAAATTAATTTGCTTATTCCTAAGTCTATAGAAGAGGCCTATCAGTTTGCCTTAAAAGCATAGGAGAAGCTTGCCAAGAAGTAAACCTTTTTTTCAAGAGGAAGGGGCAGATCCATCAGAGGTAAGGGACTACAGGGAGGTATAAGATAGCTACAAACATTTCAAGAGGAAGGGAACAACTCACAGAGTTCAAGAGGTAGTTATACACCAAGAGGAAGGAGGCCATATCAAGGATATCAAAGAGGAAGAGGCAGATTCATGGGTAAGTGTTTCAGATGTAACCAGTATGCAGGTAACAGATCATATGAGTGTCTAAATAACCCTTCTACCAGCCATGAGAGGGGTGTACATGTGGCCCAAGGTGAAGAGGAAAGTGAAAAAGTTGCAGTAGCTCATGAAGACATTCCAAAGGAAGGTGAGTCTCTTTTAATGAAAATAAATTTGTTAAAGCCAAATAAATAGGTTATAAAGACACCTCAAAGGAAAATTTGTTTAGAACTACATTCAAGACTAAGGGTAAATGTTGTAAGGTCATAATAGATAGTGGAAGTATTTACAATCTTGTGAGTACTGAGATGGTAGATAAACTAGGCCTAAAGAGATAAGTACATCCAACACCTTATAAGGTCTCTTAGCTGCAAAAAGGACATCAAATTTTGGTGAATGACTAGTGTAAGGTGGAATTTCAAATAGGAACATACAAATATCAAGTTG
The DNA here is from genome assembly GCA_037957365.1 of Torreya grandis. Taxonomy (NCBI): domain Eukaryota; kingdom Viridiplantae; phylum Streptophyta; class Pinopsida; order Cupressales; family Taxaceae; genus Torreya; species Torreya grandis. Next base: position 48,689 of record JARHVA010001557.1, on the reverse strand, counting down.
TGTGTGATGTCATGCCCATGGACGTGTGTCACATCTTTCTTGGAAGGCCTTGGCAGTTTGACAAAAAGGCTATACATGATGGAAGGTAGAATACATACACCTTTGAGAAGGATGGGATCAAGCATACACTCAAACCTCTGAAGGATGAACCTACTAAAATTAAAGAACAAAATTCCAAGGTATTGATAATGGGTGGAAAATAGTTCTTACAGCAAATAAAAGAAGTAAACTTTGTTGTGATTGGTAAGCCAAAAAGTGTAATCACTAGCACTAAGTTGACTGATTTACCTCTAGATATACAAGATATTTTGAATGAGTACATTGATATTATTGTGGATGATTTGCCTAATGATTTTCCACCATTGAGAAGCATTAGCCACCATATAGATCTAATTCCAAGAGCAAATATCCCAAAGAAGGTAGCCTATAGGATGAATCCAAAAAAAAATGAGGAAACCAAGAATCAAGTCCAAGAATTATTAAATAAAGGGTTAGTATGAGAAATTCTAAGCCCTTGTGCTATGCCTACAGTGCTGAGTCCTAAGAAGGATGGGAGTTGGAGAATGTGTACAGACTCTAGAGCCATCAACAAGATCATAATCAGGTACAAATTCCCATTGCCTAGAATAGATGATTTGCTTGATTATTTGAGTGGAGCAGCTTATTTTTATAAGATAGATATAAAAAGTGGATATCACTATATCATAACAAGAGAGGGTGATGAGTGGAAAATAACCTTTAAAACTAATGATGGTCTTTATGAGTGGTTGGTCATGCCATTTGGCTTAACCAACACACCAAGCACCTTCATGAGGCTCATGAATGAAGTGCTTAAGGATTTCACAGGTAATTTAATCATCATGTATTTAGATGATATTTTGGTGTTTAGTCAAACAAAGGAAGACCATCTACAACATTTGAGAATGATATTGGATAAGTTGCATAAGGAAAAGTTATTAATCAATGTGAAAAAGTACAGTTTCTTGAAGACAATGTTAATATACTTTGGATTTATGATTTTTAAAGAAGGATTGAAAACGGATAAGGAGAAAATTAGAGCCATACTTGATTGGAATACACCTAGGAGTGCACATGAGGTAAGAAGCTTTCATGGTTTGGCTAGCTTCTATAGGAAATTCATAAGAAATTTTAGTGGAATTGTGGCTCCAATGATAGATACTATGAAGGGTGATAAAAAGAATTTCTATTGGACTAAGGCAGCTAATAAAAGTTTTAGATTGCTGAAAAAGAAAGTAACTGAAGAACCTATCTTGACTTTATTTTATTTCAGTGAGCTTTTTCAGGTAGAGTGTGATGCTAGTGGTAATGCTATAGGTGTTATTTTGAGTCAAAAAGGTAAACTTGTAGCTTATTTTAGTGAAAAGTTAAGTGATGCTAAGAAAAGGTATTCATCATATCACCAGGAGTTATATGCCCTTGTACAAGACTTGAAAAAGTGGAGACATTATCAATTGCTTAAGGAGTTTGTTTTGTTTACTGACAACTATGCATTGTAGTTTATTAGTAACCAAAACAAATTGAGTCAAAGGCATGTTAAGTGGATTGAGTTTTTTAAAAGTTTTACTTTTAGTATTAAGCATAAAAAGGGCCAAACTAACAAGGTTTTAGATTCTTTGAGTAGAAGGATCTTGGTCATACAGGAATCTCAGATAAGCATTTTGGGATTTGAAAATTTGAAAGAGTTATATGATAAGGATGCAAATTTTAAGGAGGCATACAAGGCATGCATAAGCCCAATCATGGGAGATAGGAGTCTTTGGGTGGACTACAAGATCCAAGAAGGTTTTTTGCTCAAAGGTAGCCAATTATGCATAACAAAGGGGTCAATGAGGGAGAATTCATTGAAGGAGAAGCACAGTGGCATCTTAGCAAGACATTTTGGGCAGAATAAGACATTAGCATAATTGAGTACTCATTATTATTGGACAGGCATGAGTAATGATGTCAATAAATTTGTTCAAAAGTGTAAGATATGTCAGCATGCAAAAGGGAGCAGTCAAAAAGCAAGTTTGTACCAGCCATTACCCATTCCCAACAGAGCTTGGGATTTAGTATGGATTTTGTACTTGGTTTGCCAAAAAATCAAAAGGGGCATGATTCCATATTTGTAGTGGTAGATATATTTTCAAAAATTTCTCATTTTATTCCATGTTCAAAGACAAGTGATGCTACTAACATAGCTAATTTATTCTTCCAAGAAATTGTGAGATTGTATGGACTTCCCAAGAGCATTGTTTCTAACAGGGATACAAAGTTTGTCGGGAATTTTTGGAGGACCCTATGGAATAAATTGGGTGCACATTTGAGCTTTAGTTTATCCTACCATCCAAAAATAGAGGGCTAAATAGAAGTGGTCAATAGAAGCCTTGGTAACATATTAATGAATTTGGTAAGTATGCATCCAAAACAATGGGATCTTGCATTATCTCAAGCTGAATTTACGTATAATGACTCTCCTAATATAAGTACAGGGATGAGTCCTTTCCAAATCATGTATGGAATACATCCTAGGGGTGTATATGAACTAAGAAATCTAGGCAAAATGGAGGGCAAAAGTGTTGATGCTAAAGAGTTTGCCAATGTAATGCAAACCTTGCATGAACAAGTGAAGAAGAGGCTTGAAGAGAACACCATAAAGTACAAGAAAAGATCATATCAGAAAAGGAAAGAGGTAAGTTTCAGTGTGGGAGATCTTGTTCTTGCTTACCTCATAAAAGAAAGGTTTCCAAAAAGGGAGTACAATAATCTAAAGGTAAATAAAATTGGTCCATGTAAGATAATAAGAAAGTTTTCTAACAATGCATATGAAATAGAATTTCTAAAAGAGATTGGAATATCTCCAATATTCAATGTTGTAGATCTATACCCCTACAAAAGAGAAGAACAAGTAGTTGAGGAAGCTGAAACAAGTGATGAAGTTGTTCAATGGGAGCAACAATTGCCAAAGGAAGTTGAAGCCATTCTAGACAAGAAAGTGATTAAGAAAACAAGAGACAAAGAATACTTTCAGTACTTGGTCAAATGGAGGAACCTACCATCAGAGGATTCAACATGGATGATAGCCAATGAACTTCTCAAACAGGGCACAAGAGTGAAAGACTTGATGAAAGACAACAATCTAAGAAAGCTTCTTTTTACTCCTTGGTAGAATGATGTAGGTGTATCCAATAGTTGTCTTAGTGTTTGAAATGATTTGTTGTGTGTTTTAGAGTGTGCTAGGAATACTCATGTGTTTTTCGTTCCAAAATTTCATATTTCAAATGTTCAAATTGTGTATAGGTGTCAAATAGTCCTTAAAACTTGTCAAAAACAAGAATAAAGGCCAAAATGTGTAAATAAGGCCAAAAATGTTGTTGTGTAGCTATATAAGATTTGTCATGGTCATTTTCACTCTCTTATAGGTTAGGGGGATGAGATTCCATGTTTCTATCATCTTTCTTTTGTTAGTATATTGATAAGCTTGCTTAGAGTATATTAGAGTAAGACTAGGGAAAGTATTTAGAAGTCTAAACTTGATTTTTTGTCATTATGAAGATGGATTTTCAATGGAAACAGTTTAATAATCATACCCCAAGCATGATCAATGAATTTCAAACCTTTCCTAGTAAAAAAATTGTGAGTTTTTGAAGTCTTTGTGTGCATTTTCTAAACTTTACAAAATAGGGTAGCAAGCTAAAAAATGGCAGCTCGTACCATAGGCTCAGTTTCCATACTATGATGATTCCTACAAATGGAGGAGGTCAATACAAGCCCAACACAATTTGTTTGAGGTCTTGATCATCAAAATTAAGGTCTGTAGAGCCATTTCTTTGAACACTACCAATACCTAGGGCTTCCTGGTACAGAAAATCCATACTGTTTCCAGAGTTGAAACTTTGTAATTTGTCTTGTATCATTAACATCTTACTCTGTGTGAATTTTTAGGTCCTTTTGAAATGGTTAAGCCTAGTTTCTAACTCACCCTCGTTCTTGCACCAGGGTTTTATCCCTGTGACTATAAAAGAGCAATTTTTGATCATTTATTGCACTTTCAGATGAATTTAATGATTAGAACATGTCTAAATTAATGATTTCCACCTTCCTTAAAAGTTTCAAGATCAAACTCTAACCATTACTCTCTGATGTTCCATATTAGGCCTTGAAAGAGACCTAATTAGGTCTATACCAGCCTTCAGTTCAACTAGTCCATACAAAGTAATACCACTTGAATTTTTCATATGTTTTGTAATTCCCAAATGGGTGTCTGGGAAGTATCTTTGTTTTATGTGAAAAGGAACATCATGAAAGTTATGGTCAAAATTATCCTAAAACAGGGCTACAAGCCCTTAAGCCCACTTATAAAGCAAGTAAGGCCTTATGGTCTAGTAGTGTCAATCTAAGTATAGAAAACCTTCATAATTAGTGTAAATAGTGTGTATAGAGTTTGTTTAGTGTGAAATATGTGTTCCTTCTATAAAAAGAGTCTTTTGATGTGTTTGTTAGAGTCTTAAGAGGAGTAACCCTTGTGTGATTGTCAAACAAATTAATATTTGCCAAATAAATGCTTTGTAAAACATGTAGTATGATCCTAAACAAAACTATTTGAATTGTTTGTGGTCTTGTACCACATCACTACACCCAATATTTATACATTTAACAAGACATAAAATTAACACAAATAACCACAATATTTAAATGTCTAACCAACTTCACACAAACAACCATAACCAATTATATTTAAATATCTAACAAAACTTCACACAACTAACCCAATTTACTAATCCATCCACATTTCATCAATAACATCTTATCATACAAACATATAAATTAATTAATTAAAAATGAATGTTAAAGTCAATAGAATATAGAATACCACTTCCCACCATACGATATAGTGGAAAGAATGAAAAAGTTGAGCGAAGGAAAGCGGATTTGTTATCAACAAGATTCCACGTGTCTTTCCGCAACTTGCTTTAGTAAGTCATTTGACACGTAAAGCTACTACGCCATTATAGTTTCTGCTCGTTTCTTTTCACTTTTGTCTAAGTCAGGTTTTGCCCCTTTGCCTTTGCTCTCAAACCCTTCGCTTGCCCGAAACCGAGACGATTATTCTTTCTTTTCCTTCAGTTCTGTTCAATTCAATAGAGCCTACTTCGTCTTCCACTGCCTCGCAAAATCAGCCTGAGCTAAAAAAAGCTTTTAACCGAGTTGCATCATTCTCAGCAGAGGAGTCTTCTTGGGACATATTTGTTAACTATTGCGGAATGTATGCGAAAAATACACTCGCCAGCCCTATTTACCATACACTGTATCGCATGGGATTGCGCGTTTTTCTCGATGTAGAAGCAATGCGTGAGGTGCCACTAAAAGCCGGCGATGAGGCGAGAAATTTATTTCTAACATGTCAAGTATTGGATGATATGCCATTAAAAATATTTCAAGCAATGGCCAGTGCCTCCTTGTACATTGCCATTTCCCCCCCCAACTATGCGCAATGCCCCTGGTGTTTAAGAGAATTATCCTTCATGCTAAAAAATGGCACTAAAATCCTTCCTATTTTATACGAGGTTGAGCCCTCTGACCTTAGATCGATTAAAATAGGGAAAGGAATCTATGCAGATGCCTTTTTGAAACATGAAATGAAGGCTAGATATACCCCACGAGCTTTATGAATGGAGAAAGGCGCTCTATGAAATTTCATTTCATTCCGGGTATGCGGTTAATCAAAATGAGTAAGTATTAAATACTCGATTTCTTCAATCGTAAAACCTTACATCCCATGCATTACATCTTTGTTCCGTTTTTTATTTTACTTTTCGTTCTCGTTGCATTTGTTTAGGGATATGGGGATACCGCTGAAGATTATTGTGAGTCAAGTACTCCACTTCTTTAAAAAATTTCCATTAGAGGTAGCCAAAAATCCAGTTGGATTGGATGAGCTTGTACATTTGAGCGAACGATGCTTCAATCTGCACATAACCAGAACGTAAAAATCGCGGGGATTGTGGGCATAGGAGGTAGTGGTAAAACTACGTTGGCCAAAGAGTTATTCAACAGGAAATGCTCGTCCTATGATAGGTGCAGTTTTCTCTTCGATGTGCAAGACGCTGCAAATAGAAATGCGCTTCACTATACGCAGGAAAAGCTCCTGGACGACCTTGGTGTGAAATATTTGCCATTTGATAACGTAGATGAAGGCAAGGGAGTTGTTACAAAACATCTCAGCTCTTTTGATCGGGCGCTCATCGTTTTGGATGACGTCGATCACAGCGACCGACTGGATGTTGTATTGCCAAATACCGACATCCTTGCTCCAGACAGTCTTGTTATTGTTACAACGAGAGAATTGGGAATCCTTGCCTCACGGAATATCTATTTCGTATACGAAATGCCCGGATTGAATATGCTACATGCTAAGCAGCTTTTCTGCTGGCATGCTTTTTGGCAACACTCTCCGCCCTCCGGTTTTGAAAAACTGGTGGAAAGCTTCTTAGAAGTTCGCAACGGATTGCATCTTTCCCTCAAGGTATTTGGGGACCTGCTATATGGCAACACATCAAAAGATTATTGGAAGGCTCAGTTAAAGGAAATCCCAAGGATATTGCCGGTCGACATCAAACAAACGCGTCAAGAAAGCTAGATACTCTAAATGAAGAAGAGCGTCAGATATTCTTGGATGTTGCTTGTTTTTTCATTGGAGAAGAGATAACTCTGGCCTTTGCAGTATGGGATGGATCAGGGTGGAGTGGTGTGCAAAGTTGGGAAACACTTATGAATAAGTGTCTTGTCAAGTTGGATGAAAACAACTGCAGAGGAATGCATAATCTTCTTCGTGATATGGGAAGGCAAATTGCAAGTGAACAGTTACCACGTCGATTTTGGTCTCCAGAACAGATTCACAATATTCAGATATCAGAGGAGGTAAGGCTAAGATTTCTTTTCACCGAATCCCTGTCTGCCTACATTCAAAGTTCAAACAGTTTTGTTTTATTATGTAAGTTTCATGTTCTACCTTTCATCTACTCAGATAACGAAGATTCGAGGGATAATTGCTACAGAAACCACCTACAATGGAGATATTATCCATTCTAGCTACTGGCCATCTTTCCAAGAGTTAACAAATCTCATGGGGATCTCAATTAGAGGGCGTGAGGATCTACGAATCTCAGTGGGATTAGAACTTCTTGTTGTTAGAAGAAATATATTTCAACCAAGAATCTTCCCAACTATGGGAAGATCTGATTTGGCTACGCTGGTTTGAATCTCAGCACAGAAATCTTCCCTCGTGGCTTCCTCTGAGAAATTTAAGAGCTTTGGAGCTTCATAAAGCGAAGGCCTTAGAAGAATTGTGGGTGCCTGAAGCTGTAAGTATCTTTCTTAACTATTCTTTAAAAACTATGCTTCCAGTATTGTCTATTCAGTCGAATAATTGGATTTTTTCTACAGCTTCCTTTGCAGTTGAGAGAGCTAAATATTACTGGGGCCAGTAGTTTCAAAACTTTTCTAAAGTCAATAGGGCGGCTGATACATTTAAAGAAGTTAACTTTGAGAGGCGATCCCGAAGAAAAAATACCTCACTTTGCAGAACTGCCAGAAGAGTTTTGTCGTTTCCAATCGTTGGAGCACCTGGAGCTACGATATTGTCCAACGCTATCATCACTGCCTAGCCATTTTGGGGCTTTAACAAACCTGAAGCACATAGATTTGTATGGTTGCAAGGAGCTGAGGATGTTGCCGGTTTCTTTTAAGCAGCTGACACGCCCCGAATATATCGATTTGTCAGATTGTATGACGCTCAGTATCCCCTCAGACATACTGGATAGCATTACAGCACTTGAGACTTTGAATGTGTTCCGGTACAAAGAATTAAAAGAAATGCCTTATCGATTGACAAACCAGGCCTCCATGAAAGAACCAAATATTTTAGAAAACGTTCAGCATTATCGAATAACAAACCAGGTCGCCACAAGGCAGGTGTATGTTTGCGGCTGCACCGAGGGTCATCAGATAGAAAATCAGACGAGGGAGCTGATTATTTGCAAAAGCATTCAAAAGTTTCGGAAATCAATAGGGCAGCTGCAGCGGCTAGAAAAAATTGTGGTCGATGGTTCTGTGAACACAAGTTTGAAGGCTCTGCCAGAAGAGTTTTCTCATCTGAAAGCGTTGAGACGCTTTAACCTCCGTTGGTGCAGGGCATTGACATCTCTGCCAAGACATTTTGGGAATTTGACAAGCTTGCAACATTTAGATCTTTCTTTTTGGAGCCAGTTGAAGGAATTGCCTTACTCTTGTAAACAATTCAAACTGCTTCAGTATTTAGCTTTTGAGTGTTGCAGCAATCTTGTGATTCCACCATATATTTTGGGCAAAATGACGACACTCCAGCACTTGAATTTTAAAGATGGTGGAAAACTTAGAGTTTTGCCAACTCAAGTTACATGTCAGCTGTCTTTGAGGAGCTTGAATTTGGTGGGTACAAGCTTAGAAGAACTACCAAATGAAGTCGGGATGCTGATTAGCTTGGAAGTGCTGGAAATAGGAAGCCCCTGTTTGACAGATTTGCCAGTTTCCATGGGTAACATGATAAATCTGCAAACACTAGATGTGAAAGGTTGCACGCGCCTTACATGTTTACCCAAATCCTTGGGGCTGCTAGAACATTTAACAATAAATGCTTCACAGGCTCTAAAGGAAACCTTGCAAGAAGTGGTAGAGGAAACACCGAACTGCCGTTGTGTAATTTGGTAGCGCTTCCTACCCATCATTTAATTTTGTAGATTTTCTGCTTTCCCATTATGACACTGGAATTTTCATCCTCTTTTTGGGTCTGTCCTGCACATTACATTTCCACTTGAGACAACTCTTCAAAGCCTAGGTATGGTGGAGTGGAAATTTTCCTCATTTTCTCAAAGAGTTCATAGCACACGGTTGGATCTTGCTGAGTTTGACGCATAAAAGAGTCGTGAAAGGTGGAATCTCAAACCCAAGATAGCCCACACAGCAACCACTTCTAGCCATATTTTTATGAAAAAAAATGTGGAGGTATAAATCTGTTTACACTTAATGAACAGAAGGATGAATGTAATAGCATCTCAAAAGTGGATTTATCTTCCATACAAAAACAGTCGAGGGAGCAGGCACGAGTTCCTCTGAGAGTCCTACGGATTCAAAGAAACTGGAGCAGCATGCAGAAAAAAAAGGTTCACTAAACACAAATGTATTTAGTTCTATTTTTTTGCGGCATTTCTGGGTAAATTTCTGGATTATTATTTTTTCTATACTCCCCATACACAAGTTTACAGTTGGCACAAAATTTGACAAACTTGCATCACCGGCAGCTGCAAAAGTCTAGAAAAATGTCGTTATGGCTAATTGCTTACTATTTATGTTGTGTTTTATGACCTTCCAAGTCAAGAATGAAACTTAGAACTACACCCACCAAAGCTTAAAGCTTAAAGCACTAGACTTGGGAATATAGGCATATAGCTTTGTCTTCGTATCGAAGTCGATCATATTTTCCAAAGTTACTGACTTGATCTATTTAACTTCTTAATTTTTTCTTTTTATTTCTCGTTTAAATTGGATGATAACAAGTAAGCTACTGTCATACTCAGTATGTGGGTGTTCCTGCGTTGATATTTTAATATTCTTTTCGTTTTTCAATGATCCTAGAACATAGGCTGATGTTTTGCCAAGGCGATGCTGTCGACAATTCAACGTTCTGTTTTATGCTGGTTTATATTTTTATCTTCTATCATCGTCCATTATTCTTTTTTCATATCCTTGTTTCGCTTTCAATTATCGAGGCCGTATGGTTACTAATGTCAAAACAAGTTAGAAGAAATAACACTAAGAGAGTGGCTTGATTTACATGAGGATAATCGATAGGGTATAGTTAGGCTCCCAAAATGTATAAAACACTGTTTTAGGGTTTCCCTGGCTTTAAAATCACTGACTCAACTTTTATCTTGAATGGCTGCGGACTCAGAACACTCTGTTGTATCAGCAACATCAGCTCTCGGAATAACCTGAGATTCTTTTATCTTCAGTTTCTCTGCTTCCTAATAATATTTTTGATAACTTACATTGCCAACCTCGGCCAGCCTGACTATGGCTTCCTGGGTATGAAACACATCCATAAAAAATATCATGCTCTAGATGGGGCTGGTGTTTATATTAAATATTTATCTCGTGTCTGATAGAGTCGAGATAAGTTTCAACTCTTTTGAGTGGATCCCAAGGCCAATAATTCGTTTTTTTTTAAATCATATGGATTCAATTCATCCCCTCGGATTTTCCTACAATAAAATCGCGGAAAGTATCCTCTCCTAAAGACATGGGCAATTTACGTATAGTGCCCTGGTTCAAAACAAAGCAACCCAACTCCTATAGCCAACCGGTATGAAATTCCCATTACAATATGTCGCTCTGACACATACACGGGCACTTGCTACTCTCATCACCCTGTTTTCCTGAAAACAAAACCAATTTCCATACCTAGAAATAGTTTCCCTAATGGCTATGAAAATTCTAAGGCACTTAGTGTCATGTCATGAACAATGGTGGGAAATTCATTTCAAACTGTGGGAAATTCATTGTAAATTATGGGATATTTAGTCCAATGGGACGCTTATACAGAATGGCATAAGTAACATGTATTTTGTTTCTTCGCCAAGGGAGGCCAGGGGAAGAACAAACTTGGGTTAAATGCAATTTATAACAGAGACAGTCAATGCAAATACAACTCCATGTAGAAATCATTTACTTCTTTGCATTCTCTTAATGATTTAATGAGATAAAAATAAATTAATTCATTCCAATTGACGGGCTTCCCTTCCTTAAGCAAATTGTGGAGTAGAGGCACCCAAAGTGACCTCAGGATGATCTGTCTGAGCATTCGAAATAATCAATTAAATTGAACCATATCCTCTTTAACAAGTATCTTGAACAACCTCACATAATAAGACACATTTTTTTTAATTCCTGTAGGCACCAGGGTTTTCGCTCCATTTCTTAAAAACTTCAAAAATATTATTCCTGTTTTGTTAGTTTTCAATTCATTCTTTTGAATAGAGGTTCAGGAAACTGCAACATTTGCCTTATGTAAAATCCAGTAGTATATGCAACAATGCTCCCTTTAGGAGAAGAAATATTTCCATCATCCCTAACATTACAACAATGGCATATATTCATAATCATCTCCCTACAAGCAAAGACTTTAAGTTTCACAGTTCCTTTATGCAAATGGTTTCTCTTGATTCCATGTTTGTTCTTCTTATTCATCTGGGTCCACAATATTTTTCAGTTCTTGAAGAAAGATTCATTGAAGCTTCCTCTACTATACATTTTAGGCACAAAAACAATATCTAGTGCTCTTCTTGAAGAAGTAGCTTTGTCGGCTACCATGGGATTTTCTACTTTAATCATCATTTATTTCACTTGAGCAATACAATCAATCAATAAAAATATTAAATGACTTGTCATAAATTAGTGATAAGAAAGAAAGAAAGAAAAAAAGGCATTGCATATTAATTTAGCATTGAATACACATGGTGTGCACATGGTTTGACGAAGAAAAATGATAACAGAAAAATTATATGTGATGATCTTATCGCGTTTCAGGTAAATGTGATGGGAACATATGGTTTTCATCTCATGAGGGATTGAGGCTCTATTATTTATCTAAGGCATTGCAAACCAAGAAGAGATTAGAAAAAATAAGAGAAAATGGCTACGTCTCAGTTTCCCATTTCATGGAGGAATATGGAATCACTGCACATGATGTCTCTTAATATAGGTAGACATTCAAGATCTGAAACATGAAAAAAATGAAGGCATTAATATCAAAATTTAAAATAGTTATACCATGATTTTTTTATTGTAAATTGTTCTTATTTAACCTATATTAGACATTCAGTCAATCAAAACATTAAATGTGTGGCCTTACACTGATGAGTAGAAATTAAAAAAGTGATGAAAATTAATTTGACATTGAATACACATGGTGCTACAGAACAATCAATCAATCAAAATATTACATGACTTTTGATAAATCATCAAGAGGAAATAGGGAAAAAAGGTTGCGCATATTAATTTAGCATTGAATCCACTTGGCACACACATGATTTCATAGAGAGGAATGATAGTAGGAAAGCTGATATGTAATGATTCTCTCATATTTGGAGTGAAGGTGATGGGGACACATGTTGGTCATCCAACAAGTGTTTGAGTCTCTATTTTTTAGTTAAGATGTCACAATTTTGTATGGGAAAAAAATAGCCAAAAAGTAGTGAGTTCACTTCTTCCTATTTTAAAGAGGAAAACGAGTGCACTATCCATGATGCACTTGAACAAAAGTGAACATGCATGGTAGAGACATGAAGAAAATAAATGATTGGAGATCAAAATTCAAAACATTTATGACATGTTTTTTTTTTTTTTATAAACATCTTTTGATTTATCCAAGCAACACAATAAATCAAAGAAATATTAATTGACTAGCCATAAATACGTGAGACATGGAAAAAAATCAAGAAAAATAATTTCACTTTGAATACACATGGCACATACATGGTTTCCCAGAGAGAAATGATAGTAGCAAAATTGATATGGGATGACACTCTCAAGTTGTGGGTGAAATTAATAGGGACACATGTATATCATTTAGAGAGCATTTGAAGCTCTATTATTTCATTTTGACCTTATGAAATCATATCAAGGAAATAATAAGACAAAAGCAAACATGTGACTTCTTCTAGTTTCACAAAGGAAAATAGAGACAAAGCTAACATAGAAATCTTCTTTCAATGCCCATTTAATTTTGCTCACCTTTCTAAATTTGAAATTGTTCTCTCATGTCTTTTTCTTCACTCGTCTAAAATAATAAATTAATCAAAATATTAAATGGCTAGTCATAACTCAACATAAAAAAACTAGAAAAAATGCAACAAAACTTTTTTTGGTATTGAATACACGTCTTCATAATACAATAAATAAATCAAAATAATAAATGAATTAAAATACATCATCGAGAGGAAATTTTACAAAAACTAAGCTATGCATATTATTTTGACACTAAATACTATGATTATAGGAATTTGACAAAGAGAGGAGGTTAGATAAAGTGTTAGTCCATGAAACCATGAAATCAACACATTAACATACTAACATATCTAATCCTAGATCTTAGGGGGAGCTTAATGAATAAACAACAATTGAAAACCCAACTAAAATCCAAAGAACAACAATCTTTACCTTCCTTGAGAGCTCCAAATAATTTCTTCGTTTGCTTGCTCGGATTGTGCTCAAAAGGTCTTCATCAATGGGGCTTGGATATCTCCATCTCCTCTTGGCACCATGCTTGGCTTGTCTTGACTTGATTTTAGCATTATAACACTTTGATTTTAGATGCATGAATCTATTCTTGCATTATAACTCTACTTTGATTGAGCTCCTAAAATGAAGAGGCAAAGGCTTGCTTTTATAGGCTTTCAAATCCCTTGAAATGGGTTAAATCTGATCATGGTTGAGTTTATTAACTTTGGTTGAGTTTGGCATATTCTTGGAATATTCTTTTAAATATTTTTCATTTGAGATAACTCACAAAGGTAATGAGTATCTTCTAGAATGTTCTACGATGCTCTTGATATTTGAATTTTTCATTTTGGTAATTGATTTTTAGATCATTTACTCAAGGATGAATTTAATTAGGCTTTGATCAAGATTTTCACTTTAATTAATCATATTTAGGCATTTGGTCATTTTTCAATGATTTTGAATTAATTGATGGTGAATTTATTCAGTTTAATTGATTAATAGGCCAAATTAATTTAATTGCATGGTTATGAAGCCAAATTTGAGACTTATGAAAATTCTTGAGCTAGGTAATCAATGATTGGAAAGAATTGGTCTAAAGTTAGATATGAAGCCATTGGTGACCAATTTTAAGTGTCTGCAGTTTACCCCTGTTTGGGAAGATGTTGCAAGCTGTAAGCATAACAATGCCTTCTCAAATAATGAGAAATGGCTTGTTGGGGATCTATCAGTGCCTAAGAGCAATCATTGTATTCCTTCTGTAAAGAGTATTAATACAATTGGGTATTGTCTCTCATCAATTGTTCAGGATCTACCGGCTCCTAAGAGCAACCATGATTACCTTTGTATAAGCAACTAAACACAGAATTATACTAGAATGAACAAGTAACTAGAAATAAGAAATAACACAGAATATGACAGATAATACCCAATTGTATTAATACTTTTTACAGAAGGAATACAATGAAGAGATGCCACACTCTTCCACACCTTACAGACTTCCCACACCAAGTGTACAGTAATTCACCTTCAAGAGCTCACTCTCTCAATTACGGTCCCAACACACAACTCAAACACAGAGTTGGTGTTCACCTCCAACCAGTCAGTATCACTACTGCCAATACCACCAGTAAGTGACCATCACTACCAGTCCAACCGAATACTCCACGTACTCAAGGTCTGAGTACACACTGTACTCCAAGTAGATCTCCCATGAACTTGCAACAACATGCAACTCAAATGATCTTACTTACCTGTGTAGATCTCCCATGAACTTGCAAAAACCTCCAACTCAAATGATCTTACACACCATGTAGATCTCTCTACATCCTGAAGAACCCTTGTCCTTGCCTCACCAAGTCCTTATGATTATCCAAACCAATACCCCGATGGACCTACTATCAGAACTTGCACAACCTGCAACTCTGCCTGATCATACACACTCATTTCCCCTGTGGAACTAGGAGAAGCTACCCTTGCTCTCTTCACACACTGAAGGAGCTGGCCTACTCAACTCAAACTAGCACCCTTTACAATACAACCCATGAGTCTATTATATAGATCTCATACAAACAATAATTAGACATCCAATTACAATAATTAGATCCGTAGCTCAAGACTAAAATTAGCCTTTATCATGCAAACAACTGGTTCGTTAACAAACTATTCATGAATTAACAGTTCTAGAACTGCACAAGCGACCGATGTCGGTCCCTGTCTGTCTGGAGGTGACCGAGGTCAACCGACTCCATGACCGATGTCAGTAGCTTCCTGTCCACCCCTGACCGACGTCGGTCAGCCTAACCGACGCCGGTGATTGTGACATCTAACAACCTCCTCCATGTTTGCATATAGTGAAGCTTTTAGCTGCACAACCTAACAATCTCCCACTTGGAGATAAACAACTACACTATACCTGTACCTGTACATCATCTAATTTGTTTCCTGGCTTGTATCCCTCTTTAAGTTCAACCTTGAAGACCAACCACCACAAAACCTGTGGTGCACCTCCTGTCATCCAAGTAACCTGCCGCATCCGCATCTACAAACCCATGTAGAAAAGAACTTGACCCTGCATAGCAAGACAGCCTACTGCTGGTCCATCTCAGACACCTGAGAATCCACTGAACTGCACTCCAGTGCTTCTTTCCTAGATTGGCTCCAAACTTTCTAACAACACCCACTACTGGGGCAAACTCAGGTCCAGTACACTTGTACTTAACCTCATCATGTGAATCAGGACACTGTTCATAGAACTGTCCAACCATCGGTGTGCTTACCAGTTTCACACAATCATCCAGAGACAAAATCAACCTGTGATCTTTCATGTCTCTAGAACACACTCATGCCAAAGAATTTCACTCCTCCAAATTCTTCATGACATACCACTGAACTAACTTTACCTTTAGCTCAGCAAAAACCTGCATGTGTGACCCTGCAACAAGCAAACACACAACATACATTAACAGGATAATGTCGTGACCATCATCCACTTGGTAAAGAAATCACAGTGGTTATAATGACATTGACTAAAGTCATGCTTTTTCATCCACCTGTCAAACTTGTACCACTGTCCTGGAGCTTCCTCAAGACCATATGACCTGGCCTTCCGTCTCACGTATCCATTCTCTCTATTCTTTAACCAAGGAATCCATTAGTCTTTTAGTGCTTTCATACCGGCTGGCAACCTTACCAAATCTCCCATTTGGTTCTGCATCCTAGGAATCAAATTCTTCATTCATGCCATGTTCCCACTGTTTCTTGGATCCTTCCTGCTCTACAGTGAACAACGAGTATAAAGAAGAGGAATAACAAATTTGAGGCTTAATTACCCTTTCAGTCCTTCACATGGGCATTTGAGACTCCTTGACAGCTTGCTGTCCACCCAAAATCCGTTCCAGTGACTGATCTCAGTCACCACATAGTCTGCATCCGATCGACATCGGTTCCATGCGACTGTCCTGACAGTCAATGCCAGTTTCTTGACCGACATCAGTGTCTACCTGTCACCGACATCAGTTCCCTGATCGACATCGGTCTTATCCTACCCGACACCACTGGCTCTGGTCTGCACATGACCGACATCGGCATCTGTCTGTTCGACGTTGGTTCCTTCCTAATCGACGTTGGTAACTATGTTCTCCTGTGAGTGATGACCTTTACCCGCGAGTAACCTTTGGATCAAAACCCTGTCCAACTCACCCTTGCTCTGCCCAAAAATGTCTAGCCCCTTGAGTTGATCTCTATCCATCATCTCCTCCATGAACACCAAGGCTTTCCAATTCTTAAGTTTATCAAAGACATCTGTCTTTCGCTTAATAACATGCATCTCCTTCTTGCTCTTGTGACCAACCCTACAAAGCCACGCCTTCGCAATAGAAGAAGAATCAGTAATATAAGTAGATAGATAAAGGATACCTACTTTCTTACCACCTGCTAATTCAAGTGCATCCACTGTGAGAGTTTCTGTGCATCTCTCATCACCCAACTTTCCTGAAGAAATTAGCCTTATCTTCAGAACTGGGACCTGCATGACATCCTTCAACACCCATGTGTTGGACGCCTGTAATTTCAGCTTCACTTCACCTTTGCCAATACTTTGACAAGGCACACTAACCCCGAAATAAATCTTTCCAAAATCTCCAAGGACCTTAACATGGAAAAATACTCTATTTCAAGTTGCATGGAAAGAGGCAACAAAATCTATAAAATAAGATTCTACTTTATCCAAGGAATATATAAGAGCAACCAGTGCAATAATACCTGCAACCCATGCTACTTTATTTCCTTCATGTTGATCTCCTACCAACCAGCAATCTTTCTTTACCTGCTCTTTCCTTCCATCAACCAGTAATTGATTCTTGCTATTCTCTTTCATTCTTAGCTTACTTTCTTCTACCATTGCTATACTCCCACTCCAATAGAAACCCCTGTGAGTGACCTGTAATCAAAAACCACTTAACAATCTCTGAAACCAAGATGTTAGTGAACCAAGCTTAGATAAATCCTCTCTGATACCACTTGTCAGTAGTATCACTAACCAAGCTCTGATACCAATTGTTGGGTATCTACCAGCTCCTAAGAGCAACCATGATTACCTTTGTATAAGCAACTAAACACGGAATTATACCAGAATGAACAAGTAACCAGAAATAAGAAATAACACAGAATATGAGAGACAATACCCAATTGTATTAATACTCTTTACAGAAGGAATACAATGAAGAGATGCCACACTCTTTCACACCTTACAGGCTTCCCACACCAAGTGTACAGTAATTCACCTTCAAGAGCTCACTCTCTCAATTACGGTCCCAACACACAACTCAAACACAGAGTTGGTGTTCACCTCCAACCAGTCAGTATCACTACTGCTAGTACCACCAGTAAGTGACAATCATTACTAGTCCAACCGAATACTCCATGTACTCAAGGTCTGAGTACACACTGTACTCTAAGTAGATCTTCCATGAAATTGCAACAACCTGCAACTCAAATGATCTTACTTACCTGTGTAGATCTCCCATGAACTTACAACAACCTGAAACTCAAATGATCTTACACACCATGTAGATCTCTCTACATCTTGAAGAACCCTTGTCCTTGCCTCACCAAGTCCTTATGATTCTCCAAACTAGTACCCCGGTGGATCTACTATCAAAACTTGCACAACCTGCAGCTCTATCTAATCATACACACTCAGCACCCCTGTGGAACTAGGAGAAGCTACCCTTGCTCTCTTCACACATTGAAGGAGCTGGCCTACTCAACTCAAACTAGCACCCTTTACAATACAGCCCATGAGTCTATTGTATAGATCTCATACAAACAATAATTAGACATCTAATTACAATAATTAGATCCGCAGCTCAAGACTAAAATTAGCCTTTATCATGCAAACAACTGGTTCATTAACAAACTATTCATGAACTAACAGTTCTAGAACTGCACAGGCGACTGATGTCGGTCCCTATTTGTCTGGAGGTGACTGATGTCAGCCAACTCCATGACCGATGTCGGCAGCTTCCTATCCACCCCTAACTAACGTCGATCGGCCTAACTGACACCGGTGACTGTGACATCAGCAACCTCCTCCATGTTTGCATACAGTGAAGCTTTTAGCTCCACAACCTAACATGGCCTGCATACCAAAAAGAAGATGATGACTGAAGAACAAAGTTCCAAATGGTTTTTGAAATTCCTATGATGATGCCCCCTCGAGGGAGTGGCCATCACATATGTGGATGGATGGTCCCTCAAAAAGAAGTAAGAAGAAGGGTGAGATTAACTTGTAGTTGGGATTAATCCAAATGAGAAATGCTTGCATGCATTGATTGAAAAAGGATGTTGATTTGCCCAAAGGTAGCTATAATCAAGAATAAAAGATAAAATAATGATTTGCCCATATGTGATTATAATCATTAAAAGGACCTGAATTGTATAAAAATATTATTTGATATGGTTGTGCTTTAGTTATGGTAGATTAGCAAGCATAACCCATGGATATAACTTGAAATATAGATTAAAGATGAGTGGCTACAAATGTAGATGTGATGGTCTAATGACTAAATAATCTATAAATAATTAGGGATACAAGGATGCTCAAAGTGATGAAAGAGATGAATAGAAGAATAAGGATTGATCCAATAGAAATGATTCAGTTTTACTTGCCAATGAGGAGATGCTCGTCTTGATTAATAATGATACAACTAGAATGGTCAAATGAGTTAATTTGATCATGATGAATGGGAGGATTTTCCAAGGTGCCAAGAATAAACTTTAGATTCCCCATTTCTTATAGAACCTCCTATAGCTAATTTTTACTATAGCACATGTTGGTACGCCTCATGATATAAAAGACCATGAGAACTTGGCTGAAATGTGCACAAGGACTGACTCCCGATCTAATAAACAATTAAAAATAATGCACCAATGATAAAATCCATGATGACAATGTTAACATTTGAATATGAATGGACTCAAGAATAATGTGCAAAGAAACACCTAATGAACATATAGAAACTTAGTCGAGGTAACAGTACCGAAAGTAAACAAATAGACAAGTAGACATATAAACAAAGAAATAAATAAAAAGCACTCAAACAAACAAACAACCAGAAATAAACAAACATTCCAAAAGCAAAAGCAAAAGAAAGCATCCTAACAATAACTTTTCCCTAGTATGGTAGATTGAGGATGATGAACTAGGCTTAGACAAGACAAATATTTTTGGATTTTGAAATGTTACAAATGTTTCTAGAATTTTGATGTATCTTAACTCATTAGAGAATGATGAGATACCTACTTGAAAAATGGAAAGAGCATTGGCTAAGGTTGCTCTCAAAATGACAAGAGTGTATGGTAAAGAGGGACTAAGGTGACTGTAACATGAATTGAACACAACATACATAGTCCCAAAATGACCTCAAGTGACAATAATTCCATCCACATAAAAGGTGGGGAAAAACCAACTAGGTCCCAACAAGTTCTCAAATCTGGCAAATGGCTAGTCAAATGAAAATAGCAATGATAAGGTGATTCACAATGTATGATAAACAAGTATTTTCCCTAGTTTTCCCATAGGTGGTTATAACTAGGATACAACAAAATAGGCTAATGATACTAATTTACCCATAGGCGGTTATAATTAGTAGCAAGACTAGTGAGACACTGATTTGCCCATAGGTAGTTATAATCAGGGTCACATAAACAAACTTGATAAACGATGGAAGTTGAAAGATATCTTTCCAGATTAACTATCACACTACTTTCATAGATTGTCATTATAAACATGGATTTGATTGATTAGTGAAACTGGATCAGAATCCCCTTGCAAAATGTGTGGGAAGAAGCAAAGTAACCAAGATCAAAATAGGATTGGGTAGGATGACTAAAAAAAGCTTTGAACTAAATAGGAATAGTATGATAGGATGGTATGGTCTTACTAAGGATAATGATGGTTTTATAGATCAGATAAAATGGTAAGAGGGTTGGTATAAAGTTGGATATAATGCTAAGAGGGTTGCCCCCAAGTGATGGGGTGAATAGTAGGAATATGCAACAATGACAAAAGGATATGTAACAATGATAATGGTATGTGTTTAAAAAATGAGGATGGATGTTGGTTTTTGATATGTTTGGCCTGGGTATAGTAAATGTCATATGATTCTATTGTTCTAATTGAAATGGAGATGCACATTCTGATTAGCAAATGATACAACTAGAATAATCAATCATTCTATTTACTAGCCCACAACTCATCTAAATAGTTGCTCTATCAAGAATTGGCTACAAATTTGGCCATCAATAATGGTTTTGTGATCTTCATTGGTTGTTGATTCTGATTCCTTCAAGTGTCAAGACAAGGTATCTTTGTAGCCTCTGTAAAGGAAAGTGTGGTTGTGGATGGTAAATAGGGATAAAAGTTGGATGATAGTTTTGTTTGTGAAATAGAATGGTAGATGATAATGGAATGAATGATGGTGATTGGGAAACAAATAGAGATCAATGTTTTCAGGCATACACAATGTTGTTGATTTTGAATTCGACATAATTTTGGATGTGGCAGGGTCAAAGATCACTGAAGATGCTCTCGATAGGACCACCAATTTTTTTTGTTATTTGATCTTGAGAGTAGATACCATCTAATTAGGTTATATGTTGGAAGTTATATTGATTTCATCTGTGATTTTTTCTTCATTAAATAGTGAATAAATTTTGTGCTCAGCTATTGTCATCTCGAAGAGGTTTCTACCAACAAAATTGTCTTGATTATCCCAGAGCACCCCCAAGAAGGTTTCACTAAGGAATGTTGATTTTTGGATTTGATTGTCTTATAGTGAATTTAAAAAGCTTTCACTAAAAGATGTTGAGTTTGAACGTTTATTGTCTCCTAGCACCTCCAAAAAGGTTTCACTTGGAGAGTGTTCTTCATCTGTATTATATTGGTCTTGGCTCCTTACTCTTCTTCATCTAATATGTCACATAGATGTAGTTAAACAAGGTATGATTTTGTTGGTCCCAATCAACACTTCTCAGAGATGGAATATCAATGATATGGATATGTTGGTTGTTGGTAATGGAATGTGGAATGGTAATGTAATAGAGCTTAGCAACACAATCCTTATAAAAGATACTAGAATAACTTGTGTCAAAGCTAAAGTACTCATCCTCAAAAATCATGGAAGGATCATAAATGTATTCAAATTATATTATAGGGATGCATAACCAATATTATAACAACCATGAATGTATCTTGATTGTAAATCTGATTCTGACTCAATGGACTCTGAATCCAATGTCAAGACTGATGTTGATTCTACTTCTGATGCTAAATCTGATGTCAATTCAAGAGTAGAACCTAACTCTAATTTTAATTCTTCATCTAATGAGTACTTTATTATAAGGATGTTTTGTTGAATGTTTGGTATTGTAAAAGTAACAGCCTGTGATGGCATAATGGGATCCAAAAAGACTGGTTTGTCAAAGTGAGGCTCCTCTATAATGGGAAAAAGGTCAGGAGACAACTCCTCAAAGATTGGCTTATCGATAGGATGATCTTGGAAAATAGGCATATGGTCAAGGTAATCATTTTCCCAAAGGCAGTTATAATCATTAAGAAGTGACTCAATAAATACTGGCTCATCAGAGTGAGACCCCTCAATAACAGGTATAGGATCAATAGGTGATTCATCATAGGTTGACTTATCATAAATGGCTGGTTCAACAAAAGCATCTATGATTAGTTTGTTTTCTTGGCCTTGGTTTCTAATGAGCTGGAAAATACCAATTTTGAACACAACTTTATCTTCAAATGATTGGCTCAGTTGGGTAGGTCTGATTAGATTGATTGGGGTTTATTTTGAATGATGGGCTGAGGCTGAATGATTAGTTGAGGTTAAATGATTGGATGAGGTTTAGTCTGAAGAGAGTGTTCAAGTCACTTCTAGATTTTGGAAATGTTAGAACATTTCTAGGCATATGGGTATACCTATAGAGGAAATGTACCTCTAGATTTAAAGGGCTAGCTCCCTGAATGTATCTCTACAAAATAACCTCTATTTAAACCAGCTTGATTGAAAGGAAAAGGGTTAGAAATTGCATAAAAAAAACCTATTCTAAGAATGGTGATACACTAAGATTATCTTCGACATGAACATCATACTCTAGTGCACAATACAACAAAACACACAGACCATTTTCAAGATCTAGAGATTCTAACAGAAATATTTTACTATAGAGGCAAGATGTATGAAATAACACAAGGAAAATGAACTAAAAGGTAATTTACACATTCTAAGAATAGTTAAACACTTATATCAATTCAAAACACTTAAACGCACTTTATATGACCTATTAGACTAAGAAATCTTGCTCAGGCATGAAGGATAAAGGACAGAAGGATGGAAAATCATCACTTGTTGTCACTATACGTCACTTCTACACTCAAAAAATTATTCAAAACTTGAAAGAAAGGGACTTGTACTAATGTTAAAGGCAGAATATGACATCAATCTAGTAGGGCTTTGCCATACACTGTGTGGTCTCTTTTTTTCACTAGCCCAAGGGCTATATATATAGCAGAGAGGAAGTGAGAGGAGGAAGCCTTTATCTCAAAAGAAAGGAATCAATCTGTTAGAAGTCTCCATCTTCAACTACAACCATCTTTACAAATGATGATCATTATGACCAATTGATTGATCCATTGTCACATCAAGTGGCTACACAATTAGTCTGCTCTATCAAAGATGATTCTCCAATGGTTGTGCTAGTAGAATTAAGATATTTTGAGCTGAGTCATGGCATCAAAACAAATATTACAAGGGAGTCCACTTATTGCAAATTTGTCTTGATGCTAACAAATTTACACCAACTTACTGAGGTGTGCAATAGCATAGGGGAGAGTCATTTTTATTCTATTAGCCTTGTCCTACTCCTTTGATTGGTCTTCAAGAAATGACTCAGATCCTAATATGATCAATGGTGATGTGAGCCCTCCTATCTACTTGGGATACACTTTCTTGAATGCCAATGGTTACCTCATCACCTTGAAGTTGATGTTTGCGCAACCATCACTATACAAGGACAATTCCTTCAGGGGTATTTCTTTTGGGTATTTCCTTTAGGCATTCCTCCAGGGAATTTTCCATGGATATTTTCTTTGAAATAAATAAACTTTTGGGCCCCTTTTGATTGGTCCACTTTTGAAAAGAATTTCCCTTCAGGATTTTGGAGTATTTCTTCAGAAGGATTGTTGTGGACAAAATGTTTGAAATAATTCCTTCAAAAAACTTGGAAGTGTCCTTTCAAACTTTTTGAAGATGCCTTTTAGAGTTTTTGAACTAGACACCTTTCTGAAAAGAGACCCTTCAAGAAAATTATGTAGGACACTTTCATGTGAATGACCCTTCGGGCTTTTTGAAAGTGTCCCTTTAGAGTTTTTTTGAAGGACACTTTTGTGAGAAAGAGACCCTTCAGATTTTGTAGAGGGCACTTTGCATGAAAAAGACCCATCAAAATAATGGAAGTGTCCCTTCAAAAAAAATGCAAGGGATAATTTCTTTGGATTTTTTGCAATTGTCCCTTCAAAAAAATGCAAGTGCCTTTCAACAATCTCAAAATGTACCCTTCAGACATTTTACAAATGACTCTTTAGAAAGATTATCATGGATAAAATGTCCATAACAATTCCTTCAAAAAAATTGTAAGGATTAATTCTTTCAAAAAAACTTGAAAGTGTCCCTTCAGAAAATATGAAATGTACCCTTCACAATTTTTGTAAGTGTCCCTTCAGATTTTTTTCGAAGGACACTTTCAAACTTTTTGTAGTGCACTTCCATGAGAAACAATTCCTTCAGAAAACTTTGAAGTTTCCAATTCCTTTAAAACAATCCCTTCAAACTTATTGCAAATGTCCCTTCAAAAATTTGGAAGATGCCCTTCAAAAGAATTGAAATGTACCCTTTGGAAGAATTGAAGTTGACACTTTTGTGAGGAAAAGGCCCTTTAGAAATATTGAAAATGTCCCTTCGCAAGAGAAAAAGACCCTTCAGACTTTTTTTAAGTGACCACTTTTTCGAGAAAAAGACCCTTCGGAAAACTTAAAGTGTACCAATCAGACTTTTTGTAGGGAACTTCCAAGAGAAAAATAACCTTTAGCAATTTTGAAAGTGTCCCTTCGGAAGAATTGTAAAGGACCAATTCTTTCAAACTTTTCACAAGTGTCCCTCTGAAAATATTATTTTGGATAAAATGTTTGCAACAATTTCTTCAAAAAAAATTGCTTTGTACCAATTCTTGAGAAAAGACCCTTCAAAAATATTGAAAATTTCCATTTGAAAATCTCGGATAGGACCAATTCCTTTGGAATTTTTGTTTCAGACAAAAAGTCTGAAATAATTCCTTTAATACTTGAACAAAAGACCCAAAGCAAAACCTTGATAAAAGAAATAACACTTGTGTATAAAGACTAACATAAAATTTGTAAAAAGGTCAAATAAAGGCTTTCAAAGGAAATGATACTTGACACTTTGCTATGGGGATAACCAAATTTTGAATGCTGCACTTAGCCAAAATGAAAGATGCAAAAAAAATGGGAGTAAAAATTGGCTAACATTCTTGGTCATTCTGAGGGGAGGCATGCCTGTTATGCCTAAGACAAGTTGCCTAAATCCTTCCATTGGGAATAGAGTCATGCATATAAGCACCCAAAAATAACCTGAATAGACCTTTGGCTCAAAAACACAAGCTCATTGATTCACACACATAAGGGCAAAGACACACACCAAAAAAAAGGAAGGAAACACACTGTGCTACAAAGCACATAGGGAACACAACAACAAATCAAAATAAAACTATACTAAACACACACACATGAAAGAATCTCTCCCTCCTAGATCAAAAGGAAAGTTTGAAACTCTTCTTGCCTCATAGAATGAAGGAATGTATGAGACATGTTACCATTTGAACATTGGCATGGAAACCTCCATCTTTTTCATGGTGTTGGTCAATCTTTTTGTCATGGATTTTAATGTAGCTGAGACAACTTCAAAAAAATCACCTATAAAAATGAATTATTCTTGAATTTCAAATACCTCAAATTCTTCATAATACTCTTTGGTTGCTACATGATCCAATGATGCCTCATCAAAGCATGTTTTTTGGCTTCCCATGATGTCTTGAGAGTGGACAAGTGGCTTGTCAATTACAAGCTCATCAAGGAGCTTAGTGTACTCTTCCCACTCTTGATCATTATCCCTCATGGAGACTTCTTGTTCTACCTTCTCATATGCCTTTTCTTCAACCTTGTAAAGTTCTTCAAGTTATTTTAGAAGCTCAATCTGCTACAGCCATTCTTCTGTCATCTTTCACATCAAGGATCACCTCCTCCTCATGAACATCATCTTCAAACACTTCATCTTGATCCTTGGTCATATGGTACACTCCAATTATATCCCTATCCTTCTTATGAGTAGCTGTAACTTCATTTGAATCTTCTTTCTCTTGGTTCAATAAGGGTGAGCTATGCTTGATAGCCCATAGTGGAGTTCTAATGATAAACTCCTCTTCATCATCACTCATGCCATCCTCTTGCTCTGTTGCAAACTAAATTTGTTCCTCCTTTGATGATTCCCTTAAAATATGTTCTTCAATAAGAGATGGGGTGGGAGGGATATACATAGGTCTATGGATTGGGGTGGAGTGTGATGTTCATGGACGGGCATGGATATGGGTGAAGCTTCTTGAATAGGCTCTTGAGAGAGAGGTAAGATAGAAGTATCTTTTTTCATGCATACAATAGACTCCCACATAATTCCCTTCTATAAATTTATATGGATTAAGTCCATATGTTTTATTACTATACTTATCAAGGAAAATATTAAAAATACCTTCAAGGGGAGAGGATGTTTCACTATCCTTGATACCTTTTTTTTCTTCACTAATTAGATAATTCTAATTTGAATTTGTCTCCATCTATGGCTCAATATGAAGCCTTGATAAGGGTTGTGTCCTTATGGTCACCTTGGTTCCATATCTTGTTTTAAAATCTATAAAATACCAATCAATAAAAAGGTACCCTCCTATATTATCCATGAAGTTTCTTGACAAGCAGATAATAAAATGAGCTAGAAGGTCTACCACCACAACATCTTGTATAATAGGGAAACTTGGGTAATCATGTAGAAATACTTTTAGACCTTTGACCAATCCGACTATCTTGGTTGGAGTCCCATCAAGTTTTAACACTCCATTAGTATGTGGTTCATACTTCAATCCCAACTTATTAGCCACCACCTTAGGCATGACAGTGGTAATAGCTCCACTACCTACAATACAATTGTGAACCAGCTTGTCTCCCATAATGAGTGTGAAGTAGAAGGGTGGAGGATTTTTAGATTTTGTGGAGGGCTCTAAGGCATGAATTGGAGAATTGGTAAGGGCTAAACTATTATAATCTATGTTTGACGGGCTACATGGATGCTCGCTAGTTATTCTTGTAAGAGCTCCTTTTGACCAGGCATATGCAAGATTTCCCAAAGAGATATTCTTGTCTTGGTTTTATTCAAAGAATAAACAATGTTTATAGGGGATATAGTTACCTTTTATTTCATTCTTGAAGGTAGTGAGGGAGCTTGAGCTTACTATGTTATAGGCTTGACAACCCTATTTGCATTCTGATTTTGCTGAGGAGCATGATTGGTAGTAGGTATTGTACTAGGATTCACACTTTGTGGCCTTGGAGAGGCATCACTTAGAATCACATGTACTCCTAGAACATCTCCCAGATCTCTCTTCTTGGCTCTTATGTTGGCTATAATTGATGTTCTTTGATTCAACACATAATCATCCTTTGATTGAAAGTTCATCATACCTACACTTTGGCTGTTCTCTTCTCCATGAATATGTTTTTGCATGAGATTCACTTCTTCTGATGTCATGTAAGGAGTATATTCTTCTTTTTCTACCAAAGCTTGGCCATCTTCTTCACCATCATACATGAATTGACCTTGAGGTTGTCCCCATTGGTCTAAATGATCCTCTCTTTGGACCATATTAGCCTGTACTAGAACAACCTTCATGAAAGGGGTAGAATTAGGATGATAGGCATTGGGCTGCCTATTGAAACCTTATTGACCTTGTCCTCTCCATTGGTAATTGTATTAGGGTGGAGCTCTATAGCTTTGTTGAGGATAGTATTGAGGGTTAGGTGGAACACTCAACTATAATTGAGATTACTTGAGCTAAGCTCGTAGGGACTGGATCTCTTCATATTTGTCAATAATATTGTCCATCTTATTGGGAATGGTTCTCAACTTGGCGTTGGCATTAGGAACTTGTGCTATGCTTGGAGCTTCAACTGAACTATGAGACAACAAAGGCATAGAAAATCTTGGAGGTAGTTTTCTATCCTATATCAAGCTATTCTCAGCTTCAATAGTTATCTCATATGCATCGAGCAGAGTATATCTTGCCATTGACTACAACATTATCGCCACATCAGTACCAATAGTCTTGAGATAGGTGGGAAATACAAAGCTTGGAGGAGGTCTCATGATAGGTGGCAACTTATGCCATGTCCTTTGAAATCTTTCATTAAAATCTCCCATGGATTCATTAGGACCTCTCTTTATCACATTCAATTTATGGATTAGTGAAGTATGGTCACTCTTACTCTCAAATCTATTTACCAGCAATTCCCCAAAGCCATCCCAACTTGTAATGTAACCACATTCTAAAGTACTATACCAGTCAAGTGCCTTACCTTTTAGAGATATAACAAGCAATGTAATGGCTATGCTGGATTGAGTGACATTATAGAAGTTACAGAAGTTTGAAATGTCCCTAATATGCTCAGATGGGGTAATAGGACCCTCTCCATTGAAACTAGGGAGATTCTTTGTAGCATTTGGAGGGATAGGGTCATATTCAAGAAGGTCAATTGGATTTTGGGTGTTAAAGGTAGGGAAAGGTTGCTACCTATCCATTTATCTTCTTTCTTTTGGATCTCCTATTTATTCAATATCCTCAACTTCTTCTTCTTCAAAACCTCTTTGCCTAGGTTCTCTAAGTGTTAGGAATGGTTTAGGGTGTTATTCTTTAAAAAGAGCTTCAACTAAAGGGGCTTGATCAAATATCCTAGATGACCTAGTGAGGACCATGAAGTACAATATGGGAAACTTGATCTACAACCATATATTATCACATTTTGGAGTCACCGAATGTTGGGTTAAGAATATTTTTGCAACTTTAGGCTTGTCAAGACAAACATTCACCTTGACATGTAAATAATTAGGACCAGTGGTCCCACCGGGCATGTCAAAACTATTGTCTCCAAATCTTACACCTTAGAAGAGAGTGTTTAAGACTCTTCTAGATTTGGGAAACTTTAGAACATTTCTAAGCATGTGGGTATACCTATATAAGAAATATACCTCTAGATTTAAAGGGCTAGCTCCTTGAATGTATCTCTACAAAATAAATTCTATTTAAACAAGCTTGATTGAAAGGAAAAGGGTTATAAATTTCATAAAATAAACATGTTCTAATAATGGTGATGCACCAAGATTATCTTCTACATGAACATCATACTCTAGTGCATGATACATCAAAATGCACAAACCATTTCAAGCTCTAGAGATTCTAAAACAAATATTTTAGTATAGAGGTGAGATGTATGAAATAACACAAGACAAATAAACTGAAAGGAAAGTTACATATTCCAAGAATAGTTAAACACTAACAGTAATTCAAAACACTTAAACATACTCTATATGACCTGTTAGACTAAGAACTCTTGCTCAGGCATGAAGGATAAAGGATATAAGGATGGAAAATAATCACTTGATGTCACTATATGTCACTTCTACACTCAGACAATTGTTTAAAACTTGAAAGAAAGGGATGTGTACTAATGCTTAAAGGTAGAATATGACATCAATCTAGCAGGGTTTCGCCATACACTGTGTGGTCTATTTTTTTCACTAATCCAAGGGTTGTATATATATCAGAGAGGAAGTGAGAGGAGGCCTTTGGTAACAAAAAGAGGAATCAATCTGTTAGAAGTCTCCATCTTCAACTGTAACCATCTTTTTAAATGATACTCATTTCATCCATTTGATTGATTCATTATCACATCAAGTGGTTACACAGTTATCCTTCTCTCTCAAAGATGCTTCTCCAATGATTACACTAGCAAAATCAAGATATTTTGAGTTGAGTCATGGCATCAAAATTTTTGTTACAAGAGAGTCCACTTGTTGCAAATTTGTCCTGATGCTAACAACTTTCCATCGGCTTGTTGAGGTGTACAATGGTGTAGGGGAGAGTTGTTTTCATTCTATTAGCCTTATCCTCCTCCTTTGATTGGTCATTGAGAAATGAATCAAATCCTGATTTGATCAATGGTGATGTGAGACCTCCTATCTTCTTGGGATACACTTTCTTGAATTCTAACGATTACCTCATCACTTTGAAGTTGACATTTTTGCAACTGTCACTTTACTGGGACAATTCCTTCAGTGGTATTTCTTTTGGGTATTTCCTTCAGGCATTCCTCTGGGCAATTTCCCATGGATATTTTATCCAAAATAAATAACCTTTTATGCCTCTTTTTATTGTTCCACTTTTACCTAGAATATCCCTTCAAGATTTTAGAGTATTTTTTGAAAGGATTATTCTAAACAAAATGTCTGAAATAATTCCTTCAGAAAACTTGGAAGTGTCCTTTCAGACTTTTGGAAGATGACTTTCATAGTTTTTGAATTAGACACCTTTCCAGAAAGAGACCCTTTGGGAAAATTATGTAGGGAACTTCTATGAGAAACAATTCCTACAGAAAACTTTGAAGTGTCCAATTCCTTTAAAACAATCCCTTTAGACTTTTTGTAAATGTCCCTTCAAAAATTTGGAAGATGCCCTTCAGAAGAATTGAAATGTACCCTTCAGAATAATTGAAGTGGACACTTTTATGAGGAAAAGGCCCTTCAAAATTATCAAAAACTTCCCTTCACAATAGAAAAAGACCCTTCAAACTTTTTGTAAGTGACCACTTTTCTGAGAAAAAGACCCTTTGAAAAACTTGAAGTGTACCAATCAGACTTTTTGTGGGTCACTTCCAAGAGAAAAAGAACCTTTTATAATTTTTAAAGTGTCCCTTCAAAATAATTTTAAAGGATCAATTATTTTAGACCTTTCGCAAGTGTCCCTTTAAAAAGATTATTTCAAATAAAATGTTTGAAACAATTCTTTTGGAAAAATTGCTTTGTACCAATTCCTGAGAAAAGACCCTTCAAAAATATTAAAAATATCCCTTCACAAAGATTGAATTGGACCAATTCCTTCAAAAATTTTGTTTTAGACAAAAAGTCTGAAATAATTCCTTTGAGACTTGAACAAAAGACCTGAAGTAAAACCTTACCAAAAGAAATAACACTTGTGTAAAAATATCGACACAACACTTGAAAAAAGGATAAAAAAAGGCTTTCAAAGGAAATAAAACTTGACACTTTGTTGTGGGGATAAATAAATTTTGAATGCTACACTTAGCCAAAATGAAAGATGTAAAAAAACTGGGAGTGAAATTGGCTAACAGGCTCCAAAAAGACTAGTTTGTCAAAGTGAGACTCCTCTACAATGAGAAAAAGGTCAAGAGACAACTCCTTAAATAATGACTTATCGATAGGAGGACCTTAGAAAATAGGCATATAGTCAAGGTAATGATTTTCCCAAAGGTGGTTATAATCATTAAGAAGTGACTCAGCAAAGACTGGCTCATCAGAGTGAGACTCCTCGATAATAGGTATAAGATTAATAGGTGATTCATCACAGGTTGACTTATCACAAATAGTTGGTTCAAAAAAAGCATCTCAGATTAGTTTATTTTCTTGGCCTTGGTTTCTAATGAGTTGGGAAATACCAATTTTGAACACAATTTTATCTTCAAATGATTGACTCAATTGGGTAGGTACTGATTAGATTGGTTAGGGTTTAGGTTAAATGATGGGCTGAGGCTGAATGATTGGATGAGGTTTAGGCTGAATGATTGGATGAGGTTTAGGCTAAATGATTGATTGGGATCATAATTGGATTGGTTTATATTTGGGTTCGATTGGTTAGGGTTTTATAAAATGAGGAGTGATATGCACTAGATGAGGAATGGTCAGTGGTTGGATAATGGTAGGGCATTGTGGAGCTAGATTGCTCGCACAAGACAAAGGACAAAGTCCTAAAATGGTAACAACATGTTAGTATGGGGCTTGGTTACTTGCACAAGCCAAAGGATGAGGTGTAAGAATGGTAATAGGGCATAGTGTAACTTTATTTCTTGCACAAGCCAATGCATATAAGTCCTCTTCATAAACCATATCATCCCAATCTTGAGTTGGATCATAAGCTAGTTATTGAATATGTTCTATGTACTGATTATTGTAAAGAGGGTATGGATCTGTATCCAAAACAACATTATTTTTAGTTTGGTCTTCAAAGTCCTCCTCACAAGCCTCTTCATACCAATCAAGGTCTTGAGTTGGATTTATGGATTTTGACTATGTTCTCCATATGGGTTATTGTAGGAAGAATAATAAAACCACCTATAAAATCTTTCTCTATAGGGGTTCTTAGTGGGATTTTGTGCAACCATTCTATCATAAGTTGGATTGTACATGACTCCACCATAAGTGTAGCTAGACATATCCACAGAAATGCTAAAATCTCTTAAACAAAAAGGCTTAGAGTTCTGTAAACTTTGAAAAACTATGTCCAAAGGATAAATGATTCAAACTAGGTCTAACTTGATCAAAAGTGGAGCTGTATCTCTAAAATAGTTTGAAAGTAGAGTTGTATCTCCAAAATAGTTTGAAAGTGGAGTTGTATCTCCAAAATAGTTTGAAAGTGGTTGTATCTCCAAAATGGTTTGTGATAAGATTTGGCATAAAACAGTCTAACATCAAATATCTAATATCAAATATCATATACATAAAAGGTCAAACATATAAATAAAAACCATCATGTCAAAGTCTAGGCCAAAGTGTTCCAAACAAGGTCTAAACTAGGAAAAGGAAAATAGTCACTAGGTATTTTGTCCAAATATGGAGTCAAAAGCTAGGCTTAAACAAGGCATGTGTTAGGACTTTTTCCCTGATGGCATCAAAAGCTAGTCTTGAAACAAAGGGTTGATGTGATTTGATTTAATCTAACAAGTTTTGGAAAAAACTTTGACATAGACTCGACACATGGAATTAAACATAAACATGATCAATTATCATAAGGCATAAGGAAAAAACTACCAAAAAAAAGGATGTGTTCTCCCAAATAAAGACATAAACAATGATGAGGATAGGCTTTGAATAAAGAAATAATCAATAGTTTTCAAATTTGGATAATCGATTAAATTAAGTTATGAAACCCAAAAGAGAAATATTTATGTATGAACCCCATAAATTAAGGCCTAAATAGAAATAAATCAATGTTTGAATCCAAACTTGACAAGGTTAATTGAAAACTAGGATTTGACCAGAAAAGCTAGACAAGATTGGATAACATGATGGCACAAGACAAAGGTACAAATGGTATACATGACATGGTTTGAAACAAATGGTTTTTAATACAATGGTTAACAAGTCTTGAAATAAATTGAGCAACTTAATGGTGCAAGCATGCTCGAATGATGTGATCAATGTTATATTTCAAAGACTTAAAGGCAAAACAGTTTGATATGATTTTGGCATCATAAAAATACTCTCCTCAACTCAAATGACACACACACATAAATAAATTTGGAAAAAATTTTAAGGCACAAGTGTGGTGTAAAATAGATAGCATAATACCTCTTAAGATAAAAGAGTGACATATAAACAAATTGGTTTTGACATGACTTATAAACAAACATATTAGTTTTAGTCTAAAGACACCAAGCAAGAAAATGACAAAATAAAATTAATTAAATCACCCTAAATCCTATCAAGGGTGTGGAAAAGTGGGTTTGACTAAACTAATTATTTTTTGAATGTTCTAGGTGGATCAATTACACAGGACTTTCACATCCAATGTGCCAAAATAAGCTCACGTCATTTGGGTCTGCATCATATAGCTTGTTGTAAAAAGGTCTTTCCCTTTTTTCCACCCCTACATCCATCACTTTCTTAGTGTAGTGTGATTTCCACCATGCTTAAATGTCTGGAGTTTAACCTCTACTAACGAAGATGGTTTACCCGCTCAAACTATCATCTCAATGAGGGGATCCCAATTTATATACCCCCATAGAGAGGGGTTGAAGATAATGCTAGGTGATGAAATCCTAGGTCAAAGCTTCCTTAAAGAACTTGTGGGAGGTAATTGATTCTCCCTCATAATTAAAGATGCAATGAAATTAAAAGACCAAATACAAGAGCTTTAAAGGTTTTTTCTAGATCACCCAAGCCATGTGGGTCTTGGGGAGAGCCTTGACAACTTCTCTTTTATGCCTTTAGACTAAGAAAATTTGAAATGAAGTTGGAACTTTTGGTCCCAAAAGTTCCCTAAAGGGGATAGATGGGAGAGAATACACGCACAACTCCTTTTTTCGCTAACAAACATTCAACCAACAACTCACATGAAAATGAACTTGCTCAAAAAAACATGTAAACTAATATGATAAGTTCATTTTAAGGTACCAAAATGAAATGTGTTATGAAGTTTGACCTATTTGGCATTTGATTTAACTTTAAAAATCTTTATAAACATCCATGGCATAAAAAAATGTACTAGGTTCTTTTTAGACACCAAATAGACAATTTGAACAAGATTGACATCATGTTAAGATTTGATTAAGTTCATTGTTTAGACACCAATTGAAATGTTTGGATTATGTTCATAGCCAAATTGAAAGGATTTACATAAACACAACTTGATACAAAATATCCATGTTCATTTTTAATCCCAAAGGTCCAAATGTGTGAGATTTGACTAGTTTGTTTTAATCCCAAAACAAAGTGTGAAAGATTTGACTAATTCATTTTAAAATCAAATTGAAGTGTTTGTTAGTCAAATAAAACAATTTTGTGTTTAAATATTATTTTTTCCCTTGAAAAAACAAGAGATTCAACCCATGATTAGTATCACTTTCAAGTGTTTAGAAAATGATATTTTGTTTTGAGCTCTCAGGTTTTAGATTTAAGTAGAATCATCATCGGTCAATAAAGACCATCAACAATGACCTGTCGACACAAAGAAAAAACCAAAAAATAAAAATATGTTATGTTAGGAAATAGTTCAAAAAAAATCTCAATATAACCTCAAAAAATCTCAAAATTTTTTTTTTTTAAAAATGCTAAACCTATGAAACATGCAAACAACAAGTTAGAAGGTTAAAACAAAGAAAACCAAACACAAAAATCATAAAAAAAACTATAGTATTTTTAATATAAATTTTAAACTATCCATCCATTTTTAATTAAATTTTTAGAGGTTGTTTATAGGTCCAGGGTGTACCCATTAAAAAATTTCAGGTCAAATTAGTGAATAAAAAAAAAATTATTAGCTCT
This sequence comes from Torreya grandis, assembly GCA_037957365.1. Lineage (NCBI taxonomy): Eukaryota > Viridiplantae > Streptophyta > Pinopsida > Cupressales > Taxaceae > Torreya > Torreya grandis. Next base: position 13,857 of record JARHVA010001557.1, on the reverse strand, counting down.
ATACTAACAATTGTTTTACCAAAAAATAAAGAATGTAAAGTGACAGTCACTAAAAGAGTCATAAATTTGAAAATATACATCATATTTTAATTAAATTTTGAGATAATTAAGATAAAATATTTAGTAACAAACTTTCAAAATTTTATAAAAAAATAGTAAACATATTAAAAATAATAGCTATTTTAATAGCCATTTTTACTCAAATATGTGGGATGCGCAATCATGTCCCATCAGACTTGGCATTTGTGATCATAAGAGTTTAACAAAGAGAGGAGGTTAGATCAAGTTTTAGTCCATAAAACCATGAAATCAACACACTAACATACTAACATATCTAATCCTAGATCTTAGGGGGAGATTAATGAACAAATAATAATTGAAAACCCAACTAAAATGCAAAGAACAACAATCTTTACCTTCCTTGAGAGCTCCAAATGATTTATTCATTGGCTTGCTCAAATTATGATAAAAAGGTATTCATCAATGGGGCTTGGCTATCTCCATATCCTCTTAGCACCATGCTTGGTTTGGCTTGGTTTTAACATTATAACACTATACATTTAGCTTCATAAGTCTATTCATGCATTATAACTCTACTTTGATTGAGCTCCCTAAATGAAGAGATCTAGACTTGCTTTTATAGGCTTTCAAATCTCTCAAAATGGGTTAAATATGATTATTGTTGAGTTTATTAACTTTGGTTAAGTTTGGCATATTCTTAAAATATTATTTTAGATATTTCTTATTTGAGATAACTCACAAAAGTAATGAGTAGCTTCTAAAATGTTCTAAGATGCTTTTGATATTTAAATTTTTATTTTTATTTTTGGTAATTAATTTATTAGTTCATTTGTTCAAGGATGAATTTAATTAGGATTTGTAATTGATTTAACTTGCTAATTGATTTTGATTAGGATGTGCAAGTCAATTAATTCTTTTTAGGCATTTGGTCATTTGTTTGATTTTGATTAATTCAATGTATGTATTTACCTTGTTTAATTGATTTAATAGGCCAAATTGATTTAATGCAAGGTTATCAAGCCAAATTCGAGACTAATAGAAATTCTTAGGTTAAATGTTTGATGATTAGTAAGAATTATTTTAAAGTCAGATATGAATCCATTGGTGGCCAATTTTAGGTGCCTACAAATACATGTGAGGCATGCATGATGTCCTAGAGAAGGATGCTCTTAGAAAACTTGATATCTAATGGGTGTCTTATATCCTAGGTGCATGGCATGTGGACATGCATCTGTCATTGAGTGGGTCTTGAGACTCTATTATTTACTTAAGACATCATGAAAGTATAAGGGTGATCACTTAGATTCTAATATAAAAATAATAAGGGTGATCATGAAAGCATATGGGGCATTTGAGACTCTGTTGCTTACTTAAGACATTGTGAAAACATAAGTGTAATCACTTAGAGTATTTAATATGATAGTAGAATGCAAATAGGATTATACATTTATAAAATATACATATTAGTTCCCCCAAAATTTGTTGTCAATAAATCAAATTTATAACAAGGCTAGTCCATTTTAAAATTTTAAAAAAATTGAGAGAAACTCCATTGAATTAATGATAAAATTTGAGGCCTCAACTTAAATGAGTATTTTATATTTAATGGCTTACAAGGAGGAGTTTTTAGACATTTTCCATGGTTCTAAATGTTTTCAACCTAATAGCAAGAATCGTTTTAGCCTTTGAACAACTTATGACAAATTATCTAAAGAGATCCCAAACCCCGAGTTCATAATCATAATGTTGCAATCACCTAACAACATATATCCCAACACTAAGCCCCATAAGTTGTAATTGTTTTTTGCATTTGATATTAAAATAAATCTATCCATATTAATCCAATAACATTAATCATATATGAATTTCTATGCTAATTTAGACTCAGTTTAAATTTCAAGGATGGTAACTTACCAAGTCCATGGATACAAAAAGTTAATTTCAAATAATATCATGATGTTCATAAAACATATTTTTATTTCACCTCTTTAATATTCATTTGATATCTAGATTGCATTCAAATCATGTTCAATTTTTTTTTAATAAAAAAATCATTTGAGATATAGAACCCACACACATTTGAACAAAAAATCCAATGCATAAAAGGAAAATTGTACACAAAATTGGAAAACAAATTAACTAACCTAAAGATGCATATTCACAATGATCATATCCCTTAAATATGGAATTTGGTTTTTTTTTAAAATCAATAACAATAGAAAAGGGGAAGGAAAAAAATCCATATTTTATGCCAACAGTTTCTTGGATGAAGCTAAAAAATATATAGGATTCCTAAAAAATTATCCAATGTTTACCAAACCTATCATGTACACATATTTAGAAAAACATGGGTGAAATTCAAAGGAAAATTTAATTTTGAAAAATTTCCTATATCATAATTTGATTAGAAAAATATACAAAAGTGAATCACAAAAAAGTAAATTCAATGCACAATAACTAAAACAAAGTCAATAATTATTTCTAGAAAGTATAGATCCCATGTAAAGTTCCTAAAAGTATTTTTCTCTTCTTATAAATACTAAAATTTAACCAATAAATTCTTGACAATGTTTATCCTTCACATCCTTACCTTTCTTGGTATTTTTGACATGCAGTTAAAAAACTCCATTGTCTTACAAGTACTGAGAAAATAACATGTAGATAACTTTATTTTATCCTTATCCTACTCACAAATCCCTAATATAAAATTCTAGAATTTTCTAACATTCTATAATAATTTTCACCAGCAAAAATGTCCATAGTGTAGATTTGTCCCATAGTGTGCTCTTGTCCTATTAGCTCCAATAGACCCTTTTTAAAATTGATCCACTTAGTAATGTCTCTCATATGCTTTTCATAAGGTGAATGCATGAAATTTTTTAAAACATATTCTTCTATAAAATCACATTAGGGCCACTAAATTCATTATCTGTAAATTATTTGGTAATTTGATTTCAAAAGCATTTTACATAAGGCAAAAAGGTGTTATTATTTTAAAGTTCAATTATGTTGCTTACCTATATTCATTGGTCAAGTTTAATAGTGTGTTATTTTAGGTCAATGGCATCTATTTTTAAAGCATTCTAATTAATATTCTAGTTGCATTGATCACATATTACATACTTTCCCAAAAAGGAGAACTGCATTGACCTGAGGCCCTTTGAGTTATGGAGGCAACACTTAGTCGACAAGGGGTTTTTTGAGAATAGGTTGACCATTCATACTTCCCCCATTTTTTTCTCCCTTTTGTATTTTATCTCATCTTGTGGCTTTGTATAGGATTAAGTATTAGTTTATTAGGTCTTTTATACATTTATTTGGCCTCTACATAGAGTTATGAAACCCTTGCAAACAAATACATGCAATCCAAGTGAAATTTCTTTTGTAGAATCAACATGGACAACTTAAAAGGAAGTATACATATCCACATTATGGACCTGTCCTCCTAGTACACTCATGTATATTTTACCTTTTAAAGTGTTGATTCATGTAGTGACATAATCTTAAGTTTAGTCTAATACACTAGAGTATGTTAGGTTTGAAGCCACTATTCACATTCACTATTCATGGTGATGTGGCATGGTGGTGATGTGAATGGTTAGTGATGTGGTTGGTTGGTGATATGGCATGGCCCATGGTGGGTGACATGGCCCAAAGAGCATATTTGATATTGAAAAGAGGATGAGAGAGAAATAGGGTGCATTTATCCACTTAGTCACATGGGTTGGCTTATGGAAGAATGTGGGAGATAAAAGGAAATTGAATCTCATCATTATCCTCAAGCATGTGCATTTGAAGTCAAAAGTTGGATAATATTTTGACTAATATGAATGCACATGGGAAATTGGCGAACATGTCTACTATTCTAGATTTAGGTCACATTAAAGTAGGGCATACCATTCTAGAGCACATGGAGAAGGTCAAAGTGTATCATGAAGATTCTATGTGATGTTGGACCTTACACATGTGAGAGGCATCTTTCACTATTGATGAATAGTGAAGCCATATGGATGGTGGCTCATTTTCTCCTCTCTCTTCATTATTCTCTCTATGTTATAAATAATATTAATAGCATATGCTCTCTATTGTAATTCATCTTATTAGAGAATCCATGAGATCTTGAGCTTACATGTTTGGAGGTTGGATTCTGGAGGCATTTTTATGTTTGGTTCATAACTTGAATGCTTTAGGAGTAAGCATTGAGTTATTGGAGGAGCTGTTGTAGAAGAGATTGATGCTATAAAAATATGAAATCTAGAATCTACCATTTTTCTTGTGTTTTTTTCCCTTGCTTGTTCGCAAGGGTTTTCCATGTGATCTTTGTGTAATGTGCCTTAATTCTTGTATATTTTTTTGTAGATTTTTTATTTTTCAATTAATTATTTGCACTGTAAGATATAGATCATTGGTTTAACATGCAGTATTATAATTTTTTATCCTAACATATTGTATTAAATCCATGGTAAAAAACTCCATGTGTGAGTGTTTTCTATTTTTGACTATTTTTTTGCAAATTAAGGATACTGTGATAGGTGGAGAGACTAATTTGGAGATTAAAGAAGAAAATACTTTTGTTATAGTAGGTATCTCACTATGGAGCAAGGTGGAGAATATTTTGGTGAAGATATTGTTCTCTTCATGTTGCTGAGGAGAATCTTGTAGATGAGTGGAGGAGAAAGTTGAAAAACCTTTTCCAAACAAGTCAACAACTGACACATTGACCATGTAGATGATGGAGCAACTTTATAGCTTGAGGAGCAAGCTAGTCTCCTTTGGTGAAGTTTGTAGACAAGGCATGACCTTATTGTGGTTCTTGGCAATAAATAAAAGGGGTGTATGATATGGTATCCTACTAACCACATTAAAGAAGAAAAATTCATGAAAATTAAGGAAGTACAGATAAACCTGAAGCTATACCTATTTTGAAGTAGTTGAGGATGAGTAAAATGAAGATGATTAAGCAAGACCTAGTGTTATCTAAAGGAGAAGGCTATGTGTTTGGATTGTGGTAGAGCATTGATGCATTTTAGATGTATTTTTTAATCTTAAAATCTCAATAGTTGCATTGGTGATCTATTTAGCATGTTGACTTCTATGGAGCTATGATTGGTCCACTTATGTCATGTTTGGTATATTGGTCATTGAAGGCTACATGTAGAGAAAGAACTAAGACCTGGTGTTCCCAAAAAGAGAATGCCAATGTTGACCATATAACTTAGGGTGATGGAGTGTCTTGCATATGGTTGTGGTGTTGTCTAAGTAAACCTATACATAGAGTAACACTTGAGGCACATGAGTTGGTGATTTAGAAACATCTGATAGAGAAAGATGCATTTTGGATGTGGGATTGAAAACTCAGTGGGTATAGTGATGCATCAAGTAACATGATAACTTCCCTAGAGCTATGATTGGTCTAGTGAACTTATGCCATATTGATAGCTTGGTGGATATGTGGATAAGTCTAATTTTGACTTTTATGATATATTATCTCCTCAATATTATCAACAATGTTATATGAACTTATTATTATCACTTGGATTTTCACCCTTTGGGGAGATGTCTTAGCTCTCCTCATCCAAGTGGCACAATTGAAACACCTCTAGGTTGTGGGTAGCCTAAGAATGAGGTGAATCTATGGATAGGGCTAGCTCCCTTGATATACCACTTTTGGATTACTACTAAACCTATTATTGCAAGGAAAAGGAAGAGAAAATTAAAAGTAAACTATCTAAAAGGTGGTGATATACCAAATTGATTGATGACTACCAACCAACTATATGTCACACATGAGACCAAGAGACTAACTAGACATACACTTCTCTAATCTAAATCTTCTCACATCAATATTTAATTATGAGGTTATAATGAATGATTAGGCTAGGAAGACTAGACAAGAGGCATATTAGAAATTAAAATAATTTAAAATAGATCTAGATCACCATAAAATCACATAACTAGATTTTAAATGTGAAATTAGATCTAATTATGCACTAACATACATCATGGAAATAATTCCTCAAATCATAGTTGAATGAAATCATAAATGGAGAGAACAAAACAATAATAAAACCATAACATAGATCTACTGTAGTTTACCTAATGTGGGATACATCTACCAAGAAAGTCCTCAATAAAATTTGTAAACAAAATAAGATTACAAAGACCTCTCACAAAGATAGAATATATCTTCCTAAAAATGCTACACATATGCTATGTTTCACTTTCACCTACACTTGCATAATATTGTATCTCAAAATTTACTATACCATACCCTGAAAATAAACACCTTCACTTTGAAAAACATCTACACTTTGACTCTGACTCTCAAAAGCCACACCTTGTAAATAAACACATCAACCTCTAAAGGTCACATCATACCTGTATATATATCAAATGAAGGAAAATCCACCAAAAAAGGATAATTGTGCAATGCTTATCCAAGATAATCATTATCTACCATGTGATAACTCTCCTCCACCTAAGAAAGCTCATCCATAAGCCCACCTAAGAAGGAGCATGCCATGTTTATCTCTCTTCCTCTAAAGGCACATTTTTCAAGGACATGTGATCATAACCAACTCCTTGAAACAAGGAAGACATTCCCTTTTCCAATAAACAAATAATCTCCCTAAAAATAAGGAAGTCAATCCCACTTCCAATAAAAAAATTAAGTCACATGAAAATAAATAAATATAATGATTAATTCCCTAAAAATAAGGAAATCAATCCCACTTCCAATAAATGAAGAAGTCACATGGAAATTATTAAATAGACACTTAATAATATTCCACTCACGTGTGGAGTACATGATAAATTCATTCCCCACATCCTTAGATCTTTGTAATCCCCAAAAACATGTAACCATGGTCATGTGATAGCCCCAAAGGGATCCACACTCAACAATCTCCCACTTGGAGACCATTTTTCTTGAACATAATCTATCACTGCTTCATGACCACTAAGGCCAACTAAATTTGAACATAGTCTCAACTTGTCCAATGTGACCACTTTGTTCATCATATCCATAGGATTTTGGATAGTATGAATCTTCTCTAGCTTCACCAAGTTCTCCTTGAAATCTATCCTGATGAAGTGACAATGTAACTAAATTTGTTTCATCCTCAATTAGAAAGTGTTCTTTGCCAAATGAATAGCACTTTGACTATCAATGTGTAGTCTCCCAACTTCCTTCTCATGCCCCAACTCTCAAAACAACTCTTGTAACCAAATCATTTCTATGATATCCTCTGTGGTAGCAATATACTCTGCCTATGTGGTTGACAAAGCCATAACCTTCTATATCCTAGAAATCCAACTACCATATCTCCAACAGTACATACATAACCTATCATACTTTTCTTGTTATCAATATTCCCTACCATAAATGAGTCGACATAACCACATAAAATGGTATCTGATCCACCATAACATAATGAAAAATCCATGGTTCCTCTTAAATACCAAAGAATCCATTTCACTGCTTGCCAATGCTCATAATTAGGATTACTCATGTACCTGCTCATAACTCCCACTACTTGGATAATATACAGCCTAGTATAAACTATGACATACATAAAGCTGCTAATTATCGATGAGTAAGGTATCTTAGACATCCTAAGCTTTTTAATCTCCATCTTGGGACATTGCTCCTTTGATAATCTAAAGTGGCCCGCCAAAGGAGTACCAAAATATTTAACATCCAACATGCTAAACCTTTATAAGACTTTCTTCACATACTCTGATTGGGATAAAATTAGCTTCCTCTCCTTTTTATCATGAGTAATCTTGATACCAAGGATTTGCTTTGCAACACCCAAATCCTTCATAGAAAAGGAGTCACTAAGTTGTTTCTTGAGCATATGAATATGTTGTATGTTCTTTCCTGCAACTAACATGTCATCCACATACAAGAATAAAATAATAAAGGAACCATTATAAAAATGTTTGATGTATATGTAATGGTTAGAATTACACATTTGATATTTTTATTTCAACATAAAACAATCAAATTTATTATACAATTATTGTGGAGCTTATTTTAGGCCATACAAGCTCTTATTTAGTTTGTACATGAATTTATCCTTCCCTTTGATTTCATATCCCTGTGGCTACTTCATATACAACTCTTCATCCAAATCACCATGAAGAAAACTAGTTTTCACATCTAACTGTTATAAGTGCAAATCTTCAACTACAACTAAACCAAGAAAAGCCCTAATAAAAGTCATTTTTATAATAGGAGAAAAAATCTCATCAAAATCAATACCTACTTTTTATGAAAACCCTTTGACCACCATCCTAGCCTTATACCTTTTTCCCTCTTCATATTCTTCTTTTATTCTAAAGATCCACTTGTTTGGCAATACATTCTTTCCCTTGGGTAGCCTTACCAAATCCCATGTTTGGTTTTCCATGAGAGATCTATGTTCCTCATCTATGGTTTGCTCCCACTTCATCCTAACATCTACCTACATTGCTTCCTCATAATACTCTAGTTCTTCATTGTTAGTGAGTAATACATAATTCAAAGAAGGAGAAAAACATTTAGGTGCTCTTCTTACCCTAGAAGACCTTCTTACCATAGGAGTTTGGGGTCCTTGTGTAGAAGGCTCCTGAACTAATTCATTAGATACTTTTCCATCTGCAATGTCATCCAATACTATGTACTCTTTTTGTTCCTATTCCTATTCCTGTAACTAATTATTATACATGACATTTTCATTAAAGACTACATCTATAGACTAAAATATTTTCTTATCTTTAATGCTCCATAAATGGAAACCAAAGTCATCCTCACCATAACCAACAAATGTGCATTTCTTTGATTTTGCCTATAACTTGGTCCTATCCACTTTCTTAATAAGATAAAAAGCCTCACATCCAAATAATCTAATAAAATAATAATCAACATTCTTACCATACCAACTTGTTCAATAATGCCTCCATCTAAAGGCATAGAAGGTCCTTTATTAATCAGATATACTATCGTGCTAACTACGTCTACCCAAAACTGTAAAGGTAACTCTTCATGTAACCTCATGCTCCTAAAACATTCCATTATTATTTTTTTCATCCTTTTAGATACCCCATTCTATTTTGGAGTTCCTAGAACCATCCTTTGCCTATGGATTCCATTATTACTATAATCAATGAAAGCATTACTACAATCCTCACCTCCATTATCTGATATGAGATATTTTAACTTGAGACCAGTTCCATTCTCAACCAAGGCTTTCCACTTCTTAAGAGTGTCAACCTTATACATTTTAACTTGAACACAACCTTTCCCTACTATCTCACATGGTTCATCATTACCAAGATAAACATGTCCTAAATTCTCTTGAATATAATTAGTAAAATAATGCCTATGTCGGGTGGCATGAAAAAAAGCCCCTAAATCTAATACCCAAGACTCAAAAAAACTATCCATAAAAATAATTAAGGCATCATAACATGATTTAGATAATGTCATATTTACCTCATTCATTTCCTCTTTGTTGGCATTCTTATCCTAAAGTGATCAACAATCCTTCTTTGAGTGTTCACTCTTCCCATAATGCTAGCATATCATCTTGAATCTAGATATGAACTTAGATCTACCCTTTGAATTTCCATGGTTACCTTTTATCTTATTATTTTACCTCCCTCTAGTATCAATAGACAAATCATTACCTAAATATGATTCACCAATGCTTTTCCTTTGCATTTCCTAGCTAATAATCACACCTACAATATCCTCAAAATTGAAGCTTCCCTTCATAGGGACTGCATTACTCATAGCCGTAACCAAACTATCCCAGCTATCAGGCAAAGAATAAAAGATTAAAAAATATCTAACTTCATCATAAAACTTAATTCCAATAAAATTGAGCACACTTACAATTGTACTAAAATCATTTAGATGATTAGTAGTTAAACCATTCTTAGACATTTTCATGTTAAACAATCTTTTCATAAGAAATTTTTTATTAGAAGCAGAGGGTTTCTCATACAACTTCTAAAGTTTATCAATGAGATTTTTTGTAGTTTTCTCATCAAAAATGTTAAATGCAATAGGGTATGCAATACATAACCGTATGGTTCCCAATGCCTTCCTATCAAGCAATGACCAATCTGCATCACTCATACTTACAGGTTGTTCTACTTTCCCCTCCAAAGGGGGATGAATCTCCTTCTGATATAGGTAATCTTCCATCTACATTTTTGAAAAAATCAAAATTATTACCATCAAACTTATCAACCTTGAATTTTATCTCTTCTTCCATAGATCCCACTCAAGCTAATAACCTTTCTTATGATTACCACTTCAACAAAACACAACCAATTGCTCTGAAACTAGTTAGGAATTAAAATAATTTAAACCAAATTTAAATCACCATAATATCATATAAAAAAATTTTAAATATTAAATCAAATCTAATTATACACTAACATGCATCATGAAAACAATTCCTCAAATCACAGTTAAATGAAAGAATAAATAGAGAGAATAAAAAAATAATAAAACCATAACACATATCTACCATGGTTTACACAAAGTGGGCTACATACACCAAAAATGTCCTCAATAAAATTTGTAAACAAAATAAGCTTATAAAGACCTCTCACAGAGATATAATATATCTTCCTAAAAATGTTGCACATATGTTATGTTGCACTTTCAACTACACCTGCACAATATATCTCCCAAGATGCTATACCACATCCTGAAAATAAACATCTACACTTTGAAAAACATCTACACTTTGATGCTATCTCTCAAAATCCACACCCTAAAAATAAACACATCGACCTCTAAAGGTCACAATATATTTGCATATATAGTAAAAAAAATAAAATCCACCAAACAAGGAGAACTACACAATTCTTATCTAAGACAATCATTATCTACCATGTGACAACTCTCCTCCACCTAATCAAGCTCATACATAAGCCCGCCTAAGAAGGAACATGCCATGTTTATCTCTCCTCCTCCAAAGGTACATTTTCCAAGGACATGTGATCACATCCAACTCCTTGAAATAAGGAAGTCATTCCCTTTTCCAATAAACAACTAATCTCCCTCTAAATAAGGAAGTCAATCCCATTTCCAATAAAAAAAGGAAGTCACATGGAAATAAATAAATATAAAAATTAATTCCTTACAATAAGGAAATCAACCCCACTTCCAATAAATGAGGAAGTCACATGGAAATTATTAAATAAATATTTAATAATATTTCACTCACATGTGGTATACATGATAAATGTGTTCCCCACATCTTTGGATTTCTCTAATCCCCCAAAATGTGTAACCATGGTCATGTGATTTCTCCAAAGGGATCCACACTCAAAAA